>CM066031.1:452579842-453268601 GCA_033557465.1 Ichthyophis bannanicus
TAGATTCTAACAGTCCCAGTTATGCTTGACTAGTTTCTTCCCCTGTAGAGAATCCAGGATCTCCTTTACTTCGAGATTATACTCGCAGCATAAATGGTGGCCAGTCAACATCTGACATATTGGAATCCTCCCCTATCAGTAGGCACTTCCCCTTTCCTAGCACTTGCTGCGTATGTCTTTCAATTAACTCCTCTGTCCACCTACTTCCTCCTGTGAGGGAGGTCTGTATATTCACACTAATGCCAAATTATTTCGCCCTCTTTCTAGTTTAATGGTTTTGAAAACTATTTCATCCCCAGGCACTTGTCCCAACCTTTTTTTAAACCCAGCTACATTTAAGCATCTGTAGTTTACTACATCCTCCGGTAACACATTCCAGAGTTTGATTCCGAGTTAGAGTGAAAAACACATACTTGTCTCTATTAGATCCTTAACGGGTTACCACTGTACTCTATCATTGCATGTTCCCCCCTAGTCCCTTTCTCCTTTTGGATAGCTTAAACAATCACATCTACGTTTACCCGTCTACCACTCCATTCATTAATGTATCTACCTCTATCATATCATCCTCCTCAGCTGTCTCTTTTTCATCCAGGTGAAGAGCCCTAAAAAACCATTTTAGCCTCTCCTCATAGGGCTATCCTTCCATCCCCTTTACCACCACCATTTTGGTGGCTTTTTTTCTGTACCTTTTCTAAGATGCCACTATATTCTTTTTAAGATAAGGTGTACCAAGAACTGCACACAACATTCACCGGTGCGGTCCCACCAAGGAATGATACAGAGGCATTATGATATCCTTTTGTTTTATTCTCCATTCCTTTCCCTTAATGATTCCTAGCATTCCAATATTTGCTTTATTGGCCACTGCTACATATTAGCGAGAGGGTTTCAACATGTTATTCACCATGACACCTAAATTTTTTTCCTTGGTGGTTGCTTCCTAATGTGGAACCTTGCATCATGTACCTATAGTTTAGGGTTGTTCTTTTCTAGGGGCCCATACCGTTGCACTTGTCCACATTTAAAATTTCATCTGCCATTTTTGGACCATCCATCATCTTTGTATCAATTTATCAAGGTCCTCTTGCAAGTTTTTTTTTCACAATCCTTTTGGAGGTTTTAAACAACTTTTGCATAAATAAGTGTCATCTGCAAATATGGATTATCTCACTCGGTGTTCCCTTTCCCAGGTCATTCTATCTTTCCTCCCTTTGGAAAATTGGCCATTTATACCCCCTACCCTCTGCTTTCTGTCCTGTTTACAACCAGTTTCCTGATTCACAGTAGTACACGGTCCTCCTACTCCATACACTTTTTATTTTGCCAAAAGTCTCTGATGCGGGACCGTATCAAAGGCTTTCTTTCCGAAAATCCAGATACACTATGGGGTATGTTTACTAAACTGCGTTAGTTGACATTATCGCGTTAAGGAGCCGCGGTAGTGACAGAAACCCCAAATAAGGACATGGGTCGTACATCGTCACCACTAACGCGAGCGTTCAAACAAATACCGAGCGTTTACCGTGCAACCGTGGCGCTTTACTGCGCGTTAATCGTGAAGAAGACGTACAGACACAAAGCACCTGAAACACAGCTGTAGCACAATGGTTACGGTACTGACCACTGTTACAGGCAGGCATGGGTTCGAGTCCCCAGTGTGCGCTAACCGCAGAGAAGGCCTGGTCCCAGGCATCACCCTGACGTGAGGGTAATGGAAGACAATTTTATTTACTCACCAAACCTAGGCAACACGACACAGGCCGGTGTTTCGTTAACCTTCGTCAGTGGTTGTAGGGTAAATTCCTAAAACATAGAGACATAATATATTGAATGAAGGAACAAACCATTCATTCTAACAAAACATAGAAACACAGTAAAAACAGAATATTAAAAAATATATATAATGATGATAATAATAATAGAATACAATAAATAAAATAAATCATATACTATAATATCATTATAATAGTGTTTGAACAGCTATAAATAGAAAATATTATAAAAACTATAAGTAAATATTGATAAAGTTAAAATAAAAATGAATCCATATAAACCCGTTAAATACTTGTAACAAGCATAAAATAAACCTCTATACGTATTAGTTTTTTTGGTATAATATAAACTTATACACGCACAATAACTAAGTAAGAACAAACTAGGAGATAAAGAGTGGGACCTCTATAGAAAAAACTTAGTTATAATATAATACTGACATTAAAAACATATAGATATCACATTAAACAAGATAATTTAAATAATAAATAATAATACTCGCCATAAAATAATATAGTAATAATTAAACTTATACTATCAAAATTATCTCTTCATGGATATACAACCCCAAAAAAATGATAATTAATTTAAAAAATGATTTCAAACATAAGCCGTGCAGCAGGAGCGAACAAATCTAGTTAATCTCTACAAGATATCTTATGAGGGAGGAGAGTAATATCTAAAAACAATTACAAATCATCCCAAATTTAAAATTTCTTCTATAATAAAAATGATGTAAATGGATCAATTAAAAGAAAATTATCAATAGAAAATATAAATGTTACTAAAACCCATAAATTTAATATTCAAAATAATCTGATGATAAAATTAAGTTCATAAAATTAAACTCCAAATTAAAATTAATAAAATAGAAACCCACACATTAGAACCATTACATTCCGTTTGAAACAATATTTTATAAACAAATGAAATATAGTTTAAATAAATAAATTAGGACAATTGTGCATAGACATAATCTGCTCCTAATTGTACAGGCCTGTCTAGTATTCTATTGAGTAACCAATTAAAAGTAGTTTTTCCCATAAAAAAATATAAACTATTAATATATAAATAACATTGTAACAATTCTGTCAACATTCTATATTACGGGACCGAGGATCGGTGTCTTGCACCTATGCATTATGCTACGCCAGGGATGTACGTGTGATGGCCTATGGTTTATCAGAAGCCCTTGAGCATGTGCTGGATTTTCCACAGGTGTTGGAGATTTTGCCAGTCACCCCCTTAAAGCCCTGCACATGCAAATCAAGCTGGCCACAGATTACACTACCATGGTGAATGCACCCCCACAGCACCTCGGCCTGGTAGGGGAACTGACCATGCTGCAAACCCCCACAGCACCTCCGTCCTGATAGGGAGTGTACTGACCAGTGTTGGTGTACTGGCACAGAGTAGCTACACACCGTCACCATTGTGCGGGATAACTGTTGCTCACCCTGAGGGTGCAGTGAGGCGCCCAGCACTAGGTCCACAGCCCCGTCCCATGTGCTGAAAGATAGCCATGGCGGCGCAGAGTCCAAAGCCAGTGTTACTGTGTGAGATAGGTCGTTTCCCTGCAGGACCACCTTGGACCATCTCTGTCTGTTTCAGTCAGGTGGTAGCCCCACATGCAACACCACCATCCAAAGTGCTCGAGGGTGGCAAACAGCGGTCGTCCTATCAAAAAGATCCACAGGGTCTACCTCCCTGCCAAAGGTGGCACACCACAGGGCAGTCATATGCAGCTCTGTCCACCGCCATAAACACAATAGCAAACAAGACATTAGGCCTGGATATGGTATGCTTGCACCTCACCACTATCTGATATTCCCCCTGGTGCAAGCCATCAGCCACTGCACCCTGCAAGCCCATCCATCATAACACCCATACCAGCTTCAAACACTCTGCTATGTGCCAAGTGGAGATGCTTGCTGACCCAGAACTGGGATGTCAGCATACACAGCAAGGCAGATACATCAGTGACTGGGCCCCAAAAAGAAAACCCATATTTATCACATGAGAGAAATACTATAGCACCCATGGGAGGTGCTCTAGCGGCTGTGGGTCACTGCACGAGTCACAGGGTGAGAGTGATCTCTCCAGCAGGATATACTGAGGTCACCCTGTCTTATGTAGGTGGTGGCCCGGCACTACAATGTGCCTGTACACTCGCCCATGTATGCCCTGTGCCTAGATGCACCCTGGCCCTGCCACAACTGTCCGGACCTAATACCTAATGGTACCTTGCTCCTCATTATGCAACATTGGCAGCCCCAGACTGCAACATTTCTAGGGAGTGTGATGGACTGTGGAATGTGTTTGCAGCCACCACACACTGGCTAGACAGACAGGCCCCCCACACCTACGAGCCAAGCCGCATTGTGCTACTATAGAGGTGGTCAGCAGCCATAACCACCCACACCAGTCCATGGGCATAGTACAAGGCCTGGATATGGTACACAAGGCTGTTGGGGGGTCACTCCACAGGGTTGGTGAATACTGTCAGATACACAGACCTGCAGCAAAACCACCGGCAGGACCATCAGAAATGATTGTTGAGGTTGGAGCTCAATGAGCAAAAGGTTGCTTAACGTAGTAATTTAGATCTGCCAGTTATCATAGGGAACGTTTGATAGCTCTGTACCGATATACCCCTGTGTATGGTGTGCATTGCGAAGGTATGCAAACTGCTAGTATTGGGCAGGATACAGGCAGGGCCCAATGTCTTGCCTCTCCAGGAGGCATTGGCCCATGGGGCCTGTGGGTGGTGTTGGTTGTGGCCCTGCTTGGCTGCTGCTCTTAAACGGCAGAGTTTTTTGGGGGGAGAGGGGTTCCCCAACTCCAGTCCTGGGTTTTCCAAACACTGTTCGGAGTTTCATAGCTGTCCCTCATAAATATGCCTGGACGCTACCGCTGCATACCCTGGGGGTGTTAGCATAGCTATGCAAGCACAAGTCATCTTTTTATAGAGGCAGCATGAAAGCCGGAATTGGTGTGGGGCCCTCCAGGACTGGTGCATTGTGCGGGACTCTGCTTTAAAAGGTAATGTGCCGGGTTTCTGGTGTCTGTGTTTGGTGTGTTAAATATATAGCCCATGCGTATGTTTCTCCTTCAAGAAAGGGAGTGTCTTTACTATCACTGTTTATTGGTGGGTTAAAACTATGGGGACTGGGTTGGCAGGAATCCTCAGCTGGATTTGAACCTGTGACGCCTCTTGGTCTTACCGGCACTGCGCCGTGTGTCTGTTGGCAAACCACACTGTGGCCACAGAGGAACAGTGCAGTCCCTGGAGGTAGTTAAAGCACGGCCTTACGAGTCAGCAAACCCTGCCTCTGCCAATCAGGTTTACCTGTCTTGGCCCCTGCATTGTACCTTGTATGCAGGACAATTGCACATACACCTCGAGAAAAAACCTCAGAAAAGGGGCACACACCCAATAACCAAGCTGGGCAACAATGCACTATCATTGGGCAACATTACCACAACACCATCACCAGGGCCATCTCCATTACACTGAACTGATCGTTGAAAAAGGGTCTGGCAGGAGCGTAGACCTTCACGACACATCATTGTCTTTTTTTATCTTGGGTTGACGTTCCATGGAGTGTTGTTCCTTGTTGCCCTTGTTGCCCAGCTGAATTATGGCTTTTATAAAATGTTTCTTGTGGATCATTTTTCTTAACGTTTTATGTGGAATTTTGTTCTGTGCACCTGTAAATCACACTGATCACGTTTTGTGGGTTTCCTTCCCCGTTTTTTTCTGTACATTGCTGACGGAAATGGTTTCCCCCCCACTCTTCTCTTTAAATGCGTTTAACGACAAGGTTTGTTTCATTCGCCGGTGGAATTGAGGCCTCAGAAATTCACAGCGCGTTGAGTATGAGGGTGGAGCCTCTCCCCCCAGCCGCCCACCTTCCAACCATTGACCCCTTCTCCTCCCGCCCACTCCCCCCGTCTGGCCGCTGTTTTAACGCGCCGCGGAAGGTTTTACGATTCATTAACCCTGGCGGTTAAGCGCGCGTTTAAATTACGTTTACGATCCGTTAGCATGGTCCGAACGCGCAGTCTCGTAACCGTGCTAACGATCGTTAAACGTCCTTTTAACGGCGCGTTAATGCGGATTACCGCAACTTTAGTAAACAGTGGCCCGGGCCTATAATCAAACCGAATCACCATTTATCTACCTTTTTTAACATCATAGACTTTTTCCAAACAAAACCATAACAGATTAGTAAGACCAGGACCCTCTTTGGCTAAAGCCATGTTGGCTTCGGGGCTGTCGTTCCCATTAAGCAATGACCTATCCACCCATGTCTCAGTAATTTGCTGCTCTTTATCATGGTCTTCTTCTACTATTTTTTCCGGTACTGACGTCAGGACGCACCGGTCTGTAGTTTTCTGGATCACACCTGGAACCCTTTTTTACCGAGTGGCCTTACATTGGCCATCCTCCAGTCTTCAGGTACTTACAAAATGATTTTAATATAGTTCATAGATAAGTCTACAATCTCATATTCAGTTCTTTCAACAACCCTCGTATGGGGGGGTATACCCTCTGGTCCCAAGTTGTTTTGCCTACGCTTCATTTTATGAACTAGTTTTTTAACCCATCTTCCTGGCTTATTGATATTCTTTTTCAATGCCTTTCTTTCATCATCACTTTTAATAACCACTTCAGCGTCATAAGTTGCATCCTTACATCTTCCTCAGTAAAGACCAAAACCAAGAATTCATTCAATCCTCTCCACTATGGCCTTGGTACCCTTTTACCACCTCTATCATCCAATGGTTCCAACCACTGACTGACCTCTCTCACCCGTTTTTTGCTACGAATTGTACTTGAGAAATGTTTTCTATATGTTTTTGCTTCCACGGCCAAGCTTTTTGTTTTTTCAAATTCTCTCCTCTTTGCCTTACCATTGACAAATGCCTTTAATCTCACTTGCCATTGCTTAATGGTTGTTCCAAGTTTTTATCATTTGGCTCCTTTACTCCATTTCTCTGGAAAGATGGCCTTATTTTTCGGGCAACACTCTCTCTGACCGCACCTTTAAAACCATGCGGGCAGTTTTGTTGGACTTTTCCTTCCACTTTTTCTTAAAGCATGGATTACAGCTTGTCTGGATTTCCGAAGATAGTCATTTTAAACACCACGGCACGCTTGATGTAAATCTTTTGTACCTTTGTCAACACTGCTCCTTTGATCGTTGTTTCTTAACTGATTTTCCTCATTTTATCATAGTCTTCCTTTTGACAAGTTTAAAAGGCGTAGTACTATGGATTTCCTTGCCGTCCTTCTTTCATTTATTAAATCAAACGCTATCGATGCTATGATCCCTATTGCCAAGTGGCCCCAAAACCTTATCTCTTGCACCAGATCTTGTGTGCCCACTACGGAGTAGGTCCAAGGATAGCTTCCCCTCTTGTCCAGTTTCATGAACCCAGCTGCTACCAAGAAGCAGTCATTTATTCCATCTAGAAATACTTTATCTCCCTAGCAGGTCCTACCGTCACACTGACCCCAGTCAAATATCAAGATAATTGAAATCATCCTTTATTATTACTGTGTGGTAACTTTTGTTAGCTTCCCTGAATTTTCGTTAAAAATTTTCATCATTCAGTTTGTTCATATGTCTGACCAGAGGAGACGCGATTGATAGTAAACCCCACACTGCCATTGTCTTCCCCCGCTATTGTTACAATGGAATTTCCAATCCACAGAAAATTCTAATGTTGTATTTTCTTTACTGCAAAACTTTATCTTGTTGTAGTTGCAATGCCCTGCCCCCTCTAACATAGAGTACACCCCTTCATCAATTTAATGCTACTACTATCATTGCGATATACTTTGTACCCAGGTTATCACAGTGTCCTAACTGCGTTTCTCTCCTCCTCCTTCCGCTATGTCTCTGAGATAACCATCATATCTAAACCTCTTCCTTTAGTGCTAATGTATTCTAACTCTCCCTCCATCTTATTTTTAGAATTTTAGCATTGCATACAAGCATCTTAGAGGCTGGGATTTCGATATTCAATATTAATCTGGTTATCAGTAGGGCAGGGGTAATTTTGAATCTTTTAGGTCTCGGTCTGCTCTGTACTTAAGGGCATTTTGAGTTACTTTTGTCTCGTATTATTCGAACCTCTCTTGTCGATCAGGTCCTAACTTTAATCTTTTGCTAGTACCTTTCAAGGCATACATTGTTCCGAACCATGCACTCTTTTTCTGGGCAAACTGTTCGACTTTCCTCACCTATTATCTTGTTGAAAAGCCTGTTCTGCTCTCCTTTTAAACGGTTTAATGCCAGCATCCGGGTTCCATCCTGTTTAAGGTAGATGCCCATCCCTTTGGAAAAGCCCCTCCTTTCCTCCTCAGTTCAATAGCGGGCACTACTAAATACTCCAATGACTCCATCCCACTGCAAGTCTCTAACAACAAATCAACAACTACTTTGTTGAAACTTTTTAGAAAGCCCTCAAATTCTACTTTATAAACAAATCTAATACATAACGGAGGACTGGGTGGAGGACTGGGTTGGGGATGAAGAGTTATATGGGCAACTAATCAGTTTTTAGGAGTTAGTCCATCTGTCTATTATCTGTGATTGTCTGTCTATATATGCATATGTTTGTGTATGCACAAAAAAAAAGGCACATGCAGAACAGAAAAAAGAACAAGGAGTAGAGGAGCCATTCTGTGACAAAGAAGAGCTGTATGGTGGCAGGAAGGCTGGGTGCACCAGAGGAAGATGCAGAGGACCCAGCCTGGGCTTAAAGAGAGTAGCTTCGTGACAGGTAGCCCGAGCCCTGACATGTGAAGATGGAGCAGAGTTGGTCCTGGCTGAGGGAAGAGTATCATAGGGCAGAGAGGCTGGGCCCACCATTGGAAGATGCCAGCCCGAGCATGAAAACAGTGAGTGCAAGGGGGAAGGAGAGAAAGAGAGAATGCAAGGGAGGAAGGAAGAGAATGCAAGGAGGAATATAATGTTATGTTGTTGAGAAGCATGCAAACAGGATAAGATGAGAGCAAGGGGAGAGAATGCAAGAGTAGGGTAGAAAGTGAATGGGAATGAGGAAATGGACGAGTAAGCCATAAATAAGAACCATATCCCATGAATGTGCACACAAATACGCACATAACCTCCCCAACACAGATATATCTTCCACTTACCACATATACCATAACTACCAAACAACTCCACAATCTATTCTCCCAGACACCCGTCCATACCATACATTCCCACAGACACACAACTACACTCTTCCCATCCACCCACTTACACACACCACACACACAAACACACATAGTACCTCGTATCTCCCCTTCCCTAACCACACAGCTGCTAACAGCACACTTTACTATGCATCTACCCATCTTATCTTATGTGTCTGTGAATAAAGGAAGGGGAAAGGCATCACTATGAATAAAGGAAGGGGAAATGCATCACTATATCACGCTGTAAGTATACACTTTCAAACTTGCTTGTTCATGTTTGTTTCATTAATACTCCTCCTCCAAAGTGTACATATTTAGATATTAAGTTCTCTTCTAATAAGGTTTCTGACGCAGGCTCCAAATCATTTTGGTCGCCTTCCTCTGAACCGTTTTAGTCTTTTTATATCCTTTGCGAGATATGGTCTCCAAAACTGAACACAATATTCCAAATGAGGCCTCAACAAGAGCTCAAAGGTCAACCTTGCCAAACAAATCTGATTTAGCTGGGAAACCAGATAACTAGATCAAGGGCATGCGATGGATGTCATCTACCTGGATTTCAGCAATGCCTTTGATATTTTCCTCTTAGGAGGCTTTTCAATATACTCAACAGTTTGGGATGGGTCCCTATGTGGTGAACTGGATCAGAAATTTGTTGACTGTCAGACGTCAGAAGTTGATGGTACACATAACTCATTCGGATGAAGGAAGGTGAATAGCGTTGTGCCCAGGGTTCGGTCCTGGGACCAATACTGTTCAATGTATTTGTGAGTAATATTGCTGAAGGACTGAATGGAAAAGTCTATCTTTTTGCATTCCACGCTTTAAGAAAAGTGGAAGGAAGTCCAAAAAACTGCCAGCATAGTTTTAAGGTTAGGTCAGAGAGGCTGTAGTTGCCAAAAAAGCATCTTTCAGGAAATGGAAAAAAGAGCCCAACGACGAAACCTGGAACAGCACAAGCACTGCAAGTCAAATGCAAGGCATTAATAAAGCATGCAAAGGGAGAATTTGAGAAGAAGCTAGCTTCAGAAGCAAAAACGCGAACTAAAGACCTTATCAAGTACAATCGGAGCAAAAAACCTGTGAGAGAGTCAGTTGGTCCATTAGATGATAAAGGGGTTAACGGAGCACTAAGAGGCGACAAGGCGATAGCGGAGAGACTGAATGAATTCTTTGCTTCGGTCTTTACTGAGGAAGATGTAGGGATGTTACCCATGACTGAAGTGGTATTTAAAGGTGCGGAAGAATTGAAGGAAATATCGATACATCGGGAAGATGTCTTACAACTATTAGATAAACTGAAGAGTAGCAAATCACCTGAGCCGGATGGTATACATCCAAGGGTGTTGAAAGACCTGAAATATGAGATTGCAGAACTGCTATCAGTCATCTGTGAACTATCATTAAAATCATCTCGAATACCTGAAGAGTGGAGGAGCGCCAATGTCACACCAAGTGTTGTAAAGGGTTCCGGGGGTGTTCCAGGACACTACAGACCGGTGAGTCTGACATCAGTACTGGGAAAAATGGTAGAAACCATCATAAAGAATAAAATTACTCAGCATGTAGATAGTCACAGCCTAATGGGAGACAGCCAAAATGGCTTTAGACAAGGAAGATCTTGTCTTACTAATCTGTTATGTTTTTTTGAAGGAGTGAATAAACAGGTGGACAAAGGTGAGTCGGTTGATATTGTGTATCTGGACTTTCAGAAAGCCTTTGACAAGGTCCATCATCAGAGACTTTTGGCAAAACTAAAGAGTCATGGGATAGGAGGCAGTGTACTATTGTGGATCAGGAACTGGTTAAAAGATAGAAAGCAGAGGGTAGGGCTAAATGGCCAATTTTCCCAATGGAGAAAGGTGAATAGTGGTGTACCCCAGGGATCTGTGCTGGGTCCGCTGCTTTTTGACATATTCATAAATGACCTGGAAAGTGGAATAACGAGTGAGGTTATCAAATTTGCAGATGACACAAAACTATTTAAAGTTGTTAAAACCCAAGAGAATTGTGAAAAATTGCAAGAGGATCTTGATAAATTGGAAGACTGGGCATCAAAATGGCAGATGAAATTTAATGTGGACAAGTGCAAGGTTATGCACCTAGGGAAGAACAACCCAAACTATGGTTACACGATGCAAGATTCCACATTAGGAACCACCACCCAGGAAAAGATTTAGGCGTCATTGTGGATACCATGTTAAAACTCTCGGCCCAGTGTGCAGCGGCGGCCAAGAGAGCAAATAGAATGCTAGGTATGATAAGGAAAGGAATGGAAAATAAAACAAAAGATATTATAATGCCTCTATATCGTTCCATGGTGAGACCGCACCTTGAATATTGTGTGCAATTCTGGTCGCCGTATCTTAAAAAGGATATAGCGATTTTAGAAAAGGTTCAGAGAAGAGCCACCAAAATGGTTAAAGGTGATGGATGGATACTCCTATGAAGAAAGGCTAAAAAGGTTAGGGCTCTTTAACCTGGAAAAGAGACGGCTGAGGGGAGATATGATAGAAGTCTATAAATTACTGAATGGAGTGGAACGGGTAAACGTAGATCGATTGTTTACCTTATCAGAATATAGAAAGACTAGGGGACATGCAATGAAGCTACAGGGTAAACTATTTAAGACTAATAAAAGAAAATATTTTTTCACTCAACGTGTAATCAAACTCTGGAATTTGTTACCGGAGGATGTAGTAAAGGCTGTTAGTGTAGCTGGGTTTAAAAAAGGTTTGGACAAGTTCCTGGAGGAAAGGTCCATAAACCATTATTAAGAAGTGACCGAAGATATCAGTGCTTGACCCAGTACAAGCATTGTGGAACTTGTGTCTCTTGGGGAAACTGCTAGGTACATGTGACCTAGATTGGCCACTGTTGGAAGCAGAATACTGGGCTTGATGGACCTTGGTCTGAGCCAGTATGGCATATCTTATGTTCTTATGTTCTTATGCAGATGACACGAAAATTTGCAACAGAGTGAACTCCCCTGAGAGAGCGGAGAACATGAGGAAAGGTCTACAAAAGCTGGAAGAATGGTCTAATGCTTGGCAGTTAAGATTCAGTGTGAAGAAGTGCAGTGTCATGCACTTGGGAAGCAGAAATCCAAGGGAATTGTATGCGATAGGAGGCAAGACGGTATGCATGGACCAGGAGAAGAATCTCGGAGTGATTGTTTCTGAGAATCTCAAAGTGGCAGAACAGTGCGACAAGGTGGTGGCAAAAGCCAGAAAGATGCTGGGTTGCATACAGAGAGGAATTACGAGCAGAAAGGAAGAGGTACTAATGCCACTGTACAAGTCGCTGTGAGGCCTCACTTGGAATACTGTATTCAGTTTTTGAGACTAAGGGATATGTTTACTAAACCGCGGTAATCGTGAATACCGCGCGTAATGTACGACTAACGACCGTTCGCACGTCCCAACGTGTGTTCCAACATGCGAACGACCGTTAACCGTACACTACATGCGTAACCCGCATTTAACGATCGTAAACCCCCGCGGCGCGTTAAAACAGTGCGGAAGGTGGAGAGTGGGCGGAGAGAAGGGGTCAATGGGCGGAGAGTGGGCGGGGAGAGGCTCCCCAACACCAACGCGCTGATTATGTGAGCAGAATCCCAACGCGAATGAAAACCTGCCGTTAAAGGCATACTAAAGGGAAGAGAAACCATTTCCGTCAGCAATGTACAGCATACCCGGGGAAACCTACAAAACCGTGAGCATTGTGATACATGTGCACAGAACAAAATAGCAAACAGAAATGTAAAAAGAACATAACAAAAGCCAAAAGAAAGTATAAACCAGCTGTGCAGCAGAGATATCAGTAGGCAACCGTAAAAACAAAGTCCTGGGAAGCTACAAAAAACCAAATATGATTTTTGCAAGGGTCTATGGAGCGTACAGCCGTCCACAAATCATTCCTCAGTCAGCACTGACCTGAGTCCCCCTGGGACTGTCTGCTATGGTTGCCCCCTACTATCACCATTGGCCAGTTTGGTGAGGGTCCATCCCCGTATCCCGAGGTCAAGTGTGGGGTCTATGTGCACATGTATCGCAATACAAGGTGAATGAGCTGACAGTAAACATGTGCAGAGCAGGGTGTCCGACTCACTCTGCCAGGTCTCCCATCTCCAGGGACCTCACTGTTCCTGTGGCTACAGTGTGGTGAAGCGGACACAGCCAGTACCTGCAAGACCAGAGGGTCACAGTTTCAAACCCCAGCTGGAGCACCCACCAACCCTGTTCCCACATTTTACCCACCACACAACAGAGATAGTAAAGACACCCCCTTATCCCTGAGAAACCTGGGACAAACACCTATATTTTACCTGCCCACCCCCCCTAACCATGGGCAGTTCCCACAGCCGAGTCCCACAAATGCAGTCCCGGAGTGCGACACCTTAGCAGCTCATAGGCATTTGCCAAGAGAACAACATGTCAGCATGTTGGTGGAAGGGTACAGGTGGTGGAGGGACCAGTGACTGTTAGCCACAGCAGACAGTTGCCCAGCCATGTGCAGGCTGTCACGCCCACCGCAACACACAGGCCCTGTCGAATGTACAGTCATGGACTCCCTAGGGAATGCAGCCTATCTGTGGCAACACAGTGGTGCAGTGCACACATACAGTGTGTGCAAGAACAGAAGGTCACAGGTTCAAAGCCCAGCTGGGGCTACTGCCAATCCAGTACCCATATTTTGCCACAAATAAACCGTGATAGTAAGGACTAATCATTAAGGCTGATAATATACGCATGGTTTAATACGCCAATATTTAACCGCACTGAGCACAGACACCATAAACTGGTGCATAACCCAGAGCATAGTCCCCAAAATGCAGTCCTGGAGGGCCACACAACGGGCAGGTTCACAGATGCCCTAACTTATGCATAATGAGGGAGCAAAGGTACCATGGGTATAGCCCAGACAGTGTGGCCTGGCCAGGCTGCATCTGCACAGCGCATAGGGCAGTGACTGACATAGCAGTGCCTGGCCACCATCTACACAGACAGGGCAGCCGCTGTATGTCCTGCAGGGAGATCAATCTCACCCTGACTGTGCAGTGACCACGGCATGGCTAGGTATCCCCATAGTACCTCTGTTATGTGATATGTATGTGTCCCTGTGTGGGGGCCAGTCAGTGATTGAACTGTGTCATGTGTCTGCTGCCATCCCAGGTCTGGGTGCACGCATGTCCAACTGGATGATGCAGTAATGGACCAACTAGCAGACTGTCTGCAGCTGGTATGTGTCTTGATGGAATGCATAGTAGGGTGCAGTGGCTGAAGGGCTACTGTATTAAAATATCAGATAGTGTCTGGGTGCAGCCTAGCATAGACAGGTCTCCCAGTTGTCTGCCCCTGTGCCATGGATATGTAGAGCGCTGCAGTGACTGCACTGTAGGGTGTGATATCCACAGCATAACTGAGTTTGATGGTCACCCCTACTGCCCTCATTGCAGGGAGGCAGAATGTGGATCTGCTGATGGGAGACCCGGTCCACCACCATAATCCCCCTAGGGGTCCATAGGGACTACACCTGATTGAGACAGGCAAATATATCCAAGGTGTTTGGGTAGAATCCACCTATCTCACACATTATGACTGTTGTGGATCCCCAGCATGGCCTATGTTTGCCATGGATGGTTTGGTGGACCTGGTGCTGGGCGCCTCACTGCACCCTCAGGGTGAGCACAGTAACCGCAAAATGTGACGTTGTGTAGCTACTGTGTGTCTGTAAAATACACGGTCAGTACCCCCTACCAGGCCGAGTTGCTGTGGGGGTGCACATGGTCAGTTCCCCCCACTAGGCAGAGGCGCTGTAGGTTTGCAATTCACATCTCATGTCAATCATTGGACAGCTGATTTGCATGTGTAGTGCATCATGGTTGTGAGTGCTCCAATAGAAATCTGTGAACCACAGCAGATGGACTGTGCGTTGAACTGACGTCGCTCTGTAGCCAGCTAGGCATCTAGAAGGAGCTATGGAGGCATACCCCACTGGCAAATGCACGGACTGTGCAGGCAGAACCTATGGGTATGAGGCCACTGTGGTGAGATATGGCAGGACTGCCAGGTGCATCTGCATGTGGGGTAGTGGTGTCTGTAACCAAATAATAGCAGAGATAAAATACAGACTGCAAGCCGTCGTTTGTCAGCAAAGAGCAGGAGAGGACAGACAGAACGGGTGCAAGAGCATGCATGAGAAGGCTACAACTAATGATAAACATATCAAAATAGACAGATAAACAGAAGCTCTACATTAGTGCGGATGCCACCTCCACAGTATGCCAATCAGGGACACTCACAGTGCCCTGTTCACCAAACCCCCCACCCCATCACGCCCTCTAAACTAAAGGGACACTACAAATGTCAGAGACATCTCTTCAGCAAGGTCAGCCCCTGACAAAGCAATGTGAAATATCCACAATGTGAGATTTCAGAGGCAGAAGGTACCAGAACACATGCTGCTGACCCTGCAATAAATAGGAGTAGGCCAAAGATGTTGGGGATGTAAAACCCAGCTCATGCCCACAGGCTAGGAGAAGCCGTAGGCCATCACATGTATAGATGGTACTGTTAATGTGAGTTGCAGTACACCATGAGGATCTGCAATCAAACATGCCAATGCACATTTCAATGCAGGATACAACGCCCCTCGGCCGACAGCAACGCACATAGGTACGCGCCATGTCAAGGCCCCAAAACGATTTCCAACGCACGTGGACACGCCCCGATGAACGCACGTGGTTACGCCTCCTTGAACGCACGTGGTTACGCCTACATGAACGCACGTGGTTACGCCCTTATAAACGCACGTGGCTACGCAGCTGAAAAACACTCAGAGCAGATGGCAGCCATGTCACGGAGGCCTGCATTCTCTCAAGCAGACCTGTACCTGCTGACAGAGCTTTTCTGTCTCCACCAGCCACGCCTCTTCCCTGGCTCCTCCAGGAGGCAGAATCTCACAAGGGTGAGGAGGGCCTGGGCCCGCCTCACCAACAGATACAACAGGAGCTCTGACTACCCACGTGAGGTAAGTGTCTGGGGACAGGCACCCCAAATGAGGATGTGATGAAGAACAGCCTGTAACCAAAGCACCATTAGAATCTGCACCGCTGGAGAATGTCTGGTATTACCGTGGGCTGCCTGTAGCTATTTAAGAACACACCCAATAGCAGAACCCACAAGCACACAGGGGGTATGTGCACCCATGGCAGAGATGAGCAAATGACGCCATCGGTATGCTATGGGGCGCAGTTGCATCCTCAGTGATGTGGTCAATCAACAGAAAACCACTGTGCCAAAACGAGGGCAAAGATACACACAGGGGTCTGTCAGATGCCCCTGTCAGCTAGCACAAAGCACAAGAACATCCCAGGATGCTGCAGGCTCCTAAAGGGTGTCCATCCCCTGTCCCTGTGCTATGGATACAGGCCTTGTAAGTGCTCACAAGGACCAGGCCAGAGCCCAAAGATGCTGGGGATCCCATATGAGGAGCCCATCCCCTGTCCCTGTGCTATGGATACAGGCCTTGTTAGTGCTCACAAGGACCAGGCCAGAGCCCAAGGATGCTGAGGATCCCATATGAGGAGCCCATCCCCTGTCCCTGTGCTATGGATACAGGCCTTGTTAGTGCTCACAAGGACCAGGCCAGAGCCCAAGGATGCTGGGGATCCCATATGAGGAGCCCATCCCCTGTCCCTGTGCTATGGATACAGGCCTTGTTAGTGCTCACAAGGACCAGGCCAGAGCCCAAGGATGCTGAGGATCCCATATGAGGAGCCCATCCCCTGTCCCTGTGCTATGGATACAGGCCTTGTTAGTGCTCACAAGGACCAGGCCAGAGCCCAAGGACGCTGAGGATCCCATATGAGGAGCCCATCCCCTGTCCCTGTGCTACGTTAGCTGGGCCTGGTTGTGACTACGGTAGCAACACACATCCCCAGGATGCAGTAGGCCTCACCTCAGAGCCCTACCCCTCATCCTGGTGGTGTGGGGGATGCCCCAGACAGTCAATACAGGAGGCAAACCGGATCCCCAGGATGCAGTAGGCCTCACCTCAGAGCCCTACCCCTCATCCTGGTGGTGTGGGGGATGCCCCAGACAGTCAATACAGGAGGCAAACCAGATCCCCAGGATGCAGTAGGCCTCACCTCAGAGCCCTACCCCTCATCCTGGTGGTGTGGGGGATGCCCCAGACAGTCAATACAGGAGGCAAACCAGATCCCCAGGATGCAGTAGGCCTCACCTCAGAGCCCTACCCCTCATCCTGGTGGTGTGGGGGATGCCCCAGACAGTCAATACAGGAGGCAAACCAGATCCCCAGGATGCAGTAGGCCTCACCTCAGAGCCCTACCCCTCATTCTGGTGGTGTGGGGGATGCCCCAGACAGTCAATACAGGAGGCAAACCAGATCCCCAGGTTGCAGTAGGCCTCACCTCAGAGCCCTACCCCTCATCCTGGTGGGCCTAGAAGAGCCCAGTGTTGTGACTCATTGGGTCATACCTTAGTGTACACAGATAAATGTATATGTGTATCGGCAGAGGCCACCAAAGGGTGACAGACCACTAATGTCAAAATGTGTTCCCACCCTAATAGGTTGAGGATCTCTGCAAGAAGGCACGGGAGCTAAGGGCACGTTATCCACGTTTTGTGCGGCGAGTGCAGAGGGAGCGGCTGGCCCAACAGGACGGTGAGTGCTGCAACATGGCCCTGTTGGCCAGTGGCTGACATGAAGACTGGTTGTAAGTCACTGCGTTAACACATGTGTGAACATGGGATTGACACGTGTCCCCCTCTCCCACAGTGGATGCACACGGTGCGGAGGAACAGGTGCTCAGGACGACGGGGACGGTGATCTGCAAGAAGCAGAAGAGATGGATGCGATGCCTGGCCCTGAGGAGATGGTGTTGGAGCACCACACACCATCTCAGGGGACTGACGACTCCCCGGAAGCAGAGGCGGGGGAGGAGGATGTGGGGCAGGGTGGGGGGCCGGCTGAGGTGGACCTGGAGCTTCCCCGTGCGGATACAGGGGGGGAGGAGGGGGGGATGGGGGGAGGGCAGAGGTGCTGGGGGGGCAGGGGGAGGAGGGGCGGGTGCAGGTGGCTCGGGCGGGCAGGGGCCCTGCAGAGGGTGCCCAGCACAACGTGGCGCAGGTGGGGGATGGCTTGGGGGGGTGGGCGGGCATGTGTGCTGGGTGCACAGCCACATGGGCTGTCACAGGGCTACGGGGGCGCCAGTGACCTGCACCATGGTGATGGCGGCACACACACCGTGGACGTGGGCATGGCACACATAGCTGAGGACATGCGCACTGTGGATGCAGCCACACAGACACGGGGAGACCTGTGTCTGTGTGGCTGCATGTGTGGGCTGCGCGTGGCCGCGGCTGTGCGTGCACATGCACACACTCAGAGGCAGAACGGCCTTATCATTGGTCAGGTCCTGGCGACCCTGACCATGGTGGCTGACCGGCTACGCTTGCTGGAGGAGCGTGTAGCTGGGGGCGCGCCAGAACAGCCACCATGTGACAGGGGTCCCCGGGGTGTATAGCGCGTGGATACGCAGTGCACACCCGCCCTGTGACAGCCCATGCCATGGCCTTCCCCACAGACGGAGGGCAGTAGGTCCGCCTGATTGGGATTGTTGCATGTTGGCCAATGAAAAGCCACATCGCCAATTTGTAATGTAAATAAAGTTTGACATTATTACCTGTTAACTGTGCTGTCCAGATATCCCTCTGTGCTATGGGTGAGTGTTGTGTGAGAGACACATGAGGACACACACATGTGTGTCAGTGTAAGATACAAAGGGTGCGTGCAGGGTACTCCACATGTGTCATGCGTCTAGCAATACTACGCCCATTACATGGGCTGGTGCCACACATGTAGCACTGCACTGACATGTAACTGTGCCCTGGGGTCAGCAGTGGTGGCACCTGCAAGGCTATGTGCAGCATCTGTGATGGGTGCAGACCATGGTGGTGGATGGCATGGACACAGCAGGTGGGCTACTGGATACTGCCCACGTAAAACCATTTGCTAACCCGCTGTATCGTAACAGAGATCTCAGGCCTCACTAAGCACCATACTCCACAATTCAAAAGTTAACCATGAGGATATTACACAAACACATTGCACAGGACCACAAAGCCTGAACCACTGGGGAGAGACAAGAAGTGGCAATGCCACAGTGGAATCATTCCAAAAGAACACCTCCGCTCAGCTCCACGTGCAGAACATAGAGCATCAGCAAGCAGGTAAGCACTGGTTCAAAACAGGTAGACAAACATTAAAGTGGGGATCACCACAGCCTGACCTGGGATGTACAACACTGTACAAATGGAACTATACAGTAATGTGCACCTGTAAGAAACAAAGCGCTGACGTTAGTGATGCACATTTCCCAGAGCTTACCTAGTCCTGATAGGACATGCAGTACAAAGGGATATGTGTCTAACTTTGTGCACTTTCCTCAGCTGCAAGTGATCCCGCCATTTCCACCTGGTCCCTCCGTGTCCCCAGATAACCCTCCATCGTCTGCTGTCCATCTGTCCTCCCTTCCCTATTGTAGTTTCTTTCCGCTCTATCCCTACATCTGCTTTAATATCCTAATCCATCTCTTATTCTCTTTCCGCATCCCTAGTTCATCCATTCATCTCTTACCCCCCCCATCCCCAATCCCCAGGTACTCACCCAATACCTGGCCAATTGGGGATGTTTCCCCCCTCCCACACAACATGTTTACTACCTCTCCACCTTACCCTTCCATCCCCATCCCATTCTGATCCTCCCCCAACATCAGCTCCCTCCCAGTTCCAGCCTCACACAGCATTCATTCCCTTCTAGTCCCTGCAGCAGCACATATCCATTCCTGGCCACCCATCAGTCCAGTTCCAGTCCAAACCCCATCAACCCATCCCCAGTCAGCCCCCCATAACCCATTGCCAGTCCTACCCCCCCCCCATCAGCCCGGAGCCCATTACCAGTCCAACCCCCCGCCCCCAGCACCTACAGCCCATCTAATGACATGCCACCCCCCCCCTAGCCTCTGCCCAGATGTTCCCCGCCCCCTGCACACAGGGATAGGATGCTGCAAACAGCTGTTGGCTGCAAATGCTGGGTAGTGTGTGCCTGCGGGTGTGCCCCCTAAGAGCAAGTGGGGCATCCCATGCTGGGAACGCCATCTGGCATAATAGCTTACATTGGGCACCCCCCAGGGTCATGCACGTGTTGGCTTTGCGTAACACTGTCCCCCCAAACAACACAGGAGACATGACATGTGCGTCATCCGCATCTTATGCGTTTATTTCCCACGGCCCCTGCCCCTGCCACGCCTTGCGCGGCCCCTCCCACCCTGTGCTGATGGTGGCTGTGCTGCCGCCATTGCTGCCGCTCCCTCCACTGTAGTTGGTGGAGTGGGTGGTGGTGGTGGTGGTGGTGGTGGCGGTGGTGGCGTCACCCCCATGTGTGCTGCGATGCGCTGCAGGCTCTCGGCAATGCTCTCCACAGCTACCACAACCCTAGGGACCCCCATCATGGCCCTGGACACCATACAATTGTGTCTGCGTTGCGCATGCCTCTGCCGCCGCTGTTCCCGCAGACACACACGCAGTAGATGCCGTATACCTGTGGAGACAGCAGGCAGTGCATTGGTGTCGTGAAACCTATCTCCAACCTTTGCGGCCACATTGTCAACAGAACACAGTGTGGGACTCACCCTCTGCATCCCTGTGTGCCTCAGCAGTGTGCGCCTGCATCTGCAGGATCACATCTTCCACCACAGAGAGCGCCGCTGCACTGGTTTGCTGCCCTGCCTCTGCATAGACGTTCCCGGTGGCGCCACCGGTGTGCGTGTCCCCTCCACGGGCTGGCTGAGGGATGGTCGAACTGTCCCCACAGGGGTGGGTTTGGGGAGCTCCTGCCTCCATGTGGGTCTCCACCGGTACTGTGTCCATGTGGGTGGACGCCAAAGGCTGGCTGTCCCCATGTGCCTCCTCAGCTGCATCAATGGCAGCTATATCACCTGTGGGAGACAAAACCATATAGGTCATATGCGTGAGGGCTGCCTGTCTGCACCCATCCCACTCCCCTGAGATCATATGTGTGTGGGTGAGCCACATGGGTCCTGTTGTGGGCCCCTCCCCGCCACCCTCCTCACCTATTCCCCATTGCAGGAGGGGGGCCTTCTCCCTGCGACGTCAGGTGTCCACCCCACCAGTGCATGCTACGAGGCCCCCCATGCAGCCCCGTCAAACCTATCAGCCCTGCCTACACAGATCATGTTCAACACAGGTGCATAGTGCTGTCCTGTCGTCGATGTCAAAACCTGTGTGGCCATGCTGCCCCCGCCAGCACTATAATCTCCCCACTGCTACACATTGACAGCCCCTGCTGGTACGGTGGAACCCTTCGCCTTGACACAGCACGCATCCACTGTGCCATCCACTTCCTGACCCCCATAGACATCCCTCCCCCAATGTGTCCTGGCCCATAGGCTGGTTGTATGCCTGTGCTGCCCCCTGGGCATCATATTGCACTATGATGCCTCCTACACCCCTGTCCACCCTGTGTCACCCACACACATGTGCACTTGCAGGCTCACAATGGTACAGATCACTAAGACACTTACCTGCACCTTGGTGCGCTGTGTCCAACTCTGGGGGAAGGCCATGTATGTACATTGGACCTAGGCGCTCGGCCAAGCGCCGCTCCAGTGGACTCAGGTTGGCCACCTGTGCTTGGCCTCCTCCGGTGCCTTGGGCCCCTCTCCGCTCTCTCCCCAGCTCATTCCTGATGTGTCGTTTAATGTCACAATACCGTTTGCGGAGGCTTTCCACGTCCCTGTGTGGGCCATTAGCGGTTGCAACATCCGCTTGTACCTCCGCCCATGCTCTAGCACGTGTTGCACCAGTTGTTGTGGAGCTCAGTTGGCCAAACAAAAGTTCGTAGCGCTCCAGAATGGCGTTGAGGAGTAGGTCATTCTCCTCCATGCTGAATCGTACTGCTCGCTTGCGGAGGTCCTCAGGGAGGGTGGGCCTGCGCCTCTTCTGCCCCATTGTGGCAGTGCCCTGTGAACATGGTGTGCCATGTAGACCTGATGGGCCTGGCCTCTCATCACCGTCATTGGGAGTGTCCATCGACGGCACCTGCTCTGCTCCTGCACTCTCTGACATCTGGCTTGTCATGTTCAGCCGGTTTGTGTGCTGAGGTGCGTGCCATTTGGTCCACATCAGCTTTATATAGGTCCCGTGTGGGTGTGGCTCTGAGCGCGTTGCGTACGCGCGTTGCATACGTGCGTTGCGTATGCGCGTATGACTGCGCTCTCCCCCTGCGCACTCACGGAGGAAATGCGAATATGTGCCCTACGTGATGCTCTGTGCATGGTTTCTGACTGGTCCCCTGAAAGTCATCCCTCGATGTACACAGTACACGTTGCCTCCTCCTCTACTGCATGTTGTGATGGTAGGTACGACATATCTTTTCCTTTGGGGTACCCGTGTATATATGTTTTGCGCGTAACCATGCGCGTTGGTTGCTGGCCACGTCTTTTGTCCCATACTACGTACTATGTGCGTTCGTGTACGCGCCTGTGTACGCGTTTGGCGCCTCTGAGACATCTTGGCGTCTTCCATATTTGGTAGGCTGTATACCTCGCAGTACCTTTGCACTATGCTGCGTCACAGGGACTTTTTTATCGCCATAGCTTTTCTCTGGAGCAATGCCGGGTGTACGCGCGCTCTCTCGCGCGCTACGTTGCAGACTACAGGGGTTTGCAGAATGCAGGGTGTGGGGTGCGCTGGATGTTCCTGATTGACCAGGTGTGTATTGTTTGTGTGATTTGTGTTCCCGCCCTGTACCCTATTTCACAGCCACCTGCCCCACATTCTGTGTCTATCATGGCTCAGACTGTGAATGCAGGTGGTGCAGTCATTGCACTGCTGGAGCTAGCTGGGCTGCGCGTTCAGGCTGAGGGAGATGATGGTCCTGGGGCTGGGGCCCTGGGCATGGGTCCTCACCCGCTGCAACACAGGCCTGCAGCTGTGGAGGCTCCACAGGCGGGTGTGGAGGGACAACGGCGCCGTAGGTGTCCTGAGGGGCGGCCATGCCTGCAACGCCTCTACAGGCCCAGGGCCATGCTACAGAACATCAGGGAGGACCAGGTAATCTCCCTCTACCGGCTGGACACAGGGGCTATTAGGGAGCTCTATGAGGATCTACGACCTGACCTCGAGCCCCTGACTGCCCGGTCACATGCTATACCGGGAATGGCCAAGCTCCTTGCTGCCCTACATTTCTTTGCCTCTGGCTGTTTCCAAACCTCGGTGGCCGCCGTGGGTGGGATGAGTCAGCCAACGTTCTCTCGCTGCCTCCACCAGGTACTGTGGGCCATGGTCAGCCGGGTTGGGAATTACATTGCCATTCCCAACAGTAGGCAACATTGGGTGGCCCTGGGACATGCATTCCAGCAGATTGCAGGGATACCACATGTGATGGGTGCAATAGATTGCACACATGTTGCCCTCATCCCGCCACGCGACAGGGAGATTGTGTACCGCAACCGCAAACGCTTCCATTCCCTCAATGTGCAGGTTGTCTGTGATGCAGGTATGCGTTATCATGAATGTGGTCCCGCGTTTCCCAGGGTCAGCCCATGACTCCTATATCCTGCAAAACTCAGCACTTTTTGCCATGTTTGAGGCCGGTCAATATGAGGACTGTGTCCTGCTGGGTAGGTATTTCCCACATCCTGTGTATAACGACCATATGTGTTTCACGGGGGCACCATTGTCATCTGTGTCCTCTGCATGCATGACATGGTGCTGTTGTGTCCTTGTGCTGACTATTCTGGTGCTGTGACCCCAGCACGCCCTGTCACCTGGACTGTGCTCACGTATCTCAGCGCAGCAACACCCATCCCCTTGCCTAACATGTGCCTATTCTTGCCTATCTGTGTCACCCCGCACCCATGTGTTGTCGTCTCTGCACTGCCCTAGATGTTTACATTGCTATCAGCCTTTTTCATGGTCATTAGGGGCATGCATGGTGCAACTGTTTCACATATGTCGGGTTGTGTGTTGTGTCCATCTCATGCCCAATGTGCCACGGGATTGTGCATGTGGCAGCATGGGGGGGGGCTTGGGGGTACACGGGGAACAGGACCAGAGACCAGCTGTACAGTGTGTATGTGAGCTACTGATCCACCATGTCAGTGGTGGAACGTGTCAGGGATGTATGTGCGAACCTGCTATCACACATGTCTGCTGCATGACTGTTTGCTTTTGCCTGTGTGCGCTGACACCCCCACCTTGCCAACCCGGGTTGTGGTGCACTGACATATCACCTGTGTGCCATATCACATCATGACCCAGTGACTTGCACACCTGACCATCTTTCTACCGGCCAGTGTGATTATGTTCTGTCAGATGCGGACTCTGGTGCACCAGAATTGTGTGCAATGCTGTGCCTTCATATGTGTGTGACCATGTTTCCGTACTGTCCATTTGTGCATTGCTACATCATGGTTTCATTAGGTTATTCTTCTCACATGTGCCTTACTCCATTTCTGTTTGCAGGTGATGCAGGATATGGGTGTCGCGCCTGGCTGCTGACCCCCATGCGTCTCCCTCGGACAGGCGCAGAGATGCGGTACAATGAGGCCCATGCCTCCAGCCGCTCCGTCATTGAGCGCACCTTTGGCGTTCTCAAAAGTCGCTTCAGGTGTCTGGATAGGACTGGCGGGGCCTTACAGTACGGGCCCTTGACTGTGGCCAAGATCATACTAGCCTGTTGCATCCTACACAACATTGCTCTCAGGCACAATGTTCCAGTCGATATTAATGAGGATCTTGGGGTGGATCCTGTGTGCCCTCCTGCACCTGTCCATGTTGACACACGTGCTGGGATGGCGGCCAGGCAACATCTGATCGGGGAGCTCTTCTCCTGTAAGTTCAGCTTCTGCTGGTGACGTTTCTCTTGGTTAACCAAGTGTGGGAAGGTGTATGGATTGTGCAGCAGTACCGTGTCATGTGTCAACATGTCTGATGTGCTTTTGCCTCCCCAGGATGAGCACCTGCTTTCCGGGCCCCCAGAACATTGAAGATCATACTGCCCGATGCTGTGCTACGTGTAGGGTTTCTGTGTAAACAACTGAAACAGGCAGGTGACTCGGGTGAGTTGCAATACAGTGTGGTTTGCATTGCTATCGCCATGGTCATACCCATATATTTGGGTTACTCTCCGCTGCCCCTATGGTGCTGCACTGCTCTCGGGCCCTCTTCCCCATCACCCTTAGGTTCAGTTTGTCACACATGTGGCAGGGCATGTGACAGGCCAGTCTGTTTACTGGCACCGCTGCTGCCGTTTGGTCTGGCTGCCATCAGTCAGCTGTTTGGTCAGGCACATGCTCCTCTTACGTTCGCTTGTCCCTGACCACAGCCCATCCACATGGCTCTCCATTGCCCTGTCCCCTTCAGGCCCTTACATGTCGCTCCCCTGCAATATTGCATTTGGTTTCCACTGCATGATATTTCGAGGGTCGTGTATACACCGGTTCATATGTGCCTCCCATCACACGTGTGGAATGTGATATTGTCTGTGGACCCCTGCTCAGAATGTGTGTTTCATCCTGTTTAGTCTTTGGGGTGGCCTCACCTGGCACACAGCTGTGGTTATGTATGGTGACATGCTGTGGTCCTGTCTGCATCCATTTCTGTGTGCCTACTGGTGTTACGTCAGTTATTATATTCCAGCTGCGCTTCCCATCCTAGTGTTCATGGCTTTTCGCTCTCTCTGTTCCCCTGTCTTTATGTCCTTCCTTCACTGGTACCTGTGGTCACGGTACCAGTCATCTATTTGCTTGTAGGTCTTTGCCGCTCTTATCATCCTCATCACCGTTGTGTATCATCCTTTGGTACATCAATCTGCATCAGTGTGATGTGACATGTCCGGTATGTTGCTGTGCACTGTCACCACATATCCTACACTGCTACCCTTGTCTGCATTTCATCTCTGTGTTCTTGGGGGGCCTGTGCCTGCTCTGCATGGCGGGGCCACTCCTCTGGCCACCTCCACCTACACAGGGTCACACATTTTCTCCTCAGCTGCCACACACCTTTGTTCTAGTACTCTAGGTGGCCAACACACTTTGTTCGGTGGCTTTTGGCAGCAACATGTTTGTCTGCGCTGCTTCCTGACACATGGGATGTCCACAGGGATGTGGGTCCAGTGACTCCCTACTGTCCCTCCATCAGTCACCTATCCATTTGTCTTTACCGTGGGTTCTGTGTGGTGTTAGTACTACATCTGTCTCTGTTGCACGCAGGTCCTACAGGTCCTACAGACACCACTTGGGGTCCCTAGGGCACACTGACCGTGTCCCACATACCCTTTTTGGGGCACCGTGCCACATGGTTCTGTGAGCCAGCGTTCCATCTGACCTCTCCTATCTGTGTGTAACGCATATCTCACTTAGCATTGGGGCACCCTTCTCGGGACCATTCTGGTCATCTTTCTCATACTTTCTCTTGGGCGCACTGTTGGGCTACTGTCTTTTCCTGTTATATTGCAGTGATGCACACATTCATTTCCCCATTCATGGGACGGCGCTGTTGGGGGTGCCTACCCCCTCATATGTTCCTCTCGTATCTGCTGATGTACATGTGCAGTGCACCATGAATGTTTTTGCTTACACCCATATCCTTACCCCCCAGCTGTCACTTTGGGTGGTGGCATGACACACTTTCTTTGCACAGTCTGGGGGTTGTGGGTTCTGGTGGTACAGCCATCTGCATATTCTTTCTGCACATATTCATAGTATTTTCGTGTTTCCTTTAGATTTCGCCAGTGGCTTTCGCTTAATGGAACTGGTCTGTGATGTTAATGGGCCTTTTATATTTGGTAATGATCTTGACCTCGGTCTGGATTGTGTTTGCCATATGCCCTTGTTTGCTGAGACCTTGTTTTGTTTCATTGACAGACTTTCTTTGTATGTGCATGACGCAATTGCTGGGGGTCTGGTGTGGTGATTTGTAGCGTTTCACAGTTCGGCTCCATGAGCTCGCCACCTCATTTTTGGGACTGTGTACTTTTCACGGACAATATGGGCGTCTAACTATTTCATTACCTGTGGGGGGCCCCTATGTCATGGATTCCAGTCCACATAGGGAGTATTTGGTGCCCTTTGCGGGGCATATTGTAGTTTTACATTACATTGGTGATGAATACAGCAGCACCACCCTCACAGTGCAGACTCCTCAGGGTGCCTCATCGGAACACCTATGGCATGACCTGTGGGGCTCTCTGTAACACGCCCTATAGGGTGCACGGGCAGACAGTGCACATTTAACTTTCACCAATGGTGTGACTTGTAGGGTGCCCTATACAGCACCCTCAGGGTATAGCCGTGTGAGTGTGTGCTTGCCACCTGAGCCTGTTCGACGTACAGAACAAGCTGCTTCTGCCATCACTATATTGGTGTGTGTGTGCTGTCGCTGCTGCCTCCACAGATCCACCCGCCTGTCAGGTACACATTCACATTATACAGGGCCCAGAGTTGGGCAGACATATGCATGGCGTGGTGGGTTCCCTACAGGGGTACGGGGGCATGACAATTCGGTTCTTACCTGCCTTGTTTCCAGCACTGTTTGAGGTTTGCTTTCCTTCATTACATGATTT
Organism: Ichthyophis bannanicus; assembly: GCA_033557465.1. NCBI lineage: Eukaryota > Metazoa > Chordata > Amphibia > Gymnophiona > Ichthyophiidae > Ichthyophis > Ichthyophis bannanicus. The sequence goes on from CM066031.1 coordinate 452,607,510, forward strand.
GTGGATATATTTGACTATGTACATATCTCACACACGGTTCTGGATACACATTCACACTATTGTCTTCTTGTGAGGGCTGAGGCTCTCTGTATTATCCGGCCCTACATATGAGGGTGGTGGGCTCTTTCTCCCACCTCTCAGGTTGTTTATCGCCGACAAAAAATGGGGGATATGTATGGCATTGAATGTGTACTGACTGGTTATCCATGTCACTGACTATGGATTGCAGTGGGTACTGTTGGAGGCAGTGTTTCTCCTTAGGACCACGGGGGGTTTGAACTCACAGACCTTGCATCATCTGCCAGTGCCTTACCCATTGTGCTACAGATCTGGCTACCTTAGGGGACACCTTTTCTAGGTTCTTATGGGGCGCCCTGTAGGGCTACAGTCTGTTGCTACTGTGTGACAGTGACACACACTCATTTCACCCTACCGTCCCAGGAGGCTGTGTGGGTACCTAACCCTTGCTGTGTTCATCTCTGGGCCGCAGATCTTCCAGTGCGTTGCACCATGGGTATGTTTGTTTTGGGGCAGATCCTAGCCATCAGAGCGGGCCATTTGGGTGGTGCCCTGCTGCCCTTCCGGTGACAGCAAGGGGGTTGTTCGCAGCTATGGGGCTGCTGCCCAGTGGTTCCGTCACAGCCTGTGGGGCCAGTGGTCATGGTCTCATAACACAGTGGGCTTTTTGTATCGGCCTGACTGCAGCATTGTATATTTTTGTGGCACATTGGTACTGCCAGCGATACCCCATCAGCATAATGTCACCTTACAGTACCTCATGGGGCGCCCCATGTGGCACCTTCTCTGGCACCCTTTACGTGGCCTGCTGTGGTGTTCTATAGGTGACATTTTGGTGTGCCTCTGTGGACAGTGCACTTTCTACTGTGGCCTGGGTGGTGCATTATGGGATGCCATCTGCGGCACCTTTGGTTGCACCACTGTGATGGTGTGTTTGCTAGCAACACTACTGGTGGTAAAATGTGAGGCCTTGCCTCCTCATTCCCTACGTTAGGTACTGGGTGATGGCTGGGCCAGCCTTCTGCACACTGGGGAACCCAGGGGATTCAAACCCATGCTGCCTGTGACAGCGGTCAGTGAGCTAACCATTGTGCTACAGCTCTGTTCCTGTCTTTTGTATCTGTACGCTTTTTTGGGGTTGATGCGCGATAACGCGCAGGGACGTGCCACCGCGCCCTGTCACGCTCGTTAGTTTTTGGAACGCGCGTTGTGCATAACGATGTACTGCTCATGTCCTTATTTGGGGGTTTCTGTCTCTACCGCGGCTCCTAACGCGAATCGCACTAACTCACTTTAGTAAACATACCCCTATATCTCACAAAGGATATAAAAAGACTGGAAACGGTTCAGAGGAAGGTGACCAAAATGATTTGGAGCCTGCGTCAGAAGACTTATGAGAAGAGACTTAAAGACCTAAATATGTACACTTTGGAGGAAAGGAGGGGCAGGGGAGATAAAATTCAGACTTTTAAATACTAAAAGAGTATTAATGAACAACAAAATCTCTTCCAAAGATGGGGAAGCTGTAAAACTAGAGGTCATAACATGAAGCTGCAAGGGGGTATATTGAAAGGCAATGTCAGGAAATACTTTTTCACTCAAAGGATGGTAGATGCTTGGAATGCCCTGCCAATGGGCGTGGTGGGGGCAAATACAGTGACAGAATTCAAAATGGCATGGGACAGCTCAGCGGATCCCTTTATAGCAACAGGAAAAAATAAAAATAGACATAACTATCTTTTATATCCCAACAAATAATGGTGACCTACACGGAGCTGTGGGTACACCCCTAAACAAAGGCATTGGGAGGGGCGACCTGCAGAGAGCAGCAGGTGTACCTACTCTTGCCGCCTTGCTGGGCAGACTAGATGGACCATACTGGTCTTTATCTGTCATCATTTACTATATTACTATGTTACTTAAATGTTATTCTAACTCAGTGTAGTTAAGTGTAAATATATAAATAAAATATTTCCCATTTTTTAATAAATTGAAAACATCTTAATTTTTTAAGTGAACGATTTTTGAACATCAATTACATCAAAACTTATTTTTGGATATTCCCCCTATCACTTCCTCATTTTCACCCTGAGATTCACTAGAAACAAACTGAATCTGAATGTCCTCCCTTCCCACCCTCCTTTTCTCTCCCCAGTGGCATTGGAGGCTTATAAATTAGAGTTGGAGATGTGTACACAATTTTCTACTCTGTTCTTTTATTCAAATTCCAAATGTGGACATCATATATATTTTAGGTTTCTATGCCAAACCCAAGGATCATTTATGAAGGTAAACTTCTGGTAACCCATGAAGACCTAGCTAATTGCACATGAGTCACCAACTTTTGATTTAAGCTTCTGCAAACTACTGAAATAGCATTATGCCTCATAGGCAACTATATTTTTCATGAAAAGTTTATTCAAAAAATATTTCTTGAGTGAATTCTAATAAACATTGCACTTACTGTGTGTTCTGGGAAATGTACAATGGATTGTAAGGACATGACTTACCAGTGAACTATTAAAATGCAAACCTCCAGAGAAATTCATGCAAGCAAGAAAGTAAGCAAAAGTGATTTTCCAGAATTGCTTTCCATTCACTCATTTTCTTTTTGGCTTATAAACAAAAGAACAGATATTTAGCAAGTTGCTCAGTGACAACATATAAAACCCCAAATGGTCAGAAAAGAGCTAGATTTCCATAAGGCCAAAAAGTTATTTCTATATGTCTATTGTAAATATACATGTATAGGAATATGCACAAGTCTGCATATAAATGAACTTAGCTGATAAGCATATGTCTCAATATCCTTGGTCAGGTCTATTTATACATATACAGTAGTGGCATGATTAATAAAGTGCGGCAAGTTTTACACTTACCATGTGTCATGTGCAAAAAAGACTGTGCAGTTAAGTGCAAAACCCATGCATTAATTGTCAGGGGTATTCCCAGCATCTGCCCTGCAGTTAGCACCCAGGGCAGACATGGCCTGGGCCTGCATACCATGACTCAACAAATAATGCAGTGCAAAATAATTTTTTTAAAAGTTGTGGCGCACAGTGGTGCAACCCAATACGTCATCCCAGCACATAACTCTTGATCCGCCCTGGCTGCCTGGGTGGAGGCAGAGGAAGATCCTTCCTGCTCCTGTCCACTAGACAAGGGTGAATCTCCTGGGTGGGTCCCAGGGGAGGAGGATCAGGGTACAGTGTTGAGGGGGGTGCTTCAGTTGGGGGGACATTTATTGGTCTTGTCTATGTGGAGGGATGCTGATACAGAGAGGGGGTGCTGATCCAGGATAGTCTGGAACAAGGAATGGCTTGGTGGGGGCGATCAGATTAGGAATGAACCTTGGCCATGTGAGTCTTTTTATTAAAGAGGCTTCAGGCACTGTTCGCACTACGTAACTACTATGTATAAAAGTTTATAGAAATGTATACTTGTTATGGTGTGTGTTTTTATGCATTAAAAACACCTGTCATGTGTTCCCTCTGGGTCTAGCAGCATTACTGGTATATTTATCTTTTTATAAGAATATTGGCAGCAAGAAGGCAGGAAGCCTTTTTGGAGAAAGAAATCAACCTGATAGCCAGTACGGATCTGGAGAAGAAGGGGGTGGTTCTCTACCCCACGCCAGAAGGAGACCTAACCTTTCCCAAACATAGAAAGGTATTCAGAGGGTACATCTGAGGAAACTTTGCTTTTCATTGGACCTATCTCCACATTTACTGTAGGTAAGAGTTAGAAGCCATTATATAAGTATATCCACTGTGCAGGCCTCCACAGCCATTGGCCAATATCTTCAATGGGCTTTACATATCTTCTACCAGTGTAGGAGTAGAACTGTTACCTGAAATGCCCTTAGAGTTTGGTTAGTCATGATGTGGACACTTCTCTCTAATGCTACTTCCACTTATATAGTTGTGTGTGATGTTGTTGTTAAGTGCCATCAGGTCTGTGTCGACTCATAGTGACCCTCTGGATAGTTGACCTAAACTGTGTTAGATCTTCAGTCAGGCAGCTCATTGTTGATAGATTGGCACCCACAACTGTTGTTACTGTATAAATTTATCCCACTGCTGGCCTTCCTCTTTTGCGTTGACCTTCTATCTTGCGAAGCATCTCTCTTCGCAAGGAGTCCAAAGTATGAAAGTCGAAGTCTTCTCATGTGAGCTTCTATAGAAAGCTTGGGTTTGATCTCCTCTAGTACTGACTGATTTTTTCTTCGGGCAGTCCATAGTATGCACAGTATTCATCGCCATCACCATAATTCAAAGGCATCGATTTTCTTCCAGTCTGTCTTTTTCACTGTCCACCTTTTGCATCAATATGATGTTATTGAAAATACCATCAAACAAACAAAACCCCCAATGTCGAATGACTACAAAAATGTATATAAAAACTGAGAGTCATCGAAAAAACCACAAGGATTCTCCCAATACTTTCAGTAGGCTTGTGAACACAGTTTTTTGTCGGGACCAGACCGACAAGAGAGGGGAGAAGAAAACTCCCTCCTCGGCGTCAGACAGGCCCGTTTTACTCAACAAGCAACAAGCAAAAACAGTGAAGTGAAAATAGTGCAAAACACACTTATCTGTGGAACAAGGCGATGAGACTTCATAATAGTTCAGCACAGCACGACATGCATGTTTCGGGTGTAAACAGCCCTGTATCAAGTGCTCCGTAATTGAACTGGAAAGTCGCCTCTAAAGCAAAACCGGAATCCCCGGAATGCTTATACATGGCAAATTGGCAGCTGATTGGTTGCGTTGGACACGTGCAGAAGAGGACGCCAAACTGATATGAAATGGATAGCCAAACGTGAACAGGGCAATTAGACAGCAATCAGATCACACTCCACCAATCACATTCCAAAGTGAGACCCAAAGGTTCTACGGTATGCAAGCGAAAGATCCACTGTTGTTCGCGCAATTGAAGTCGATGTTCTCGGTCACCCCCCGCAGGTGGGCAGGAATGAAATCTATGATTCGCCAACGTAGATCAGAAAATACATGACCTTTGTCCACACAGTGAGCCACAATCGGCGCAGAAATGATCTTATTGCGCAATCGAGAAGCGTGTTCACCCAATCGAATGCGTGCCGGTCGAATCGTTCTGCCGATGTAAGAAAGGCCACAGGGACAGGAGAGCATGTAAACTATATAGGATGACTGACAAGTGGAACTCCCAAAAAAAGTATAGGTTTTACCCGTTAACGCGTGAGTCCATTGGGTGCCCTCCATGATGGTGGAACAGTATTTACAATGTTGACAAGCCCAATGGCCCTGTCTAGCTTCTGACGGGGGTGTAGGAGGGGGGGAAGAAGAATGAACCAACCGATCACGAAGGTTGGGCCCCCTGGTATAAGCCAACCGTAAAGGTTTTTGGAAACACGGATGCAATTGCAAGATATGCCAATGTTTCTTCAACAGACCAGTCACCTGAGATGTGTCCGTCATAAAAGGGAGCACTCCAGTAATGACCGATGAATCCTCCTCCACTTGTACTGCGAGGTGAGGGGATGAGGAGTCCAACAACCACTCACGATGTGAAAAACGCGCCCGTAGGTACGCTTGATGAATCACCTTCCACGGGTACCCCCTGTCAAGAAGCCGAGACTGTAGAGCCTTTGCTTGAGACTTGAAATCCTGTAAAGAAGAGCAGATGCGGCGTAACCGCAAGAACTGACCATAGGGAAGCCCCCGGCGTAAAGCAGCAGGATGATGGCTATGGTATCGCAATAAGCTATTTCTTTGAGTTGATTTGCGAAAAAGCGTTGTAGAAAAAGTGCCCGCTGATTTGGATACCAACACGTCAAGGAATTCTATCTGCTGATAGCTCACATGAGCCGCAAATTGGATGTTGGGCTTGAGAGTATTTAGCCAAGATAAAAACTCCCTTAGATGTGGTTCAGTTGATGACCATAACAAAAAAATGTCATCAAGAAACCGCAACCACAATATGACATGTCGGAAGTAGTCTGAAGGATAAATGTGCTGTTCTTCCATGGCCGCCAAATATAGAGTGGCCACCGAGGGAGCTAAAGTGGCCCCCATCGCTATCCCGTAACATTGCTGATAAAATTGTCCCTGACACAAAAAATAATTCTTGGTTAGCACCAATCTAGTGATGTCCAATAGAAAGGATTTTGGTATCCTCGACGGGGCAGTTGTAAAAGCTGATTCGAGGAGGTGTAAAGCTTCTTCCTGATGAATGTTCGTATACAGGGCTGTCACGTCCAAAGTGACCAAAATAAGGTCATCCGATGTTACTGTGAGCCCAGAAAGGATGGTAAGAAAGTGGGTGGTGTCCCTAAGGTATGAGCGAACCCGACAAGCCTCTTGTCTCAAAAAAATATCGCTAAATTGTGACAGGGGCTCAAGTACGGAGCCCCTACACGAGACTATCGGACGTCCTGGGGGGGCAGACAAGGACTTATGTACCTTGGGGACCGTGTAAATAACAGGTATCACAGGTATAACCTATACTTTTTTTGGGAGTTCCACTTGTCAGTCATCCTATGTAGTTTACATGCTCTCCTGTCCCTGTGGCCTTTCTTACATCGGCAGAACGATTAGACCGGCACGCATTCAATTGGGTGAACACGCTTCTCGATTGCGCAATAAGATCATTTCTGCGCCGATTGTGGCTCACTGTGTGGACAAAGGTCATGTATTTTCTGATCTACGTTGGCGAATCATAGATTTCATTCCTGCCCACCTGCGGGGGGGTGACCGAGAACATCGACTTCAATTGCGCGAACAACATTGGATCTTTCGCTTGCATACCGTAGAACCTTTGGGTCTCAATTTGGAATGTGATTGGTGGAGTGTGATCTGATTGCTGTCTAATTGCCCTGTTCACGTTTGGCTATCCATTTCATATCAGTTTGGCGTCCTCTTCTGCACGTGTCCAACGCAACCAATCAGCTGCCAATTTGCCATGTATAAGCATTCCGGGGATTCCGGTTTTGCTTTAGAGGCGACTTTCCAGTTCAATTACGGAGCACTTGATACAGGGCTGTTTACGCCCGAAACATGCATGTCGTGCTGTGCTGAACTATTATGAAGTCTCATCGCCTTGTTCCACAGATAAGTGTGTTTTGCACTATTTTCACTTCACTGTTTTTGCTTGTTGCTTGTTGAGTAAAACGGGCCTGTCTGACGCCGAGGAGGGAGTTTTCTTCTCCCCTCTCTTGTCGGTCTGGTCCCGACAAAAAACTGTGTTCACAAGCCTACTGAAAGTATTGGGAGAATCCTTGTGGTTTTTTCGATGACTCTCAGTTTTTATATTGAAAATACCATGGCTTGCACAAGTCAAATCTTTGTTTGGAGAGAGGCATCGCTGCTCTTCAGATTCTTGTCTAGATCCTTCATAGCCATTCTGCCAAGAGCAATGCATCTTTGGATTTCTTAACTGCTTGTCCTTTCTTTATTGATTGTTGATGCTGGTAGGTAAAAGTTGTCAATGATCAACCGAGGGCCTGATTTTGATTTAGGCAGGTTATGTGCCACATCAGTGAATTGCCTGCCCACCGACTCCCTTAACACAGATTTTCACTTCCGCTGCTACCCGCTTTGTCCTTTCCACTGCCCCCGCTTCACCCCAGAATGCCACCACACATGCCCCGAAACCTTTCGAAAATCCCAGATAAGGCATTTACATGGGTAACTAGGGCAGTTACCTATGTAAATGCCTTCGAAAATGCCACCATTATTTTTTTGTCAGTTGTCAGGATGTTTATTTCCTTTATGTTAAGGTGCAGGCCCATTTTAAGACTATGGGGTATGTTTACTAAACGCAGTAAGGGAGCATGTCTTTCCAAGCGGTAAGGGCAGCAATAAGGGGTTACCATGCAGTAAGTGTGCTGGGCGTCTTAAAGGCATTCCGGCATTAAGGAGCGGTAGTGGACACCTAATGTGCGGTAACAGGACATGCTGCATTAAGGTGCCTTGCATGCCATGTCCCTTGGACTGCCCCATGTAGCAGATCTGCTTTCCACAGCTGTCGTATGTCTGTGTTTCACCAAAGTCACTGTGTGATTATGACGGACATCACAGATGGTGCAGATGGGGGGATGCCCCAATGTGTGGAGGTTAAGAACATAAGAACATAAGATATGCCATACTGGGTCAGACCAAGGTCCATCATGCCCAGTATCCTGTTTCCAACAGTGGTCAAACTAGTTCATAAGTACCTAGAAGTTTCCACAAAAGACACAGGTTCCACAATGCCTGTATTGGCTCAAGCAGTGATATACTGGGTCACTTTTAATAATGGTGTATGGACCTTTCCTCCAGGAACTTGTCCAAACCTTTTTTAAACCCAGCTACACTAACAGCTTTTACTACATCCTCTGGTAACAAATTCCAGAGATTGATTACACGTTGAGTGAAAAAATATTTTCTCTTATTAGTCTTAAATAGTTTACCCTGTAGCTTTATTGCATGTCCCCTAGTCTTTCTATATTCTGATGATGTAATCAATCGATCTACGTTTACCCATTCCACTCCATTCATTAATTTATAGACCTCTATCATATCTCCCCTCAGCCGTCTCTTTTCCAGGTTGAAGAGCCCTAACGTTTTTAGCCTCTCATCATAGGGGTATCCTTCCATCTCCTTTACCATTTTGGTGGCTCTTCTCTGTACCTTTTCTAATAGCGCTATATACTTTTTAAGGTACGGCGACCAGAGTTGCACACAATATTCAAAGTGCGGTCGCACCAAGGAACGATACAGAGGCATTACACAGGTCTGCAAAATATTTTTTTTCGAGAGCTGTTTTGGTTATTCCACATAATCTTTATGTTTTTTGGTGCGCTGAATCCGAAAATGACTTCCATTTTCCACGTTTCCTGACAATTTAGGTAACTATGTTAAATAAGGCAATACCTCAAAAGAAATGGAAATAGACTTATAAAATTAAAGTTTTATTACAATATTTTCATGAAAATCCTTTTTTGAACTGAAATGAGCTCACCTACACACACTAAACTCAATTCTTCTTCCTTGTGAGGCTCCTCTTGGTGCATTTACACTTGTGAGTAGCATCTGGAATGTCTCTCTGAAGCATCCAACAGTAGTCTGCCATCATTGTAATGCTCCATTTTCCCTGGTATCTCCTTTCCATCTCTTTAATGTCTTGGTGGAATCGTTCACCTTGTTCCTCACTCACAGCTCCCAAATTTTCAGGAAAGTAGTCAAGGTGGGACTGGAGGAAATGCACTTTCAAACTCATCAGGCAACCTAAAGCTTGAAATGCTTTCAGCATTCGTCCGACGATCTTTTTGTAGTGAGATCTTTGTTATTGCCTAAAATTTTCTGTATGACTTCTTTAAATGCAATCCACCCTTCTTTTTCAGGATCCGTCATGGTATTGACAAACTCTTGATCAACTATAAGCCTTCCAATGTCTGGTCCGACGAACACACCTTCCTTCAATTTTGCCTCCGACAGGCCTGGAAACTTGGTGACCAAATATTTGAAGCATTCTCCATCTCTTGGAAGTGATTTTACAAATTGCTTCATCAATCCCAATTTTATGTGGAGAGGTGGTAGAAGAACTTTATGGGAAGGTACCAAAGTTTCTCGGAGGACATTTTTTTCACTGACTGTTAGCACCCTCGGCTGCCAACTCTTCTTGGTCCAGTGATTTTGTTGGTCTCGACTGTCCCATAGACATAGAAGACAAGGATATTTGGTATACCCAGCTTGTTGCCCGAGCAGCATGCACAAGACCTTCAAGTCCCCACATACTTGCCAACCATGGTCTTCATATTTAAGTTTACGAAGAACCAATTCCAAGTTCTCATAGGTTTCCTTCAAGTGTACGGAATGACCTACAGGTATGGAAGCGTAAAAACCGTTGTGGAGTAAAACTGCTTTGAGACTTCTTTTTGAAGAATCTATAAAAAGACGCCATTGCTCTGAATCATATTGGATTTTAAATTGACCCATCAGACCTTCGACATCGATGCAATAAACCAACTTGTCTTCCTGGGCGAAGTAAGGAATGAACTCCTTTTCACGATGTCTGAACCATGAAGATGACACTCCTGGCAACAATAAATTCCTGCTTTTCAGCCTTGATCCGAGTAACTCAGCGGCATCTTTGGAAAGATTCAAGTCTCTTACCAAATCATTCATCTCCTCCTGAGAAAACAATTTTGGTCTTGTATCATCTTCAAAGTCAGTACTTGATTCGTCATCTGGTTCAGGTATGACTTCACCTTCATCGGAGCTAGGTATCTCTTCCAAGGTAGCAGGGGGCTTGGGTACTGGTAGATCTGTGCCATGGAGGATGGGACGAATTGCCGAGTGAAGATTGGGGTATGAAATGGAATGCTTCCATTTGGAATTAAACCCTTTCACAACACATGAACAAAAAGTAACAGTCGTCACTATGGTTCTTTTGCTCTCACCATACCATAGGAATCCCATAACAGAAAGATTTTTTCTTACCCTTGAACCAGTTTCGGAGGTCCTCAACACACCGTTTGCACACTTTATGAGGCGCCCACACTTTATCTTAATCTCCAATTTTTAGTCCAAAGTATGCAAAGTATTCTTTTTTCACAAAGTCTGAAATATTCTGCTGTTGCTTCAACACTGTATATTCACCACAGATGAAACAGAAACTGTCTGGCGAATTAATACACTTTCGCGGAGCCATAACATAACGGTTGAAGAACGACGAGCTAACACGAATTGCGGTGAAAAAGTGTGAACAGCCTAGAACCAAGAACCTGATGATGATTCGTGCACAAGTGTGGCATGCAGGAGAGAGCAGCTCTGTGTCTGTACACGAGACGTCACAGTGCTGGCCATGCCCCCTGCACTGACTGGAGCTGCTGCTGTCTTCCCTGTGTCTCCCTCCCACTGGATTCTTCAGGAAAGATTAACCCCTTCTACCATTAGAAGCATGGACTTAAAACTTGCTTAGCTTATGTATATATTGCTGACCATCAGATTTACAGTGCTATATTTTTTTTTACATAACTCGGACAACCCCTTTATGGTTTTTTTTTGGCATTTTATATCTTAAATGTCCTTATGTGAATTAATTAATAGTAATTTGAATTAATTAATAGTAATTTGAAAAAATTTGATAAATTTGAAGACAATTTTGCATGTTGTGGCAAATCATGACGTCTAGGAGTTTTTTCAATATTTTATTTGTTTTCAGCACACCAAAATACATGGAAATTAGATTAAAATAATCAAACAGGTTTTTAGTCGCAGACCTGTGGTTATCTCTATCTCTCTCTTTCCTATCTTGAATTGTAGTTCCTTTCCATTTCTGGCCTTTGGCCTCTCTGTACTTTTTTTCATTATTGTACACTGCCCTGCTGTTATGAAAGGCGGTCTATCAAATTGAATAAACATAAACATAACCATTATAATATCCTTTGTTTAATTTTCCATTCCTTTCCTTATGATACCTAGCATACTATTTGCTCTCTTGGCCGCCGCTGCACACTGGGCAGAAGGTTTTAACATGTTATCCACGATGACGCCTAAATCTTTTTCCTGGGTGGTGGTTCCAATTGTGGAACCTTGCATTGTGTAACCATAGTTTGGGTTGTTCTTTCCTAGGTGCATAACTTTGCACTTATCCACATTAAATTTCATCTGCCACTTGGATGCCCAGTCTTCCAATTTATCAAGATCCTCTTGCAATTTTCCACAATCCTCATGGGTTTTAACAACTTTAAATAGTTTTGTGTCATCTGCAAATCTGATAACCTCACTCGTTATTCCCTTTTCCGGGTCATTTATGAATATGTCAAAAAGCAGCGGACCCAGCACTGTGGATCCACAGCTTGCCCCACTACAGGCATCATTGAATATGGGTACATTTAAGGACCCAGCTAGGTACATGTGATTCTGATTGGCCACTGTGGGACAGAGGATATGGGGCTTGACAGACCAAGGTCTAACCCAGTATGGCATATCTGTGGATCCTCTGTTCTTATGCCACTATGTGCCACCTGGGCAGGCCCCTGTTACGCAATATCCACCTGCACCTACATTGCATTACCAATATACCACCCCCTTTGCTCTATTAGCAGCATCAGCATGATGCCTTCTCTTACCTCTGCACCATGCTGCTGCTGTTAATGGAACACTACTATCATTGACTTGGGCTCTCTAGTCATTTCATCACACTGCTCACATTTAAATAGGTTCTCTCCCCTCTGTAGACACCCTTTCCACGAGATTTTACATTGCGGCAAGGTTAAAGGCACTAAGAGGCTCTTAAGGGTGTTAACACAAAAGGCGTTAAAGTAACACATGGTGTTACTCCCCCTTCTCCCCACTTACTTTCCAACTCTTCACACCCGCTCTCCGCCTCTTGTTCCTTTTATGCTGCAGGAGCCTTTTACGCACAGTAAAACCCAGCATTTTTGTGGTATTAAGGGGACATGTGTACCGTTACCATACGTAAATGGCACACTTGCTCCCTTAAGAACATAAGATATGCCATACTGAATCAGACCAAGATCCATCAAGCCCAGTATCCTGTTTCCAACAGTGGCCAATCTAGGTCATACGTACCCAGCAGTATCCTCAAGAGACACAGGTTCTGCAATGCTTGTACTAGGTCAAGCATTGATATCCTGGGTCCCTTCTTAATAATGGTTTATGGACCTTTATGTTTATGTTATGTTTATGTTTATTGTATTTGATAAAAACCGCCTTTCACAAGAACCAAAGCGGTGTACAATTAAAAATTCAATAAAAGCAGGCCGAGGCCAGCGAAAAGGAAAAGAAGAATCAGGAGAACAGGACAAAACGTAGACAGGAAGTATGCCTAGGAAAGAACAAGAGGTAGGGAAGAGAATTAATCACACAAAAGGGGAAGGAAGATTGAAAGCTAGGGAAAACAAATGGGTTTTTAACTGTTGTTTAAAAGTAGTAAACTGAGGGTCTAGACAGAGGGAGGGGGGAAGGGCATTCCAAAGGGCGGGAGCAGCAAAGAAAAAGGCAGAGGAGCGGGTTCCTTTCCTCCAGGAACTTGTCCAAACCTTTTTTAAACCCAGCTACACTAACAGCCTTTACTACATCCTCCGGTAACAAATTCCAGAGTTTGATTACACGTTGAGTGAAAAAATATTTTCTTTTATTTCAAATCATTTTTATTGAATTTTCCACACAGAATGCATACATCCATAACAAATCAAACTGAACAATACCCCCCCAACCCCAAGAGCAAACAGGAAGCAAACAGGGAGGATGGCCCCCCGAAGTCTGAAGAGGCTAACGTTCCCCCCTCCCCTCCCCCCTCCCCAACAGCACATATAAACACCAACCCTCCAAGGGGGCACCGTAAATACATTAGTGCAAAGTACAGGGAGAGCACTACAACAATGAATTGGGAAGCATAGCCCAGCACATCGTGGGAGGACCAATGAAGCCGCTCCCGCACCCTCCATAAACATTACCGCCCTCCAGCACTCAGAACAAATGAGAGGCGCAGAAATACATTGTGGCTTGGGGCTCCCTCCACTAGAGATTACCCCTATTAAACATTGAACACCCCCCCCCCCGGTCACAAGGGGACAACTGAGAGGTCAGGGGGGACCAGAGTTCCAGAAACCCCTCCCAGCTCTTGCCCCCTTTCTGCTGTGCTGTTGATTTTTCCATACATAGCAAATCAACCATGTAATTCTCCCATAGCGCCAGACAAGGAGGGGAGGGATCCACCCAATGCCTCAACAAGGCCCGTTTGACCAACAGAAAACCCCTCTCAAGCAGTGCTCGGTGCATGAAGGAAAACCTCTCATATCCCATCTCCCAATTATGAAATAAACAAACCTCTCGCTGTAGAACCCTACCCGACCCCAACCACCCCTGCATCTTATTACAGACCTGTACCCACACAGTACGCACCTTCGGACATCCCCAAAACTTATGTGTTAGAGTCCCGGGACCACTACCACACCATTGACAGAGAGCAGAGAGCTGCAGGCCCGCATAATAGGCCCACTTATCACTAGTATACGCACGCCATAAAAATTTATACTGCATTTCCTGTAGATACACCCACACCGGCCCTGTCGCTATCCCCTCAAAGGCCACCCTCAACATCTCCGTCGTCATTTCCTCAATCCCATCTTCCCGCCACCTAATTGTGAGCTCCTGAAGAAACCCGGGGCCCCCAAAGGGCCTAAGCACCTTACGAAAGGCCGTCTCCCCCGACCGACTCTCCTCTAACTGTTCCAAGATAATCCGCGGGGATTCGGAAGCTAACCATACTCCCCCTCCCCCGGCCGCCGAAGCAGATGTCAAATAAGATCGGACTTGTAAATAACCATAAAAATCCTGATGACGAATATGGAACCGGCGCTGCACCTGTTGGAAGCTATCCAAGACTCCAGTGTCGTCAGAATAAAGATCACCCAAGCACACAAGCCCCCGCTCAGCCCATTTCCAAAAAATATTTGGGTGTGCATACCCGGGAGTGAAGTCCGGATTACCTACCAACGGCAGCAGGGGTGACTTACACCAGTCCCAACCAAATCTCTTACATAACATTTTCCAAGCAGCGCACAAGGCCCCCAGATATCCCCCGCCTACCCCAGCCCTAATCGCCCTCGGCAGCTGACCTACATGCAAAAGATAAAGACCATGGTACGGAGCTAGCGCCTCCACCAGTTGCCGAACCGGGGCACATCCCTCCCCCTCCAACAGCGCCCGTATGTGGTGGGCTAAATAGCGTAGATTATAATTACGCAAAGAGAGCAATTCCAGGCCCCCCTCTGCTCGCCTACTCATTAAAGCTCGAAGGGGAATCCGAGCCCTCCGACCCCCCCATAGAAACCCCCGCAGACAGTGTTCAAAACGCTTCCAGTCTTTATTCAAGACCCATACAGGCAGTGTACGTAACACATATAACCATCTAGGAAACTCCACCATGACAAACAACGCAATCCTTCCTCTCAAAGACAAAGGCAAACTCCGCCAACCAGCAAAAGTTCTACTACTTCTATCTAGCAGGCCAGGGATATTCGCACGGTACAGATGGGCAGGTCTGTCAGGGAGTTGTATCCCCAGGTACTTGATCACCCCATCCGCCCACACTAACGGAAACACCCCTTCCCATCCCGGCCATACTTTACCCCCAACATCGAGCACTACCGACTTCATAGCATTAACTTTCAAACCCAAAAAACCCCCAAACTCCTGTATCAACTGTAACGCTCGCGCTAAGGACCTGGGCAACTTCGTAAGACTCAGCAACATGTCATCGGCAAAGGCACTAATTCTAATATCTTCCCCTCCCAAGCGTATACCAGCAATCTCCGAGTCCCTCTGCATAGCCCGCAGGAGCGGTTCCAAGGCCAACACAAAAAGCAGCGGAGACAAAGGGCACCCCTGCCGCGTGCCTCTCTCTAACACAAAGGGCTCCGAAAAAACACCATTAGAGCCCACTCGAGCCATGGGTTGGGCATACAACGCTTGCACCCAATGCACAAAATTCCCTTGCAAGCCAAACGCAGACAGCGCATCCCACATATAAACCCAGGCCACTCTATCAAATGCCTTTTCAGTGTCCAAGCTGACCAGAAGTAAATCCTCATCCTTCTGCAGACAGTGTTCCATTCCCAAAAGCAACTTAGCAATATTTCGAGAGGCCTCCCTCCCTTGCACAAACCCAACCTGGCTAGGATCAATAAGCGATGGTAACAGAGGTGCAAGCCTGGCTGCTAACACTGAAGCCAAGAGTTTCAAATCACAATTGATGAGAGAAATTGGGCGGTATGAGGCCGGGTCTAACAAGTCCTTCCCGGGTTTCGGAATCACAGTTATATCTGCACAACGCATATCTCGCGGGAAAACACCTTTTGCGCGGGCCTCCTCAAACATCACCACCATAGTGGGAGCAAGATGCGGGGCCAAGATTTTATAATATTCCATACTAAAGCCATCAGACCCAGGAGCCCTATGAGATTTCCCCCGCTTAATACCCGCAAGGAGCTCCGACACCGTCAACGGCGCATTGAGCTTCTCCAAGTCCTCGGCCGAAACTCTGGGAAGGGACAAGCTGTGAAGGAACGCTACCCCCTGTCCATAATCCCGGACCTCCTCACTTATAGAAGGTTCTAAAAATCCGCGCGATGTGCACAGATTGATGCTGCAAAACGCCATTCTGATCATGGAGCGCAGGGATAAACCGATTGCCTTGAGGATCCCGAACAAGTCTGGCCAATAACTTCCCCGCCCTATTACCATAGAGGTGAAGTCGATGTTTATAGTAGTGCATCGAAAACGAAGCTCTCCGCTGAAGTAAGGCATTGAGCGCCGCCTGCGCATTAGCATAGTCCCGCTGAAGAACACCACCTCTACCCCTACACAACTGACGTTGCAGAGTTCGCAGGGCACGCTCCGCTACCACGATACTACGGTCCAAATGTTTACGTCACGACACAATGTAAGAAATGATCGCACCTCTCATCACCGCCTTACTAGCCTCCCAAAATAACAGCGGGGAGCAATTTGGGAGGTCATTAAATAGAACATATTCCTCCCACTGCTTTAAAAGATATAGTCGGAAAGCCTCATCCTCCCACAAAAAAGCCGGAAATCTCCACCCCATTCTCTCCGGTCCCTGGCACTCCCAAGTAATACAGACCATGCCATGATCCGAAACGGTGATGGGTTCTATTTCTGCCTGTCCGACCCGTGGGAGCCCACCCTCACTTACAAGTATGTAGTTTATGCGGGACCAAGTAAGGTGTGCTCTCGATTGGTGTGTGTATTCCCTCATCCCAGGGTGTAAGACTCGCCAAACATCCACAAGGGCCCCCACTCTACACAGATAGCTAACCCCTCTACGGGACCACGCCCCCTCACCCCCTTGATAAGACTTATCCAAACGGGGATCATGTGGACAATTGAAATCCCCAGCCACAATGACCTCTGCCCCTCCCGCATGCTTTAACAAACCTATCAACTGGGAAAAAAAAGCATGGTCATATACATTGGGTGCATAAACATTCAATAGCCATAGTGGTTCATTATACAATCGACCCTTCAACAAAACATATCGCCCATGAGGGTTTGCATGCAACCCCTTCACTTCAAGAGGGACCCCCTTCTTCACTAACACCACCACTCCCGCTTTCTTCTTACCCGACTCTGCTCCATAAGCCACTTCCACCCAATCCCGTGCAAGTTTCCTGTGTTCCACAGCGCTCAAATGTGTCTCTTGCAACAGGGCAATGTGTGCACCCTTTCTTTTGAGTCCCTGAAGAATTTTGGTACGCTTAATCGGAGAGCCTATGCCCCCCACATTCCAAGAAATTATCTTGATCTCAGGCATGTATCAATACAAAAGATATCCACTGGTGATATCGCCTACTCTGCTCCCAGAGGCGCCCAGCCTCGCCTCCGGGATCCTCGCCCTTCCCCTCCGTTGCACTAAACCTCCCGGATTTAAAAAACACTCCACCCCCCCCCCCCCCCCCGTAGAGTTATCCAAAAAGGAGAAATGTGCTGTCCCTTTCCCATACCCCCACCCACCATCCCACCCATCTTCACTACACTTCCCTCCCCCTTCCCGTCCCTCCCCCCCACCTCTCCCACCCCCCCGCCCCCTACTACCCCCCACCCCATTCCAAAACCTAAATCCCACCTACCTATCATACCCCAACCCCCAAAAATACGAACTATCAACCACAACCACTAAACTCGAGGCTGCAATACGAGCAAGGCACTCCAGTCCACCCCATCCCCCCCCCCCCCCAGTACTGTTCAATCATTACACACTTTACCCTACTCACCAAGTAATATACTGCACTCAAACAATCAACAGGCATCCACAACAGTCAGCATATAGCCATAGAGCCATAACCTTCGCCTCTGTCCCCCACCTGTACAAAAGGACATATCGAACCCCCCCCCCTATGTACAATGAGCCTCCACACGAGTCCACAGATATACTCTATATCAATAAATTTACATGTCACAGTGTGTAGCTATCCTCATGGCAGCCGCGCCATGTAGTCCATCTGGAGCATAGGCCCCCAGAACCACCTGGAAGT
The DNA here is from genome assembly GCA_033557465.1 of Ichthyophis bannanicus. Classification (NCBI taxonomy): domain Eukaryota; kingdom Metazoa; phylum Chordata; class Amphibia; order Gymnophiona; family Ichthyophiidae; genus Ichthyophis; species Ichthyophis bannanicus. The sequence continues at coordinate 452,625,577 of CM066031.1, forward strand.
CTCATTAATCCAGAGCCTCAGCCGCTCTCCTCCCGAACTGGCGACTCTGCTGGCCCATCGCCCAAAGCGTCCAAGAAAGATTTGGCTTCCCCGACCGCTGTAAAAGCATGGTTGGCACCTGAGTGTGAAACTCTCAGGGTAGCTGGAAACGCTAGAGTGAACCGCATTTTCCTCCGAAAAAGAGCAGAGCATATCGGCGCGAATTCCTTCCGCTTAGCTGCAACGGCTGCAGAGTAATCTTGGAAAAGCAGAAGTTTTTGATTTTCAAAGGGTACCTCTCGTTTCTTCCGATATGCCTGAAGAATTTGCATCTTGTGCTGAAAGTTCAAAATTCTGGCAATCACCACCCGCGGTCGCGGGCGCGCCTCGAGTTTCGGCCCCAGTCTGTGCACACGCTCCACTTTCAGCTGGCCCACCAAATCGTCCAGGCCCAACGTTTTGGGCAGCCAAGATTCTATCAATGGCAGAAGTAGGGCATCAGTGGTGGACTCCGGGACCCCCACGATCCGCAAATTGTTCCTCCGGGAATGATTCTCGAGGTCTTCAACTTTCTCCAATAAGGCTGCTAACTGCACACGCTGAGCCTCATGCTCTCTGGCCCTACTGCTCCCAGCATCTTCCAGCGCAGAAACTCTACACTCGACTTCCTCCACTCTCTGGCCCATTTCAGCCAGCGCCGTACCCACAGAGTCCAGCTTACTGAGAATACGATCGAACTTAGGATCAAGGAGTTTTATGACCTCTTTTGCCAATTCCTCCGTTGCAGAATCAACACTCTCCGCTCCTGGGGAGGCAGGATTAGTACCTCCAGGCAGCGTGGCCCCGGCTCGGGTAGCTTTCTCCCGCTCTTTCTTCGGCGTTGGAGGCATTTTCCGTTGCGGTTTCATTGCCACCGTGCCCCCTACTATTACCGCAGTATTCCGGAGCAGTTTCACACACTTTCCACGGGTATTAGGTGCAAAGAATAATAGTTAAAGCTGAGGCGGCCCATGAGCGAGCAGAGAACACGTCCTCACTCGCTCATGTGCCACCGGAAGTCCCCCAAAAATATTTTCTTTTATTAGTCTTAAATAGATTACCCTGTAGCTTCATTGCATATCCCCTAGTCTTTCTATATTCTGATAACGTAAACAGTCGATCTACGTTTTCCCGTTCCACTCCGTTCATTAATTTATAGACTTCTATCATATCTCCCCTCAGCCGTCTCTTTTCCAGGTTAAAGAGCCCTAACCTTTTTAGCCTTTCTTCATAGGAGTATCCTTCCATCCCCTTTACCATTTTGGTGGCTCTTCTCTGAACCTTTTCTAATAACGCTATATCCTTTTTAAGATACGGCGACCAGAATTGCACACAATATTCAAGGTGCGGTCTCACCATGGAACGATATAGAGGCATTATAATATCTTTTGTTTTATTTTCCATTCCTTTCCTTATGATACCTAGCATTCTATTTGCTCTCTTGGCCGCCACTGCACACTGGGCGGAGGGTTTTAACATGTTATCCACAATGACGCCTAAATCTTTTTCCTGGGTGGTAGTTCCTAATGTGGAACCTTGCATCGTGTAACCATAGTTTGGGTTGTTCTTCCCTAGGTGCATAACTTTGCACTTGTCCACATTAAATTTCATCTGTCATTTTGATGCCCAGTCTTCCAATTTATCAAGATCCTCTTGCAATTTTCCACAATCCTCTTGGGTTTTAACAACTTTAAATAGTTTTGTGTCATCTGCAAATTTGATAACCTCACTCATTATTCCACTTTCCAGGTCATTTATGAATATGTCAAAAAGCAGCGGACCCAGCACAGATCCCTGGGGTACACCACTATTCACCTTTATTCATTGGGAAAATTGGCCATTTAGCCCAACCCTCTGCTTTCTATCTTTTAACCAGTTCCTGATCCACAATAGTACACTGCCTCCTATCCCATGACTCTTTAGTTTTGCCAAAAGTCTCTGATGAGGGACCTTGTCAAAGGCTTTCTGAAAGTACAGATACACTATATCAACCGACTCACCTTTGTCTACCTGTTTATTCACACTTTCAAAAAAACATAACAGATTAGTAAGACAAGATCTTCCTTGTCTAAAGCCATGTTGGCTGTCTCCCATTAGGCCATGACTATCTACATGCTGAGTAATTTTATTCTTTATGATGGTTTCTACCATTTTTCCCGGTACTGACATGAGGCTCACCGGTCTGTAGTTTCGAGGATCACCCCTCGAACCCTTTTTAAAAATTGGTGTTACATTGGCGATCCGCCAATCTTCAGGTATTAGAGATGATTTTAATGATAGTTCACAGATTACTAATAGCAGGTCTGCAATCTCATATTTCAGTTCTTTCAACACCCTTGGATGTATACCATCCGGCCCAGGTGATTTGCTACTCTTCAGTTTATCTAATAGTTGTAATACATCTTCCCGATGTATCGATATTTCCTTCAATTCTTCCGCACCTTTAAATACCACTTCAGTCATGGGTAACATCCCTACATCTTCCTCAGTAAAGACCGAAGCAAAGAATTCATTCAGTCTCTCCGCTATCACCTTGTCGCCTCTTAGTGCCCCTTTAACTCCTCTATCATCTAATGGTCCAACTGACTCTCTCACAGGTTTTTTGCTACGAATGTACTTGAAAAAATCTTTATTTCATGTTTTTGCTTCCGCAGCAAGCTTCTTCTCAAATTCTCCCTTTGCCTTCTTTATCAATGCCTTGCATTTGACCTGCCAGTGCTTGTGCTGTTTCCAGGTTTCATTGTTTGGCTCTTTTTTCCATTTCCTGAAAGATGCTTTTTTGGCAACAACAGCCTCTCTGACCTCACCTTTAAACCATGCTGGCAGTTTTTTGGACTTGCTTCCACTTTTCTTAAAGAGTGGAATACAGCTGGTCTGGGCTTCCAAGATAGTATTTTTCAACAACACCCAAGCTTGATGTAAGTCTTTAACCTTTGCAACTGCTCCTTTTAGTTTTTTCTTAACTATTTTCCTCATTTTATCATAGTCTCCCTTTCGAAAGTTAAAAGGTAGTACTGTGGATTTCCTTCCTATCCCTCCTCCACTAATTAAATCAAAGGCGATCATGCTATGATCACTATTGCCAAGTGGCCCCAACACCCTTATCTCTTGCACTAGATCTGGTGTTCCACTAAGGACTAGATCTAATATGGCTTCCCCTGTGGTCAGTTCATGAACCAGCTGCTCCAAGAAGCAGTCATTTATGTCATCTAGGAACTTTATCTCCCTAGCATGTCCTGCCGTGACACTGACCCGGTCGATACCGGGGTAATTGAAATCGCCCATTATTATTACCGCACTGTAACTTTTGTTAGCTTCCTTTATTTCTTGGAGCATTTCATCATCCATTTGTTCATTCTGGCCAGGCGGTCAATAGTAAACCCCCACCGCCATCGCCTTCCCCTTTTTACATGGAATTTCAATCCATAGAAATTCTACAGCAAATTTTGTTTCCTGCAAAACTTTAATCCTTTCTGACTCAATGCCCTTTCTAACATAGAGCACAACCCCTCCACCAATTTGATCAGCTCTATCATAACGATATAGTTTGTACCCAGGTATCACAGTGTCCCACTGGTTGTCCTCCTTCCACCATGTCTCTGATATTCCATTCACATCTAACCTCTCATTTAGTGCTATATATTCTAACTCTCCCATCTTATTTTTTAGACTTCTAGCATTTGCATACAAGCATTTTAGAGACTGTATTTTATTCATATTAATTTGGCTATTGGTAGACATGTGTAATTTGGGATCTTTAAGCTGTGTCTGCTCCATACTCGAGGGCATTTGGGCAACTTTACACTTTTTTGGAACCTCTCTGCTTTTGGTAGTATCCTTCAAGGATACATTCTTCCGAAACATCTGCTCTTGGGCGACTGTCAGCTTTCCCCTATTATCTAGTTAAAAGCTGCTCTATCTCCTTTTTAAAGGTTAATGCCAACAGCCTGGTTCCATCCCGGTTAAGGTGAAGCCCATCCCTTTGGAAGAGCCCCTCCTTTCCCCAGAATGTACCCCAGTTCCTAACAAATCCAAACCCCTCATCTCTGCACCATTGTCTCATCCATGCATTGAGACTCCGGAGCTCTGCCTGCTTTTTGGGTCCTGCACAGGGAACGGGAAGCATTTCGGAGAACGTTACTCTGGAAGTTCTGGATTTCAACTTCCTACCTAAAAGCCTAAATTTAGCCTCCAGAACCTCCCTACTACATTTTCCTATGTCATTGGTACCGACATGTACCAAGACAGCAGACTCCTCCCCAGCACTATCTAAGACCTTATCTAGGTGGCGCATGAGGTCCGCTACCTTCGCACCAGGCAGGCATGTTACCAGGCGATCCTCATGTCCACCAGCCACCCAGCTATCTACATGCCTAATGATCGAATCACCAACTATAACGGCTATCCGAACCCTTCCCTCATGGGCACATGGCCCTGGAGAAACTTCCTCTGTGCGAGAGGGTTTTACATCACCTGGAGGACAGGTCCTAGTTACAGGATCACTTCCTGCCACTCCAGGGTGATGCTCTCCTGTCACGTGACCTCTCTCCTCCATGGCAACAGGGATGCTGCCAGACTGGAGGTGGGACTTCAGGACTATATCCCTGTAGGTCTCATCTATGTACCTCTCTGTCTTTCTTATGTTTTCCAAGTCTGCTACTCTAGCCTCTAGAGAACGGACTCGTTCCCTGAGAGCAAAGAGCTCCTTGCACCTAGTGCACACGTAAGACCTCTCACCAACTGGCAGAAAATCATACATGTGACACTCAATGCAAAAGACTGGAAAGCCCCCATCCCGCTGCTGGACTGCTGTCTACATCTTAGTTTTAAGTTTTTGTTTAGATCTTTAAGTTCTTTACTTACTAAGGGTTGCTATGGAAATTTATACCAATAAAACTGTACCTAATACGTTTAATATACCTTGTTCACCTGAAGCTTAATTAATTAGTGCATGACTGATTTGGGTAACAAGCTTCACCTGAGAGCACCTCCTGTCTTTTAAGATGTGTAATTACCTATAAAGCTACGATTATACCAGGTGTGGGTGGGTGTGGGGAGGGAGGGAGCGAAATAACACTTATTAAAAGAGGGCTGCTACACAGTACCCTGTCCTTTTTACTGCCGATAAGTAAACATACCCCTATGTTCTTTAATCTTGAGAAGCAAATGTTTCAGATCATCTTTATTTTCAGCCGGTAATGTGGTATCATCAGCATAGCGAAGGTTGTTGATTTATTTATTTATTTTATTTATTTATTTACATTCTCTTATATACCGTGCTATTCTGCATCAGTGTGGTTTACATTGAACAAACTGAAATTACATTGAACAGGGTATTATAACTTGGAGATAACTATTTTACAGGGAACATGGGCAATGGAGGGTTAAGTGGCTTGCCCAAGACCACAAGGAGCACCTGTGGGACTAGAAACCCCAGTCCTTCCGGCCCAAGGTTGCTGTCCTTTAGTGGGATTTGAACCCCCGACCTTCCGGCCTGAAGTACCTTGCCCCAACCACTAGGCTACTCCTCCACTCCTGTTGATGAGTCTTTCACCAATTTTCACACCTCGGTTGTATTCATACAGTCCTGTTTCTCTGATTATTTGTTCTGCATATAAATTAAACAGATAGGGGGAAAGTATGCAGCCTTGTCAAACACCTTTGCTTATTTTAAACTATTCTGTTTCTCCTTGTTCTGCTCCAACTGTTGCTTCTTGATCAATGTAAATATTATTCAAGAGAACTACATATCAGGTATTCTGGTATATTCATGCTTCTAAATGTGGCCCAGAGTTTCTCATGATTTGCACAGTCAAAAGCCTTACTATGGTCAATAAAACACATCATATTGAAAGAACTGAAATATGAAATTGCAGACCTGCTATTAGTAATCTGTGAACTATCATTAAAATCATCTGTAATACCTGAAGATTGGAGGATGGCCAATGTAACACCAATTTTTAAAAAGGGTTCCAGGGGTGATCCGGGAAACTACAGACCAGTGAATCTGACGTCAGTACCAGGAAAAATGGTAGAAACCATCATAAAGAACAAAATTACTGAACATGTAGATAGCCGTGGCTTAATGGGAGACAGCCAACATGGCTTTAGACAAGGAAGATCTTGTCTTACTAATCTGTTATGTTTTTTTGAAGGTGTGAATAAACAGGTAGACAAAGGTGAGTTGGTTGATACAGTGTATCTGAACTTTCAGAAAGCCTTTGACAAGGTCCCTCATCAGAGACTTTTGGCAAAACTAAAAAGTCATGGGATAGGAGGCATGTACTAGTGTAGATCAGGAATGAGTTAAAAAATAGAAAGCAGAGGGTAAGGCTAAATGGCCAATTTTCCCCATAGAGAAAGGTAAATAGTGGAGTACCCCATGGATCTGTGCTAGGTCCGCTGCTTTTTAACACATTAAAAAATGACCTGGAAATAGGAATAACGAGTGAGGTTATCAAATTTGCAAATGACAGAAAACTATTTAAAGTTGTTAAAACCCATGAGGATTGTGGAAAATTGCAAGATGATCTTGATAAATTGGAAGACTGGGCATCCAAATAGCAGAAGAAATTTAATGTGGACAAGTGCAAAGTTATGCACCTAGGAAAGAACAACCCATACTATGGTTACACGATGTAAGGTTCCACTTTAGGAACCACCACCCAGGAAAAAGATTTAGGCGTCATCATGGATAACATGTTAAAACCCTCCGCCCAGTGTGCAGCGGCGGCCAAGAGAGCAAATAGAATGCTAGGCATCATAAGGAAAGGAATGGAAAATGAAACAAACAATATTATAATGCCTCTCTATCATTCCATATTGCGTGCAGTTCTGGTCGCTGTATCTTAAAAAGGATATAGTGTTATTAGAAAAGATACAGAGAAGAGCCACCAAAATGGTAAAGGGGATGTAAGGATACCCCTATGATGAGAGGCTAAAAAGGTCAGGGTTCTTCAACCTGGAAAAGAGACAGCTGAGGGGAGATATGATAGAGGTCTATAAATTAATGAATGGAATGGAACAGGTAAACGTAGATCGATTGTTTACGTCATCAGAATATAGTAAGACTAGGGGACATGCAATGAAGCTACAGGGTAAACTATTTAAGACTAATAAGAGAAAATATTTTTTCACTCAATGTGTAATCAAACGCTGGAATTTGTTACCGGAGGATGTAGTAAAAGCTGTTAGTGCAGCTGGGTTTAAAAAAGGTTTGGACAAGTTCCTGGAGTAAAGGTCCATATACCATTATTAAAAGGGACCCAGAATATCACTGTTTGACCCAATACAAGCATTGTGGAACCTGTGTCTTTTCAGGAAAGTGCTAGATACTTATGACCTAGATTGGCCACTGTTGGAAACAGGATACTGGGCTTGATGGACGTTGGTCTGACCCAGTATGGCATATCTTATGTTCTTATGAAAGGCCTGGCAATCTATTTCTGTATCTTGCCATGAAAACCAATCTGGGCAGCAGCAGAATGGGAAGGTGTTGGTGGCGGAGGATCATATTTCTGTGACAACGGCAACAACACCAAACTTAAACTGCACAGAGGAAAGGCCCAACAATCTACTTCTGTATCTTGCCATGAAAACCCAGTGGATAGTCATGACAAAACAAATTGCACTATAGTGCTGGAAGATCAGATTCCCCCAGGTCAGAAGGCACTCAACTAGCTACTGGGGAGGAGCTGAAGACTTTTCAGAGTAAAGTCAGCATTTATGATGTGGTTGGATCAAAGCCCTTGGGACGACTGACTGCTGATGTAGCTGTGCATGAAATGAGAGTCAGAAGCTGTTAAGATGTCTTACATATTGGGACATGGAACATATGAAGCATGAACCAAAGGAAGTTGGAGATGGTCAAGAGTGAAATGGAACGTGTACAACTTGACCTGTTGGGTGTCAGCGAACTGAAATGGATTGGGATCGGTCACTTTGCATCAGATGATCACATGGTCTACTATGCTGGAAATGAAAGACAAAGAAGAAATGGTGTTGCATTTATAATAAAGAAGAAACTTGTAAGAACTGTAATGAAATACAATGCAGTCAGTGAATTCCTAATCTCTATTCGTCTACGAGGAATGCCTATTAACACAGATATAATTCAAGTATATACCCCAACAACAGCTGCAGAAGAGGATGAAATTGAAGAGTTCTATGAACAAGTACAAGCTGAAATTGACAGAACATGCAAATAGGATATCCTGATAGTCATGGGTGACTGGAATGCAAAATTTGGCAACAAAGAAGAAGGCCAAGTGGTTGGAAAATATGGACTTGGCAACAGAAATAAAGGTGGAGAAAGACTGATAGAATTCTGCAAGACCAATGATCTATTCATCTCAAACACTTTCTTCCAGCAACACAAGTGGCGACTGTACACATGGACATACCACATTTTGATTATGCTAATGTGATCTTACATGGACTCCCCCAGGCCACTCTGAATCCGCTGCAACTTGCAATGAACAATGCAGCGAGGGTTCTATACGGGGCATCCAGGAAGGACCATGTGACGCCCATACTGAAGCACCTCCACTGGCTTCCGATACATAGCAGACTCAAGTACAAAACCCTACTGCTGACTTTCAAAGCCATCAATGGGCTTTCATCCTCATCATTATCTGAATTAATCCAGACCACTCCCACCAACAGGTCCAGAAGATCGGTGGCACTCAATACGCTTACAGTCCCAAAATGAATAACCCAATGCACCCAGTCAACAGCAAGTAGGGCCTTCAAACTCTGCGCGCCCAGATGCTGGAACACACTACCTCCCAACATCCGTGCAATTCCTGACATACTCCAGTTTAGGAAAGCCTTGAAGCACCACCTCTTCTCCCTGTACTACCCGATAGACATTGCCGTAGCAGCCCCATCCACAGATACAACACAAAACTCCTACAGCTAGACCAATGAGGTGAACCCCACCGTGCTGCAAGATTGTATATAGTTACCCCATGTTATCCAAGTTTTAATTACCTGTTCATTGTAAACACAGAGTACCCAAGGAAATGTGTAGTTCTATGTTTTATTGTAAACCGCGCTGATGTTGAATAGTGTGGTATAGAAGAGACTGGAAATAAATAAATAAATAAAATAAATAAATGGACGTCACCCATTGGAGTGTAGAAAAATCTAATTGACTACATCTGTAGAAGTCAACGTGGAAAAGCTCTGTAACATCAACAAAGACAAAACCTGGAGCTGACTGTGGTACAGATCGCCAACTACTAGTATGCAAATTCAAGCTAAAGTTGAAAAAGAGCAAGCCACTCATGAAAGCAGCACAATATGACCTTGAGAATACACCACTGGAATTTAAAGACTGCCTGCAAAATTGATTTGCTGCTTTAGATACAAATGACAGAGCTCCAGAAGAGTTATGGAATGACATCAAGAAGACTGTGTTGGAAGAGAGCGAGAAGTCTCCACAAAAGGTGAAAAAGCAAAAACAGCCAAAATGGATGACAGAAGAAACTCTGAAAATTGCCCAGAAACGCAGAGAAGCTAAAGCCAGTGGAGAAATAAAGACCAACATGGAACTCAACAGAGATTTCCAACGTGCAGTAAGACAAGACAAGGAAAAGTACTACAATGACACATGCAAGGAAATAGAAGCAGAAACTATTAGAGAAAGAACAAGATCGGCTTTCCTAAAACTACGAGAGTTAAAGAAAAAATTCCAGCGTCAAATTGGAATATTACAAGATGCTCAAGGTTCTATGTTGAATGATGCTGAGAAGATCAAGAAAAGGTGGAAAGAATATACAGAGCTTTTATATGATAAAGATCAAGTGGACCAATAGCCGCTTCAACCTCTACCTTATGATCCGGAACCATTGGTGATGAAAGAAGAAGTCGAAGCAGCATTGAAAGCCTTATCAAAGAACAAAGCACCAGGCATTGGTGGCATTCCCATAGACGTATTACAGCAATCTGATGCAGCTGTTACCATACTTACAAGGCTCTGCCAAGAAATTTGAAAGACAACATCATGGCCAACTGAATGGAAAAGATCTGTGTTTATACCAATACTAAAGAAAGGTGATCCAACTGACTGTGGAAATTATCACACAATCGCTCTGATCCCACATGCCAGCAAGATTCTACTGAAGATTATTCAACAGAACCTGGAACAAGAACTATCTGAAGTGCAAGCAGGGTTCAGGAAAGGGCGAGGAACGAGAGACATCATCGTGGATGTGAGATGGATTCTTGAAAAGACTAAAGAATACCAAAAGGATATCTATTTGTACTTTATCAACTACAGCAAGGCTTTTGACTGTGTAAACCATGTGAAACTCTGGGTCACATTAAGAAGCACGGTTATACCAGAACGCTTGATCGTTCTCTTGCACAACCTGTACATTGATCAAGAAGCAACGGTTCAGAGCAAGGAGAAACAGAATGCTTTAAAATAAGCAAAGGTGCATGACAAGGCTGCATACTTTCCCCCTACCTGTTTAACTTATATGCAGAACAAATCATCAGAGAAGCAGGATTGTATGAAGACAACAGAGGTGTGAAGATTAGTGGAAGACTCATCAACAATCTTCACTATGCTTATGATACCACATTATTGGCTGAAAGTGAAGATGATGTGAAACATTTGCTTCTCACTATCAAGGAACACAGTCTTAAAATGGGCCTGCACCTTAATGTAAAGAAGACAAAGATCATGACAACTGGCAAAATCAATAAGTTAATCGTTGAAGGAGAAGAAATTGAAATTGTGGACAACTTTAACCTACTTGGATCAATAAAGAAGCAACAAACAGAAACAGCCACACTCTTAAACCACACATCAAAAACAAGTGGGAAGAAGTGGGCAGAATAAAATCAATGCAAAATACACACAAGCCAGGTAAATGCTGGAAAGCAATGAGCACAAATGCTCGAAGCTTAGCCAAAAAAATTCCAGACCTGGAAGCCCTAATGGTGGAAATGGATTTGGACATCGTGGCCATTACGGAAACATGGTTTAATGAATCACATGATTGGGATATAGCCATAGCTGGCTATAATCTATTCAGAAGAGACAGAGAAAATGGAAAAGGAGGAGGAGTAGCCTTGTATGTCAAAAGCAGTATTAAAGCTACTGAAATGCAGGGAACATGGGGAAAAGAAGAAGCGCTCTGGATTGCGTTGGAAAGAGGAGATGGCACTGTCATCCATATTGCTGTAGTCTACAGACCTCCGACTCAAATTGAAGAGAGAGATAACGAATTGATTATAGATATTGCCAAGATAGCAACAAAGGGGGAAGCGATCATATTAGGTGACTTTAATCTACCTGATGTGGATTGGATTACTCCTTCTGCACATCTGGAAAGAAGCAAAAAAATTGTGGATGCTCTCCAAGATGCATTACTTAGACAAATGGTGATGGAACCAACCAGGGAAAGCTCAACGCTGGATGTAGTGCTTACCAACAGTGATAACGTGTCGAATGTCTGCGTGAGTGCCCCTATGAGCAACAGCGACCATCACACGGTGTGGTTTGAGATAAAAGCCATGGTACAGGCCAATCATAGCAAGCTCAAAGTCCTAAACTTCAAAAACACTGACTTCAATAAAATGGCCAAGTACTTAAAGGAGGAGATGACGGGGTGGAAGGAGATAAGGGAAGTGGAATTGCAATGGACTAAACTAAAGGCGGCAATAAAAGGGGCAACAGATAAATATGTAAAAAAAATAAATAAAAACAAGAGGAGAAGGAAACCTATTTGGTTTTCCAAAGAGGTGGCTGCGCAAATAAAGGCAAAAAACACAGCTTTTGCAAAATTCAAAAGCTTGCAAACAGAAGAACACAGAAATGAATACAGGATCCAACTCAAAGAGTCTAAAAGAGTAATAAGGATAGCAAAATCAAAGGCAGAAGAAAAGATGGCTAAAGATGTGAAGGGTGGCAACAAAACTTTCTTCAGGTATATTCAGGAAAGGAAGAAGATCAGAGTTGGAATTGCAGGACTCAGAAGTGCTGGGAAAGGACTTGTGGAAAGTGACACTGAAAAAGCGAAATTGCTAAACAAATACTTCTGCTCTGTTTTTACTAAAGAAGATCCTGGAGATGGACCAGCTGTGACTCCCAAATATAAAAATAGGACTGAAGTAGATACCACACCATTCACAGAAGATGAGGTGTTAGAACAACTTGCTAAACTGAAAGTGGACAAAGCCATGGGACCAGATGGGATACATCCCAGGATACTGAAAGAGCTCAGAGAGGTTCTTGCAGGACCATTAAAGGATGTCTTCAACAGATCCTTGGAAACAGGAGTGGTTCCTCAGGACTGGAGAATGGCTAATGTTGTACCTCTACACAAAAGTGGTGACAGGGAAGAAGTGTCAAATTACAGGCCCGTGAGCCTTACCTCGGTGGCAGGAAAAGTAATGGAGGCGCTCCTGAAAGAGCGAATAGTGAACTTTCTCAAAACCAACAGGTTGCAAGATCCAAGGCAACATGGTTTTACCGAAGGACTGATTGAGTTCTTTGATTGGGTGACCAAGGAACTAGATCTGGGGCATGCAATGGATGTCATCTATCTGGATTTCAGCAAAGCCTTTGATACTGTTCCTCATAGGAGGCTTGTCAATAAACTCAGTAGCTTGGGGATGGGTCCCAAGATAGTAAACTGGATTAGAAATTGGTTGACTGACAGACAACAGAGGGTGATGGTACATGGAGCTCACTCGGATGAGAGGAAGGTGATTAGCGGGGTGCCTCAGGGTTCGGTCCTGGGCCCGGCACTGTTCAATATATTTGTGAGTGATATTGCTGAAGGACTGAATGGAAAAGTCTGTCTTTTTGCAGATGACACAAAAATTTGAAACAGAGTGGACTCCCCCGAGGGAGTGGATAACATGAGGAAAGATCTACAAAAGCTGGAAGACTGGTCTAATGCTTGGCAACTATGATTTAATGTGAAAAAGTGCAGTGTCATGCACTTGAGTAGCAGAAATCCAAGGGAAAAGTACACAATAGGGGGTGAGAGGTTGGTATGCACGGTTCAGGAGAAAGACCTTGGTGTGATTATCTCTGATGATCTCAAGGTGGCAAAACAGTGCGACAAGGCGGTGGCAAAAGCCAGGAGGATGTTGGGCTGCATACAAAGAGGGATTACCAGCAGAAAGGAAGAGGTACTTATGCCACTGTACAAGTCACTGGTGAGGCCTCACTTGGAATACTGTGTTCAGTTTTGGAGGCCATATCTTGCAAAAGATGTAAAAAGACTGGAAACTGTTCGGAGAAAGGCGACCAAAATGATTTGGAGCCTGCGTCAGAAGCCTTATGAGAAGAGACTTGAAGACCTAAATATGTACACTTTGGAGGAGAGGAGGGACAGGGGAGATATGATTCAGACCTTTAAATACTTAAAGAGAAATGATGAACAAACAAACCTCTTCCAAAGACGGGGAAGCTGTAAAACTAGAGGGCATAACATGAAGCTGCAAGGTGGTAAATTGAAAGGCAATGTCAGGAAATATTTCTTCACTGAAAGGGTGGTGGATGCTTGGAATGCCCTCCCGATGGAAGTGGTGAGGGCAAACACGGTGATGGAATTCAAAACGGCATGGGACAAACACAGTGGATCCCTTTACAGCAACAGGATAAAAGCAAAATAAACGGTACCATCTAACTTCGGAACTATCTAGCGTCTGAACAAATAAGGGTGTCCTACATGGAGTGGTGGGTTCACCCCTAAACAGAAGCATGAGGAGGGGTGGCCTGCACAGAGCGACAGGTGCACCTACTCTTGCCATCTTGCTGGGCAGACTAGATGGACCATGCTGGTCTTTATCTGCCGTCACTTACTATGTTACTATGTAAGAAATCCGATGATGCATTACTCTTGGCACAATGGCTATGAAAGACCTAGACAAGATTCTCAAGAGCAGAGATGTCTCTCTCCATACAAAGATTCGACTCATTCAAGCCATGGTATTTTCAATAACATCATATGGCTGCGAAAACTGGACAGTGAAAAAGATAGATAGATTGATAGAAAATTGATGCCTTTGAATTATGGTGCTGGCGGCGAATACTGCGTATACCATGGACTGCCCGAAAAACAAACCAGTCAGTACTAGAGGAGATCAAACCTAAGCTTTCTTTAGAAGCTCAGATGACAAGACTTCAACTTTCATACTTTGGATACATCATGTGAAGAGAGAGATCATTAGAGAAAGACATCATGCTTGGCAAGATAGAAGGCCAGCAATGAGATGGATCGATACAATAACAGCAGCTATGGGTACCAGTCTGTCAACAATGAGCTGTCTGACTGAAGACCGAACACAATTTAGGACAACTATCCAGAGGGTCTCCATGAGTCGACACAAGCTCGACGGCACTTAACAACAACAACATCACTCTTTTGGGCTCCTCTGTCTGTGCTTCACATTGTAAATGTAAAATAGGCTCTCTCTCCTCAAAAAACAGCCTTTCTACCAGGTTTGGAATTGTGTCATGGTTCCTGCCGTTAAGGTGCTTGTGTTAAGGGAGCAAGTCTTGTTCCCGCCCATTGACCTGCACTCTCCACCCCTTGCACGCCTTCTTTCCACCCACATGTACCATTAGCGTATGTGTGCTAAAGTGGCTGGTACCGTTAGCGTGAGCTAAAGTGGATTTTTGCATGCACTTAGTGTGGACATGCACAGTTAGCACCTGCTAACAGCACACTTGCTCCTTTACTGTGATTTAGCAAACATACTCCTAAATGAGTAAGATCAATAAATATATATATATATAGCAGACTTATATTTTTTAATACTTTTACATGGAAATTTCAGAAAAAACAGGGTGCCAGGCTGAATCATCTCTATGTTGGAAAAAAAATATGCATGAGCATGTCCCGATCTGAAGGTAATGCAAATGTTTTTATCAAAGTTGCAGAAGTAGCCATTTCAGAATATGAAATTTCCAAAACTGCTGAAATGTCCAAAACATCCATTGCCACAACCTGATCCGAAGACTGCTCCTGCCAAACTTTACCCATTGGTAAATAGTAGTGGCGGTTGGAAATTCTCTACTGAGGGGTACTGAGGCATCCATCTGCTGACCAGATTTGATGTCCAGAGAGGTGTGCTGTCTGTCAGTTGCCAAAATCCGAGATGTTATGGAGAGTTTGCAGAGACTCATCAAGCCTACTGACTATTATCCAATGTTGCTCATTCATGTCAGCATAAATGACATTGCCAGGTATCCCTCTGAGCATATCAAAAGTGACTTCATGGCTCTGGGACAGAGGGTGAAGCAGATAGGTGTGCAGGTGGTGTTCTCTTCAATCCTCCCTGTTGAGAGTAAAGCCAAGGCAGAGAAGCTCAAATCCTAAAGATGAATGCATGGCTGTGTGGATGGTGTCATTGAGAGCATTTTGGTTTCCTGGACCACGGGATGATTTTCCAAGGGTTGCAGAGCAGAGATGGTGTCCAATTTCATCATCTGTTCATTCTGTCCAAATGGATGGTAGTTCACCCCTACTGCCATTCCCATCATCCTTTTACATGGAATTTCTATCCATGGAGATTCTTCAAAACCTCTGTCCTACAAAACCTTTATCCTGTTTGACTTGATGCCCTCTTTAACATATAGAGCCACCCCTACACCAATGTGATCTACCCTATCCTTGTGATATACTTTATAGCCTAGTATCACAGTGTCCCATTGGTTAGCCTCCTTCCACCAGGTCTCTGAAATGCTAATTATATCTAACCTTTCTACATAGATTGTTGGGGAAGTGGCCGGGGAGGGGGGTGGGGTTTGGTGGATGCAGAATATATGTTTGGATTTAATGCCATATGGGAGAGAATATGTGTGTTGGAGGTGCCTGAGAAGGGGACTGTGGCTGAATAGGTGATGAAGAGTTCA
Source organism: Ichthyophis bannanicus (assembly GCA_033557465.1). NCBI lineage: Eukaryota > Metazoa > Chordata > Amphibia > Gymnophiona > Ichthyophiidae > Ichthyophis > Ichthyophis bannanicus. The sequence goes on from CM066031.1 coordinate 452,641,478, forward strand.
ACCTCTTGTACCCCCACCCCCCATCCCCCTTGATAAAGCCTGCAGAAGCTAAAGCCTGCACTGTTGCCCTCTTTGCAGTTATTTTTTATGGGCAGGGCAGGTGCGGGACAGGAGGCAGGCATGGGTGGCAGGTTTTTCTCTTTCAAAAAGTTGGCAACCCTAGTTCAGGATGCAGATCAGGAAGGAATGAGTTATTTCTTGTACAGTGGGTTGCAGTGACAGCCTGCTGTTAGAGCAGATGTATTTAACACTTCCTCTTGAGGAGACATTAAGCACACCTATGCTATCAGCAACCATGACAGTTAAACGTAGTAAAGTACCATGCTCTGATCACTGTGCAGTCCATGCCATTCTCCACCCATAACCTGCCCAGTTCCCACCCTATAACATGGCATGCAGTTAGTCTGCAAATTAGCAAGAGCTAACTGTCTTCCCTGTGTCAAAACAGCTACTCCGCTCATGCACTAACAGCACACAACATTGCATACTGACTGCTTAACATACATTAGTAAACAGGCTCCAATCCAAACCTAAGTCAGTGGTTCCCAAGTCTATCAAAATGACACTACAGCCAATTGGGCTTGCAGCATATCTACAATGAATAAGAAAGCTTTTGACAGCATTCCACACTCTTGGATAATAAATTGCCTTGAAATGTATCAAATAAATCCTGGTTTGATAGAGTACATTAAGTTCATCATGGCAAACCACACTCAAGATCCAGCAAGGAATATTTCAGGGAGATTCCCTGTCCCCATTTCTGTTTTGTATGGCACTTAATCCAATGAGTATTCTCATCAACTCTTTGGGCTATGGATTCAGCTTGAACATCACACTTCTGGTGACCAACTACTAGCAGAACAAGTATGTGTAGTGAAAAGCTTTTCTGATGACATCAAGATGACTTTTGGCTTTGACAAATGTGCTAAGGCAACATTTTAAGCGGAAAATTGAGAAAAACAGAAACCATCTCCCTTGCTGAAGCCTGCAACATCAAGGAACTTGAACAGAAAGGCATATATCAATATCTCAGAGTAGGGGAAGGAATGACATTTAAGCAGAAATTACCGAAAGAAACAAAATCAGTAAATAATACTACAGGAGATTAAAATTGTTATTTAAAAGTGCTTTAACATCACGGAATAAGATGTAGATTGGATTCAAAGATCTTGAAAAACTGGTTGTGTGAATAATAAAACTCTTCCATGCCCATGAGGTAATTTACAAAAATCAGTGTATGCCAAGAATGTACATCCCTAGAGCTGAAGGTGGGCTAGGCCTCATAGAGACTGATTATACATACAGAACTCCTCTCTTTATAGAGACTGATTATACATACAGAGTTCCTATCATAGGCCTTCAGACCTACCAAACAATATCATTGGATCCAAATGTACAAAAAGTGCTGTAATATGAAAGTAAACATCCAGAATCTGTCTCTATCATCAAACTTGGACAAGTGTTCCAATGATTAGAAAGAATAAGTGAGAAAAAAATGCATCAAAGAATTAGATCAGCAAACAAGGAAAAACAACTAGCAAATACACAAATACATAGGAAATACAGAGTGTTACTCCAAGAATTTGTCAATCAAGAACAGACACATGAATAGTTAAGGAGAGTGAACTGAAACCGAATAATGAGAGATTGATAGTTACAGCCCAGGAAAGCGGATTACAAACGAGATGGTTTCCAGCGAGCATTGAAAAAACTGGCTAAACAGACATATGTAGATTCTGTAAGAAAGAGCTAGGACTTACTTCATAGCTGGTTGTGAAGTTCTGATGGCAGAAAGTTTATATACAGAGCACAATAAAGTTGCATGCCTCATCTACTGGAAACTCTGTAAACACTATAACATCATGACAGTAAGAGAATTATAGAGAATGAAGAAGTTATGCTTACCTGGGATACTCCTATTCCAACTGATAAAAAGCTGGATGCAAGGAAGCCAGCCATAGTGGGTAAAGAAGAAGAACACCAGAAAGGCATTGGTTAGAGAGGTATCAGTCCCAAGCAACTATTCTGTGAATTGTGTTGAGAGGGAGAAGATCTTCAAGTACCAAGAAAAGATGGCAGAAAGATTCAGAGTTATTTCCCATTGTGTTGAGTGCCACAGACTTGATTAATAAGAATTTTCAAACAAACCTTGATAAATTACCCATACATTTTACATCTTATGAATTCTAAGAGGAAGCTGTCTTTAGCACGATGCAAGTACTATGCCAAGCATTAGCAGTACAGTTGAGAAACTTAGATCATACTTCACATACTCTGGCTTAGAAGTGAGGTTCATGAAATTTCCCCAAATAAGCATGAAATACTGTAAATCTGTGCATAATGGTCTCCAGCATATGCAGATATGTCTCATACATATTAATTTTGGCCATCCTGACTGGCTGTGTAAATATACTACAGGTTTGGGAAGCATTAGTCTAAATCATTTTGGGATCAAGTCACCCATTTCAGGCCAGAAAAGAGGCCATAACAAATAGGAATTCAAGAGGGATTGCTCAATATTTTATCCACCATGCTGGATTGGTAAAGACACTCCTCAGAAACCCAAACTGTGGCAGATAAGCTGATAATAAGCAGTAATGAGGGATTTTATTCAAACTCTTCTTTGAAGCATAGAATGCATTATCTGGCTCATTACAAAATGCATGAGGCTTAGTATTACTTTTTTATTCATGCAAACTCGCTTTCATGACTATATTATAAAACAATAGGGCAAATACAGAGTAAGCTCAAGGAGTAATGTCAGTGCTATCTAAGGGAAAGAAAAAAAAACATGCACATATTTCAATTACATGTCACCCTCATCTACTATTTTCAGAAATACCAGCAAAACCCACCTCTACCTGAGTCTGTGCGTCAGGCTTCTTCTCGGGTCCTTTTCAAATCCAGGCTGAAAACTCACCTCTTCGTTGCCGCTTTTAGATCCTGATCCGCCTAATCTTTCTTGTGTTTCCTTACCATTCCCCTAGATCTATCCTTGTCCATAGCTGCTATGTTGTCTGTCTTGACTAGATTGTAGCTCTGATGAGCAGGGATCGTCGTTTACATGTGTCTGTGCAGCACTGTGTACGCCTTGTAGCGCTATACAAATGATCAGTAGCGGTAGTACTTTTGGGAATAATGGAGGGAAACCAACAAGTAGACACATTGAAAATATTTTGTTACCATAATGTTGTTTAAAACATCTGCAACCACCAGATATTTATTGTTGGCTTCGAAAGTCAGCTAGTGTCAAATAACTAACCATCTTTTCCTATCTCTGCGATATTTATTCTCCCTCACTGAGTGACAGCTGTTCTGCTTACAAAGGTGACATGGACATTTCATTGGACAAAGCGCAACTTCCCTTTCAGTACTGCGCCCTTGCATTGCAATTGTGTTTTGTTTCACATTAAAATATCTTACAACAATACAAAGAATATAGAGCACAGAAATGTCAATCAAGGACTAGATGGACTACCACTGACTTCCATCACTAACATACTGGCAAAATGAGGTGCTAATGAATTGTTGATAATAGCTGAACACTTTGATGTGTACAGCTGGAGAGCAAATGGATAGGAATTGCTACATCAAGCTTTGCTGGCTCAGTTAATTTATGAATCTCTCCAATGACATGGGAAGATGTACAATACTATACCGGCAATCCTGAATCCTGAATCTTTCCCAAATTCTTCTCAAACAATTACAAGATACTCAATTATTTAAAGGGAAGGAGAAAAAAGACCTCAGTGACAACTCATGCTCCTCTATGGACTTCTGCTGTCACAAAACATCATCTGTAAAAACCTTCCACATATTTTATCTGATTTTACTGATAGCAATAAAAACTTTCAGAGCTCTATGTATATTATCAATTATTTTTTGCATGTGCTGTTTGAAGTTCCTTACATCAGCAAAATAACACAAGATACTTCCCTGTCACATATATATAAAGTATTCTCCACTGGCTGTCAGCATTTCGCCATCTTGCCACTTCAGGGAGATATTATTTCATACTGTGTAACTCCAGGAGGCCATATGAAATCCAGGGTTGAATTAAATTGAGTTGAGTTACATGGTAGTGAAATGATATTTCCCTGAAATAGTGAGATGGCAAAAGTCTGTTTTGGAAGAGGACAGTAGTGTCCGAAGACAGCAGGCAGAAACTGTGATGCAGCACCGGAGCCTTTGGTAAGCGCTAAGTCACAGTTCCTTTGCTATTGCTGCTAGTCCCAGAGAGGGGCAGCAGCGATGGCAATGGGGATGGGGGGCATAGCAGGGGGTGGCAGCATAGAGAGGCCTGCCTTGAGTGCCTCAAGTTCTTGCAATACCCTGTGCTTAACCCCAGGAGTAAGCATTGGATTTCCCCAAGTCCACCTTAATAACTGTTTTATGGGACTTTTCCTCCAGGAATTTCTCCAAACTATTTTTTAAGCACAGCTACACTAACAGCTTTTACCACATCCTCCAGGAACAAATTCCACAGCTAAATTATGCATTGCATGAAAAAATATTTTCTAAGTTTTGTCTTAAATGTACTGCTTAGTAACTTCATTGGATGTCCCATAGTCTTTGTACTTTCTGAAAGAGTAAACAACTAATTCACAATTACCCCTTCCCCTCCACTAATTATTTTATAGACCTCTATCATATCTTTCCTCAGCTGTCTCTTCTCTAAGCTAAAGAATCCAAATCTCTTTAGCCTTTCCTCACAGGGGTATCATTCCATCCCCTTTATCATTTTTGTTATCCTTTGTTGTAACTTTTCTATATCTATTCACTATTTCTTTTCTGAGATACAGTAACCAGAATTGCACACAATACTCAAGGTGCGATCACAACATGGAGTAAAACAGAGGCATTATGATATTCAAACTCTCAAATTCATTGCCTGAGGATGTAGTAAAAATTGTTAATGTAGCTGGGTTTAAAAGAGATTTGGACACGTTCCTGGAGGAAAAGTCCATAAACCATTATTAAATGGGACTGGGAAATCCACTGCTAACCCCTAGGATAAGCAACATGGAATCTATCTACATTTTGCAAATTTGATAAGTACTTGTGACCTGAATGGGCCACTGTTGGAAACAGGATACTGGGCTTAATGGACTTTGGTCTGACCCAGTATGGCACATTATATATTCTTATGTTTTACTCTTTATGAAGAACTAAGACCATAAGTACAGGCAGGACTGGGCCCAGAGTTGGTGCAAGGTTTTGGCGCCCTAAGCAAACCTTAAGTCTTATACCCCCTCCTCCCCTCCTCTCCCAGCTATCCAGCTAACAGAATCTATTGTTTAACTTTGAATGCCCTGCTCTTTGTCAACCCCAAGAAGCTGCCACTCTAGGCAACTGCCAGGTGTACCTAATGGTTGGGCCAGCCCTGGCAACAGGCACTTCCTGACAGTGTTATTCCTTGTTGTAAGTTACTTGTTATGCCCAATAAAGTTGTTGAATTCCCCCTGCATGAACCTTCCTTTGTCACACACTATTATAGCCTTAGGGGCAGGAAGTGGAAAAGAACCTAAAAGTGTAACAGTGTGTATGTGCAATGACGGAATGTGAGGAAAAGGTATAATGATGAAAGGTAGGGGCATTTGTAGTTAACATATTTGTGTTGTGGGTAGGGCTCGCCAGACAAAAAGCGGAAACCAAAAACTAGGCCTACACACAAGAAAGGTAATATGCAAAACACTTTATTGAAGGACCCAACTAAAGCGTTTCGGCCTGAGGCCTTCTTCAGGGGTCTAAAAACAAAATAAAATAAGACATACATATTAAAACACATACATATTTTTACCATAAGTATAACATGTAATAAGCAAAAATCTCTTAGGTATACAAAATTAAAAAATCATCTCCAGAAATACAACTGAAATTAAAGACAGATAGAAAAGAGAGGGAATTGCCTTTTACATAAAGGTTCACAGCTAGTTACAATTTACATATGATTAAAGGATTTCACATAAAACATAATAAAAAATCCATTACCACAAGTTGTAGCAACAACACATAAATCAGCTGAAAGCTCTCCTCAATCTGTGTGAATTGGAGAGAAGAATAATAGTAATGTTAAAACTTATTATTATGCCAATGGAAAAAATAGGCTTAATGCAGTGCAAAATGTAATTAAACACAATAAGTTTGTATGCTACACACAATAAAAACTGTAGTATGATTTGGCATGGCCATATTTCGACTTAATAAGTGATGCATGATCATAAAAGGAGGGCAGCCAAAAGAAGATACGGTAATGGAAAAGCAGATAAAATTGGACACCATAAAAAGATAATAAGCCGAAAGTATAGACACATATCATGCAACGCAAGAAGATATTTTTGAAGCATAAATCCACTATGGGATATGATGGAAGGCAACAAAAAGGCAAAAAAGGGAAGGAAACCCTTTTGTATGAACCTAAAGTTATATAAAAATACCGTTGCAGTAAAAAATGTGTGGAGAGTCAACGTCTAAAAAACACACCCGCATTTTGATGAAGATTTGAAACCGGACACCATATAGAGTAAAATAAAAACTGATTACAGAAGTGTCATAGCAATCATAAAAAAGATTAATCTATTAAAAAGATTTATATATGACAAGACGGCAATAAGCAATCAAAAGTATGCCACCAGGGGAACGGACAAACTAGAAAACATCAGAAACTGATATGTCAACACGGGAAAAGCCAATCGTTGCAGAACCAGAGAAACAACAACTAACTTTCAGTCATTTCAACATTAATGACAAAAATAGGACAGTCTCTAATTTTGAATATGTATAAATACATAGATTAAAAAGATAACAGATTAGATATTGCACCGAAGAAAGTCACCAAAAATGCATAGTAATACTAGTCACATAGTGGATATAGTGCAAAAGAAGAATTGATGTGAAAGACTGCACTCACATGAGAACAAACCATAAGAGGTAAAAATGAAAATATATTAGTGCTCTAAACATACATACAAAAGAAAAGGTATGTCCCATTAAAAACACCATATCACAGAAAAAATTGAGAAGATAACAAGAGAGGAAGAAAAGAAGAAAAACGCTCAGCAGAGTAACTGCAAACATTACCGGAGTCGTTGCTAAGCGCGGGAAAACGCCGCGCAGAAGCAGATGAACTATTTAAATCATTCTTAAGCAGGAAAACATTACGTAATAATAAAAATAAACTACCTAAAAAAGATTCTTATACGACTCGAACGGAAGGACAAGACTTGTATGAAAAACTAAACATGTGCAGATGCATACTAGCTTAGTGTTTGTCTTGCAACAGCTAGTCAAACAAACAGCTACAAAGTATAACAATCATATTAAGTAAAAGGAAGAGATGTGAGCGGGAGAACAATGAAGCCAAAAATAAAACATATGATTGCAAATGCACTACAAAAATAAATCGGTTAAAAATGTGAAATAACAAAATCATTAAAAAACGTAAAAATAAAATATATAATATAATAATATAAAACAGGACCATACTTAAAATTACCAAGTACAACGATGTGCTGTTGCTGAATCTGAACATTATAGAGCCACTGTATTGGGGGGGGCGCTATTTCTCCTGAATGGAACAGTAGTGGTGGACATCACCCCGTGAAAGATTGCTTTTTAATATAACCATAAAGACCGATACTCAGATAAGGGAGCACGGCAAACCAAGCTGCACTTAGAACCCACATCTGTAGAAACAGAACGTAGGGGTGAATATGCATTAAAAATATATGTTTTATAAATCATAAAGGACAACAGCACGAAACACATTAATTGAAGGGCCCAACGAGGCATGATATAGAAAAGAGTTGCCATATCCAATCTGAATAAATGATGAGTAAATTAGACTTACCTGCTAATTGTTGCTCCTTGCGGAACTCTAGTCCAGTCCCGGAACCATAGAGTTGTGAACCTCCACCAGCAGCTTTGGAGACTGAACATCTTCATCTCTTTGATCATCCAGCTATATGCAGCCCCAAGGACCGCCCACACATCAGTACCTATTGACAAAGCATACTAAGCAGAGCAACAAATAAGTAGATATAACAACAAAGTGGAAAAAAGGATCCTGACCCTAAAGTTCCCACTACTAGCAAAAACTATTTTTTTTTTCCAATTGCGTATGAACAACCTCCTGCCTACGGGAAGGCGGACCAGAATGGCCGTGGCGACCCTTGTGCAAAACGCATGCAACAAGAGGCGCCACCGCTCACCCCCAAGATTTGACCCCGAAAGGAAACTAAGGCGTGCTGCAAGCAGAGGAGCTCTGACCGAAAGCATAGAGAACAAAAACCCTGGCAGACTCCTATAAGGAATGTACCTTCTTGGCTGGCAGCGAGAACAGATAGACAGGGAGGGATCCGGGACTGGACTAGAGTTCCGCAAGGAACAACAATTAGCAGGTAAGTCTAATTTACTCTTCCTTAGCGTCCCTCTAGTCCAGTCCCAGAACCATAGAGGATGTAACAGAGCAGTAAATCTCAACGGGAGGGCCTCGCTAGTCCAGCCTGAAGCACCTGAGACCCAAACCGCGCCTCCGACGCCGCCTGCACATCCAGACGATAGTGCTTAGCAAAGGTGTGCAAGGATGACCACGTCGCCGCCCGACAAATATCCACCGCCGGTACCAAGCTAACTTCTGCCCAAGACGCCGCCTGCGCCCTAGTCGAGTGAGCCCGAAGCCCGGCAGGAACCATCCTGCCGTGTAAAAGGTATGCTGACGAAATCGCCTCTTTCAACCAGCGGGAAATGGAAGACTTAGACGCCGCTTCCCCTTGCGCGGACCGCCAAATGCGACAAATAGGCGATCGGACTTACGGAAGGCCGCCGTTTCCCTCAAATACCGACGAAGAGCTCGACGGACATCCAACGCGTGCAAGGAGTTATCCGCGTGCTTGCCCCGTTCCTTGGCAAACACCGGGAGAGACACCACCTGATTCATGTGAAACGCCGAAACTGCCTTAGGCAAAAACACGGGAACTGGTCGCAATACCACCTTGTCGGCAGAGAAAGACAGATAGGGTTCCCTACACGAAAGAGCCTGCAACTCCGAGATCCTGCGAGCTGACGAGATCGCTACCAGAAACACCGTTTTCAACGTCAAGTCCTTCAACGAAGCTTGCGCCAAGGGTTCAAACGGCGAAGCCACCAGAGACCTCAACACCAAATTCAAGTCCCACGAGGGCACTAAAGCCCTGCATGGAGGATGCATAAGCAACACCGCTCGCAAGAAGCGCTTCACGTCCGCATGGGACCCCAATAACTGGCCCTGAACCTTGCCTCGAAAACACGCAAGAGCTGCAAGTTGTACCCTCAACGAACTGGCCGCCAGGCCCTTGTCCACCCCTGCTTGCAAGAAGGAGAGGATCTGAGGAATGGAGGTCCGCAAAGGCCGCAATTCGCGAGCCGCACACCAGCTCTCAAAAATACGCCAGACCCGGACATATGCTAGCGACGTAGACCGACGCCGCGCCTGCAACAAGGTAGCAATGACCTCCGGAGAATAACCTTTGGCTCTCATTCGCGCCCTCTCAATAGCCATGCCGTAAGCGAGAATCGAGCCACCTGAGGCATCTGCAGCGGCCCCTGCCGAAGGAGATCCGGCCGAGGAGGAAGGAGCCACGGATTGGCCACACTCAACCGCACCAGATCTGCATACCAAGGCCGACAAGGCCAGTCCGGGGCAATCAGAACCACGGGACCCGGATGCCGCTCGATCCGCTGTACCAGGCGACCCACCAGAGCCCACGGAGGAAAGACATAGAGCAGCCCGTACCTTGGCCACCTTTGTGCCAATGCATCGAGGCCTTCCGACATGCGTTCCCGACGCCTGCTGAAGAACCTTTCGACCTGCGTGGACTCGAAGGTCGCCATGAGGTCCATTATCAGCAGACCCCAACGACAGACCAGCAACGCAAATACCTCGTGATGTAGAGACCACTCTCCGGGGTCTACCCTGCGACGACTCAGAAAGTCCGCCTCCACATTGTGAACCCCCGCGATATGCTGGGCCGACAGACACTGAAGATGCCGCTCTGCCCAATCCAGAAGCAGATCCGCCTCCGCTTCCAACGCCGCGCTGCCTGTGCCTCCCTGGCGATTTATGTAGGCTACCGTGGAGGCATTGTCGGATAGCACCCTGACCGCCGCTCCCTGCAGCCAAGGCTGAAACGCTGTCAGAGCCAACCACACGGCTCTCATTTCCAGTCGGTTGATGGACCACCGGCTCTCCCGCGAGGACCACTGGCCCTGAGCAATCTGGCCCTCGCAATGAGCCCCCCAGCCGCTCAAACTGGCATCCGTCATCAGCAGACGCCAGACGGGAGACTCCAAGGGCATACCGTTCGCCAGAGAGCGCCGACGCAACCACCAGCGAAGGCTGTGCCGAACCTCCAAGGGGCAAACTAACTGACGAGCTAGCGAGTCGGACTGATGACACCATCGACGCAGCAGCGCTCGCTGCAGAGGCCGCATGTGCGCCCTTGCCCACGGAACTACCTCGATGATCGACGCCATCGTGCCGAGAAGCTGAAGGTATTGCCAAGCCGAGGACGCCCGTCTCGCTAGAAACTGCTCCACCAGCCGCCTCAGGGCCCGCGCTCTGTGCACTGGGAGAAAAACCTTCCCGTTGCCGGTCTCGAAACGCGCCCTCAAATACTCCAAGGTCTGCGAGGGAAGAAGGCTGCTCTTCGCCCGATTGACCACCCAGCCTAACGACTGCAAAACCTGTACGACCCGCGCCGTCGCCCGGAGACTCTCCTCCCTCGACTTCGCCCGGATCAACCAGTCGTCGAGATAGGGATGCACGAGGACACCCTCCTTCCGCAGGAACGCCGCTACCACCACCATGATCTTCGTGAAGACCCGTGGCGCCATCGCTAGGCCGAAGGGCATGGCTTGAAACTGAAAATGGCCCATCGGCAGCGCAAACCGCAGAAATCTTTGATGTTCCCGACGAATGGGAATGTGCAAATAGGCCTCCGTAAGGTCTAGGGACGTTAGGAATTCCCCTCGTGGACCGCCGCTATGACCGAGCGCAGCGTTTCCATGCGAAAATGCGACACCCGGAGGCACCAATTCACTCTCTTTAAATCCAGGATTGGTCGAAAGGTGCCCTCCTTTTTCGGCACTACGAAGTAGATGGAGTATCGACCGGACCCTAACTGCCCTTCCGGCACGGGGGCGACCGCCCGGAGCCGAAGCAGCCGGGAAAGTGTATCGGATACGACTCGTCGTTTCCAGGGAGCGCTGCACGGGGACATAACGAAGGAATCGAGCACCGGTCGATGTAGCTCGAGCGCATATCCCTCTCGTATCACTTCTAACACCCACCGATCGGATGTGATAGCGGCCCAGGCAGGGTAGAAATCCCACAGTCTGCCCCCTATGGGAATCACCGCCACCGGAGCCGGCCTTGCTTCATTGTGACTTTTTGGGGACCTGCGCCTGGAAGGAGCCAAAACCTCTACCTGCCCCCCGAAATCCGCGGAAACTCTGTCCGCGCCCCAGATATCTGGAACGCTGGGACTGACCAAAGCGGGAGGCACGAAACCTCCGAAAGGACTGCTGAGACCCCCGGAAGGTGAAGGTCGGCTTACCCTGCTTGGGCTTATCCTCCGGAAGCCGACCCCCCTTAGAATCCCCGAGATCTTTTACCAACCTATCCAAGTCCTCCCCAAATAACTGCCTGCCCTTAAACGGCAGCTTACTAAGGCGAGCTTTAGAAGAGCCATCAGCCGCCCAATTGCGTAACCAAAGAGAACGACGCGCCGCTACCACCAACGCCATGCCGTTAGCTAACCCCCTAATGAGGTCATAGTGGATATCCGCCAAATAAGCGGTACCCGACTCCAATCTGGACGCCGCAGCCTCTTGTTCCGCCGACTGGGGCCCCTGGAACTGCTGAGACCAGCGGAGGCAGCCGCGCGCCACCCAGGCCCCGGCCACCGCCGCCTGCATTGACAGGGCAGCAACATCAAACGCCTGTCTCAACAAGCTATCAACTTTCCGATCCTGCGGGTCCTTCAACGCCGCAGCACCTTCCACCGGGATAGTAGTCCGTTTAGTAACCGCGGAAACTGTCGCATCCACCTTCGGCGAACGAAAGAGCTCTCTATCAGCCTCCGACAGAGGATGCAACTTAGGCAACAGTCTAGCCCCGCGCAAAGCGGACTCTGGACTGTTCCACTCCTCCTGGATCATAGCTTTAAAAACCCTATGGAGCGGAAAGACTCTGTGGGACGTGCGCACCGCCTGCATCAAGGGATCCTCCAACTTGTCCTCCGCAGTGGCATCTTCCACGGGTATGTTCAATACCTTGAGGGTTTCGGCAATCAGTGCCGGAAGTTCCTCTTTACGAAATACACGCACTATTCTACTACTCTGCTCGTCGTCCAACAACTCGCCGTCTTCTAAACCCTCCGCAGACTCCAGCTCGAGAGCCTCCCCCAGCCCCTCGTGGAACTCGTCCCCAGGAGGCGCAGAATCCGCAACACTCGGGGGCCAGCTCTTCTTTTGTGGACCAGTGTCTCTCTCTACTGAAAGTGGACGCTTTAGCCCACGGCAGGGCAGGACCGAGCCTCCCCCCGCCGGCTGCAAGAGAGCCAGAGCCTCCTGCATGAGAGAGAAAAAGGCGGGTGGAACTCCCAGGGATCCCTCCTGGACGCCCCCCGCCAACAGGCGCTCCAGCACCGCAGAAATCCCCGGACCAAGGACTGTCTCTGCCTGCTCTGATGTCCCTTCTGTAGATACAGGTGGGAGATCTGCACTGGAGCCCTCCAGAGGATCCTCCATGACAGCACCCACAGCAGAACAAGTGGCACAGACTCGGGCTTCCAAATTACTACTTCTACGAATGCCACAGACCAGACACCGAGGACTAGGAGGCATGGCTATGCACACAGCCCTTTGCCAGCAAAGCAGGAACGCCTTGCTAAAGCAAACAGAGCAGAAAAAAAATTGTGATTTTAAAAGTGCTCAAAAACGCTCCAAATTGCAGGATTAGATAGAGCTGGAGTCAATTAGCTGATATCTGACCAAGAAATGCAAAAACGAAGCTCCTATCCCTAAAAAAAACACGAAGAAAAACAACTTTGAAAAAAAATCCAAAATGGCCGCCGGACCCGATCCCGCCAAAAAAAGGACCAGAAAAAATACCCAAAAGGTCTAAAACACTCCCCAGAGCTGATTCCAGGCCACCCCAAGGCCTCCACCACTGCCTTTAGAAAGAAAAAGCTTCAAACTCTACTCACCCACACACAGGAGTGGAGGGGGGGTCAAAACACTGAGAGTGCTGTCCAGCGTGCCTGCCACAAGCTCTGAGTAGCAGTTATCAGAGTCAATAACAGAGTAATAACCGCTCAGGGCAGCTCGGGGAACCCCTAAATCAGTCAGGGGACCCTCAGAGCCTACTGCTGTATTTAATTGCTGCCTGTAATTGTCTTCAACCTTCTCCTCACCCACCAAGGGGGTTCGGTAGAAAGGAGACCTGTGTCCTGTGCAGCTCCCCTGCTTGTTTGACCTATGGGGAGACTGACAGAGAGAGACAGAGAGAAAAAAAACAGATTAGAGAAAGACAGAAGGGACACAGTCAAAGATTTCCTCCACAGCAGCAGCCCAGCACCGAAATCTAGAAAATAATAAAACACTAAAGCTCTGCTTATTTGTTCCTAAGGAGCCCAGTTCTGGGCTCTGACTTCCAAGCTGCTTGGAGACTGAGATACTGATGTGTGGGCGGTCCTTGGGGCTGCATATAGCTGGATGATCAAAGAGATGAAGATGTTCAGTCTCCAAAGCTGCTGGTGGAGGTTCACAACTCTATGGTTCCGGGACTGGACTAGAGGGACGCTAAGGAACAGATATTATTATAAAACCAGCAGACAAGGGAGGTGGCATTGTGGTTCTAGACCATACGTATTACATTCAGGAGTTGTCCAGTCAACTTGATGATAGAGATTTTTACCAAATTTTACCTGGTGATCCTACATCCTCTCTAAAAGTAGAGATTGACTCTCTTTTGTTATATGGCCTACAGGCTGGCTTCCTCACACCACGGGAGCACGCCTTTTTGACAGTTAAGTACCCAGTGATACCGACAATATACACCATCCCCAAAATACATATGTCCCTTACGGCCCCCCCTGGGCGGCCTATAGTCTCTGGCATTGGTTCTGTCCTGGAACCTCTTTCAAAATTTATTGATGTGTTTTTACGACCATTCATTCCCTGTATTGCCTCTTATGTTAGAGATGCTGCTGATGTGATCTCTTTTTTAGATACTTTAGACATCGACTCTTCTTTTATTACTCTTGTGACACTAGATATTGAGTCATTGTACACGAATATACCGCAGAAAGAGGCTCTACTCATTCTTACTAAATATTTGGATTCACGCTCTTTACCAGTTCGCACACCCACTCATTTTCTTATTGAGTTGGCTCAGATTGCCTTGACACGCAATTATTTTCTTTTCAACTTTTCAACTTTTTATCAACAGATTAAAGGCACGGCCATGGGTGCATCTATGGCACCAGATATCGCTAACTTGTACGTGGCTGAATTTGAGGTGACTTACCTTGTTGATTGCCCTTTTTCTTCCTCGATTTTGTCTTGGAAAAGATATATTGACAATATTTTAATTTTATGGCAGGATACTCATGGTCAGCTCCTCGAGTTTTATGATTGGCTTAACACTCTTGACAACAACTTAAAATTTAAAATGCAATCCAGCACTACGGACTTGCCATATTTAGACCTTCTTATTAAAAAATCTACGTCTGGATTTAAAACTTCCATTTTTCGCAAATCTACAGACAAAAACAAACTTTTGCGGTTTGACAGTTTTCATAATAGCCACATTAAAAGGAATTTACCTGTCTCATAGTTTCTACGGCTGCGTAGATTATGTACAGGTTTTGATGATTTTGTAAGTCAATCTACCGATATGGCAGCACGGTTTAAAACCAGAGGTTATTCTATGGATTGTATCACCAAAGGTTTTCAACGTGCTTGTTCCTCTATAATAGACGGGAATTATTTTTACCAAAAGACAGATCTTCCAATGACAAGTTTGTTTGTGTTCTCAAGTTTTCACACCTTGCATGGAAGATACAGAAAATCCTTAGAACATATTGGCATATCCTCCAAACTAGCCTCTGTTTCTCCAACCAACATCTTATGATTGCCTACAATAGAGGATGCAACTTGGCCGATAAATTAGTTTCTTCTTATATGCCCTCTGGTTTAAGCTCTGATGTTAAAGTTAAGGGACATTTTAGATGCAATAGTTGTTCTGTTTGCAAGCATACCATTGTTTTATCTGTTTTTTCACATCCCATTACTCGGACACAACATAGGTTACAGACTAGAACTGATTGTAACTCTTCATATGTTGTGTATGTGATTATTTGTCCTTGCCCTCTTCTTTACGTGGGTAAGACCATACGTCCAGTTAGGGTAAGTATCCAAGAACATAAAAGTTGTATAAGAAGAAATATTCTTACCGCTCCCTTAGTAGAGCATTGGTGCACACTCCAACATACCCTTGATGATCTCAAGTTTTTTGTGGTCAAGCAAATTAGTAAGCCTCCTCGGGGTTAATTCAAGAGAAACAGCGCTACATTTTCTCTTTTAATACAGTTGTTCCACAAGGTTTAAATAAGGAAATAGAATACCATCATTTTTTGTGATCTAATATCATCAATTTTACAGCTTTTACATGTCATATTTTGACCTATTTATTACTATTATTTTACATTATTTATATATTTTTATTATTGTTTTATTTCATGTGGTATGGTTGTATTTGCACAATTTATCCCCATGTAATATATGGTTTATACTAATAACATCTTTTTATCACATATGATAGCTGCAATTTATAGCCTTGCGTCCTATTAGTAGTTGTAGTTATGATATTAGAACACATTTTTTAAGCAGCATGTTTCTGTGCATCCTCAGTTTTTAATAAGGTTATGCATTGTCCAAGTATTTGAATTTTATACAATAGTTTTATTTTGTACTTTTCACTTGTGCAATGAGCCTCACATTGAATTATTAGTTTTATTCCAGTATGATTTACATTCCCTCTTTGTTCCTGCGGTTAGCAGTGATTCCTTCCGTTTTTAATCTTTTTTGTAATAGGAGTCCCCTGTGGTTCAACCTTGTACTAGTGGCAGTCTCTTACACTATCTGTCTTATTCATCATAGGTTATTTATTGTTGTATAAGTTTTATTCTTTTTTCTTCTGCAACATACCTCTGTGTTTAATTCTCTTTTAATTAGATTCTTGTGTTTTTATTGCTTTGTGTAATCATTATGATATAGTTATTTTTGTCCAGATTGTTTTTTAGTGGTTCATAGATGGTAAATTTTGACCCCCCTTCTTCACATCCACACTTTTTAACACATACACTTTTTAATCATTTTAATGATATATTTACTATACCGACAGCTTTGGTAGGTTATTTTCATATTCCACTGGCTGGTTGCGGTCATTTTCATACATTTTCTATATCATGCCTCGTTGGGCCCTTCAATTAATGTGTTTCGTGCTGTTGTCCTTTATGATTTATAAAACATATATTTTTAATGCATATTCACCCCTACATTCTGTTTCTACCGATTTGGGTTCTAAGTGCAGCTTGGTTTGCCGTGCTCCCTTATCTGAGTATCGGTCTTTATGGTTATATTAAAAAGCAATCTTTCACGGGGTGATGTCCACCACTACTGTTCCATTCAGGAGAAATAGCGCCCCCCTCCCCCCAATACAGTGGCTCTATAATGTTCAGATTCAGCAACAGCACATCGTTGTACTTGGTAATTTTAAGTATGATCCTGTTTTATATTGTTATATTATATATTTTATTTTTACATTTTTTAATGATTTTGCTATTTCACATTTTTAACCGATTTATTTTTGTAGTGCATTTGCAATCATATGTTTTATTTTTGGCTTCATTGTTCTCCCGCTCACATCTCTTCCTTTTACTTAATATGATTGTTATACTTTGTAGCTGTAACCGAGGTAGTTCGGACACGGTGCTCCGGGCCCCTCTAACCAACCACCCCTCATTCCCCTCGCCCCACCTTTAGTTCCCCCTCTCTGCCCACAAACGCACACAGACAACCGCTCTTGGGAAATAACCGGTCGCAGCTTTATTAATCTTTATAACATACCGAATATTACAGTCCAAGAATAATCCTGTTAACAATCCAAACAGCGGATCAATGCCTCACCAGCCATGCTATTAGCAAGGTGACCCCGCCTCCGCTTCTGCCGCGGTCATGCCAACGGCAATCCTCCTAATCCCCTTTCCCCGACCTCTCCATGTAATTAGCAAGTCAGCCAGGGGTTATCCGGGGCGGGGGCACCCCGCCCCCAGCCCAAGTATAGCCTAAGGCTCCGGACCCCGGACCTCCGGGATCCCGCCACCAGCACAGAGGACATTGATGTCAGGTCGAGGGCACCCCGCCCCGACCCCGGTACCGCCTAGAGCTCTGGACCCCGGACCTCCGGGATCCCTCTATCGGCACCAGTGACGTCAATGTCCCGAAGCCGCCCCCCCCCCTACACAAGCTGTGACCAGTGAGCCCCCCACCGAAGCACACAGCACACCAGGGGATACGTGCTCCCGTCCCCTGAACAAACATGCCCCCGCACTCTCCACACACAAATGCCAGCTTAGATAGCCGACTTGTACACGGACCCCGACTGGCACCCAGCCGATCCCCCCCCCCCTTTATTTTTCTTTATTTATTTTTTTTTAAATAAAGTCAGCCAGCTGGCCATGACGTCAAGTCCGCCAGAGAGACCCCCCAGGGAAACCTGCACCGAAGTACAGCAAGATTCGTCGACACCACTCGTAGCAGTCACCGAACGCCCCCGACCCAATCGCTGCCCATCTGCAAAGGTAACTCCGGCCATGCCGGCGAGGTCCTCGATCCCCAGGGTGACCGATCAAAGGCATGAGGAGCCGACCACATGCGACCGCGCTCCCCCAGCCATAACGACACCCTAGCCGGCATCTGACCACTTGAGGCCACACCGGCTACTGATTCCCGCTCACCATCCCCCGCCACCCGGGGACAACCATCAGCCAACCTACCCTAGGCCTTTCCCCCGCAACTGAACCGCAACCGGTTAGAACAAACCTCAACCGGTTAGCCTCCAACAATTGCGTGCCCATGCACCTCCCCGAAGCCGAAACCAGCCCGCAAGCCCCAGTCCCCCTCGACCGATGCCTGCAGCTGTTAGTCCGGCACCTGTTAATCCGGCACCCCCACCCCGACCCCCCCCCCCTCCCGGCACTGCCCGCAAAATTGCACAAGCTGGCTGCGAACTGCCTCATGCCGTCTCAGACATGCGGACACACCATCCACAGCACCGCGGAACTTACCACATCGTCCAGCCTACGTTCAGCCGCCGCATCCGCAGCCCAGCTGCCCAACAACGCTTCCGACGCCCGGAATCCACATACCTGAAGATTCGCCCCCGGGTGTGCATGAACGCCGCCAACACCACGCAGGGTCCTCCCGGTATCCAAATGGGCTGAACACCAGCCCAGCATACCTACAAAATCCCATCCCTTGCAGGCCATTCCAGATTGCGCTAGGAGGACCCGCAACAGCCCCGGTCCTGCCCATACCCGCTGTCGCTGCATAGCCCCCCACACCCCTGCCGTGCCGGAATTCGCTACAGACCCACCATATGGACCGCACCGAATTACCCGACGTCAACGCCCGGAATCGGGAGGCATCATACTGTAATCCTACCCCCCATGGTAAGACAGAGCAGCGCTTCCCCCAGCAGCCCTTGTGTAAACAGGCCCCCAGCGGCAAGAGCATTGACCATGAACAATCCAACCCATGCAGCTAAGCGTACGCCCCGCCACACACCCCCCCCGGCCCTGGACCATCCCTTCCACAGGCCCCCCGCCCCATGCCAGGCCTTTCCGGACTACCACCGTACCCCTTCGATAGGGGCAAAACCATCCACCAGCCATTTATGAGCCGGCAGGGGCATGGCGAGATAAAGCCCCCGTTCGCTGATGCAACAGGCCAATACCACTGCCCTGCTCCGACCACTGCGACAGGGTCGCCCCACTCAAGTAACCTGCAGCTGCGCGCTGAGCCACAGCCCTCCCACCCCGATCTGGAAGATCACTTCCTGTAATGCTAGTGCTAGATAGGCAGGAGTCACGCCCAGTCTTTTAAGAATGGACAACACGCCCTCGCTCCCTTGGAAGAATTCCCACCCCCAAAACTGGCAATCCCAGCCTAGCATGTCCCGCAAGCCCGCAGCCCAAGCCGCCCGCAAAGCTCGGATTCCCACTCCGGTGGCGCAGTACAAGCACTCCCGAAGTTGCCGCCACCCACTGCCGCAGCCAACCCTGAGCATAGCCTGTCCCTCAGGCCCGCAGCCCAAGCCGCCCGCAAAGCTCGGGATCCCAACTCCGGTGGCGCAGTACAAGCACCCCCAAAGTTGCCGCCACCCACTGCCGCAGCCAACCCTGCATCAGGGAGCCTGCGTTTCCTTCACGCGAATTACAACGCAGCCGACCCGGCCACCACGAACTCCTGCCGTATCGACGACCTATCAAGAAGGAGAGGACCCGCCACCTCCCCAACATCCGAATCCCTGCATAACCGGCACTCCTCTGCACCGAGCCTTCTGTCTTACATGGTTCGGGCTGCCCATCCATTTGCCCAACCTACCTTCCGCTTCCACCGCAAGTAGGCAACCGCAGCTGCACAGTCCATCGTCAGGCATTTGCGCACTAACCTCCGTTGCCAGGCAGAAACCACGCCATTGACCCCGACAGGTGTACTGTCCACAAATGCAAACTGATTCTGCAACCCCTGTGCCCTCCCCGCCCAAGACTAACATGGCCGAGCACTGCAACCGTCCGCTCCACAAGTAGCAAGACCATACCCTGCATTAGTGCAGCGGGCCGGCATCCACGCGGAATGCGCGAGGGGCCAGCAAGGAAGCCTAACAGGCCCCGTTTCCACCTTTTCTGCCATGCATCGGCCCCTAAAGACAGAGTCCACATGACGTTATTCACAGCCACAAACGGGCAAAAGACTATGGACCTCCCGTGCCACTCGCCTGCCCCACACTGCCTCCTAACTGCCGCCTCACCGCCACGCTCTCAGGGTTTTTGATTTGTTGGTTTGCTGGTTTTTTTGGTTTTTTTTTTACTGACTCCCGCTTACCCCACTACGGCCCTCTATAAGGCGGCAAGCCCTACATATCGCCGCGGCCAAACCCTCCGGCCAGAGTCCGCAGACTCTATCCCAGAGAACCTTGTCCTCGCAATACGGCTACCCGCCCCTACCGCAGAAACAGCCACCCCCCAACGCCGCGGTCGAATAATTGGTGAATGCCACGGGGGATGACTCCACACCGAGGAGCCGCCCGACACCACTGCCCCGTTTTGCCCACGCGCATTGCTCCTGTGCCTCCCCATGATCTCCGCCGCCGACCCAGCCCCCCGGTCTGCCTGCAACTCACCTGCTGCCCCAGTCACAGTCACCCTGCTGCCGATGGCTGAAGCCTCAACCGTCCGCCATCCTTGGTCGTCCAATGCAGCTGGTCCTGGGCGCTCTGCTCGCCGTTGGCCACCTCCACTGCACCTGCCGGTGTGCCGAGTTCCCCTCGCCCTGCAGAGACAAAGAGAACAACAGAAGAAACCAAGGTGGGGAGACCACTGAATACACGAAAAGGGGGGCCCAGCCGGCAACCATTCCGCCCCGCATGGCCCAAGCCCACTCTCCCGTCGCCAAAGCCCTATCGCCTCCCTCCAACCGAAGGCCCACAGGCCCCTCGCCCCCGAGCCCCCCTCCATCTGCAGAGGTGCCCATTGCTGCGAACCCCCCGCTGACCCCCCTTTCCAGAATGAGCACCGGAATATCATCCCTCGATCCCCCCCACCCGTTCTCCAAACCCGTGGCCCCTTGGCCCGCCCCACCAGAGCCCGACCATTGTACCGCTCGGTGACCCCCTCGCCCGAGCCCATGCCCCTCGAGCCCTCTCAGCCCGTCTACCGACCAGCTCCAAGCTATCCTCCCCCCGTTCTCACCTATGCCCCGAACCCATAACAGACCCCCCCCCGATTCCCTCCGCCATACCACTGACACCTCGCCGTAGCCCCCATCCTGGCCCCCCCCCCCCCGCCCGGCCCTGCCAGCCTATCCCGCACGGGCCGCCACTTCGCTCTTAATCCCTTATGTAATAGAAATTCCCCATTTGATCTAATGATCCATTTATCGAATTTACAAAAAAAGGAGGGGGTTATTGCCACCTATGCATGCACCCCCCCATAACCCACCCCATGCGCCGAGGTACCTAAGAACATAAGACATGCCCTACTGGGTCAGACCAAGGACCATCGAGCCCAGTATCCTACATCGACAGCGGCCAATCCCGGTCACACATACCGGGCAGTTTTCCAACAAGACACAGGTACCGCAAGGCTTGCACTGGGTCCAGCATTGACATCCTGCACCATTCTTACTAATGGTTGATAGACCTGCCCTCAAGGAACCCGTCCAAACCCCCTTCCTTTTTTTTTTTTAATATATTTTTTATAACATTACGCCCCGCCCCTCAAAGAAAGTTACAACCCGAATATTAAAGGTATTGAAACTCTACTGGAAAACTACTGATTCGACCATCTTCTAAATGGAGCATATTTTCAGGCACTCCATCACAATAAGAGCCAAGACCGAGATCCCAGTTATTAACGTGCTCTCCCCCCGAGTCCTAGCACCCTTTCCACATACAACCCAGCGGCCGAATCCCCATGTACCCATTGCGTGGCTGTGTAAGCGTTAGCACGGCCCAAGAACCGCCACGCTTCTCCATGAGGACAGAGCTGCGCGCGAGCGTGAGAAACAGCAGCCCAAGAACCTTCTTGCTTCTCCACGAGGACAGAGCTGCACGCGTGTTAGACCCAGTGGCCCAGGAACCTTCCCCACGGGGACAGAGCTGCGCGCGAGCGTTATAGCAGCCCCAAGAGCTTCGAGGACGAAGCTGCACATGGGCTCTCTTATTGCCAACCGACATAGCTTTCATCGTCGCTCTTAGTGGATCGCGCACAGGGTCAGACGCTACTCACCCAGCCGAAGACCCGCCGACGGCCCAGCGATTAGCAGCTTCTTCCCATCTCTCATTCAACCCGACCACTGTCAACCCGATCCTTCCGATTCAATACAGGAGGGAAGCAGCACACGCAGCCCGAGGTATTAGGCGCTAGACAAGGTAGAGTAAGCAGGCCCAGACCACGAGGAGATGCCTGAGTACAGGCAACCGCTGCCGACTCATGGCGCCTCCCCTTCACTGCCGCCCGCCTCCAGCTCCCAGGCTCCACCGCGCTCCTGCACGCGGGTGGAGCCAATCACCGTCAGGGGAGCCCTTCACGTCATTGGGCCTCCGCCCCCTTCTGACGACGGCCGCGGGCCAGGGTCCTCACACCGGCCGAACACCCAGTTACACGCGGCCGCCGGGACCCTGCCCCGCGGCCTTTCATTTTGTTTGACTAGCTGTTGCAAGACAAACAATAAGCTAGTATGCATCTGCACATGTTTAGTTTTTCATACAAGTCTTGTCCTTCCGTTCGAGTCATATAAGAATCTTTTTTAGGTAGTTTATTTTTATTATTACATAATGTTTCCCTGCTTCAGAATGATTTAAATAGTTCATCTGCTTCTGCGCGGCGTTTTCCCGCGCTTAGCAACGACTCCGGTAATGTTTGCAGTTATTCTGCTGAGCGTTTTTCTTCTTTTCTTCCTCTCTTCTTATCTTCTCAATTTTTTCTGTGATATGGTGTTTTTAATGGGACACACCTTTTCTCTTGTATGTATGTTTAGAGCACTAATATATTTTCATTTTTACCTCTTATGGTTTGTTCTCATGTGAGTGCAGTCTTTCACATCAATTCTTCTTTTGCACTATATCCACTATGTGACTAGTATTACTATGCATTTTTGGTGACTTTCTTCGGTGCAATATCTAATCTGTTATCTTTTTAATCTATGTATTTATACATATTCAAAATTAGAGACTGTCCTATTTTTGTCATTAATGTTGAAATGACTGAAAGTTAGTTGTTGTTTCTCTGGTTCTGCAACGATTGGCTTTTCCCGTGTTGACATATCAGTTTCTGATGTTTTCTAGTTTGTCCGTTCCCCTGGTGGCATACTTTTGATTGCTTATTGCCGTCTTGTCATGTATAAATCTTTTTAATAGATTAATCTTTTTTATGATTGCTATGACACTTCTGTAATCAGTTTTTATTTTACTCTATATGGTGTCCGGTTTCAAATCTTCATCACAATGCCCTCCTGCCTCTTTCATTGTTGTTTCTTTTGCGGGTGTGTTTTTTAGACGTTGACTCTCCACACATTTTTTACTGCAACGGTATTTTTATATAACTTTAGGTTCATACAAAAGGGTTTCCTTCCCTTTTTTTGCCTTTTTGTTGCCTTCCATCATATCCCATAGTGGATTTATGCTTCAAAAATATCTTCTAGCGTTGCATGATATGTGTCTATACTTTCGGCTTATTATCTTTTTATGGTGTCCAATTTTATCTGCTTTTCCATTACCGTATCTTCTTTTGGCTGCCCTCCTTTTATGATCATGCATCACTTATTAAGTCGAAATATGGCCATGCCAAATCATACTACAGTTTTTATTGTGTGTAGCATACAAACTTATTGTGTTTAATTACATTTTGCACTGCATTAAGCCTATTTTTTCCATTGGCATAATAATAAGTTTTAACATTACTATTATTCTTCTCTCCAATTCACACAGATTGAGGAGAGCTTTCAGCTGATTTATGTGTTGTTGCTACAACTTGTGGTAATGGATTTTTTATTATGTTTTATGTGAAATCCTTTAATCATATGTAAATTGTAACTAGCTGTGCACCTTTATGTAAAAGGCAATTCCCTCTCTTTTCTATATATCTTTAATTTCAGTTGTATTTCTGGAGATGATTTTTTAATTTTGTACACCTAAGAGATTTTTGCTTATTACATGTTATACTTATGGTAAAAATATGTATGTGTTTTAATATGTATGTCTTATTTTATTTTGTTTTTAGACCACTGAAGAAGGCCTCAGGCCGAAACTTTTTAGTTGGGTCCTTCAATAAAGTGTTTTGCATATTACCTTTCTTGTGTGTAGGCCTAGTTTTTGGTTTCCGCTTTTTGTCTGGCTTGCCCTTGCGGATACCTTCTTCTCCTGTGTTGTGGGTAGGGCTCACGAAGCACTTTCAAAAAGCTGTGTTGCCGTCTACAACAGGGAATGTCAGAGTTGCCAAGTTACCCAGTTCCAGGAGTGAGGATTTTTGCCAGTTCAGGTTTTAAATTTGCATTGCAATGCAGAATGGTATTTGTAGTCCCTGATTTTACCCATCAGAATCAGTGCTGCAGGTCCAATAATGCATCAGAATGAAATTGTCAGAAATCCAACAGCAGCTTGAAATATCACTCCTGAAACTGGATAACTTGGCAACTCTGGAATATAGTACTGTCTCCTTCAGCCATGAGAAAAGCTGCCAAAATAGCCCCCCTTCCCCCATGGAAGGACATGGGAGCTGCTTGAATTAAAAGAAGGAAGTTATGACCTACTCCTGCTGTAGACATGAGTATGGTATATCTCAGAGCTGCCAAATTATCTAGCTCCGGGTGGGAGACTTTATGGAATGCACTAGTTTAGAGCTTAACTCCTAAAGCACTGTTGTATAAATCCCTGATTTTACACATCCCTGATCTTACACATTGAAGTCAGTGCTGCAGGTCTCAGAGTACATCTGGATAGGGTTGTCAAAAATCCAGAACTGCCCTAAAATCTCCCTTCTGGAACTGATAATTGGCAGCTCTGATACATTTCAAGGTGGAGGCCACCAAGAAGGGAATAAGCTTGGGGTGAATAATCCATTGTGGGTCAGTTCAGGGGTAGACTGGGAACTTCTATGATAGAGCCACCTCCTGTGACCACCATTTCTTTTTGTACGATTTGTGCCACATAATTTTTTCTTATCCCCAAATGAAAGAAACACAAAACTTATAAAAGAGAAATAGTTTTTCTGAAAATTATGAAAAAATAAAAATGATATTTTAATTTTTTTAACGCCTTTTCAGAGATAGGCCCACCATAAAGACCCTCCTGTTACTTTCTCTGGGATGTCCTTTTCCACCAGGTCCTTTTTTTTTTAACAACTTTATTTAGGGTTCAGCACCAAATAACAGGCAATACAATGTCAGACAACAAAGCCCATGGCTGGGTGTACTCTTATCCCCGCCATTGGGCACATCACCAATAAGCCCGTACAAACACTAACCACATAAACAAATAGAGAACCTAACATTTTATAAATTTTTAGTCCAAAAAACCCCCCACCCTCCCCCCTCCAACTCCTCCCACCCGCCCTAATCTCCATGCCACATCCAGGGATTCGACAAAATCGGAGGAGTTAACTACAGCGAATATCACGCTCCATCCCAGATGGCCCAGGGTATATACCCCCTTTTTTTTTTTTTTTTTTAAAGTCCCAATTGCAAAATGGCATTCCTGCAATACGGTCCCAGCTGCTGAATGTAGGGTTCCCAGGTAAGCATGAACGTGGTCCAGCGTCGTACATGGCTCCTGGCCCGCCAACACTCCGCTAACATCAGCTGATGAAAGCTATTACGCCACTCCAGGAAAGTCGGCGGTTCGGGGTCCCGCCAGCGGTGTAAGATGGGGCCCTTCCCCACCAGGCACGCCTTTCGAAGCAAAAGGCGGGCTCCCCTCCCCCTAGGGACAGACGAAGGCAGATAGTCCACTGTCACCAAAGTCCCTGACCATGGGAAACGTTGCTGTAGCAATTTCACCAAATAAAGATGTATACCCTTCCAATATGGGTGAATTTTCTTACAAACCCACCACATATGGGCCAGATCTGCCAGGGGCTCGGAACATCTAGGGCAAGACCCATCTAAGGTAATATGGCTCCTCAAAGCTCGTCGAGGTGAAAAATGCACCCTGGTTACAGCTTTAAACTGGATTTCCCTCCACCGGGCTCCCTCAGCCAGCTTAGCAATCCGTCCCAAAGCCTTCGGAATGGATCCTGACGGGATCTCCGACCCCAGTTCCCTCGCCCAGGCCCTCTCCATGTGACCATAACTCGGTACGGCCCTGAAACCCGCTAGCCGTTTCTTAAATCCGGCTATCGAGGGGGGAAGGTCCTCCCCAAGTCCGAAAAATTCGATAAGCTGTGTCGAACGCTCCGCCGCCAGCTCCTCCCTAGGTAAAGAGGCCACATAGTGGGAAAGCTGCAGATACATAAAATACTGAGACGGCTGTAAGTCATATTCGGTACTCAACTCCGTGAATGGCTTACAAGCCCCTGTCAATCCAACCGTGTGGCCCAGAAGTCGTATCCCCTTCTCTCGCCAGCTACGAAAGCCACCAGCCTCGGAGCCTGGCGAGAAATGAGCGTTCCCCAGATGGGCAACCAACATGAAATGCGCCAGTTCCGTTTCCAGTACCCATTCAGTTGTTGCCACGTACGGCGAGCCGCCATCATCAATAAGCTCCGCTTCACACCAACGGGTAACAGGACAAAGTCCGCATGCAAGACCCCCAACAAAGACAGTGGGGCCACCGCCGCCGCCTCTATATGTCGGGGTGTAAAGACACTGGTCTCACCTAACCAATCCCCAACGTGACGTGCCTGGCAGGCCAAGGCATATAGCCATAGATCGGGGAGGCCAATACCCCGGAGTGCCATGAACCTATCATGCGTACCATCGGAATCCGAGCTCGGGCTCCTTGCCAGAGAAAATGCTGAATCTCCGATTCTAATCTACGTAGATCTCGCTTCCAGAGCCAGACTGGGAGGGTCTGCAACCAGTATAAGATTCGGGGTAGGATAACCATCTGCACGGCAGCCACTCTTCCCAACAAGGACAACGGGAGGGGCTGCCAGGCTCTCAGCTGAGTGGTCATATTTGCCAAGATTTTTTCAAAATTACGGGAATATAGTTCTTGAGGCAACCGCGTTAAGACAATCCCTAGGTATTTGAAGCTCTGATCTGCCCATTTCAATGGGAAAACCCCAGGCCAGTGTCCACACAATTGACCCGAAACATCCAGGGCCTCAGATTTCTCCTCGTTGATACGAAGGCCCGTAAAACTACCGAAAAGCCGGAACTCACACATTAAGCTCTCCAGAGATTCTTGGGGCGCAGTTAAGTGCACCAACATATCATCCGCAAAGGCAGATATTTTAAACTCACAGCCACCAACCACCACCCCGCGTATCGCCCTGGACCCTTCCACACCGCGAATGAGGGGATCCAAGGCTAGTACAAATAACAGGGGGGACAGCGGACATCCCTGTCGAGTGCCCCGGTGAAGATTAAAAGCATCCGACAGAGTTCCGTTACACGACACACGCGCAGTGGGCTGCTCATATAGACTACGCACCATCCCACAAAAGGAAGCGCCCAACCCATATCGCGGCAGCAAAGAAAATAGGTATTGCCAGTTAACTCTGTCGAACACCTTTTCAGCGTCGAAGCTCACTAACAATGAGGGCAAACCATGCAGGTGCACCCACTCTAGGGATGTTATGATTTTCCGCAGGTTGCGGACCGCATATCGGCCCCTAACGAACCCTACCTGCGATTCATGCACTAAGTCACCAAGAACCGTTGCCAACCGGTCTGCTAGTATTTTCGCCAGCAATTTCATGTCATAGTTCAAGAGAGAAATAGGCCGATAGGAAGATGCTTGTAAGTAGTCCTTACCGGGTTTTGGAATCAGAGTAATATAAGCCTGGTTTTCCCCCCATCGCCGCCCTTCTCCTGTTACCCGCTGCCGATATGTCTCTGCCAGTGCCGGGCCAACCCCCTCTGACAATATCTTATAAAATTCGGCCCCAAAACCGTCTGGGCCGGGTGCCTTATAGCATGGCGCGTTCAAAATCACTTTCTGGATTTCCTGTATAGTAATGGGTTGATCTAGGAAAGCCCGCTGTTGCTCTGACACCTGCGGCAGGTTCACCTTATTAAGATAATCGGCCATACAAACAGGGTCAAGCTCTTCTTCCTGGTATAGAGTTCGAAAAAAGTCTTTAAAGATGTCACTGATCGCACTTTTGCTACTGCATAATTTTCCCTGTCCATCTCGGAGGGCAGCAACGAACCTCGTACCACGGTGTCCCTGTAAGCACCTCCCCAGCAGTTTTCCAGACTTGTTCCCAAAGCAATATAGTTTATGTTTATAATATTACAGAGACTTCTTGGCACGTTGGTGTAGCAAAGTATTAAGCGCTACCTGAAGCTCCCACCAACTTTTTCTATTTTGAGCTGTGGGGAAGCGTCCGGCGAGGCGTCGCGCACGGGCTACTTGTTGTTCAAGGCGAACAATCTGCGCATTCAACATGTGGCGTCTCCGAGCAACATAGCCTATGATATCTCCTCTGAGAACCACCTTAGCCGTCTCCCACACCAACTCAGGGTCGTCGCAGTGACCTTGATGGTTATCCTCGAACTCTCGCCATCTGTCGCACAAAAATTGTCGGAATTGGGCATCCTGGTATAAGTCAAGGGGGAATCGCCACATGCGAGCAAAACCCTGCCCACCGCCCCCCTGCCAATCGATCCAAACCATGGCATGGTCAGATATCTCCAGCGGACCGATCCGAGCGTCTGCTATACTCGCAAACTGAGCCGCTGAAACTAAAACATAATCAATGCGAGCACTAGTGCCTCGCGCTCGGGACACATGAGTAAAATCTTTTTCAGTGGGGTGGAGTAAACGCCACGGATCTACCAGGTGTAGTCGTGAACGAAGTCTCTGCAGTAACACAGCAGAAGCTGTTCTCTCCCGGGTACACGACTCCCGCGAGGTATCTAAATCAGCGTCGAGGACGCCATTGAAATCACCACCCAAAATTAGGGGGGCATCCGGCAGTTGTTCGACTGTTGCTGCTATGCGATTGAAAAAATCCGGATCAGACATATTAGGACCATAGATATCTCCCAAAAGGGCTTCTCTATCCTCCAACATTCCATGCAAAAAGAGAAAGCGTCCGTGAGCATCGGAGACCTGTTTTAGCAAAGTGAACCGCACTTTCTTATGTACTAAGATAGCAACACCCCCTTTCTTCCCCACTGCAGGGGCCCCCCAGACCTGGCCCACCCAGTCTCGGGCGAGTTTGGCATGTTCTTCCGCAGTTTGATGAGTTTCCTGGAGTAGCGCAATATCACACCGCTGCCTAGCCAGGGCTTTAAGTATTTTATATCTCTTAATAGGTGTTCCTAAACCACAAACATTCCATGAGATAATCCTCACCATGTATGCAGCTGCTTCCGATCACTGTACCAGATATGATCTGTACATTTGCTCAAAGAGAGTCCCCCCCAGCCTAGGGTCCCTCCCCATTTTCCTCTGCGATGACGTAGCGCTTCCTCGATGGAATAAAGATACTTGGCCCTTTCCCTGGATGTGGCATAGCCGCCCCCCCATCCCGCCCTACTCTCCTCTCCCCTCCCTTCCCCAGAACCCCCCCTACACCCCCCAATACCCCAGAACCCTACCCCTACGTGTAACACCACCCTATCTTCCACACCGACTAACCCCTCCATGACCTCCGGTACGTGCAGAGCTCCCTCCCCCTCCCCCCCGGGTGGGGACAGCCCAGCGCTCCCAACTTTCCCGCCTCAAGAGCCCCGCAATTCACCCTCTTCAAGGCTCAGGGTCCACCCGACTCCAGGGGTGGCTCCGATATCCAAGCCCAGGATTATCATCTCGGGGGATAAAACAGTTCTGCCAAGTGTTAATCCGTAGGGCATGTGTGTTCCCCCCCGGAGACCCCCCCCTTCCCCCCCCCCCCGTCCATCCACCGCCCAGTTAATGTTAGGGAATTCCAGCCTACATTTGTTACAACGCAAACTCAATACATATCCCCCCCCCCTCCCAGTTCCTGCAGAAATCCCTCCAAATCATGTACCCCAGACAGGAGAAAGAATTATAACAGTTCAAATATGCGATACTCCCCTCCTGTCTGTGGAGGTCCACACTGCGGCCAGGGCTATTCAGCAGACAAAACTATGGGATTATTTCCCGCGCTGTGAACAGCACGCAGGGGAATAACTGCTAGTGTCATCGGGAGCCAAGGCGGAGTGCCCCTACCTCCTCCTGGCTGGGTGTCCTCCTAGGGCTAGCTACAATAAGCTATCAACCTCACTTTACAGACCCAACATTTCCGGAGGGGAGCAAGGCTTCAAGGGCCCCAGCCCTAGCAGAACTGAGCAAACCCTTTGGGCCCTCGGCAGGGAAGGGAGAGGTAACGGAGAAAACTCCGTGGGGTACCAAAGAAAAGGGGAGAAAACAAATAAAAAGGAATACACTAAATATAAAATAAGTGAGTAAATATATGCTTACAGAGGCGTCCTAAACAGCAGAAGGGGGAATAAAAGAAAAAAGGGGGGGGAAAAGGCAAGGAGGGGAAACGGAGCATAATAGCTGCATCCCCCAGACTATGTGCGTCTAACCATCAGATCCAGACTTCTCCCAGGCAGGCCGTCTCAGCGGCTAAAGGCCCCTGCGGGCACCGTCCAGAGCATTTCCAAAGTCTGCAGATACAAAAACTCTGCGGCCTTCATTTCAGACCATTACAATAAGTCATCGCAGCCTCCGGAGTCTCGAAAGTCCGCCTGCCACCCTCACTCTCCACTCGAAGAATTGCAGGATAGCCCATGGTAAAGCGCAGGCTACGTGCAATAAGCTTTCCGCAGACATCTTTGAAGGCCCGTCTCCGCTGCGAAACCCCAGCAGAATAGTCCTGGAAAATCAGTAGGCTACAGGTGTCACATCCTGCCCGGCGCTGCTGCCTCCACGCTCTCAGGACTCCTTCCTTCTGCGAGGCGTTTAGGAAGCGGGCAATCACTGCTCTGGGCTGATTGTCGCCAGCTTTGTATGGCCCCAGCCTGTGCACTCTTTCTATAATTATGGCGCCCATCCCTGCTTCCAAAGGTAGATTTTCTGGCAGCCACGTCTCCAAATACTGCCTGAGGTCACTCTCCTTCACCGTTTCGGCAATTCCAATGAAGCGGAGGTTATTGCGCCGGCTTCTATTTTCTAAGTCCTCCAGCTTCTCTTCATGTCTCACCAGAGCCTCCTCGAGTTGTTTAATGCGGGCCGCATCCTGTGCACATGAGTCCTCGAGCGTACCCACTCGCTGCTCCACTTGTTCCACACGAGCAGTGAAGTCGGTAACAGCCTGGCCCACCGCGGCGATTTGTGTGGCTAATCCGCTCAGGCGCCCCTCCAGGGCATCTACCACCGCCCTCGTAAGCTCCGCTACCATCGGCGCCGCCAGAGACCCTGGCCCTTCAGCAGCCCCGTCAGCCATCTTGTGCTCGCTAAGTCGCGGGCGCTCCCGACGCGCTGTTTTTGCTGCCATGCCCTCGCGGGCTTCTCGGGTCTTTTTAAAGTTAAGTTTTTGGGCTGAGAACAGTCCCCCCCCCCGTATTCTGGGTTGGTTTGGTGGCGTTTGTCGAGGTTGTGGGCCGGGGGGGAGGGCACGAGCTCTGGAGCTAGGCAAAAGACGTCCTACCTAGCCCACCATGTCACCGGAAGTCCTTTCCACCAGGTCCTTTTGCTGTTAGCTGGTCCCAGAACTGAGAGAAGAGTATGTCTTAGTGGGACCAAAAGAGTAACAAGGCAAATCAAAAAAGAAGTTACACAGGCAACACAAAGTCCAGCAAGTGGATAGAAAGAAAGGAGGCGACAAACACAGCATCACGTCTAAAAGACACATCTCTTCCACTACAGAGTACACCGCAGGCCATGCACTGGACTGGAGGCTCAGGCCCTTCTAAGAGGCTGCTGTGGGGTCTTTGTACTTGGCGGGGGAAGGGGGTGCAGAGGCAACAGTATCATGCAAAACCGTAACACCAATCACTCCACATCCTCTTTCTCCATCTCTCATCCACCTCACCCCACAATTCCTTCTCAATTATGCATAACATGCATGATACCAAAAAAAACTTTCAAAATTATACTGCCATTCACTCCAATTGCATCATATGATGTCAAATGGTAAACCACTAAAAGAGGTAGCCACTGAAAGGGATAAAAGGGAGTTTGGAAACTGCTTCACGTTCTCAAGTTTACTCAAGCACATTCTCAGTCATTGGTCCCAAAACCTATAAATTTTTTATATTTTTATAACTATCCTTTTTAAGGCATCCCTCCAGGACCCTTACCAATCCTTCATGCTTTCTGTGCAGACCATTCCATTTCTTGATTAGAATGTAAGATCTAACGATTAGGGACTGCCTCTATCTGTGTTTTTACAGTGCTGTGTATGCCTTGTAGCGCTTTATAAATGTTTAATAGTAGTAACTTTAGCAGTAGGTGCATGCCATCTATCTGTAGCATCTCCCTCTTGGTATGGCTGCTTTTGGCTCTACTCACTCTCTATATAACCTCAGAGCACAGAATGCAAGGTCTGGTCCTCATGTGGCTTTCTTGAGTGTGGTCGGTGGCTTCAGTTTGCTGTGCTGTGTGCAGAGGCTTACTATTGTGCCTCTTTTATTTTACTTGTCAATTAATGCCCGAGATGTTTAAGTTTTGCAGCATGTGAAGATTTGAGAGCATGTCTGAGGTTTTATCCACCCCTTTACTAGAGTGGAGAGAGAGGAGTTGGCTTGTTTTAAGCTAAAAAGAGATTGCAGTACTGGGGAAGATGGAATTGTTGAAGAAAGGTACAGTGGGTTTTATCTGTGAATACTGTGAAGAGTTAGAGGAAAAAGGATCCCATTGAGGAGAGTAAAGACTATTTTTTCTGATGATTGCAAGAGAGCCCTAACCCAAGATTCTGTTATTAGACGTTGAAAAGAGGTCAAATATTTAATTTGGGATCACAGACAAATAACTCAGGAAAGAACACACTCAGTGTTAACAAAGACTGTAATTCTTGAAGAAGAATCATTGATGTGTTGCTGTGGAATTGGACAAATTTTAGTTACAGCAATGGAACTGGAGCACCCGATCCTGAATCCAAGCCTCCTGAATCATGTGCCAAGAGCCTTGAAGGAATTTCTTCCCCTCACGAAGAACCTTTTCCCTGAAAATTAGAGTGTGCTAGCTAAGTGACAGGAGAGGGAGAGAGCTTGGGATAAAAATTTGCTCTGTGACCTACCCTGCAGCCTTAGGGTAAGGTGTGGGGGGGGGGGCTTATACTTTATTAAAAACACTTTCTTTTAAAACTTATATTAGTGCAGCAATCCAGCCTTTTCGTCATAAATGAGCTCCAAGCTCAAAGCACCCGATGAAGGTCAATATTTTGCATCAGCTGCTTCAGTGCTGGAGCTCCTTTGGTAGGTTAACTGAAGAATGTGAAGCACAGTTTCTGAGGTCCCTTTTATCCTTTTCAGTGGTTACCTCTTCTAGTGGTTTACCATTTGATATTGTGTGACACAACGGGAGTGAATGGCGGCATAGTTTTGAAGGTTTCCTTGGGCATTATCTGAAGTAATTTTCCTTTGAAGAGCCAGAGTATTTTGCTAACATGCATGATAAGCAATGTGGCAATTCTGAGATGAAGTAAAGTGAAAAGAACATAATCACAGTTTAATTCATAAAGTATTATATATCATGTTATACATATCATTACATAATAATAATTTTTATTTTTATTATGTTAAGAGATATATGCAGCACTGAGCAATGATGACCGTTGCCTCAGGAACAAAGTGTAGATTGTGAGCCCTTTGGGGACAAGGAAAATATACCGGTGAAAAGTGGTATTTAAATATTGCTAAATAAATAAAATAAGTATTGAGGTATGATGTCCCTGCCCCAAAAGCAATTTAAGAAATATACTTAGTTCATTCAGAAGGTATCACTTTATATAATTGTTTTAATCAATTGGAGTTTATTTTCACACAGGATAAGAGCTGAAAACCTTTTAAGGTTTGCTTTTTCACAATCTGGGACATTTCTGATATGTTCAACACATTTAGGAGCCCTTTTACTAAAGTGCCCTATGCAGTTAGTGCACATTTTACTGCAGACTAACAGCGCACTGTGGCCCACAGTAAGTGGTGGGGTGTAGCAATCACAGTTAGCAGGGTTCATTTTCTGTGCTAACTGCAAATCATGCAGTGGAGGGCGAAATGGGAAGAGATTGAGTATGGGGAATGCCATGCCATCGGCACATGGTATGCAATGTGCGCTAAGGGTGCAATTACCTCCACTTCAATAGATGACGCTAACTGTACCCCTGGTAATCACACATGTTACCATGCAGCACCATAGGGGAAATGCTCATCATACGCTCGATAGGTAATGTGGTGGCTTTGTAATTAAGCATCACAGTTTTGCACATTATTGACGCATTAGGAGTCAAACTATAGTACACTTTAGTAAAAGGCCACTTAATGAAGTCTCATCAGAAACACTGAGGGGTCATTTAGTGTGCTATCATGTTAGTGCATTTTATTCCTACAGGCCCTGCAGCAGATAACGTGCGCTAACCATTAGCAAATGATCTCGTTACAGTGTTAAGAACCTGAAAACGCCAGCCTTATTCCTAGCCAGCCTATCCTTGTATGCTCAGCTGTGAATAATGCAAAATGATGAGACAGTGACTGAAACTGCATTTTTCATATACAGTAGCTCAAAGGAGACAATTAATATGATTTCTGAGAGGATTAAGGAATAGCGATGAAAAGAAAATATGCTCCTTTTCAACATGATGCTCTTAAACATTATAGAGATTGCTAACATTTATATTGCTCCCGCCAGATCTCTCTGAGGAGTAAAAATAAATCATCCAGGAAAATTTTCATTTTTTGTGTACTGTCATTTCAGCTTCATAGGTAGGTCAACAAATCTACAGCTCTGAATCGATTTTAACATTCAGCTATGCAGGGAAGGCCACTTCTCACAGAAGCAGTTACAGATCAATTTTCCTTTGTGCAATGAGGCCTTTTGTGATGGCCCCATAGGAAAAAGCTGAAGGCTTACCAGATGCCTTCTGAATTCAGTGAAGATTGAGGAACAAGTAGAGCATGTTGTCCTTCCAATTAACTGTTTTCTGCTGAACTAGCCAGATTTTGTCCAGATACAGCAGCATAAATTCTGCCCAAGCAGCTCCGCAATACAGGGGAGCCTAGACAGGAAGGTGGCCCACACAACAGCGTGGAAAAGTTATTTTTATCTGTTTGTCACTCTGCCTTTGTTTCAGGCCTGGTGGTGTTCCTCCAGGGCCAAAGTCTCACAACACCATGAGACTTTAGTCCTGGAGGAACCCTCCGGACCTGAAACGAAGGCAGAGTAGCAAACAGATTAAAGTAAGTGCCGCATGGGGCCGCCACTGCTGAAACTTGGGGGAGGTTGATGGGGGATCACCGTGAGGGGAGTGTCGTGCCACCACCACCATCACCATCATTGTCATCATCGCAGGGGGAAGTGAGCTGCCACGGAGGGGCCAAAATAGAGGGGCCCTCAGCAAAATTTTACTTTGGGGCCTCCCACTAGAACTTTCGCCACTGTCCAGATAGGTTATCTTGCAAACGATAGGAGCTTTGTTTATATTTATTCCTTGCTTTTCTTGTATATTTGTTAAGTAGAAAGGGGAAGTCCACAAATGCTTTCTCCCCCCCCCCCCTCCCACCACGGTGACCCCCCATAAACCTCCCCCAATTTTCAGCAGTGGCAGCCCCATGCGGCACTTACTTTAATCTGTTTGCTACTCTGCCTTTGTTTCAGGTCCAGAGCTGTTCCTCCAGGACCAAAGTCTCACAGTATTGTGAACATCACCAGGCCTGAAGGACTACAAAAGGGGACTGCCACTTCTGGAGAGAGATCTGGGAATTTTTCTAAATCTTGGAGAAAAGGGAATTCTTTAGATTAAAGCTGATTAATCTGTGAACCCAGTGTATTTGTTAAATTAGTCAGGGCCTAGTGGTAGCAAAGAGTTTTCAGCTAAAGCAGAGAGCTTTCTGGTTAAATTTAGAACCCAGCAGAGAGCTTCCAGTTTAAATTTAACACTCAGTCAGGGCCTAGTAGCAGCGAGGTGCTTTCAGTTTAAATTTAAAACACAGAAGAGAACTTTCTGCTTAAATTTAGAACCCAAGGCTCCCTCTATCCTAGCAAGGGCTGTGGGACTCCCCCTGGAGATTGTTCATAGATCACCTTAGAAGCACAGGACAGGGTACTGTGTAGCAGCAAGCTTTTAATAAGTCTTTTTCCCTCCCTCCCTCACTCCGAGACACCTATCCACCCCTGGGATAATCGTAGCTTTATAGGTGCTTAAACTCTTAAAAGAAAGGAGGTGTCATATTAACTCTCAGGTGCAGCTGTTTATTCTCATCAGCATACATTAAGGACCTGAGATTAATTAAACTTCAGGTGAACAAAGTACATTAAACGTATTAGGTATAGTTTTATTAGTATAAGTATCCCCAGCAACCCTTAGTAAGTAAAGAACTTAAATATCTAAACACAACCTTAAAACTAAAATGCAGACATCAGTCCAGCAGCGAGATGGGGGCTTTCCAGTCTTTTACATTGAGTGTCACATGTATGATTTTCTCCCAGTTGGTGAGGGGTCTTACGGGTGCACAAGGTGCAAGGAGCTCTTTGCTCTCAGGGAACAAGTCTGATCTCTGGAGGCTAGAATAGCAGACTTGGAAGACATAAGGAAGACAGAGAGGTACATAGACGAGACCTACAGGGATATAGTCCTGAAGTCCCACCTCCAGTCTGGCAGCATCCCGGTTGCCATGGAGGAGAGAGGTCACATGAGAGGAGAGCATCACTCTGGTGTGGCAGAAAGTGATCTTATAGCTAGGACCTGTCCTCCAGGTGATGTAAAACTCTCTCACACTGAGGAAGTTTCTCCAGGGCCATGTGCCCATGAGGGAAGGGTTAGGACAGCCGTTATAGTTGGTGATTCGATCGTTAGGCATGTAGATAGATGAGTGGCTGGTGGACATGAGGATCGCCTGGTAGCATGCCTGCCTAGGGGATCTCACGCGCCACCTAGACAAGATCTTAGAGAGTGCTGGGGAGGAGCCTGCTGTCTTGGTACATGTCGGTACCAAAGACATAGGAAAATGTGGTAGGGAGGTTCTGGAGGCTAAATTTAGGCTTTTAGGTAGAAAGCTGAAATCCAGAACTTCCAGGGTAGCGTTTTCCAAACTGCTTCCCATTCTACGCGCAGGACCCAAAAGGCAGGCAGAGCTCTGGAGTCTCAATACGTGGATGAGACAATGGTGCAAGGATGAGGGTTTTGGATTTGTTAGGAACTGGGGAACATTCTGGGGACAGGAGGGGATCTTCCGAAGGGATGGGCTTCACCTTAACCGGAATGGAACTAGGCTGCTGACATTAAACGTTAAAACGGAGATAGAGCAGCTTTTAAACTAGATAATTGGGGAGAGCCGACAGTCGCCCAAGAGTGCATGGTTTGGAACAATGGATCCTTGAAGGATACTATGAGAAAAATGAAGTTAGGGCATATCATCAGAGAGGTTCCAATAAAGACAAAGATAGCCCAAATGCCCTTGAGTACAGAGCAGACAGAGCTTAAAGATTGCAAATTACCCCTGCCTACTGATAACCAGATTAATATGAATAAAATACAGTCTCTAAAATGCTTGTATACAAATGCTAGAAGTCTAAAAAATAAGATAGGAGAGTTAGAATATATAGCACTAAATGAGAAGTTAGATATGATTGGTATCTCAGAGACATGGCGGAAGGACAACCAGAGGGACACTGTGATACCTGGGTACAAACTATATCGTAATGATAGAGCTGATCAAATTGGTGGAGGGGTTGCGCTCTATGTTAGAGAGGACATTGAGTCACAAAGGATTAAAGTTCTGCAGGAAACAAAATTTGCTGTAGAATCTCTATGGATTGAAATTCCAAGTAAAAAGGGGAAGGCAATGGCAGTGGGGGTGTATTATCGACCACCTGGCCAGAATGAACAAATGGATGATGAAATGCTCAAAGAAATCAGGGAAGCTAACAAAAGTTACAGAACAATAATAATAATGAGTGATTTCAATTACCCGGTATTGATTGGGTCAGTGTCATGGCAGGACATGCTAGGGAGATAAAGTTTCTAGATGAAATAAATGACTGCTTCTTGGAGCAGCTGGTTCATGAACCAACCAGAGGGGAAGCCATTTTGGACAAAGTGGAACAGCAGATCTGGTGCAAGAGATAAGGGTGTTGGGGCCACTTGGCAATAGTGATCATAGCATGATCACGTTTGATTTAATTAATGGAGGAGGGATGGTAAGAAAATCCACAGTACTACCTTTTAACTTTCAAAAGGGAGACTATGATAAAATGAGAAAAATAGTTAAGAAAAAACTAAAAGGAGCAGTTGCAAAGGTCAAAGATTTACATCAAGCTTGGGTGTTGTTTAAAAATACTATCTTGGAAGCCCAGACCAGCTGTATTCCACGCTTTAAGAAAAGTGGAAGGAAGTCCAAAAATCTGCCAGCATGGTTTAAAGGTGAGGTCAGAGAGGCTGTTGTTGCAAAAAAAGGATCTTTCAGGAAATGGAAAAAAGAGTCAAATGACGAAAACTAGAAACAGGACAAACACTGGCAAGTTAAATGGAAGGCATTTATAAGGTAGGCAAAGACAGAATTTGAGAAGAAACTTGCAGTGGAAGACTTTTTCAAGTACATTCGCAGCAAAAAAAACTGTGAGAGAGTCAGTTGGACCATTAGATGATAGAGAGGTAAAAGGGACAGAAAGAGGGGACAAGGCTATAGCGGAGAGACTGAATGAATTCTTTGCTTCGATCTTTACTGAGGAAGAGGTAGGGATGTTACCCATGACTGAAGTGGTATTTAAAGGTGATACTGCGGAAGAATTGAAAGAAATATCGATACACCGGGAAGGTATATTACAACTATTTGATAAACTGAAGAGTAGCAAATCACCTGGACTGGATGGTATACATCCAAGGGTGTTGAAAGAACTGAAATATGAGATTGCAGACTTTCTATTAGTAATCTGTGAACTATCATTAAAATCATCTGTAATTCCTGCAGACTGGAGGATGGCCAATGTAATGCCAATTTTTAAAAAGGGTTCCAGGAGTGATCTGGGAAACTACAA
This sequence comes from Ichthyophis bannanicus, assembly GCA_033557465.1. Lineage (NCBI taxonomy): Eukaryota > Metazoa > Chordata > Amphibia > Gymnophiona > Ichthyophiidae > Ichthyophis > Ichthyophis bannanicus. The sequence goes on from CM066031.1 coordinate 452,680,635, forward strand.
ACCAGTGAGCCTGACGTCAGTACCAGGAAAAATGGTAGAAACCATCATAAAAAACAAAGTTACTCAATATGTAGATAGTCATGGCTTAATGGGAGACAGCCAACATGGCTTTAGACAAGGAAGATCTTGTCTTACTAATCTGTTATGTTTTTTTGAAGGTGTGAATAAACAGGTAGACAAAGGTGAGTCGGTTGATATATTGTGTCTGTACTTTCAGTAAGCCTTTGACAAGGTCCTTCATTGGAGACTTTTGCAAAACTAAAAAGTCATGGGATAGGAGACAGTGTACTTTTTTTGGATCAGGAACTGGTTAAAAGATAGAAAGCAGACAGTAGGGCTAAATGGCCAATTTTCCCAATGGAAAAAGGTGAATAATGGAGTACCCCAGAGATCTGTGCTGGGTCCACTGCTTTTTGATATATTCATAAAAGGCCTGGAAAAGAGAATAACGAGCGAGGTTATCAAACTTGCAGATGACATAAAACTATTTAAAGTTGTTAAAATCCAAGAGGATTGTGGAAAATTGCAAGAGGATCTTGATAAATTGGAAGACTGGGCATCAAAATGGCAGATGAAATTTAATGTGGACAAGTACAAAGTTATGTACCTAGGAAAGAACAACCCAAACTATGGTTACACAATGCAAGGTTCCACATAGGGAACCACCACCCAGGAAAAAGATGTAGGCGTCCTTGTGGATAACATGTTAAAACCCTCCTCCCAGTGTGCAGCAGCAGCCAAGAGAGCAAATAGAATGCTAGGTATCATAAGGAAAGGAATGGAAAATAAAACAAAGGATATTATAATGCCTCTGTATCGTTCCATGGTGCGACCACACCTTGAATATTGTGTGCAATTCTGGCCGCCGTATCTTAAAAAGGATATAGCGTTATTAGAAAAGGTACAGAGAAGAGCTACCAAAATGGTAAAGGGGATGGAAGGCTACTCCTATGAAGAGAGGCTAAAAAGGTTAGGGCTCTTCAACCTGGAAAAGAGATGGCTGAGGTGAGATATGATAGAGGTCTATAAATTAATGAATTGAGTGGAATGAGTAAACATAGATCGATTGTTTACGTCATCAGAATATAGAAAAACTAGGGGACATGCAATGAAGCTACAGGGTAAATATTCAAGACAAATAAGAGAAAATATTTTTTCCCTCAACGTGTAATCAAACTGGAATTTGTTACTGGAGGATGTAGTAAAAGCTGTTAGGGTAGCTGGGTTTAAAAAAGGTTTGGACAAGTTCCTGGAGGAAAGGTCCATAAACCATTATTAAAAGTGACCCAGGATATCACTGCTTGACCCAATACAAGCACTGAGGAAACTGTGTCTTTTGGGGAGACTGCTAGGTACTTATGACCTAGATTGGCCACTGTTGGAAACAGGATACTGGGGTTGATGGACCTTGGTCTGACCCAGTATGGCATATGGCATGTTCTTATGTTCTTCTAATATGCAACCAACGGCTGCAGGCACATGTGTATAATTAAGCCTGCTCCAGATCAAATCACGTGATAAATACACATGTGTGTGTCTGCTGACATATAGTTTTTGAATTTTGCAAAGTATATGTGCAAACCCCAAACTCTGCCCAACCCCACCACTGGGCACATCTGCTTTATACACGCATAAAATTATATGTAAGATAACATCCAGCGAGTACTTTTATAAGTGTATATTGTGGGAAATATTTCATAGCTGGCCTTTTACATATAAAAGGTGAAATTTTACTTACCAGATAATATCCTTTCCTTGAGTCCTGCTAGACCAGGTCAGATAAATATGTTGTTTTCCCCTACCAGCAGATGTAGAGACAGAGAAAGGTTCCAGAGGCTTCTCATGATATCATCGTATCATTAACAGCCTTTGTCCCAATGGGCATAACCAGTATTCATACCCAAGCATATGGTCAAGAATCTCTGACCTCACACAATCTCAGTGAAGACAGCAATGTTCTACAGAACACAAAACATAACTACGTGCAGGATCAGCTTCAACAGAAGGCTTGTCAGAAGGTTATGAATCCGCAGAGCCAACCACTGAGAGTATAGCAGACCAAAACAGGTTCCAGGGGCAGGTCCTGGACTGGTCTGGCAGGACTCAAGGAAAGGACATTACAGTATCTGGTAAGTAAAATGTCACTTTCCACATCAGCCTGCTAGACCAATGCAGACAAGTAGGATGTACCAAAGCTATCATTCCACTGGGTGGGAAAAATACATAGCAGTTTTTAAGACCTCTGAGCCAAAAGCCGTGTCCGCCCAAGTGTGGACATACAAGCAATAGTGCTTGACAAAAGTGGAAAGTGATGCCCAAGCTGTTAACCAACAAATGTCTGAGGGGGCAACTGAGCTACACTCCACCTACGAGGTTGCTTTCGCCTAAGTGGAATGCACACACAAACCATCCGGAACCAGCCAGTTCCACAACAGATACAGTGAGGTAATAGCCTCCTTGATCCAGCACCCCAAAGTAGAATTAATAGCCACATCACCTTTACATGGACCTGCAAACAGCTCAAACAGATGGTCTGACTTACAAAAGGAATTAGTAACCTTTAAGAACCGGAGAAGCACTCTCTGAATATCCACCAGGCAAAGGTCCTTGTCCTTCCCTTGGCACTGCTCCTTAGAAAAGGAGGGCAGACAGACTACTTGATTCACCTGGAAGGAACACACCACCTTGGATAAGAAGGAAGAAACAGGCCGATTGCACATGGCCTCTGAGAAGGATAAGCAAGGATTTCTGCATGATAAGGCTTGCAGCTCAGAAATACGTCTCGCCGAACAGATTGCAATCAGGAAAACAGTCTTAAGAGTCTGATTTTTAAGTGTTGCTTGCTTCAAGGGCTCAAAGGACTTTGACATAAAGACATGGAGTACCAGGCAGAGATCTCAAGAGGGAACAACTGAATGCAGGGGAGGACACAGGTGTCGTACCACCTGAAGGAAACAGGAAACAGCTGGGTGCCAGGTAATGGACCGTCCTGCCACCGATCCCCTGAAGTAGGATAAAGCCACCATCTGAACCTTTAGGGAACTAAGGGAGAAACCTTTGTCCATGCCATCCTGAAGAAAAGCAAGCAAGCAACTCTGCCTTATCAGGATAAGCCTGATGCTCATGGCACCAGTGCTCAAAAAGACACCATATGGTCGGGGACGAGGAGAGCCCAAGCAGCATGGCCATCTGAACTCGGAGCTCTGCTCCAGCCCCCGCTCCACTTACAGGGCCAGGACTGCCAGAGTGGTGGAAGGCTGCAGAGCGCAATGCTGCAGTGACAGTGACCTGATGAAAAGGTCATGGGAGCTGTTAAAACACACACCGATGGCAACCTGATGATACCGGGAACTCCAGGTCTCGAGGCTGGGACTGTTGTGGGGGAAGCCAGGCACGCTGGCCTGACTCTCCAGAGTCATGGTGTTAGCTGCAGCACAGATGGTCCTGCTTGATGCTTCTTCAGTGTTTCCTCAGCTCCTCTCATCTTCTCTGCTCTTCTGGGTCCTGTATGGGTAAGAACCAGTGGCAGGGCATGGAGACTGTGTTTATGATGTTATGGGGCAGCCGGTGAGAACTTTTGGTATTACTTCTATTACTCATCATTTGTATAGCACTTCAAGAGGGGCGAGTCTCTCCATTCCTCCCCCCCCCCCCTCCTGCAATGGCGAACCTCGACAGCTGCTCGAAACCCTTGAGAGGAATGCACACATCTGTGGAAATGCTTGAAGATCTCTCCATTGTGATTGATCGAGGAGCCATCAAGTTCAGGTGTCTCCTCCATTGTATTTCCTCACCAGCTCTGGGTGCCGGAGCTCCAAAGAACCCGTCGACAGCAGTGATGCTCCCATGGAAGGTGCAGTGGTAAGTGGATGCAGAGAGGCACATTCCAATGTGGCCATCCTGGCCCCTGTGCATCCGATCAGAATTGGGACACCCAGAGGTAGACCTGATTCTGATTCCGCAGGGGCTAGATGTGCCCGCAGGATCAGAATTGGGTCTAGGGCCTGAACATGCTGGCCAGGTCCCGATTCTGATCAGCCTGCATGCACAGCCACTTGCCTGGCTAGCTCAGTCAGGCTCCTGAATGGAGCCGCAGTGTCATGGCGTCCCATCACCATAGCACCACAGCTCCATTCAGGAGCAATGAATGCCAGCCGCTGCCGACTTTCTTCATTCCCCGCAGCCACTCGATCCGGCCTTCTATTGTCAGGGTCCGGCTGTGAGGAACTTCCTGAACCCCCTATCTTTCCATTGTGGCCTGGCAACAGGATCCCACGATGTCCAGGTGGACTTATTCCACCTCTACTGTGGAATAGGTCCCCGTATAAGTTCACACACTGGACTTACAGGACTGACCTCAGAATCATCCCTGTATGTCTGGGGTCATGGACTGCCCTTGCTCCACCTCCAGAATGCCCCTCCTGCCCCCGTCTAAGCCTCTCTGTACAAACGCATTGTTCATCCTGCAGCTGGCAAATAGCAGGAATGGACATCCCAATAGCCTGATCCAGTTGGGAGGCTTCTTTCTTCTTCTCATCTACTCAGTGTTTAGTTTCTTCCAGGTACTCATCAAGGAGCCTAAGGCAAGTTATGCTGAGGCACTGGCCAAATTTAGTTGCCATCCTCTGGAGGGAGTCCCTCCACCGGCGCTGGTAAGAGAGTCTGCTCCCTTGCAGATGGCACCTGCGGGTGGAGGTCATATGGGGGCCCCAGTGACCAAATGAAATTTTTTGGAACTGTTACAAGAACTGAAACAATTTCAAAATGAACTGACCAAAGTGGTGCGAAAGGTGAAACAAGAAAAGGTACTGGATGATCACATTACACAGGTGGAAATTCATGGTCTCCTTCCAAACTCAATTAAACAAGTTGGAGAGATTTAACAGGGAAACCCATGAATGCCTAGATGATCTAGAAAATCACCAGAGGAGATGCAAAATTCAGGTCTTTAGTTGGCTGGAGTCCAGAGAGGGCGTGGAGAATTTTACCAGCTTTATACAAAACATTTTTGCCTTCTGTGTCCCTTCTGGGAAAGCCAGAGTGCGGGTTGACAGGACCCATCAAGGACAGGGCCTACACCAGCATAAGACTGGCTCACCACAGCCAATAGTAGCCTGCTTCTATTACTACGAGGACCAACAAACGCTTCTCCAAGCTATTTGAGGGAAACACTCAATTGAGCTCTAAGGCCATGATATCCAAATCTATCCAGACCTGTCCCCATAGAAGCTGGAAAGAAGATGCAGTGTTCATCCTCTCACGATGCTCCTGCAGAGGAAGGAGGTGAGGTACCACAGGGCTTTCCCGTTCGCTCTCTTCTTTGAATGGGAAAACAAGTCATTCCACATTTTTGATCTAGAGGACTGCCTTACACTGGTGGAGGAGTTCTCTGGTGAGGCTCACTCAAAATCTGACAGGGCTGCAGGCAGGATAAAGCCTTCAACGGAGGGAATCCACCTCAAAATGCCAGAAGACTCCAGCATCCCAACAACTCTGTAGTGCCGTGACGCTTGTCGATGACGAAGCTATGGATACTGCCAAACCACCATGAATATTTGTGGACTGGTGAGAGTTCTCTGTAACTGTTTGGACCTCACATAATTTTATATGATTTTGTTGCATTGTTCTGGCCCTTCCTTTTACTTTGGGGGGAGGAGAAACCCCTTTTTGTTTTGTCTCCCCCCACAGTGATGGCCCTGAGGCTGAGGCTGCACTTGTAGGGGAGAAGTTGCTATTTGTGATTGCAAGCATAATGTTGAAGTTACCATTCTGTCTGTGTGGCTCCGGTCCCTGATACGGGGGGCCCATACTTGCAAGACCACAATTTCTCTTTTCCTTGTGTTCCTTTGGATCCAATTGTCCTGGGATGGGGGTGGATAGGCTGGGGCAAGGAGGGATCAGTGGAGTGTTATGTGGCAGTTTAAAAGTACGATGCCCTGGTATGCCCTGGGGGGGAGGGACAGGGAGAGAGAGGGGTGGAGAAAAGGGGGAAGGGGTGGGGTCAAGGAGCTCAGGGCCAGCCCGTCTCTTGTAAGTGAATGTTGTTAAACACAGGGTCCTGTGCGAACTTCATTCTCACATGGTGTTTGCTTTGCAGTGCCGGCTTCAGAGGGCAGGGCCAGAGCTATATGGTAAATGCAGCAGGGGGTGCTGCCCAGTCAATCATCTTCAATTTAAAGTAAAGGAGTGCAGCAGCCGCTTACTCAATATGTTGTCTCCCCAATATGGGCCTATTACTCTTGCTGTAATTTTGATGTCTTTGTAATCTTATGCTTTTAAAATTACTGGCCCTTTTAGTTTGTTATGTGTTGTCCATTTTTATTTGTCTATGCTTTTATACTTTTACTCTTTTATCCTGCTATGGCGACCCTTTTCCTTATCTTGCATTGCCAACCTTTTATTGTACACCGCTTTATGTTTTTGACGGAAAGCGGTTCATCAAATTTTAAATAAAGATAAAAGATAAAGATAAAGCTTTAAATAGCAGATGATTAGCTTACCAGTGCCCCCCTGCTACAATCATGGCAAAAATCCTCTTCTCTCTTCTGTGGCCTCCCATGTGTCAGTGTGTTTTTTGCACAGGCCCCCTTGAGAAGGAGGCCCCACTCCATCTGCAGATTCACCAATTTCCTTTTCCTTCTATCCACCTGAGCTGCTGCCACCGCCAGAGTTTCAGATCCCACTCAGCTTCGTTGCTCCCTGCCCCCTGGTCAGTACATTTAAATAATTCACAAAGCGATGAGAGCTTGTATTTTCACACCCACCACTTTGCGTGCTCTTGCCTGCCACTGGGTGCTGACACCACTGAAAACGGATGGAACGTACTTCCTGTTTCATGCGGAACATTGGTTTCCCTCTACTTTCAGTAGTGCTGGCGGTCAGAAGCAGAGTTGCAGGTTGTCGCGCAAGAAACTGGAAGTACTTTTCAGCCATTTTTGGCAGTGCCAGCTCTAAAAAACAGGCAGAGTGGTGGGAGTGAAAAAAACAAGCTCTCGCTATTTTGCAGGACAATTAGATCTGCTGCCAAGGTAGGAGAAAAGGGCTGGCTCTTCAAATAGGACTGTGAGAAGAGGATCTAAGTCTGGATCATTGGGCTAATGTAGAGACTGGAGAGGTTAATGCAGGAGCTGAGACTGGGAGAAGGGGCTGGGGGCTAATGCAAGAACTAGGGCTGGGAAGTAGAGACTGGGAGCTAGGGGCTGGAGTGCAATACTTGGAGGTAGTTGACAAGCTGGAGACTGGGGCAAGGGATCTGGTAACTAACCCTGGGAGAACTAACACTAGGGTGCAACACAGGGATTTGAGCTGTCAGAAGGGGACTGAGGGCTGACACTGGAGTTGGTGATGGAAGAGGAGGGAAGATGCTAAGGGATGGAGAGAGGAGGAGTCTAATGCTAGGAGTGGGAGAAGGGGGCCAGTGCTAAGTATGATGTTGGTGCTGGGGTCTACTGAGGGACAGAGACTGGAAGAACAGGGCTAGGAACTGGTTATAGCAGAAGGGGGCTGCTGGGGACATATATTATAGGGGAGGGAGAAGCAAGTGCATATGCAGGGAAAGATGAAGATAGAGTGGCAGAGGGATGGCTATCGAGGTTAAGATGGAGGAAAGACAGTGTAAATAAATACTTGAGGATGAGGTAGGTGGACAGATGCTGGGGGGGGGGGGGGGGGAGGCTTAGATGTCAGTTCTGTGAATGCAGTGGGTGCTGAGCACCCCCAGTATCGAATAAGTTCCTTCATCAGGTACATGGATGGATTTATGTTGTGTTTAACCCCCCTAATCATTTTGAAAAGTTGGCACCTATAACTGGAGGTAGAGAGAAGATGATGGACAACGAAGGAGCTGGGGTTGGTGAGGTAATGAGAGGCAAAGAGTACAGAGTATGGAAATGAGTGGCTAGAAAATGGCTGAAAGACAAGGGAAATATGAGGCAGGGAACAGAATGAGAGAGAGAGAATGGGAGGACTAAGGAAGTTAGCAGGGCCGGCCTGTACTTTGTGTGAGAATGTTGTTCGCACAGGGCTCCGCGCAAACTTCATTCTCACATGGTGTTCCCTTTGTAGTGCCAGCTTCAGAGGGAGCCGGAGTGGCCCACCCAAGGCCCCAGCTCACCTCTGCACAGTTGCCAGAGTGAAGGAACACTGTGTGGAGATGAGCCGAGGCCTTGGGCAGGCCTCCCAGGCTCGCTCTGAAGCCAGCAATGTGTTTTTGTGAAGCACACTAGTGCTGGGAAAAGAAAATGCCCTTTAACATTTCCCGGCACTCAGCGCACTTCACGAGAACACAGCTGCCAGCATGAGGGAACACGCCACTCTCCATGCTGGCGGCTGTGCAGAGATGAGCCGGGACTTCAGGCCTCCTCAGCTCCTTCTGAAGAAGATCAGACAGGCATAGGACTTGGGAGGGGGGACTGGAAATGGGCTGATGGGAGGCTAGGGCTGGAAATGGCTGATGAGGGGCTAGGCTGGAAATGGCTGATGGGGGGCTAGGATGGGACTATAAATGGCTGATGGGGACTAGGACTGGAAATGGACTGATTTGGGGGGGCTTGAACTGGAAATGGGCAGATGGGGGGCTAGCATAGGATTGGAAATGGCTGATGGGGGGCTAGGACTGGAAATGGGTTGATGGGGAGTTAGGATGAGACTGAAAATGACTGGTGGGGGGCTAGGACTGAAAATGAGCTGATGGAGGGTCTAGGACTGGAAATGAACTGATTTGAGGAGGGCTTGGACTAGAAATGGGCTGATGGGGGGGCCTTGAACTGGAAATGGGATAATGGGGGGCTAGGATAGGACTGGAAATGGCTGATGGGGACTAGGATTGGAAATGGGCTGATGGGGGACTTGGACTGGAAATGGGCTGATGGGGGACTAGGATAGGACTGGAAATGGCTGATGGGGGGCTAGGACTGGAAATGGGCTGATTGGGGGAGGCTTGGACTGAAAATGGGCTGATGGGGGCTAGGACTAGAAATGGATTGATGGGAGAATGGGACTAGAAGGAAGCGAATACTGGGTGGGGCTGGAACTAGAAGGGAGCTGATGTTGGGGGAGGATTAGAAGGGGATGTGGTTGGAGTTTGAGGATGGAGAGGGGAAAACATATTTTGTGTGGGAGGGAAGAAAAATCTACGATTGGCCGGGTATTGGGAGAGTAAGTGGGGATTGAGGATAGAAAGGTGAAATCTGAGTGGATGAAAAAGGAATAAAGAAAGAAATGGAGGAAAGAGCAAAAGGGGAAAGATCAGTATGTTAAAGTAGATGCAGAGAGAGAATGGAAAAAATCTAGAAGAGAGAAGAAAGGACAAATGGACAGCAGAAAATGGAGAGTTAGCCGAAGACACAAAGAAACCAGAAGAAAGTGAATGGAACAATTGCAACTGAAAAATAAAATGCCCAAAACAGCAAAAGGCAGAAAAATATTTTTTTTATTTTGAATTTATTAACTGGAATATGTCAGCTCTGGGAAATGTGCATTGCTAACATCTTTGCATTTTGTTTAGTACAAGAGGAAATTAATTAATAGTTTTATTTCTCCAGTGTTGTACATTCCAAGTCTAGCTTTTGGGGTTCCCAGTTTAATTATTGTCTTCCTATTTCTAAACTGCAATCCGTTCTTTGTTTGGTGACGGTCTATGTTCTGCATGTGTAACCAACCTGAGGTATTTTGTTCATGTAGTTTCTATTTGACAGTGCCACTTGTTTTCTTTCCCCAGCAGGAGATGTATTGGTATTCTCTGAGATGTATTGGTTTAATATTTGCAGTGTTGCCTTTTGATAACTAGGGTTTGGTGCTTTGTGAGTCTGGGAGTGCAGTTATGATACAGCGGGTTTGCTATAGGTTCTAAATGAGCAGTGTTTATAGTACTTCCTAATGTGCCTGGTGGTTGGCACTGGAGTATAGTAATGTAGAAATCTGGTAGTCTTTCTTTATCCAGATACTCATTAAGAGGCATGTTTACTAAAAGTTAGCACACGTTAACATTATGCAAACATTTATGCAAATGAGGCCCCTTATACAAATGAGGCTCCGCCATGAGTCTCCACACATGGCCACGCACCCCCCTTGAGCCACCCCTGAAGGAGTTGTGATGGTTACCTTCCTCTCTGGGCATGGAGGCTGGGTGTTGGTACTGTGGTGTACGTTTGGGGAACTCCAGTTGATAAATGATGGTAGAATGTGGAATTATGGCTTAATTTATATCTTGGAATGTGCAGGGCCTTTCCTCCCCTATCAAGAGGAAGAAAGTGCTTTCACCCTTACAAAGGCTGAGGGCAGAGGTAATATTCCTACAGAAAACTCATGGTCGACAAGCACCTGAAATTGAGGGGTAAGGGTCGGGAACAGGTCTACTATGCCCCATATAAAACGTACAAGAGGAGAGTTGCAATTCTAATAGCTGAGGAGTGTAACTTTGTACTGGAGTCTCAATGTGTGGATAGGTAGGGGTGCTATCTGATATTTAAGAGCACCCTGAGGTTGAAGTCTATTATGGAGGGGGTAGTATACCTTGGAGGAGATTTCAATTGCACTTTGCTAGCAGCCAATAGGTCAGAAACTAGGATTTCAAATGCAGGGGGCACTCAAATTTTACAATCCTATCTGGACCAGTTGGATCTCATTGATATCTGGCACTGGCTAAACCCCAGGGAACGGGATTATGCATGCTACTCTGCTGTGCATTGCACCTACTCTCGGATCAATTTTTGGTTTGTCTCTCATTCAGTGATGGGTGGGATAGAAAATTGTAGCATACATACCACTGGAAGAAACGTGGCCATACTCTTAGGATAGTACTAAAGATGATCACCAAATAATCATACAATGACTGCAGCAATAGGAATAGAGTGAATCACATTAAAATTAGGGAGGAGTGGCTCAGTGGTTGGGACAAGTTACCTCGGGCCAGGGGTTCAATTCCCACATGGGGACAAGTAACCTCAGGCTAGAGGGACTGGGGTCTCTAGGCCCTTGGGCAAGCCACTTAACCTTCCATTGCCTCAGGTACACTTAGATTGTGAGCCCTTCAGGGACAAGGAAATTTAAAGTACCTGTTAGTAAATACATACATGTAAACCACTCTGATGCATAAATAAAGGGCAGTATATCAAGTGCCTAAACCAACCAACCACCAAACCAAAATGGTTCCAACCCTACCTCAAAAACCAAAGACAGCAAGTTAAGATTGGGGACTGCACCTCTGCCAGATACATTGAAACACAAGGATCTACACTGATCTTTAACATCTGCACGTAACCACTCTGCGAAATACTCCGATCTCACGATGTCTACTTCCACATGTACGCCAACAACATCATGCTATACACCCCTTTCAACACCAACCACTCCTAAACCCTCCTCTTCCAGCAAAGCTTCTCAGTTGTATCTAAATGGCTTGAACAAAATCACCTCTCCATCAGCCTAAACAAAACAGAAGCTTTATTCATCACCAAGAACAGCGCATTCACCCCTCCCGCCACCTCACACTCAACAACTACAAAATACAAGTTAAGAATGAAGTCAAATACCTTGGAGTCACCCTCGACCAGCTTCTAACCTTCAAACTACATATCGCAAAAACAACAAAAACTGTCTACTTCAAAATCCGGACCCTTCAACGACTTCGCCCACTACTAGAACCAACGGACTTCAGGTCAGCCCTCATCATCCTCTACTGCAATGCCATATACCAAAGACTCCCTCAATCCATACTCCCCTTCTACAAACAGCCCTACACATCGCTGCCCGTACAATCCAAGGAGACACCAGAACAGACCACATATCGCCCATCCTGAAATGCCTCCAATGGCTCCCACTACAAGCAAGAATCTTATACAAGACCATACTCCTCAGATTTAAAACTCTCAACAACCTATCATCCACATACCTTCAAAAATTACTCCACCCCCACACTTTAACCCGACCCATGAGAAAATCCACTGCAAACATCCTCACAATACCATCCGAAAAACCACCCTCCCTATGGATCCCCCTCACTAATGACTTCAGAAACTCCACAGACCTCACCGCATTCAGAAAGATGCTAAAAACTCATCTATTTACCAAGTACTTCGCAGATGTAACATAACCAACCTGTAATTCTACTACCCTCATTTTGAACCTCTCCCTCCAGCTATTTGACTGTAATCAACCTGTACATAGCAAAGAGCTCAAAATCCATTGTACATAGTTAAACGGCCATGTAAGCCATGTTCAACCGTTCATTGTTCCTACAACTGTATATAGTTAACCGTTCTCTGTAAACCAGTTTCAAATTGTTTATTGTAAACTGTTTGACCCAGTGAAAGACAGTATAAAAATCATGCTAAATAAATAAATGTTATAATGTAGTCAAATGGCCAAATGGTTTCTCAGATTCTGGTACTCACTCAGCTAGGAGCTTCCAGAGTTCACTAACCTCCTCTTACCTTCTTCCACTGTGAAGAGGAGAAAAGTATAACAGGAAAATAAATCTAATTGGGATAAACCCTGCTAATGTGATATAACAGATTTGGTGGATGGTAGAGGCTCAGTATAGAATAAAGAATACCTTTACATTCATATATGGAATTTTTAGTAAAATTTATTAAACTCTAGAATAAACAGTTAAATAAGTTTAAAAATGGAGCACTCCAACAATTTTCACAGCTCATTAAAATTCAGGAATAACGTGTTTTACACTACTGCACACAGCCGCGCAACTGGCATGACAGCCTCGGGTTTGCCTACCCTTACCCCGTCGCCTCTCCCCCAACCCTCCTTCCAATAAGTCACAACATATCACCAAGGGTTTTCTTTCAACAAAACTATTTCAATTTATTTATAAACAATGGTTATTAACAGCACAAAAAACTGTTGGCCACAGCATGCACGTAACAATCAACAAAACACTGTACACAATTCCTTTTGGCACCACCTGCCTTTTCTGCCCCCTCGAGAGACACAGCCAATATCCCACAGTCCTTGTAAGTGGCAGGAGGAAAATTTTGCCGTGAAAGCTTTTCCTCAGTCCTTAGTTTTCCCCATATCCTTCAGTTGAAAAGCTGTTACGCCTGCCGTTCAAGCAGACTTGGCAACCTTTTCTTGCTTTACCCCCCCTTTTGCCCGCCGTCAAAGCAAGGCAGGGGGCCCTCTGCGCGGTGTTCTTGTCGCCATATCAATCTCTCTGGGGGCAGGTCCGTGCTTCTCTCCTGCACCTCTCCCCCTTTCCTTAAAGCCTAGGCTGTGTTCTCTCTCACCGGGTGCATTTTTCCTGCCAACCCCGACAACAGCGAATCCTCACTTGTTGTCGGGGCCCCACTGATCAACGCGCCGCTGTGGCCAACACCTGCTTCTGCCATAAGCGTTCGACCGTGTCTTGTAAGGCGCACAGAAAAATGTCCATTCCTATGTCTGACAAGTGCACTCCATCTGCGCGATACAATCCCGGGCATCTCTCTTCAATGAGGTCATGCTTGATGCTGTAACCCCCTATTGCCCCCATGAAGCGGGCCATCCACTTGTTCACTTTTTGTCTTGTCCTCTCCAATGCCCTGTGCGAGTTCTTGCCCCTCCACACACGCCGCGGTATGATGTGAGACCATGCCAGGAGTTTCCCAGGAAAGGTGTTTGCCAGTGTCAGCAGGTCGCTTTGCATCTTTTTGGTGAGCTCGACGCTGCGTGTGGACGCAAGGTCATTGCCCCCCAAGTGGATCACAATCATCACTGGGTTCCCGGTCGATCTCTTCCTTTGTAGCAGGGACGGCACTAGCTGGTCCCACACCATACCCCGTCGTCCCAGCCATACCACAGAAACCTCCGCACTTGGTAATCCCAAATTCAACCCCTGTGGTCTGCACCGAGTCCGCCTTTGGGCCCAGTGAACAAATGAATGGCCACATATCCACGCTTCACGAGGCCAGAGGCGGCGACTTACTCCTGCATTGGATCACAATCAGAAAGATATGATTACAGCAGAACTTATCCAACAACGATCATAACACTGACTTTATACAAAAATGCTTCCACATTGCCAGTATCGCCTTACACCGCTCTCTACATGTTACAATTTTTTTTTTTTGTTTATAAACCCATTATTCCTCATTCCGCTGGACGTATATACAGTTTGTATCTATCCGAGCGCCATCGTCCTATATTCATGATCTGTTCTCTTGACATCCCAGTACTGGCTGCCGTTGAAGCAGCTCCAAAGCGAAAGGAGTGTGAGCCGTATAAGCTTGCATCCCGTCCTGTTCGTTCTATTACCGGCTTGAGTACTCTGATAAATTGGAAACGTGATAAGGGGGCACCGTTCACATGCACGAACCATTGATTTCCTGAGTGCGCCCGTAACTGTTGGTAGGCTAAAGCATTTCTCAGCGGGCATGAGGGGTCATTGTGCAATGCCGACAACACCACCTGTGCCCCTTTTCCCTCCGCGTCAGTTTTGGATCTGCGCAAGTGTAGCACTATGGCCTTTGTGAGTATGCTCACATCACGCTTTTCCATACCTCCACAGGCTGTCCCGTGCTTCGAGGATGAGGAAGCCACTAGCTCCCCTACTCGAAATGCTCCGTAAAAGGCCCAGGAAAAGGTGCATCGAAACAGCCTTGTCTCGTACTCATCGTAACATGCTTGGCTAGTCGTTACCATCAGTTGTTGGAGCATCTGATGAGTGATCGGGCGGCGTTGGTCTACTTTCCGGGGCTGCCCCAAGGACCAGCCTCTCATTACCTTCTTTATGATAAACTCCGCCTTGGGACTCCTCTTACCCATAGCCTTCGCAAAAAATGATACCGCTGCTAAACGGGCTTGTACTGCGGCTTTTGTGTAGCCATTGCTTTTGCAATGCAAAATCCATCTCAGAATCATTGCTACTTTTAATCTGTCTTCTAGCTGTATTATGGCCTCTCTGCAAAATGTTTGGTACTGTTCCCATACCGCTACATAACTACGCCTGGTATTCTCAGCTAAGGAGCCTAACAGGAGCTCCCATACCTCGGTGGACCATACTCCCAGACATGATCGGGCACAGCTGTCTTGACCGCGTCTGCCTCGGGAGCCAGTTGGTGAAAAAGCCTGATCTTACAACGAGAAAGAGCATCGGCAATGTTATTATTTTCGCCTTCAATGTGCTCCGCTCTAAGGGTTATGTTATGTATCAGGCACAGTAACACTATTTGTCTTAATAGTGCCACTACCCTTGGCGTCTTAGCTCTCATACTGTTCACTGCCCACACCACAGCTAGGTTATCGATATGGAAGGTGATAGCTCTGTTGGCGAGCCCTGGTGCCCAGATACATAAGGCTACCATTAGCGGGAAAAGCTCCAAGAACGTGATGTCCCTGGTGGTCCCTTCCGCTTGCCATTCCATGGGCCATGTCTCTGAGCACCACGCCCCTTTATAGTAGATGCCGAAACCAATCCCCCCAAGGCATCGGTGAAGAATTCGAGTTCCGCATTAGATACCGGGAGCGCTTCCCAGAAGGCAAGGCCATTGAAGGTGCGAAGGAATTGCAGCCAGACCTGCAGGTCTTCCCGTATTTCCCTGGTGACCCGGATGCGATGGTATCTTTTTGTGATACCTCTCATTGCCCATGCCATACGACGGCAGAAAACCCTCCCCATGGGTATCACCCTGCATGCGAAACATAGCAGGCCCAATATTGACTGAAATTGTTGGAGTGTCGCTTTTCGCTGGCTGTGAAGTAGTTGAATATCTTTCCTCAACTTCAGCACCTTATCTGCTGGCAAACGTGACCTGTGTGCCGGCACATCTAACTGTATGCCCAGGAAAGTGATGATCGATGATCCCTTTCGGGCCATCTGTCTTTTCTTTCGCTAACGGGATTCCAAACGATTGTGCCATCCGCTCGAAGATATCCAATATCCTTTTGCAGTCATCATGGTCTTTTCCTACAAATAGGAAATCGTCCAGATAGTGCACAACCGTGTTGGGGCCCGCCAGGTCTTCAACTACCCAGTGTAGGAATGAACTAAATTGTTCGAAATATGCACATGATACCGCGCATCCCATGGGCAAACATTTATCATAGAAGAACTCCCCATTGAACGAGAAACCCAATAATGGGAAAGACTCGGGATATACCGGCAATAGCCGGAACGTGGACTCTATGTCCGCCTTCGCCAGTTGTGCTCGCGGCCCCTTACTTCGTATGAGCATAATTGCCTGATCAATGGTTGCATATTTAACAGAGCATAACGCCAGATCAATATAATCGTTAACTGACTTTCCCTCCGGGTATGATAGGTTATGAATTAACCGGAATTGTCCCGGCTCCTTATTAGGTATGACCCCCAATGGGGAGATTATGATGTCCTTGAATGGGGGTGAATGGAAAGGACCCGCTATTCTCCCCATACCTATTTCTTTTACTATCTTGCTGTGCGCGATCTCGTTGTGTTTTTGGACAGATGGTGGGTTATTTATAAAGCGCGTTTGTGCTTTTTTTATCATAATTAGGGATGGGATGCGGAAACCCTACGAGAAGCCATTTTCAATACTGATAGCTATATTTGTGCTTTTTTATCATAATTAGGGATGGGATGCGGAAACCCTGCGAGAAGCCATTTTCAATACTGATAGCTATATCCCGCTTAGGGTAGGCTCAGCCATGGACACATATTCTCAAGTCTGATGGGTGTTGGGGCCAACCCCTTCGGTTGAGCGTTGCTGTAATGCTCTGAAAGGCTTGGCATCCCTTGATGCCCTGCAGGTGAAAGCGGGGTGTCCGCTTCCACATACTGAGCAGGAATGTTTGAATTTACAAGGCTGCCATGTACAACTCCCTGCGTTGTACTGTCGGCATGCCCGTCTCCCTGACAACTGATTGGCTTGCCGCCATTGCGTGTTCTGAAAAGGCAGTTGCCATTGCGTGCTCGTCAGAGGCTGCTGCAGCCCGTCCTGACACCATGGCCTATTGGACGCCATTGTCCAGAATTCTGTGATGTCCAGAATTCTGTGATGCCATGCTAGGGTGGGATCTTCTGTCATGCTTCTCCTGAACTTCACATCATAGTTCAGCCAGGCCCACCCCCCGTATTGTTTATGTGCTCTGGTGATCGTGTCCAGGTACCTGGTCAGATATGGCCCCGATTCGGGCTCCTTCTCCATCACCACGCTCATAAAGATGTGGAATGCTGTCACCCAATTGTTAATGGATTTGGGAATTTTAGGTTTCCTATCTCTCTCACTTATTTTATCCTTATCTTTTCCACTGTTTGATTCTTGATCTCTGAGCAGGAGAGAGAATAGGTCAATATATTCTCGCCTCCAAATCCTCTTTTTTATCTTTTTGGGTACAGACACAGCCAGGGAGCTCACCCCGCAGCGTGGGTCACGACTGGTATCGCGCCAATCCAGCTGCGTTCTTTGGGCCGCCCCAGATGGCGTGCTCCCGCGGTCCTCACCCCTCTGACTCTGCCCCGACCAGGCCTGCCTGAGGGGATTAGATTGTTTTGGGCTTCTCTTCCTTTTAAATTTCTTTAATGCATATTGTATCACATCTGCCCATGCTATGTCACCGTCACTGTCAGAAAAGGAATCATCAGATGATGATGTTAACAACTCTGGCGCCCCCTTTTCACACCCAGACTTACCATGTGCCGTGTTAGGTGTTGATGTGCTGTTGGAAGGGGAGGGGAGCGGAGAAAGAGGCCGAGCCAGCGCTGGACGCGCTTTTTGTATGCGGCTCATTGCCCACCCTCGCCATCCCCCCGCCCCTCCCGCCCCCCCAACCCTCGGCCCGCCACTGCGCGTCTGTGCCCGACCGCGTTAATTCGCAGCCGGGTCTTTATTACTCATTTACAGGAATCTCTGTTTCTTCCTTTTGAAACAGTTCTCTCTCAGCAATTACAGATAAGTGAAATATCTTCAAACAACCTTTGTTTTTTGTTTCTTACTTCTATCAATTAATTTCCCATTAATAAATTTAATTTCCCTTTGTACAGGATCTTTATACTTTCCCTTTAACAGGTAAGTCCCCTTAGTTCTATGAGTACTCAATCTTCTACTCAAATTAGCACAGTATGAAGACATGAATGTGTTTTGTTTGTCTCTCAGAGTGTAAGTGGTGCATTGGTACCTCTTCCCAGACCTCTCTTGCAATGAGACCCGCTCTCTGGTCCAGTAGTCCAGCAACATTCTCTGTCAGAAGACTTGAAGACCCAGGACTCACTCTGATCCAGCAATGTTCTGTTATTACCTATTTCCTAACTTCAACCAAATCAATAAAGAATACTGTCCTAAAAGTTTAGACTGATTCCCCAGTCATTTAGGGGTACATTTATTAAGCGGCAGTAAGGTAGTAAGTGTGCCGTTTATGTGTGGTAACGGGCACACATGTCCCCTTAACACCGCAAAAATGCCAAGTTTCCATGCATAAAAGGATCATGCAGGAGGCAGACAGCGGACGTGAAGGGGCGGAGAGTGAGCTGCAACACCATGTGTTCCCTTGCCGCCTCTTACACAACACCTCTTAGAGCCCCTCACAAGTACCTAGCTGGATCCTTAAAATGTACCCATGTTCAACGATGCCTGTAGTGAGACAAGCTGTGGATCCACAGTGTCCCCTGCATAATGGTGCATTGACGGTTCCCCTGGAACCTAACCAAACCTTATAACCTTATTCTCATCTGTTGTATTGTCTATCTTGATTAGATTGTAAGCTCTGATGAAATGGGACCGTCTTTTATATGTGTCTGTATAATCTTGTATACGCCTTGTAGCACTATATAAATGATTAATAGTAGTAGTAGGGATCAGGTGAAGTTTGAAAAAAATATTACAGATCACTTTCAGTGCCTAAGGTTAGACCGTGATCCATCACAATCCCTTAGTAAATTACGTCATCTTGGATTTCAGTTTTTTATCTAGCTAAATCAACTTTCCTTGGGGAGGGGGTGAGTATATTGTTCTCATCTAAAGAAACGATTTAAACTTCCCATGCCTAACAGGTTTGGTCATTTTTTATGGAGTTGTATGCTGCATGAACCATGAAATATGGAGTGAATAGAAAAGGCAAAAGGCAAAGGACAATTGTTTTTTGTTCATGAAACAGTGATTTCACAGGAAATGTAGGCTTCTCTGTAGACAGGCAGGATGACTCAGTCACATATGGGTGACATCATCTAATGGTGCCACAGACTAAATTGCTTTCCAATAGCTCAGAAAAGCATAAACAACTCTTCTGAGCCACCCCACCACAGTGTCTACCCCTTGCCACCTCAGTTTATTCTATCCACCCGGCTGTATGGACAGATACTCCTGCTCTTCTATAATTATTTTGTTTTCTAATTAAAAGTTATTCCTTTCTCTTCTTTTTCTGCTCCACTTTCTCTCTCTCCCTAGAAGATCTATCCCTCTGGGCAGCCTTGTTAGTACCCCAGTCTCAGCGGGAAGGCAGGGACGCAGCCCTTACCGCTAGGGATCTCGCTTCAGCGGGACCAGCCCCATGGGAAATGATCTCTCCAGATCCTCAGCTCTGATCTTGCAGCTAGCATGGCCTGGCAGCAAGTGATGCAACTCACCAGCACACTTCACTTGGGACTGCTCTCCGTTCCCTCAAGGACAATGTCAATTCAGGCAGACGACCAAAGACCCATGCTATGGGAGTGTGCCCATTCAGGCCCATGGCAGGCCTGCATTCTTGCCTATCTGATGTGCCTGCATAAGATCCAGCAGATATTGAGGCCTTTGACATGACCTTGCAGCAGGCCTGCACACTCAGTCGCAAAGATACAACAGTGCCTGCTCCACATCAGTATTATCAAATTTGTGCAATGGCTCGGAGGATTTCACACCGATAGTGGCTGTCATATCCTGCTGTCCATGGAGAATCCCTGTTATAGGTACAGTTGTGGTCAACATTATTGTCACCCTTGCAGTTCAACCCTTTAATCTCCAAAACGCCTAAAAAAAATGGCCAGTGAAATGAGTTTGGATTATATATTTATACATATTTGACATATAAAAGAATCAAATAAAACAAGACCAATTAAAAAAAGAAATAGTATAAAAACTGGGACAATGCCAGGGCATGATTATTCCCAAAACAAGTCAAAAGTAGACAAACAATATCCTATCAGATAGCACATGCCAATTTGTTTTGGAATATTTGTCAAGAGGAATACTACCTCTTGCAACAAATTTTCCTATTTAATCATTTTAAGGTTTACCTAAAAACCGGTGAACCATTCCTACAAGTGTTTACCAACACAACAATGTGTGACACATCAAGCTGAAATTGAAAAGGAACATCCAGCTTCATACACAATATAATGAAGAAAAGCATAGTTACTCACCTGTAACAGGTGATCTCCGGGAACAGCAGGAATTTAGTCTTCACATATGGGTATCATCGGTACCGACGGAGCCTGCGCAGGAACGCTCCCCAGCATCCAATTAGAAAGCTTTTGGGAGCATCCCACAGCGCCTGCATTCTGCCTTCCCGCTTTTCCCAACTGCCTCTCTCCAGTTGAGTTTAAAAGCTGAGACAAAGAGAGAGAGAGGGAAAGAAAAGAAAAGAGAGATACAACTCCTAGGGGAGGTGGGTGGGTTGTGAAGACTAAATTCCTGCTGTTCCCGGAGATCACCTGTTACAGGTGAGTAACTATGCTATCTCCAGGAACAAGCAGGAATGTAGTCTTCACATATGGGACTCCCTAGCTACAGATGCCAGGTAGAGACCCCAGAAGTTGTGTGCCCCTGTGAAAGGGCTCCACTTCCCCCCATGGATCTCTGGCATCCTACCGGGAAAGGTGGGTAGGAGTTGATTAAGTATGGAACAGGTGTTGTAGAACAGCCTGACCAAACAAGGCATCCCAGCGGGAGTCCTTGTCTAAGCAGTAATGGGCTGTGAAGGTATTTATTTATTTATTTATAGTTCTTCTATACCGCGCTTTTACGTATCAGTGCGGTTTACAAAAAACAGGAACATTGCCACAGACAAACGGCCATAGGCTTACATTATAACAGGATGTATAACTTGGGATAGCACAGGGAAAGCACAGTTACTTACCTGTAACAGGTGATCTCTGGGAACAGCAGGAATAAGTCTTCACATATGGGTATCATCGGTACCAACGGAGCCTGCGCGGGAACGCTCCCCAGCGTCCAAAAGGAAAGCTTTTGGGAGCATCCCACAGCGCCTGCACGCTGCCTTCCCGCCTTTCCCAACTGCCTCTCTCCAGTTCGAGTTTTAAAGCTGAGACAAAGAGAGAGAGAGGAAAGGAAAGATAGATAGAGAGATACAACTCCTAGGGGAGGTGGGTGGGTTGTGAAGACTTATTCCTGCTGTTCCCAGAGATCACCTGTTACAGGTAAGTAACTGTGCTATCTCCAGGAACAAGCAGGAATGAGTCTTCACATATGGGGACTCCCCAGCTAGAGATGCCTGGGAGATCACCCAGATTGTGAGTCCCTGGGAAGGGCTCCACCTCCACCCATGAATCTCAGGCATCCAGTCAGGGATGGAGGGTAGGAGTTGATTAGGTATGGAACAGGTGTTTGAGAACAGCCTGACCAAACAAGGCATCCCGGCGGGAGTCCTTGTCTAAGCAGTAATGGGCTGTGAAGGTATGAACCGATGCCCAGGTGGCCGCTCGACAGATTTGGTCGATGGACACAGAGTTTAGATGAGCCATAGAGGTTGCCATGGCCCTCACATTGTGAGCTGTGACATGGCCCTCCGGAGAAAGGTTCTTACTCTGGTAGGCGAAGGAAATACACTGAGCAATCCAATTGGACAGAGTTCTCCTAGAGACTGGAAGTCCTAAATGAGAAGGATCAAAAGCAACAAAAAGTTGAGAGGACTTTCTATGTTGCTGTGTCCTTTGTAAGTAGAAAGCAAGTGCTCTTTTACAATCCAGGGTATGAAGATTCCTCTCTGCACTTGATGCATGAGGTCCTGGAAAAAAGACAGGTAAATACACCTCCTGGTTCAGATGAAAAGGTGAGACCACTTTAGGCATAAAGTGTGGATTAGTTCTGAGGACTACCTTGTCATGATGGAACCTTGTATAAGGAGGATTAGCCACTAAAGCTTGCAACTCACTGATACGGCGAGCTGAGGTGACTGCAATGAGAAAAATAACCTTCCAGGAAAGGAATTTCAAGGAGGTAGTGGCTAAGGGTTCAAAGGGTGGCTTCATAAGCTGGCCAAGAACCAGATTCAAGTCCCATGCCACTGGAGGTGGTCTAATGGGAGGTTTAGTCAAAAGAAGGCCTCTCATGAATCTTGCTATAAGAGGATGAGAGGAAATAGGTTGTCCATTGAGAGGCTTAAGGGATGCTGCAATAGCACTCAAATGGACTCTGATTGAATTTGTTTTAAGGCCTGCATGGGATAAATGCAGCAAATAGTCTAGTAAAGAATTCAAAGGTATTGCAAGAGGGTTGAGACCCTTCTCTGCACACCAAATGGAAAACCTTTTCCATTTAAAAGCATATGAACGTCTGGTGGAAGGCTTTCTGGAAGCATGAAGGATATCCTTCACTTGCTGAGAAAGGTGTAAATCTTGAAGGTCTAGGCCTTCAGCAACCAGGCCCTGAGATGAAGAGACTGAGGATTTGGGTGCCACAAGGTTCCCTCCTCCTGGGAGAGGAGATCTGGAGCAGACCCCAGGTCTAGGGAGGGAGCTTGAGAGAGATGCAGAAGTAGAGGGTACCAAACTTGGCGTGGCCAAAGTGGTGCTATGAGGATCATAGACCCCTTGTCTCTCTGAAGCTTGAACAGAGTCTTGGGGATGAGGGGAATAGGTGGAAAGGCATAGAAGAAGTCTTGCCCCCAATGAAGGAGGAAGGCCTCCCTGGCCTGAACTCCCTGACATGGAATCCTGGAATAGAACCGGGGAAGTTTGGCATTCCACGGACTTGCAAACAGGTCTATGTCTGGGGTACCCCAAACCCGAAAAATCCTGGCTATCTGGTCCCCATGGAGGGACCATTCGTGCGGAAACAGAACTCGACTGAGTCTGTCTGCCCAAGAGTTTTGAACCCCTGGAAGATACACTGCCATGAGATGGATTTGATGCTCTCTGGCGAAGGCCCACAATCTCAGAGCTTCGTTGCAAAGCGACAGAGAGCCAGTCCCTCCCTGCTTGTTCACGTAGAACATGGCTACCTGGTTGTCCGTGTGGATGAGGACTGTCTTGTAGCTGAGCAGGGAGTGGAAGACTCTGAGAGCCAAAAAGATTGCTCTGAGCTCTAAGAGGTTGATATGAAGAGATGTCTCCTGTGGAGACCAGATGCCCTGGGTCGAGAGATCTTGTAGATGAGCCCCCCAACCCTTTGGAGAGGCGTCTGTTGTAAGGGTTGCTTGGGGTAACACCTGTTGAAAGGGGGACCCCAGCAACAGATTCTGATTGGACTTCCACCAGTGGAGGGACCAAAATAGGCGACTGGAGGTTGCTATTTTGTCTGACAGGCAACCTGATGCCTGGGTCCATTGGGTGGATAGGGTCCACTGAGCTGCTCTCATGTGAAGGCGAGCATAGGGAACCACATGCACCGTGGATGCCATGTGGCCTAAGAGTTGCAACATCTCTCGGGCAGTTAAATGGGATTTTAACTGAACCTGGGAGGCTAACTGCACCAAGCGTAGGCAACGGGCCTGGGGAAGATAGGCCCTTGCAGTTGTGGTATCCAGTAAGGCCCCTATGAACTCTAGAGACTGAGTAGGGGTGAGATGGGATTTTGGAATGTTGATTACCAGTCCTCCCAGATACTGAAGAACACGCCTTGTGCAGGCCAGGGAAGTTTGGGCCTCTGACTGGGATGGAGCTCGGATGAGCCAGTCATCCAGATATGGGAATACGAATATTCCTAGAGTGCGCAGGAATGCAGCTACTACTGCCATGCATTTTGTGAACACTCTTGGAGCAGAGGCCAGACCGAAAGGAAGCACTTTGTATTGGTAGTGCTTTCCTTGGTAAAGGAATCGAAGGAATCTTCTGTGTGTTGGATGGATGAGAACATGGGTGTACGCATCCTTGAGATCTGGAGAACAAAGCCAGTCCTGACTCTGGAGGTATGGAAGGAGAGTTCCGAGAGAAGTCATCTTGAATTTCTCCTTGCATAGAAACTTGTTCAATTCTCTGAGATCTAATATGGGTCTGTAGCCCCCTGTTTTCTTTGGAATGAGAAAATAGGGGGAGTAGAACCCTGAGCCCTGTTGAAGAAGGGGTACTTCTTCTATTGCCCCCTGGGCAAGAAGGGTAGCAATCTCTTGACCTAGAAGGTTGAGGAGAGATGTTGGGGAATTGAACTATTTCACCATGGTGTGAGGAGGAAGGTTTAAGAAATGAAGTTTGTACCCTTCCCTTATGATGGAGAGGGTCCACGGCTCTGCTGTGATTTGTTCCCATCTGGGAGCAAAGTGAGCTAACCTTCCTGGGATGGTGAGAGGCTCTGGATGTTCTAGAGCCAGAAAGGCTAAGTTCTCTAGTGGAAAGTCAAAGGCCCTGAGGAGGTTGAGGCTGTTGGGCCGTAGCAGTCCTCACAGCCTGGGTTTTGGCCTGTTTTGGTTGTTGCTGTCTCTTTGTAGCAAAACGACCTTGAGAAGAGGCCTGACCATAAGAAGAAAATTTCCCTTTCTTTGGGAAAGATCCCTTTTTGAACAACCTCTTTTTAAAAGGAGCAGTAGTAGACTTTGAAAGTCTATCTAAAGCAGAATTTTCAGCATCCATCTGGTTGGCCTTTGCTTGCCAATCTTTGCCAAACAGGTTTTCGCCTGTACAGGGAAGGTTACCTAGACCATCCTGTACCCAGGATTCCAAATCAGAGGCTTGCAACCAAGCAACTCTGCGTGCACCTATGGCAATAGCCGAGGCTCTACTGGCCCCCTCAAAAGAGTCAAAGGCTGCACGGTTGGAAAACTTGGATACATCCTGTGCATGTTTAAGCCAGGTGATATATTCTTCTCTCTTATCTTCTGACATAAAAGGAGATAAGGTTTGCAGATGATCTGTAACTTCTTTTAGAAACATCCCCATATAGAGACTATAGGAGTTGATTCTGGCTACAAGCATACTGGCCTGGAAGATTTTCCTGCCAAAGGCATCTAGGGTTCTGCATTCTCTTCCTGGAGGAGCAGAGGAGTGCCTTTCTGTACTCTTGATCTTTTTCATAGCAGACTCTACCACAATGGAGTGGTGAGGAAGCTGAGTCTTATGAAACCCAGGACAAGGAGGAACACGATACATGGTGTCCAACCTTCTGGAATGAGGGGAGGTGGAAAGAGGAGTCTCCCATATGCCCAACATGTGATCATAAAGAATCTCATGTATTGGTAAGGTGGCTGCCTCTTTAGGAGCCTTAGGATATTGTAGGATATCTAATTTTTTGGCTCTAGGTTCAGTTTCAGAGGTCACTGAGATGGACAGGCCTTTGGCCACCTCCCTAATGAAGTCCTGAAAAGACAAGTCTTCAGGACGAGACATTCTCCTTTTTGGAGAAGAGGGTTCCTGAGGAAGGATCCCCGATGCTTCAATTGAGGCCTCTGAAGAATCAGAGTCTTCAGAGGAATCGAAGTATCGACTGTCTGGATGCTCTCGCAGAGCCCGATATGCGTACCGGGAGGTATCGACATCGGGAGTAATCGGTACCGGGTCGGTACTGATGGGCATCACTGGATAGCGTACCGCTGCCGTCAATGCTGATGTCGATGCAAGCGGTACTGGTATCGGGACCAATATCGGGTCCGGTACCGGAATCGGTACAGGTACCGACAACGGGGTTTGTTGCAGTACCGTAGGCGTCGCAGCTTGTATGAATGCCGTGATGGCACGCTGCATGGTCAGAATATTCTGATCCATTGACGCCACCGATGTCTGGATGTCGGTACCGGTGGTGACCGCCGGTATCCCAGAACATTGTAACAGGTGATCGGTTGAGGCCGAGCCATCGATGTCAACCTGTGACCCCATAGGTAGTGCTTTGGAAGCCGGAGCCTCCCGCCAGCGTAATTTTGCCGGTGTGGGTTCCTCAAGAGTAAGCCCGGGGGCATCTCGATACTTAGAGGGAGATGAACTCTTTGAGGACCGGCCAGATTTAAGTTTGGTTACCTGAGATCCATGGGATGAAGAAGAAGCCCTGGAAGACGTCGATGCCACAGAAGCTGCATCGGAGGGAAACAGGGTACTGAGCTTGGCTGCCCGATTCTGTAACCCTCTCTTAGACATCATGGAACAGGACTCACAATCCGCAATGGAGTGGTCAGGACCTAAACATTTTAGACACCAGTCTTGGGTGTCAGTGACAGAAATAGTGCTACTGCACTTCGTGCACTTTTTAAACCCGGAGGCGGGTTTTTCCATGAGGAAAAATATATCTGTAGGCCTAAGGCCCCAGAAGAAAAAATGCACCGAAGAGCGTAGAAGTTTTTTTGTTTTGTTTTTTTTTAAAGAAAGAAAAAAGACCGGTGGTACCGGTCCGGAATGGATAAGGCAGACACGTGACTAACAAAAATAAAAGAAAATAAGAAATTCTTCAGCGGTGACAGGAAACACGACCTGCTGGCTCCGCGGAAAAGAAGAACTGGAGAGAGGCAGTTGGGAAAGGCGGGAAGGCAGCGCGCAGGCGCTGTGGGATGCTCCCAAAAGCTTTCCTTTTGGACGCTGGGGAGCATTCCCGCGCAGGCTCCGTCGGTACCGACGATACCCATATGTGAAGACTCATTCCTGCTTGTTCCTGGAGATCTATGTACAGTTGCATTATAAACTATATACAAGTATCACCGTAGTGTTGGAAAATTATTTACAACATATAACCCATGCTGGAAGGGTCTGGATTGTGTTTTGTGTAAATCATGTTATGGGTGTGTTAGTATCCTCATGAGTAAGATGTGGTGTGGGGGATGGTTGCGTTGGGTTAGGGTGGGAAAAGTGTAGGAGAAACAATTGGTGCTTAAGAGCTTTCCTGAACTGAGAAGGCTACTTGGGCCTCGGTATGAACCGAGGCCCAAGTAGCTGCTTGACAGATGTCATCAATAGACACAGAGTGTAGATGAACCATTGAGGCTGCCATGGCTCTCACATTGTGAGCTGTGACATGGCCTTCCAGAGAAAGGTTCTTACTCTGATAGGCAAAAGAAATACACTGTGCAATCCAGTTGGACAATGTTCTCTTGGAGACTGGAAGTCCCAAATGAGAAAGATCGAAAGCAACAAAGAGTTGAGAGGACTTTCTATGTTGCTGTGTCCTCTGTAAGTAAAAGGCAAGTGCTCTTTTACAGTCCAAAGTATGAAGATTCCTTTCTGCATTTGAAGCATGAGACCTTGGAAAAAATACAGGCAGGTAAACTGCCTGGTTTAATTAAAAAGGTGAGACCACCTTTGGCATAAAGTGTGGATGAGTCCTAAGGACTACCTTATCATGATGGAACCTCGTGTAAGGAGGATCAGCAACTAATGCTTGTAATTCACTGATGCGACGTGCTGATGTGTCGAACTGTCTGAAGCGGTCCCGAAGGCACCGATGCCGCAAGGAGAGCCGCCAGACTGGGTTCAATAGCCAGGAATCTCTGGTCAATTGACGCTGCCGATGCCTGGGTGTTGGTACTGGACGAAGCAACCGGTACCCCAGAGCACGGCACCAGTAGTTCTGCCGAGGTTGAGGCCTCGAGAACATCCTGGAGCCCCGATAGTGCTTTGGAAGCCGAAGCCTCCCGCGGGGGCAATTTTGCCGGTACAAGGCCCTCAAGGGCAATGCCAGAGGCATCTCGATGCTTGGAAGGAGATCTACCCTTTGAGGACCGGCCAGATTTATGTTTGGTTACCTGAGATCCATGGGAGGAAGACGAAGCCCTGGAAGACGTCGATGCCACGGATGCTGCATCGGAGGGAAAAAGGATGCTAAGCTTAGCACCTCGGTTTTGCTGACCCCTCTTCGACATCATCCCACAGGCAACACACTCCGAGATGGAGTGGTCAGGACCTAAATATTTGAGGTCCCACTCGTGAGTGTCGGTGACGGAGATGGTACCGCCACACTTGGAACACTTTTTAAAACCCGAAGAGGGTTTTTCCATGTTGAAGAAAAAATTGGTCCTAATGCCCAAAATGGCGCATGGCACCTGAGAGAAAAAAGGTTGGAAATCCAGAAAAAGATTACAAAGTTTTGGGTTTTTTTGAAGAAAGAAAGAACCGGCGGTACCGTTATAGCATCAAGGAAGGCAGACGCTACCACAAAAAAAGAATGAAAAATATGGGATAATTTCTGCGGTGACAGGAAAGCAACCTGCTGGCTCCGCGGAAAACAAAGAACTGGAGAGAGGCAGTTGGGAAAGGTGGAAAGGCAGCACGCAGGTGCTGTGGGATGCTCCCAAAAGCTTTCTAATTGGACGCTGGGGAGCGCTCACACGCAGGCTCCGTCGGTACCGACGATACCCATATGTGAAGACTACATTCCTGCTTGTTTCTGGAGATAGGACATATCTGATTCCTGACATGATAGATCTCCTCCAATAACAGAGGGCTAGTTCTGCTTCCTATTGGCTTTAGATGTACATTCAACAACCAGCTCTTGCATGGTAGTCCAACACCAGTTCCCAGTGTGGTTAATAGATCACCTTCAATACGAAAACCAGCTCCCGGCATGGTTAATAAATCTCCTCCAATATTGCGCAACACCAGCTCCCAGCATGGTTAATAGATCACTTTCAATATGAAAACCAGCTCCCGGCGTGGTCATTAAATATCCTCCAATATCGTGAACACAGCACTGCATTTAGAGCTGATTTCATTCAAGCTCTGTATCAATGCTCCATTGGAAAGACCTTGATGCCCAAAAGGTTCCATAGACGAATGGTTCCTCAATGGCCCAGCTGATTTTAAACAACATGACATCAAATCCAATAGGCTGAAAGGTCCACCAATAGGTGAACCCACCAATTCACACCAGGCTCCACCAATCAAGTTCCTTATTTAGGCCAGCTGGAGAAACCGTGGTCAGTTAAAAAATCCACAACACTTGTAGTTTTTGCTCTCCATTGAGGAAATCTGCCATTGGTAAAAAGAATCCTGGAAACATTCATGAGCTGGAACAAATCACAGTTGAAGAGTGGGAGAAACTACCAGCAGACAAATGTACAAAACTTATAGAAGGCTACAAAAAACATTTGGAGGCTGTCATCACTGCCAAGGGTTGTGGCAACCAAATATTAGTGAAGGGTGCCATTAATCTTGTCTAGGTCATATTTGCTTTTTTTTCTCAGAAACTACTATATCTAAGTTGCATAGACATCTTTTTTGTTGTATACCTTTGAACTATTAAAATATTATGATGACATACAGTTGGAATATTTCCAATTATTTCTCAAGCTATTGTATACAATATACCTAAAATGCCAATAATGTTGACCACAACTGTAAGTAACCTCAATATCTGTGGCTAGTTTTGGCAACTTTGAAGAGTAAACCAAAAGGCCTCTACTGGTAAACAGGTTTCTTTGCTAACCTCCACCTCTCATCACTTTGTTTCTGCTGTGCATCTGACTGATCATTAAAGAACAGCTTCTGATTTTACCTTTCAGTACCAGTATGCGCTATTGCCAATCAGAATAGCCACTTTAGAAACCTGGACATCTTCATGAAGAACTGTTAAGGACAACCAGAGAGAAATAAATGTGTTCCTCCCTGAAACTTCCTCCTGGTATTCTGTATCTCAGGACTTTGACCTCATCTCAAAATTACATCTTGCATGTGATCCATCTGAGTTCCATTCTCAGCCATGCCCACTCACTGTCCTAGTTAAGGCAGCTTGAGGCTGAGTGTTGTAAATTTGCCTGCAGAGAGCCTTTTTAGATACCTAGTTGTCTTCCGCAACCCTCCCAGAAACCTGGCTTTTTATTTGTGGTATGCAAGTTAGTTCTTACTGTAATTCTTTTCCACATATATATTCCTTTTAAATAAGTTCTATACCACCTAAGCAAAGTCAAATTAAAAAGGAATAGTGGAAACAGATGAGGGGAAAAAGCGGAGAGAGAGAATGAAGTGAGTTTACAGTTTCATGGGGAACAGGGGAGGGGGGGGCAGAAGGAAAGAGGAACAGGCTAAGTCCTTGAAGGAGCAAAGGTCAAATAGAGGAAATAGAGTGATAAGCTCTTTCTTAGTCGAAACATGCCATAGGGGAAGAAAAAACAAATTGCAATGAAGTGGGATTATTTGCAACATTTTGAACTACTGAGAAGCTTCAGTAATAGCCAGAAGCCCTGCAGTTTGTCCCACCAGAATTACTTTATTACTCAGAAACACTGTCAATTGGGATAACTCAAACAATGTAAAACGCCTTCTGATTTTTAATACACATTTACATATGTACTTAAAAAAATAAGACTCCTATTTCCAAGACTATTTTGAACATAAGAACATAAGAAATGCCATAAGAGCCCTAACCTTTTGAAGTTTTCCCTTGTAGGGGTAATCCTTTCATCCCCTTTATCATTTTGGTGGCTCTTTTCTTTACCTTTTCTCATGGTGTGATACAGAGGCATTATAATATCCTTGGTTTTATTCTCCATTACTTTCCTTATGATTCCTAGCACTCTATTTGCTTTCTTGCCTGCTACTGCTCACTGGATAGTGGGTTTCAACAGTGATTCCTAGATCCTTTTCCTGGGTAGTGATTCCTAATATGGAACCTTGCACCTTGGAATTATAGTTTGTGTTATTCTTCCCTAAGTGCATAACTTTGCACTTGTCCAGATTAAATTTCATCTACCGATAGGATGCCTAGTCTCTCAGTTTTTCAACTTTAAATAATTTTGTGTCATCTGCAAATTTGATCACTTCATCGTTGTTCCCATTTCCAGGTCATTTATGAATATTTTAAAAATTACACATATTAAAAGTGGGCTGCTACACAGTATCCTGTCCTGTGCTACTGTGGTAAGCTATATTCTTATTTGATTTAAATTATAGCTTTTTGCTGCTGCTAGGCTCTAACTTATTATGAAATTTAAACTACAAGCTCTCTGTTGGGTTCTAAATATAACCAGAAAGCTCTCTTCTGTGTTTTAAATTTAAACTAAAAGTACTTTGCTGATGCTAGGCCCTGAGTGACTATTAAATTTAAACTACAGCTCTCTGCTGGGTTCCAAATTTAACCAGAAAGCTCTCTTCTGTGTTTTAAATTTAAACTAAAAGTACTTTGCTGATACTAGGCCCTGAGTGACTATTAAATTAAAACTACAAGCTCTCTGCTGGGTATGAAATGTAACCAGAAAGTTCTCTTCTGTGTTTTAAATTTAAACTTAAACTGCTGCTACTAGGCCCTGACTGATTTAACAAAAAATAGTGGGCTCACAGATTAAATAGCTTTAATAGAAAGAATTCTCTTCAGAAAATTCCCAGAAGTATATACTTACAATTTCAGATCTCTCTCCAGAAGTAACAGTCCCCTGTTCTAGTCCTTCTAATGTCTGGTCCGACGAACACACCTTCCTTCAATTTTGCCTCCGATAGGCCTGGAAACTTGGTGACCAAGTATTTGAAGCATTCTCCATCTCTTGGAAGTGATTTTATGAATTGTTTCATCAATCCCAATTTTATGTGGAGAGGTGGTAGAAAACTTTATGGGACGGTACCAAAGTTTCTTGGAGGACATTTTTTTCACCGACTGTTAGCACCCTCGGCTGCCAACTCTTCTTGGTCCAGTGATTTTGTCGGTCTCGACTGTCCCATAGACACAGAAAACAAGGATATTTGGTATACCCAGCTTGTTGCCCGAGCAGCATGCACAAGACCTTCAAGTCCCCACATACTTGCCAACCATGGTCTTCATATTTAAGTTTACGAAGAACCAATTCCAAGTTCTCGTAGGTTTCTTTCAAGTGTACGGAATGACCTACAGGTATGGAAGCGTAAAAACCATTGTGGAGTAAAACTGCTTCGAGACTTCTTTTTGAAGAATCTATAAAAAGATGCCATTGCTCTGAATCATATTGGATTTTAAATTGACCCATCAGATCTTCGACATCGATGCAATTAACCAACTTGTCTTCCTGGGCGAAGTAAGGAACGAACTCCTTTTCACGATGTCTGAACCATGAAGATGACACTCCTGGCAACAATAAATTCCTGCTTTTCAGCCTTAATCCGAGTAACTCAGTGGCATCTTTGGGAAGATTCAAGTCTCTTACCAAATCATTCATCTCCTCCTGAGAAAACAATTTTGGTCTTGTATCATCTTCAAAGTCAGAACTTGATTCGTCATCTGGTTCAGGTATGACTTCACCTTCATCGGAGCTAGGTATCTCTTCCAAGGTAGCAGGGGGCTTGGGTACTGGTATATCTGTGCCATGGGGGATGGGACGAATTGCCGAATGAAGATTGGGGTATGAAATGGAATGCTTCCATTTGGAATTAAACCCTTTCACATCGCATGAACAAAAGTAACAGTCGACACTATGGTTCTATTGCTCTCGCAATACCATAGGAATCCCATAACGGAAAGATTTTTTCTTACCCTTGAACCAGTTTCGGAGGTCCTCAACACACCATTTGCACACTTTATGAGGCGCCCAGACTTTATCTTGATCTCCAATTTTTAGTCCAAAGTATGCAAAGTATACTTTTTTCACAAAGTCTGTAATATTCTGCTGTTGCTTCAACACTGTATATTCACCACAGATGAAACAGAAACTGTCTGGCGAATTAATACACTTTGGGAACCATAACATAACGGTTGAAGAATGACGAGCTAACACGAATTGCGATGAAAAAGTGTGAACAGCCTAGAACCAAGAACCTGATGATGATTCGTGCACAAGTGTGGCATGCAGGAGAGAGCAGCTCTGTGTCTGTACACCAGACGTCACAGTGCTGGCCACGCCCCCCTGCAGTGACCGGAGCTGCTGCTATCTGCCCTGTGTCTCCCTCCCACTTAATTCTTCAGGAAAGATTAACCCCTTCTACCATTAGAAGCACGGACTTAAAACTTGCTTAGCTTATGTATATATTGCTGACCATCAGATTTACAGTGCTATATTTTTTTTTACTTAACTCGGACAACCCCTTTAAGGTTTTTTTGGCATTTTATATCTTAAATGCACTTATGTGAATTAATTAATAGTAATTTGAATTAATTAATAGTAATTTGAAAAAATATGATAAATTTGAAGACAATTTTGCATGTTGTGGCAAATCATGACGTCTAGGAGTTTTTTCAATATTTTATTTATTTTCAGCACACCAAAATACATGGAAATTAGATGAAAATAATCAAACAGCTTTTTAGTCGCAGACCTGTGTAAAGAAGACCTGGGAAATCTTCTTACCCTGGGTCGAGCATTGTGGAACTTGTGTGCCTTTTTGGGAACCTGACAGGTACTTGTGACCTGGATTGGCCACTGTTGGAAACAGGATACTGTGCTTGATGGACCTTAGTCTGACCTAGTACGGCATTTCTTATGTTCTTATGTTCTCTGACCTCATCTTTAAACCATGCCAGCAGTTGTTTGGCCTTCCTTGCTTTAACATAAATTATCTACATTTCTTTGATGTGCCGATAGGCACATCAGGAAAAATACACATTTTTAAAGACTGGTGATGAACTGGAGAGAAACCATAAGGATTTCAAATAAATAACACAGGTACACTAAAAAAATTTTTTTTAAACTGCCTCTAATGTTTCGATTGATTTTTACGTTTTTTGGTGCGCTGAATCCAAATCTGGTAACCAATTTGCTCCATCACGTACAGATTTTTTGCTACATTGGGTTAGCAGTTTGAGGTGAACGTTTCAGATTGAGTGCGATCGAGATAAAAGTTTCTTGGATGAATTCTTTATACTAATTGTTTAGTAGTTATTCAAATAAGAATAAAGAAAATTGTAACAAGGCAGCACATAAGAATAGAGTAATGTCAACAAAACACACTGTGATGGTAGCAAAATTGTCTGCACTTAAAACAGCCACATACATGTGCACAAACATTGAGCATATAAGAGCGAGGTTAGACACAAAGCAAAGCAAAGAAATGTGCAAAAAATGTTGTACAGGTATGTATGTAAGAATAGAAAACGCAAACTGCACCATTGCAATACATGAAGACAAACACCAGATGGTGTGAAAATAAAATTCTAATAAATGAGATCCGACACTGTGGTAATAACTAGCAAATTTTTATTTCAAAGTTTAGTAAAAACACGATATTTGTCAACACAGTTTAGATTTTAAAGTCATTCTTGGGTCAATCAATCTCCTGGTGGGCCCGTTTCTTCTTCCCCCGAATGCTTCTCTTGGTGCGCTGCTTGGCGTATTTTTCATCTGGGGTTTCCCGCAGCAGCAACCAGCAGAAATCAGCCATCATAGTGGTGTTCCATCTTCCTTGGTACCTTCTCTCTGCGTCCTTGAAGTCCTGGTAAAACCTTTCACCTTGTTCTTCACTGTACACCCCCAAGTTTTCGGGAAAGTAGTTCACATGGGAGTGCAAGAAATGGACTTTAAGGCTCATGTTACAGCCTTGTTCTTTGAAGGCATTGAGCATCCTGGCAACAATATCCTTATAGTTCTCATCCCGCCTGTTCCCCAAGAATTTGAGAACAACATCCTTGAAGGAATCCCAGGCTTCTTTTTCCTTCTCAGACATCGTTTCAGCGAATGCTCCATCTGAAATGAGTTTCCTTATATCAGGGCCAACAAACACTCCTTCCTTTAGCTTTGCTTCAGAAAGTCGGGGGAACTTTGAGCAAAGGTACCGAAAGCACTCACCATCTTTTGGAAGGGACTTGATGAATTGCTTAATGAGACCCAACTTACTGTGGAGAGGTGGTAATAGAATTTTATCACGAGGTACCAAGCTCTCATGAAGAACATTTTCTCACCGGGTCTCAAATACTCCCGAATTGGCCAGTCTTTTTTCCCCCAGTGTAGGTCACGGGCCCGGCTATCCCACAAGCAAAGGAAGCAGGGATATTTGGTGAAACCGGATTGCTGCCCTAATAGCATGGATAGAATTTTAAAGTCTCCACAAATCATCCACTTATGCTCATCATAACGAATCTTCTGAAGAATCAGGGCCAAATTCTCGTATTTTTCTTGGAGAATAACAGAGTGAGCAATAGGAACTGAAGCGAATGTGTTGCCATTATGAAGAAGAACACCTTTTATGCTGTCTTTTGATGAATCAATGAACAGCCGCCATTCAGCAGGATCATACTTGAGTTTAAACTTTTCCATCACTCCGTATATATCGTTGCAAAATACCAAATCTTCCTCTTTGCTGAAATACTTCAAAAATTGTGTCTCGCGGTTGCGGTACCAATAAAAAGTTGTTCCTGGTGACAATAGATTTTTCTGTTTAAGCCGAGAACCTAGCAGTTGGGCAGCATCTTTTGGGAGTCCTAAATCCCGGACTAAATCATTCAATTCAGCTTGAGAGAAAAGTTCAGGTTTCGGATCTGGTTCAGTTTCAAACTCGGAAGTACTGGACTCATCGGGAAAAGCCATCTGATGAGTCTCATCATGATCAGAACCGTCCACACAAATATGATCCAAAGATTTTGGTGGTTCAGGCACAGGTACTTCGTTGCTATGAGGCATAGGCCTAATTGCTGAGGGAAGGTTGGGGTAACTTATTACGTTCTTATTTTTTAAGTTGTATCCCTTCACAATGCAAGAGCAAAAATAGCAGTCACTGCTGTGGTCTCTTTGTTCACGCCACATCATAGGTATTCTGAAACGAAATGCTTGTTTTTTACCTTTCATCCATAAGCGTAGATCTTCCTCACATGTCTTGCACACTTTGTGAGGAGCCCACGGTTTGTCTTGATCGCCTAACTTCAAACCGAAATAGGCGAAATATACTTTTTTAATAAATGCAGAAATGTTCCTCTACCGCTTTTTCACGGTATATTCCCCACAAATAAAACAAAAACTGTCCGGAGAGTTTACGCAACCTCTGGCTCTGTGAGCCATCACAAATACACAGCACTGCAAACTACAACTGTAGTGAACCACTTCGGAATAAAGCTGGATTACGACTGAGCAAACAAAAGGTAATAATGAACTTGCAAGAAACTGAAATTTGACAGGAACGTTCATGTTGCAACCACCGTGTTTGAGCGAGCGAACGAGGCGAGGCGAACAGGAAAGAACATGCGCCAGCGCGAGTACTGGATTTAGCCCCCCGCCTCCCAATTGTCCTGTTAATGTATAAAATGAATACAAAACACTCTAAAATATCATGAGGGAGTGTTTCTAGTTAGTTAACCATTACAACCTCTATTTTGGGCCAAGAAAATAAACTGCAGTCGGCTAAAAAGAAATTATGTGAACATTCCTTATATGGGTAAGAAATCTAATTTTGCAAGAAAACGTGACATGATGGAACATTTTGGCTATTTTTCCTGGATTCAGCACCCCAAAATCTATAGGAATCAGTTGCAAAACTGGAGGCAGTTTTTTGGTAGTGTACCTGTGTAATGTTTAAACATTTCTATAGCCAGGACACCAGGAAATGATCAGAAACAGATTGCAATGCTGAACCATATTTTCAAATTCTCAGCCTTCACCGTAAAACATAAATTGTCCCAGAAAGTGAACGGGTCTACTAAAAACTTGCTTTCACTATTTTATATGTCAACAATGTGAGCTGTAAAATAGCCACAATAAAACCTTTTATGAACCTGAGATAATATCTAGATGTTTTTTATCAGATAATTCATCAGATTAGTAATTGTACAGGACTTATATTTTCTTATTCTTGTATGTATTTATTTATCTATAACTTTTACAATAATTAACCAAGTAAATAATTAACCAATAACTAACCAAATAAAGTAAACCAAGACCAGGGTTCGATTCCCACAAGTTATCAATGTTCCTGTTTAATGTACATTACCAAGTTTAAGTTACAATGTAAACCGCTTTGATTGAAATGATAAAGCGGTATAAAAGACCCAGGGGTGGCTCTATAATGAGACCGAGAGAGGCGGTCACCTCGGACTGGAAATGCTCTGATTGGGGGTTAGGACTGGGAATGCTCTGATTGGGGACTAGGACTGTAAATGGGCCGAGGGGAGCAGGGGCGGCTCTATAATGAGGAGAAGTGAGGTGGCTGCCTCAAGCGGCAAAGTTTTGAGGGCAGCGAAAAATGCCCCCAAAACAGCCGCCTCACTTCGCCTTCTAAAGTTAAGAAAAAAAAACAGAAGTGTACAAGTTGCTGCCGCTGCCGAGTACACTTTTCGGCAGCGGCAAACTCACTCTCTCTTCTTCCTGCAGCCGCGGCTCCCCCCTCTTAGAACCGCGGCTGTGCGGGTGTGATCTGTAGCTTAAATGAAAGCGAAACCGGTGCGGAGCCTTCCCGCCTCAATGAAGAACCCTGTGCAGTTTTGTCCCGCCCCCAAACTTCATTTAGCTACAGATCACCCGCACAGCCGCGGTTCTAAGAGGCGGGAGCCGCGGCTGCAGGAAGAGGAGAGAGTCAGTTTAATTGTCAGTGAGTGAAGATTTTGGTAATTTAGAGCTCTGTTCAACAATTTGTCTTTATCTTTTTTTTTCTGCTGTGTTTTTTATTCTCCTGTTGTAGTCAAAGGGATGTTTTTGGCTCTCTTGCTGCTTTGAATAAAGCGGTTCTAAACTTAAAAGACCCTCCTTTCTTTGGCAGCTGGGCTTCCTGGGCCTACATGGATGTCTGGGGCTTCCCTGCTTGGCTTTCTTGGGTCAGCCCGACAGGTGCTGGGATTCCCTTTTCGGGAAGCCCTGTTTGCCAGGCCTTGCTTATTTTTTCAATGGATTATTTTTCACAGGTTTGGATTTTTAAAATCTTTATAGCTGCAGTGTTCTGTCATGCGTCTCGATGCAGCTGCAAGCCCAGTGATTTATGCCTGCAACAGCTATTTTGACCCTGAAGTAGCTGGAATACCCGGGACACTTTTTTAATGGCATGTTGGTACCCGGTGCCATCTTCTTTGTCCCTTGCTGCTCCTTCCCTGTATTTTTCCCACTGGTGAGCAGTGTGGCCCTATGAGATGGCTGCTTAGTCCAAGCAGAGGAGGAGCCTAGCGGGGTGGCCATAGTCTCAAATCTGTTGGCCCCTGGAAGGTCCCAGGGACCCCCTTTTACAACTGACCTCAGCCACAGCTCCTGCAGTAGCTCACGGGCTATTCTCTGGTAGCTGCTTGATTGTCCCCTTCATGGGGTTTTGAGGCCCAGGTTTCCCTTACAAGGGACTGGGAGCCCTGGAGTGCCTCTTTCTCAGGCAGTAAGGGTGTCTTGGCCCCCACTTTGCCCTTGCACTCACCAGTTCCCGTGGGAATCCAGCCTTATCCCCTTTAAAGGTTGGTTGAGAGGCTATCTAAACCGCTTTGATGTTTATTCGTTTAGCGGTATATAATGTCAATAAACATAAACATAAAGAGAAGTCCCTTCTCCAGAAGGGAAGTCTGAAGAGGAAAAAAGCTAGGGTCTCTGTGGTGGAAAGCTAGAGTCTGTGATCTGCCTCCTTAGCAAAAGAGTCTATTTTATGCTCTTTCTGGACGCTATGGCAGCTCAACATATGTAGAGCGAGCCCTCTGTTGGAAGGTATCCGACCTCCTGCTGCATTTATTCCTTTACTTGACCTATGCAACAGCTCATAGTCTCTCAGGGAGAAAGCCCCTGAGCTGGGCCCTAGGGGCCCTGTGGTCCTATCTCGGCTGTACTTTCAGCCTTAGGCAAGTTGGATCAGTCTTTTGGACTCCCTTAGGTGGATGCCCTTGTCATGGCAGTCAAAGCACACAACCACCCAGTTAGAAGGGGGGCACTGTGTTCAAGGACTCTCATGATAGGTGGGTAGAGGCCCTCCTTAAGAATGCCTTTATGGCTTCTGCCTTAGGCTCTCAGGTTGCCTTGTGTACAGACCTAGTGGCCTGAGTCCTCTCCTGTTGGGTCCTGATAGCCCAGAGATGGTGAGATTGGAATCTGGAACTGCATATTAGGCTGATGCCCTGTATGACTTGATCAGCATCTCCTCTAAATCCATGGCAGTGGTAGTAGTGGCTGGGTGGTGGCTTTGGATCCAGTATTGGTCGAGTGAGGCTTGTCGCTAAGCTACGGTGGAGCGAGTTCCTCTTTAGGGGCAAGTTGCTCTTTGTGGGGCGGGGGTGGGGGGGTAGTATTGGAGAAGTTTGACCTGGGTGAGGCTCATTCTCAGAGACTCTTGGAAGATAAGCCCAAGGAGCTAAAATGCTTTGCATAGAGCATGGCAATGCCCTCTGATTCCTAGGAATCCAAGTAGGCCTAGTCCCCTATGGGCACAAGTCTAAGAAAAGTCAGTCCTTTTGGGGCCCTTGACGTCCTTGAAACCTCAATGGCACCCTTTGCAGGAATCAGCAAACCCCCAGAATGAGATCCAGTGGGTTCCTTCCGAGATTCAGTCAGTTGGGGAGGGGAGCGCCATCTGTTTCTCACAGAAAGGCACCACATCATGTCAGACTACTGGATTCTCGAGATCCTCAGTCGGGGCTATGCTCTGGATTTTTCAAAGCTGTCACAGGATGACTTGAGTCTTCCTGCAGCTCTCTGCTCAAGCAAGCAGCAACAGAGGAAGCTCTACAGTGCCACCTGCAGCTGCAGGCTCTTTTACCCATGCCCTCCGCAGAGCAGAGTCAGGAGAGTTATTCTATCTATTTCTGGTGCCCAAGAAAGGAGTTTCCTTCTGGTTTGTCCTGGCCTAAAGGCGGCCAATGCCAAACTCAGTCCCGCATTTCTTTATGGAGACCATCAAGTCAGTCATTGCATCAGTCTGGCAGGAGGAGTCTCTCTCCTCTCTGGATCTTTCCAAAGTGTATTAAACTAGAAGATGGGGGAAAGCTGACAGTCATCCAAGAGTGCATGGTTCGGAATGATGTATCTTTGAAGAATACTAGCAAAACAGGGAAGTTAGGGCATCCTGATAGAGAGGTTCCAGTAAAGGTAAAAGTACCCAGGTGCCTTTAAAGTAAAAAACAGACCAAGTTGACATTCCAAATTCTCCCTGTCATCTGATAGCCAGACTGTTAATATGAACAAAATACAAACTTTGAAATGCCTGTATGCAAATTCTAGAATTCTAAAAAATAAGATGGGAGAGTTAGAATTTATAGCACTGAATGAAAGGTTAGATATGTTTGGCATCACAGAGACCTGGTGGAAGGAAGATAACCAATGGGACACTGTGATACCAGGCTATAAACTATATCTCAATGATAGGGTAGATCACATAGGTGAAGGGGTAGCACTATATGTTAAGGAGAGCACTGAGTCAAACAGGATAAAGGTTTTGCAGGAAATAAAATACACTATAAAATTGTTATGGCTAGAAAACACTATGGATTTTTATGGATAAAAATTCTATGTAAAAAGGGGAAGAAAGTGGCAGTGGGGGTCTACAGCAGGGGTGGCTCCATAATGAGGCGGAGTAAAGTGGTCGCCCCAGACGGCAAAGTTTTGGTGGTGGCAACAAATGCCCCCCAAAACAGCCGTCTCGCTCCGCCTTTAAACTAAAAAAGTTAAAAAAAAATGTGAAAAAACTGCTGCTCCTTGGCAGCGACAGATTCAACCCCCTGCCACCGCCCCCCTCACCCCCACGGGAGACTCTGCATGTCTGGCGGTTGGTGGCCCCGGCTCTGCAGAACCATGGGAAAGAACTGCCATTCCTTTCTTTCCCGCGGCTCTGTTAAAGTTGAGCCTGGCGGGGAGGGGAGGATAGAGCTGC
This sequence comes from Ichthyophis bannanicus, assembly GCA_033557465.1. Classification (NCBI taxonomy): domain Eukaryota; kingdom Metazoa; phylum Chordata; class Amphibia; order Gymnophiona; family Ichthyophiidae; genus Ichthyophis; species Ichthyophis bannanicus. The sequence continues at coordinate 452,721,310 of CM066031.1, forward strand.
TGGCCCTGGAAGAAAACTGGGGGCTAGGGCTACAAATGGGCTGATGCCAGGGGATAGGAAAATGGGACTGGAAGGGAGTGGATGCTGAGAGGGGCTGCCATGGTATTTGGACTAGAAGGAGTGGACAATGGGGAAGGCGAGGGACTGGAAGGGAATGGACACCAGTGGCAGTCATGGGAATGCAAGTTGACATTGGAAGGTACTGGGAGGGAGGACTGGAAAGGGACTGATACTGGGAAGGGTTCCTGGGACTGGAAATAGGCTGATGGAAAGAAGTGAAGAAAACAAAAGAAGAGATAAGAAATGGCAGATGGACCATAGACCACAGAAAGAGAGCTAAGAGAAGACAGGAAAGCAGAAGCCTCAGATCGGGACCAGCATTATCAGAGAATAAAATGGTCAGACAACAAAGGTAGAAAAAATAGTTTTATTTCATTTTAGTGATTGGACTTTGTGTTGTCTTTATATTTTACACTGTATTGGGGAACTGCATATCTTATTTATCTGATGTTGCACTGCTTGAGGAGTCTGGCTTCTTGGGGTTTCAGTTTAAATTTTGTCTACATATTTTTGCTTTAGATTGTGGTTACTTATTCTGTACTTGGTAAGGGTCTGTGTTCTGAGTGTGTGACTGAGCCCAGGTCTTCTGTTAACATTGAGTTTGTACGTAAAGATTTATACTGTATTGTAGTAATTTGACATGTTCAGATTTTCAAATAGGCATATGGATGTTTCAGGGCCCACTGTAGTATTTACAGTGATGCTTTTTTGGGGGGGCTCCTTATGTGAGTTTTGGAAGTTGGTGCTGATATGGTATGGTATGGTAGATTTGCTCTATAGATACTCAGTGACTTTGTTGTAGGGTTTTGTATTAGTTCACAATATGCCTGGTACTAGAGAATGTTTGTTGTTGTTAGTGAGATGATCAGAATCAGATTTATTTTTAAAGATATTGAGCTCTGTGGGTGAATGTCCTGGTTCTGCTCTGCACCCACTATTGAAGGGGGTTCTGTGGATGCAAAATATATGTTCAAAAAGAAAAAGCAAGAACCATAATGTGGTTTATAACAACAAAATAAAAATGAGTTATAATTTATTTTTATAAACTGTGCTGTGGTTCTCGCTCTCGTTTAGTTCCTTGGTGTACAAATATCTTGCATTTTCTCCATATAATCTAATCGCTCTTTTGGTTTGGTTCAGTCCCTGTTTGCAGTTTTGAGGTGGGGGTGGTGGGCACCATCTCATCCTCCACCTCAGGCAGAAGATTGCCCTTGAGCCGCCCCTGAAAAGACCTGTTAAATAAATAAATACATACTTGTACAGCAAAGAGAATCAGCGAAGAAAACATTTTTCTTAATTAAAATAAAAGAACATCAGTGAAAGTTTTATATACTGATAATCTGAAGTTCTCAAAAATCCAAAGGGGTGCCAAACCATGTAAATGAAATGGAATATATAAAACACTCAGGAAATTACGGAGGCAAATGAGAGCTATCACACTCCAGGATAAACTTTCCTTCGGACTAACCATTCCAGCCAACTAACTGGGATCACCCATGGAGAAGCCTACTAACTAGCTATCATAAAGACTGTCGAATGCAAGGGATCATAGGAAATATATTAACAGACCAATATTCAATTATACATTTTCAAGGGTATTTAAGAAAAAACGGTGCTCCTAATTGAAAGAACCCAGGCTTAAGACACAAGAATTCTCTGTGACTCTTTTGAGTGTCCTTAGCAAGACCTGGAAATATCCTAATCTTGTAATTTAGGAATAAATCTTCTTGATGTTTGGAAAACATTCTCATGAGCCAGTCCCTATCAGTTTTCAAAGCCAATGTAACAACCAAGCTTTGTATTTTCTTATTCTTATGTTTGTCCCTATAGGCTTCTGCCCTCTGGGCCAACAAGACTGGGGATACTGTGATAGCTGTATTTACAGTCCCTGGGAAGAGAAAGGAGTCTCAGTCGCAGCTCAATGGCAACATCTAGAGGCCAGATTTAGGGTGCATGTTACTTGAATTAAAGGGAGCTGTAGAGTAGTCTTTTGTTCCTGGACAGAGAATATCTCTACATTGGCTAGGGTGAGTTAGGAAGGATAGATAAAAGTAGAGGAAATATCTCTGTACAGTTGTGAATAAAGGCTCATGGAGTTGTAGCCCAATAGAGACTGGTTCTGACTGACTAGAAACCTAAAAGAGAAGGAAACTGGTGAGCCAACAATAGAACTATGCAGATCAATAGCACTGAATAGGAAATTAGTTATTAGAATTTGGTTAAAATACTAATAATGTATTAATGAAATAAAATAAAAATATATAAAAACATTAACCTTAATTAAATTACTCTTAGTGAGGTACATTTTCTACAAATTGATTGATTGTTTAATTTTTCACAGAAAAATGGACCCTCTTTTTTTCTTCCACCCTCATGTATAAAGATTTTGATCAGTGAAAGCATATGAAAGAAAGGTTCTGTCTATATAACAGGGGTCTCTAAACATTTCACGTTAAAGGCCACATTGGGCAGATCAAATTACCAAGAAGGCTGGGCAGGAGCAGCTTCCTGGGGGACTAATAAGGGGATAGATGGTGGGTCAAGAAGTGTGTGTGGTATGTTCTCTCCCACTCACGCGTACCCTTCATTCTCCCATCTCTTTCCCCTCCTCTTCTCATATTCCTCATTTCATCCTTCCTTCTCACCTTCTTTTCTTGCCCCTTCTTCCCTCATTCCATTCTCTTACCACCGCTCCTTCCCTTACCTCTCTTTTGTCTCCTTGTACGTCCTTCTCTCATCCTCTTTCCTTCTCACTCCCACATTTATCCCCTCCCCCTCCAGGCCTACAGCCCTGGACCAAGGTGCATTAGTGCATACCTCCTGGTCCTGAAAATCTGGAGCAGAGTGCGCACGCACATGCACACACAGACACCCTCCAGTTTTATAGCCCCAAGGAGTTGAAAGCACCTGTATACGTTTCAAGTCCCGCAGCCCTCAGCAAGAAGACAAACACATGCTCAGCCTTGTGTTCACCAGGAACAGGGAATGCCCACTCCCTTAGTAATAGCAGTTCCCAGCCCATGATAGGTGCAAGCAGAGGCTGGGCTGTGATCATGGGATCAGAGATGTTTGGGTGGGTTCAGTTTTGGCAGGTTTAGCAGTCCCAGGATCCAGGTGTAGTGGACATTGCAAAAGAGGAATGAAGGATCTGAGCAGCGGGAAATCTATGCAGAAAGAGATAGAGAGGGAAGAACGGCTGAGGTTAAGACTAGACTGCTCACTGTATACTGCCGGAAATCTCCAAGCCCCATGAAAAAGGGAGAGAAAAAGGCAGAATGGAGCACATAGGGGAAAAAGGGAAAAAAAGTGCTTTGCTGGCCAGATCTGATCTGTGGACAGGGCAAGCACAGTGGACCAGAAAACTTGTTCCAAAAGCTATAGTTTGGGGATCCCTGTTCTATATCTCTCCCATCAATCTTTCAGTGTTTCGTCTGGTGGTTCCTCCTCTACTGCTAGCCCACTCTCAGTTGGTGTACCCAAAGCCTCTGTTCTGGGCCCTCTCCTTTTCTCTCTCTATACCCAGTCCCTTGGTGCTCTCATCTCCTCCCAAGGTTTTCAATATCATTTTTATGCTGATGACTCACAGATCTAGCTTTCTACACATGATATTTCTCTGGCACTCCAGTCTTGCATCTCCGCTTGCCTGCCTGTCTGACATCACTGCCTGAATGTCTCACCACTGTTTGAAATTGAACATGGCCAAAACTGAACTTCTTATTTCCCCTAAACCCTCCTCCCCCTTCCTCCTTTCTCTATCTCTGTAAATAACTCTCTTCTACTACTGTTTCCTTTGCCCGCAACCTTGGTGTCATCTTTGACTCCTCCCTCTCCTTCTCCATACATATCCATCAGCTAAAGCCTGTCGTTTCTTTCAATACATCACTAACAAAATTTGCCCCTTCCTTTCGGAATCCACTACCAAAAACACCTATCCACTCTTTAGTCACCACCTGTCTTGACTATTGCAACCTCCTCTTTGCTGGTCTCCCTTTGAGTCACTCTCTCCCCTTCAATCTATTCAGAACTCTGCTGTGTGGCTAATCTACTGCAAGCCCCAATATACTCATATAACCTCTCTTCTTACTCATAAGTCACTTCATTGACTTCCCTTCTATTTCTATATCCAATTCAAACTTCTGCTTCTGACCTATAAATGCATTCTTCTGCTGCTCCTCACTACCTTTCCTCTCTCCCCTCTCCCTACACCCCATCTCGTGAACGCCGCTCTTCTACTGGTTTGCTTCTCTCCATGCCCTTTTGTTCTACTGCCAACTTTAGGCTCTGCTCCTTTCACTTTGCTGCTACTTATGCCTGGAACAAACTACACGAACCTGTACGTCAGGCTTCATCTCTCCCCCTTTTCAAATCCATGCTAAAAAGCTTACCTTTTGGATCCTGATCTCTTGTTTTCCTTGTGTCTCCTTACCTTCCTTTTTACCCCTATTCTGATCTATTGCATTGTGTCTTGATGAGCAGGGACCATCCCTTATATATGTCTGTGCAGCTCTGCATATGCCTTGTAGCGCTATATAAATGATTAGTGGTAGTAGTGAGGTAGAAATCCAGGCAGGACTGAGAGCTGAAGGGGTTAATAAGAACTGAAAAAGGTTACTTGGACATCTCTCTCTCCTGTATGCTGTGTCAAAAGGATACCCCCCTAACCCTAACCCTCTCCCCCCCCCCCCCCCCCCCCCCCCCCCCCCCCCCCCCCGTAGCTCACAGCTCTTGACCCCATCCCCCATGCTGTGTTTCTGAGTTTGTGAAAGAAATCTCTCTGGTTTAGTCCAACTAGTTATACTGATAACACTTTTCCTCCAATCACCTTCTTTGTTTGGGGCTCAGACTTTGAAAATTATTTCTCTGAGCGTGTGGCCACATTAAACGGCTTGCTTCCTACCGAGACTCCTGGGTGTTTCAGAATATGAAGAAGGTTTTGCTATCAGCCCCAGTCTAGGACTGCCCGACGTGGAAAAACCATTCCATCTGTACGTCCATGAAGAAAGGGGGATGGCAGTTGGTGTCCTCACTCGGAGCCTAGGTTCCTGGCAACGACCGGTGGCTTATCTGTCCAAACAGCTGGATCCAGTAGCGAGGGGGTGGCCTTCTTGTCTCCGCACAGTAGCAGAAACAGCTCTCCTGGCAACAGAGGCTGATAAATTGTCCCTTGGGCAAGAACTGTATGTTAAAGTGCCACATGCAGTACTGACACTGATGGAGTACAAAGGCAATTATTGGTTTACCAACGAGCGGATGACAAAGTACAAAAGCCTTCTGTGTGCAAATCCTCGGGTTCACTTGGAGATAGTGAAAACACTCAATCCTGCTACTCTACTCCCTGTAGCACCTGGGCTACCTGAACATGATTGTATCCAGGATATGGATGAAGTATATTCCAGCCGCCCAGATTTGAAGGATGTACCACTGGCCTCTCCCGATGTTCAATACTTTACCAATGGCAGCAGTTTTGTGGAACACAGACAGCGGAGGGCCAGATATGCTGTGGTCACTCCTGGGGTTGTTGTGGAGGCTGAGCCCTTACCCCTGGGGACTTCTGCCCAGAAAGCTGAACTCATTGCCCTTACTCGAGCCCTCCAGTTAGCGGCAGGTTTGAAGGCAAATATTTTCACTGATTCTAAGTATGCATTCACTACACTCCATGCCCATGGGGCCCTCTATAGAGAAAAGGGGCTTATAAATTTGAGCGTGAAATCTATAAAGTATGGGAGGAAGATTTTTGAGTTACTAGAGTCGGTGTGGGCATCAAAAGCGGTGGCTGTTGTTCACTGCAAGGCACACCAGCGAGGAGACACTGGTTATCCAGGGTAACCGCAGGGCAGATAGGGAGGCCAAGCCAGCAGCCCAGCAAGGAACAGTCCCAGTAAGTGTTCAAGCTCCACTGTTTCCAATTCCTATGTCAGAGTGGAACCCTCGTTATGCCAAAAAAGAGATGGATGGGTGGTTACTGGGAGATCCACCCTGATATATTATCCCTGAGAGTCTAGCACCTGCTTTTGTCCGGCGATTTCATGAGACCACCCACTTAGGCTAGACCTCCTTCCAAACCATTCTACAGTCTTATTTCTATGTCCCACATCTGTCTGCCTTGATGGCAGCTACAGCACATCGCTGTCTCCAATGTGCCAAGTATAACCCCTGCCAAGGGCCTCTACCCCCCGTTTCTATAAAAGCTGTTGGGGCTGCCCCTATGGAGAATATTGTAGTGGATTTCACTGAGTTACCCCGAGTAAGGGGTTATCGATATCTGCTGGTGATAGTGTGTACATTTTCAGGATGGGTTGAGGCCTATCCCTGTAGAACAGAGACAGCCCGAGAGGTTACCAGGGCCCTGCTGAAAGAGATCATTCCCAGATTTGGTCTATCTCTTACTATAGGGTCAGATAATGGCCCTGTGTTTGTTGCTAAGTGCCTTCAGGACCTTTCTAAGGACCTCCAGATCACCTGGAAATGTCATACTGCTTACCGCCCACAGAGTTCGGGAAAAGTGGAAAGGATGAACCTAACCCTGAAGCTCCAGTTGTCTAAACTCTGTCAGGAAGCTTATCTTAAGTGGGATCAGGCCTTGCCAATAGCCCTTCTCCAGGTCTAGTCCTCTCCAACTCGGACCCTGGGAATATCCCCTTATGAAGTACTATATGGTTGACCACCACCCATTGTTCAGGGCCTTAAGGGAGACCTAGAGTAGATAGGTAATGAACTTACGAGACAACGCCTACTGGCAATGGGATCTGTTTTTCAGTCTTTGAACAGGTGGATACAAGAGCGACTGCCTATCTCTTTGTCAGAGCCTCTCCACCCCCACCAGCCAGGAGATCGTGTGTGGATTAAGGAATGGAAATGTGAACCACTGTGCCCTACCTGGAGAGGTCCTTACACAGTTCTCCTGGCCACACCAACTGTAGTCAAGGTTGCAGAGGTTACCCCGTGGATTCATCATACTCATCTCAAGAAAGCTGCTTCTGACCTGGATGAAAGTGGACAGTACACGAATATTCTCAGGATCCCTTACGTCTCACATTGCGGAGAACCAGGGAATCGGCAGACGACAGAGCCCTGCGCTAGCTGCATACCGGAAGCTGGCTAGTCTATGCACGGCAGACGTTTGAGGAGTCATCTTCAGATACTGTTATGGAACAAAAAGTGTAATGAGACCCTAGCTCCATGGTTAATATGCACCTGCTTATGCTGACTTTTGTTCTGGCATTCATGTGAGGCCTTCCGTTGTTGGCCTCAGGAACTATAAATGTAGTAACACTACTTGCTGGGATTGCTTGAATACTTCGGACTTTAGTGTACGCAGCTCATCGCAGCCTGGAGTTGTTTTTTATCAACATGCCTTATTGCTGTACCCACTATTTTGTGTGAAATGCAAAAGTTTACTGTAATGCATAATTTGAATTGCAAACAGCCAAAGCTACCATTTTCTACATTTTTCTACTTCATTGGGGTTACCGGTCCTTCCTCAGCTTATTTTAACAAGATCCATTTTTCCTTGCAGGTTGCCTCCACACTTAAAGCCACGGATTGTTTTACTTTTGGAAAAATGCAAATATTGGTGCTTTTAACTTGTCTAACACTGTATTATCTTGCAAGTTTATTACCAAGGTTTCCTATGGTCATTTGGAAATGTATCTTCCTTTAGGATGGTTCTTGTTATGTGGTCAAAAATGCTTATACTTATGTTCCCGCAAACGCTATGGGTGGGCCTTGCACTTTTGGTAGACTAACTACTGCTGCTCATGTGATGGCACTATGCAAATACAAATCCCTTCCACAGTCACATCAACTCATATGAGGAAAATTGGCCTCCTTCATTACAAGGCAAATTTTCCCCTTAAAAAGGGGGGAATGAGGTAGAAATCCAGGTAGGGCTGAGAGCTGAAAGGGTTAATGAGAACTGAAAAAGGTTACTGGGACATCTCTCTCTCCTGTATGCTGTATGAAAAGGATACAACACCCCCCCCCCCCCTGTAGCTCACAGCTCTTGACCCCATCCCCCATGCTGTGTTTCTGAGTTTGTGAAAGAAATCTCTCTGGTTTAGTCCAAATAGTTCTACTAATAACACTTTTTCCTCCAATCACAATGGTACTACAGTAAATATAGTCAGCTGAGCCCTTTGTTTGGGGCTCAGACTTTGAAAATTATTTCTCTGAGCGTGTGGCCACATTAAACGGCTTGCTTCCTACTGAGACTCCTGGGTGTTTCTTTCTTCACCCGTTTTCCTGCTACATTTTTGGTTCCCTTGACCGGCTGAGTGAGCGAGATAGGAAAGAAATGGTTTATCTTGCTACCTCTAGGTTCAATCAGTTTGAGCCGGGGGGGGAGGCGAACGCAGAAGGAAATACCAGGCGCCACCAGACCAGTTGTTCTGGAGAGTATTGCTTCCTGATTCGCCTCGGCTGCTGGGTTTCTCCGAGAGACACCTATGAACCTGCTGTAGAGTCCAGGAAACAACCCATTCATCTCCGGAGGACATCTGAGTGGGGTAAGTGCTAATGGGGATATGTTTCGGTATCTGCAGTTTATCTGTCCTTCCTGCAGGAAGAAGGAGAGCCTGATCAACTCTTGGAAAAGAACGCCTTAGCAGCCCAAAAGCATTGGGTGAAACCGAGTTCTTCATAGTCAGACTTTTGTTTCTGGGAAATGGGAGAGTGTCTGTCTGTTGGTGTGTGATTGATTGATGTGTTTGGAACGAGCAGAAGCGTGTGGACTGAGAGTGGACTCCTGACTAGCACAGTTCCTGGCCGGGTGACCATGCCCAGGTCACGAAAAAGGAGGAAGCGCCATTTTGTTAGTCACCCTTTTGTGACTAGGGCATCAGGATCTCTTACCGGCTGTCTGCATTCCTTTCCCTTGCCGTTCCTTTGTTCTGTGTTTTCAGAGACTGGGAGATATGGGTGGATCAGATTCAAACATGCAGTCCTTTAGAGTGCATGTTAAAAAAAAAAACATTTTCGGAAAGAATTCTCTGCAGACTGCAGGGTTCATAGGATCCCGTCCTTGTTAAAGAAATATTGTCAGAATGAGTGGCAGAGTTTTAAATCTTTGATTATAATCTAGTTAGCAGAGTGCACCCAGAGGAACACTGTTGCATACTCCTGTCCCCTAGTTCACAGGAAATGCAGCCTGAAGTAAAACCAAAAACAACCCGTTTTAGTACAGGAGCCAGAGATAGAAGAATTCCCTCCCCTATGGCAGATTCCCAGGCTCAGCAGGGACTCGGATGCAACTTCTCCCCCGCCCCTCTCAACAGATACTACTTTCTCTAATAGTCAAAAGAGCAGTGAGGCAAGAATGCGAATGCCAATTTCAGATACAGAACTGCCCAGCACGTCAGAGAGTTCCCTGAGTCCCAGATCTGAAGGAGGTCAGTCTCAGTTTAGTACTTCTCCTCCTCCAGTACTGGAGCATTACGACCTCAGGAGAGACCACTGCACAATACGTGCTAGCAAACAGACTCCAGAGGTTAGTCTCCACCTACCCCTCTGAGAGGCTCGAGGACCAGCTGCCTTTAATGCCCAAGGAGAGCTCGTCGAGGGCCTTCCAACTTTTGTGTATGTACCTTTTTCTACCACCAACTTGATGAACTGGAAAACTCATTATCCATCCTATACTGATAAACCTCAAGCTATGATAGATTTGTTTTCGTCTATTATTCAAACCCATCGTCCAACTTGGGCAGACTGCCATCAGCTCCTTTTAACCTTAGTACCGAAGAGAGATACCGGGTGACTCGGTCAGCCATGAAATGGTTGGAAGAGAACCCTCCAGGTGAACAGGATCCCCAGCAAGCAGCTCTGAGAGACTTTCCTGACCTAGAACCCCACTGGGCTGCAAACAGTGATACAGACCACCTTGCCCTGGATTGCTATCATCGGGCGCTCCTGGAAGGCCTTAAAAAGGGGGGCCAGAAAGCGATGAATGTAGGGAAAATATCTGAGCTCCTGCAAACCCCCGATGAGAGTCCTGGCCAGTTTTATGAAAGACACTTTGAATCTTTCCGTGTTTATACTCCATTCAATCCTGAAGCACTTGAAAACCAGCGGATGGTGAATACAGCATTTGTGGGACAATCATAGGGGGACATTTGAAGGAAACTTCAGAAGCTTGAAGGTTTTGCTGGAATGAATGTAACCCAGCTGATGGAAGTTGCTATGAAAGTATTTGTGAACAGAGATCAGGAGATGAAGCGTGAGTGTGAACGAAAGATGAAAAAGAAAGCTGATATGTTAGCAGTGGCGCTAGTTGAGAAAGGACTAGGAAAGTCAATGTGGGAACCGAGAAGCCGAGGCCGGGGTAGAGGAACTGCCCTTGTACTCCTTGGCCTGGTAAATTACGATGACAGAAGAGAGCAAAATATAGGAGATGCATTATTTGATAGTCAGTATACCACTCTTTCTAAATTGTGGTAGATTTTAGTTCTCTGTGCAAGAGCTTTACTGTACAGCTCCTCACACAGGGCTGGCCCTATGGTCGAGCAGTAGCACACAGGCAAAACAAATTTGGTTCATTTACAGCTTGTTGGGGCTTTTTTTGAGATTTTTGCACTTGTTTTTACCGTTCATTTCATACATTAATTTTTATTAAAAAATGTAACACCCAGAATGTTTTAACATGTGTTAATTGACTTAATGTTTGCTAATTCATAGACTAAAGTGCCTTAAATCGATTTAGCATGCACTAAAATTGTTAAGGAGTACTAACAAATGCACATTCCTAATGCAGAAAATTTATGCTCAGTGAACACGTCAGGTCACTGAATTTTGGCCCCTCTAAGCTGCAGAATAATGCACTGGAAATAAAGAGATGTCAAATGTAGATGAATATATACTGGACAGCCACATGCAGCTTCGATCATATATAGGAAGGAAGATGTGCTCTGCTTTCTTGACTACAGGACACCGCTATAAACAGTGGGAATTTTTTTTTACCAAAGACATTGATGCAGAAAGCCATGCGTTAGAATGCTGCGCTAAGCTCAACGCACGGTGTTCCCGGTGCTGTACACTAATGGCATGCAAATTACAGTTGTATAAAAAGACGATGCACAATACAGCAATAAGATTCAGCCATTTGCTGCATCGTGAGTGAATATCTCCCTTCTTGTCAGTGCATGATCCCCATTCAAGCACTGACAGGAAGGGTAGGTTAAAAAAACATAGGCCAGACTCCCAACTGCTTTCCCACTCTCCCCCCTGATACTTTTGATCCCCACCACCTACCCCAACACCCCAGATGCTCACCCCAACTCTATATAATGTACCACTGATGGCCCAAGTGGATCCCCTGGACCCCCACTCACTCCCCATATAGGATATTATTCGTGCCCCAAGTGGGCTCTTCTACATACCCACTGATCCCATATAACATTCCATTTGTTTCCTCCAGTGGAACCCCCACTCCTGACCCCTCTCCTACCCCCACACCCACCTTGACCCACATAAACCTTTGGGAGGCTGGAGCAATGCCCACTTGCTCCTGCCTCTATGCCACCGTCTTTAAAAATGGTGAAACCTAACCCCATGCCATGTGTCGGGATGTACTATGCAGGGTCAGCTTGCCAAATAAGACAATAATTGCGTATTTGGCAGATTAACCTCACACATTCAATGCACTTTGTAGGGTCAGTCTGCCATATAAAGCAATTATTGCCTTATTTGCACACTGATCCCTGCACTGTACTTCCCAAAACACCACATGAGGTCATACGCCACCATTTTTCAAGATGGTGCAGAGGCAAGAACAAGTGGGATTCATTCCTGCCTCCCAACAAAAGCTGCATGGAGAGGAAGGGTGGGGGAGAGGGAAGGGGTCAAGGGACCTTTGTGGGTTTGGGGATCAAGGGTCCAGGGGTGCCCATTTGGGCCACCTATGGTATGCATTGTGATAGGGCCAGGAGGGCCAGCTGGGGCCACTTTAGTGATCTGAGGTGAAGTGCCGCCTGAGCTGATGTGAAGATTCAGTGCTACAAAAAGAATTTAAACTCTGCACTACATTTTAGCACAGCTTTTTACATCATAGAAACATAGAAACATGACAGTAGAAAAAGACCAGATGGCCTTTCTAGACTGCCCTTCCATATCAACTAAAATAGTCCCCATTTTTTCCTTTAGAGAACTTCTGTGTTTGTCCCATGCTTTTGTGAATTCAGATACTGTCCTCGTCTCTACCACTCCACAGGGAGACTAATCCACACATCTACCACTCTTTCCATGAAGAAATATTTCCACATATTACTCTTGAGTCTATCCCCTTCTACCCTCTCCCTATGTCCCCTCATAGCAGAGCTTGCCTTCAATTGAAAGAAACCCTCCTGTGCATTTATGCCACGGAGGTATTTAAATGTCTCTATCTTATCTCCCCTATCCCATCTTTCCTCTAAAGTATATATATTAAGAACTTTAAATCTGTCATGTGCTTCATAACAAAGACCACTAACCATTTTAGTAGCCACCCTCTGCACTGACTCCAACCTGCTTATATTCTTTTGAAGGTGTGGTCTCCAGAATTGCACACAATACTCCAAATGAGGTCGCACCAGAGACTTATACAGAGGCATTATCACCTCCTGCTCGCCATTCCTCTCCCTATGCACCCAAGCATTCTTCTAACTTCCGCCATCGCCTTTTCTACCTGTTTAGCTACTTTAAGATTGTCAGAAACAATTACGCCCAGGTCCCGCTCTTCTTTCATGGACAGAAGTACCTCACTCCCTACACTGTGCCTCTCCTTTGGATTTTTGCTCCCCAAATGCATGACCCTGCATTTTTTAGCATTCAATTTCAGCTGCCAAATTTTAGACCATTCATTAAGCTTAGCTAGATCCCTCCTCATGTTATCTACTCCTTCATGGGTATCTGCTCTATTGCAGATTTTGGTATCATCCGTAAATAAGCAAACCTCACCGACAGCCTTTCTGCAATATCACTAACAAAGATGTCAAAAAGAATCAGACCAAGGCCAGATCCTTGCGGCACACCACTGGTAACCTCCTGCTCCTCACAGTGAACTCAATTTACCTGTACCTTTTGTCGCCTCCCACTCAACCAGTTTCTAACTCGATTAGTAACTTTAGGGTCCATCCCTAGGGTGCTCAGTTTGTTTATAAGTCACCTTTCTGGAACCGTGTCAAAGGCTTTACTGAAACCTAATACACCACATCTAGGGCTTTTCCTCGGTCCAACTTCCTGGTCTCCCAGTCAAAGAAATCAATTAAATTTGTCTGACAAGACCTGCCTCTGGTGAATCCATGCTGCCTTAGATCCTGCAGTCTATTGGACTCCAGAAACCTCACTGTTCTCTCCTTTAGTAGCCTGTCCAATAATTTACTAACCACAGAGGTTAGACTAATCAGCATGTAGTTCTCATTGTCATCCTTACATCCGCTTTTGTATAAAGGGACCACATGTGCCTTTCTCCAGTCCTCTGGTTCCAATCCCTACGCCAAAGAGGCATTGAAAAGGTCAGACAGCGGAGCCACTAGAACATCTCCAAGTTCCCTCAGTATTCTTGGATGTATCCCATCCAGACCCATTGCTTTGTCTACTTTTAGTTTAGCTAGTTCCTCATGAACATATTCTTCTGAATATCGTTCAAGATCCCCATCGCTTCTGTTCCTATTTGTGGGTGTTTTCTGAGATCCTGCTCCTAGCTCTTCATCTGTGAACAGAGGACAGAAATATTTGTTAAGAAATTTCACTTTATCTTCATCAGTTTCTGCATATTCCTCCTCTTCACTCTTGAGTCTGATAATACCACTTTTCCCCTTCCTCCTCTTAATAACATATCTGAAAAATGTATTATCCCCCCCCCCCCCCCCACTTTTATTGCATTGGCTATTTCTTCTTCTTTGTGTACGTTTGCTTTCCTGACTATTGAAAGGGAGAGTCAGAGGGAGGACAGTGAGGGGCAGGTTGCAATAGTCAAGATGGGAGGTGACTAGAGAGTAGATAAAGGTCTTAGTAGTTTGCTCAGAAAGGAAGGGATGAAAATTGCAGGTTTTAGCTATCTGTTGAATCTGTGCAGAGAAAGATGATCCCAAGGTTGCGAGCTCAGCAAACAGGGAGTAGTATAGTGTTATCCACAGAAACAGAGAAGGGAGGAAGGGGGAAGTGGGTTTAGGGGAAAGATAAAGAGCTCAGTTTTGGCCATGCTCAATTTCAGATAGTGGTGAGACATCCAGGCAGCAAAGTTGGATGAGCAGAGATTTGGGCCTGGATTCCTAGAGAGATTTTAGTTGCAGAGAGGTAGATCTGAGAGTCGGCATGATTCTCTGGGGATTCTCTGGTTCCCCCCTGCTTTCAAACTTGCCTGAGCTGTTACTGGGTCCAGCAAAGGGTAATCCCCCCCCCCCCCCTTCTGTGTAGTCCAGGCACTTATTGTGAACTGCTAGGCAGACAAGGGAGTATACCAGTCCAGGGAGCAGTTGCCCAGAGCTTCTGTGATGCTCCAGGAGTGTTCAGTGTCAGAGTAAACTTGAGAGGAGATTAGAATCTATGTAGCAGCAACTATTTAAGATTTTGGCACTTGACACACTATCATTCACCCTTTTCAATAATTAGAGTCCAGGCCAAAGGTTTATGTTCTGAACAAAGGATTTACTTAAAATTAGCATCACTGATAAGCAACTTTAATCATTAACAATTCAATATGAAGAATAAAACTGTATTACACTAGATAAATTCCGTCAGGTAATATATGAAGGGTAATTTACCCCATTCCTTCCACAATCTGCACTCTCAATTAAATTATTTACTCTTTTCCAACTCTTTTCTCAGATATAAAATCACTTTATAATTAGTAATTTAGTCTTCTGTCCTCCCTCTATCATTAAAGCACTTGGGCTTAGGGTTCTTTGCCTTCAGTTCCCCATACTCAAAGGACTCACTTCCCCTTCACTTAGGTACCTTGTTGTTTCTTCTTATTTGGTGTTGGTTTTCACTATCAGAGGACGTTTTGTGCAGACCTCTGCAGGAAGCCTCATATACAGGCTGAGCTCCCCTCCCTCCCCCGTGCCAGGGCCAGGGCAAGGATAGAAATGTCCTAGGTAAACCTCATCCTTAGCATCCCCCTGCTCCCACCCCACCCCCACTGCTGCCACCCCACTCTGGGATGGGCGGCAATGCTTTTAAAATGGTACCACAGAGCTTACCAGGCACAGGGCAGTGGATTTGGAGGGGGCAGAAGCAGGAACAGCACTGCAGTGCTGGAAGTGATGGTAAGTGCTGCAGTGCCATTTTGAAAGCATTGCATGTCCTGGAGAGGTGTGACAGTGGAAGCTATGAGCCGCCCTCCCACTATTGACACTCTAGGTAACCACTTAGTTTGTCTAATGGTAGCACCAGCTTAGCCGTGCACTTATGCAGTGGCTCCGAGCTTCTTTTACTTTTTGCTGGTTAGGGTGGCTGATGCAGATCTCCTTCCTAGGTAAAGTACCTTGGCTGGGTGCCAGATTTGCATGGTGCAGTGGCTTGAGGGCAAAAGACAGGATACTGCCTTTGGGTTGAGGTTTTTTATAGCAAGTGGGCTTTCCCTTCTCCAAAAAGTCTCCTCCCATCCTGAACTGAATGGCAAAGAGGAACCTCCCATTATTCTGGAAAGTGCCAGTCCTTCGCCTGTATAATTATGAAAGTTGTTAGTAGGGATACTGGATGAAGATGCTGATCCTAGCTGCAAAAATCCTAGCAGTTTCTACACCAGCAAGGACAAGCTGCCTGGCTGCAAGCTAGAAAAGGTAAAAGCTGGAGTTGGCTTGCCTGTTCCCATTTGACAGGAAGGCTGGGGTTCCACGTGCCAGGAGCTGAGAGTGCCTCAGCCAGAGACAGAGAGAGGAGCACCTGAGAGAAAGCAGCAATCAGGATAGAGGCCTCACCAAGCACAGAAGACAGCCAGTTCCTCTAACAGCTTGTGCCATGCTGGAGACTTGGAGAGAGCGCTCGTTCAGCAGACACCAAAGCCTGTGAAGATTGTAATCTTCTGTGGCAGCGAAGATATTGCTACAGCCTAAACTGTGTGAGCAGCCTGCAGGAACTTGCCACGTTACCCAAATGTCTGTGTAACCAGTACAGCCCAAAGGAAAAAGAGGAGAAATAGGCTTGAGCCTGGCAGAACTTGCCTGGTTAGGCAGTCACCAGAGGACCTTGGCTACTCATTTAAAGGTAACTCAAGGGAAACAGTGACAGACTATCCAAAGGTCTAGACTTACTTTCTCCGGGAGGAGATCAGTCACAAAGAGACTTAATAAAGCAAACAATTGGGCCCCCATCATTTTAGAATTTATGGAATTTTACTACTACTGCTGGTTTTTCCAAATCCCAGCCCTAGCCAGGGACCTCTGTTTCATTTTCCTTCCTGCATTTTTCCCTCCACTAGCTGGAGCAGTGAGTAGGTGCAAGGGAATCCTTACAGTTTTGTTAAGTGTTATATTGCCATCTGGATTATGAAAATCAGGGCCGACCTTAAGCCAGTTGAACCTATTTGATTCAATGGGGCCCTGCGATATGGTTGCCACCTCCAGCTGGTTGAGGAAATGGAAGCACTGGTATTGTCAAAAATATGTGTAGAATAGTAAAAAAAAATTGGAAATCCAGTAACTCTCTCATTCAAAACAAGAAATGTCAGGATTTTGAAAGGCTTTCCAAAGGATGAAGAAATAATTGACTTCAGTGCTTTCATACTATTGATTCACACATGCATAAACAACTCATATACACCATCAGTACGTATAGCCATCCGGCTACACATGCCCCGCTGCCCTGTTGAGGCACACTGCCATAACTGTTTTAACCAAATCTCCTGCACAGGCATGCCTGAGTCTGCAAATGGAGGAAAGGGGAAACGTGCCATTTTAGCATACTAGGCATGTGCACTTTTCTACTTGTTCCCTATTACTGGGATCTTATTCCACTATTTTATAACCACACACCATTGCACACTGTCTTGCAGTGACCTTCTTTTACACAAACCCGATCCATGTTCATCCTGAGCATGACCAATAGGTGTCACTGTTGTACAGTGACTGTAATTCCTTCTTTTCCACTTCACCCAGAAATAGAACCCAGGTCCTCTGTATGGCAGCTCACAGCACCACTACTAAGTCACCATGCTGGCCCATATGTTCAGTTTTAAAACAAAATGCATTTTTAGAATGACGTAGATAACCTCATTGTATGGTTTTATCTATCAGCAATCTATCAAACCAGTGAAACTAACTTTAGTTTCTCCTAGCTAATACTGAAGTGCTTGTATGGGAATTCAAAGTAACACATAGCATATATTTCTTGAACATGTTCAAAGTTAAAATAACATCTTTTAATATAGTGCACTATATATGTGACTTTTCCTTTATAATATATACAACCGATGGCCTTGGTTTTCAATTCCAAAGCATCATATTACCAAGTGACTGAATGATTTTTCTTCCATTGCTGTACAGATTATATTTTCAAAAGTTCATAGACAAGAAGGCAGTGTTGAAAATGCAAATACGGACCCATCTGTGGGAGAATTCTGTATTCAATCATTCCAGTGTTATTTATTTTTCTCTTCAGTTAGTTATTACCAGAAATACAGCATGACCTTTCTTTTTGATGTTTTAGAATAAATAATTATTAAACTTTAACTAGTGTAGCTTGCCACCCAAATGAGAGAGACATCTAGTTAAAATAAGCAGTCCCCTTATGTTTTTCACATTTTCAAATCTGTGCTGCTTCCAACAGTTTAGTAAGATTAATATTGCAACATTATATTTTAAGTCACAATCCATTAGACCTAACGGCCTCAATTCATCCAAAATATTTTGGATCTCCACAAGGCAAATATTGAGAAGCAGCAGCTAGCATAAAAGCAGACATTTGGAAGAAAAAATAGATGTTTAGTATGACCTATGGAAAGATAGTAGGACCACACAAGAGGAATCTTCCCTCTTCCCATAAATCTGCCTTCAAGAATTAATTCACCAAAAATAAAGAGGTATTGTATTCCCTCACAAGGCCCTTCGATCTAAATCTATTTATCCCTGCTTGAAGGAAGAGGAATTCGGAACCAGAGAGTTTAATTTATGGTAGTTAATTTAGGCCACTTCTTTCTACAAGCAAACCTATACTCGACACATGTACAATATATAATCAAAACCACAGTACAGAAGTATTTGAAATATATGCATAATTAATATCAACTACATAATAAGACATTATAACAAACCTTAATTATTTCAATGAATAAAAATACAATAATCCCCTCCTTGCAAATTAACATCTCCAAACTCATACTAACCTGCTGATCCCCAAAGTGATCTCTCTCACATAGAGGGCTTGGAGCTACGCATCCCACACAGTGCAAAAACAACAAAAAGTACAAAGACCTGTCCTTGACATGCAGCTCCCAATTATTTTTAATGGGCAATGGTTTGATACAGCAAAACAGTTTGCCTTCTAGCGTAAGGAAAAGAACATCATAAGCCATAGTATTTTAGTTAAAGAAGTAGTGATGCAGATATTGTAAATATAGGTAATGTTATTTACCCATCCTGCAATGTTTTGATCCCTGTGATTTCTGGTTATTGCCCCTTTCAGAGCTAGGGCATTTCCCCTTTGAGTCTGCAACCCTAATATTTTGGAACTGGGAGGACCTGCTGCAGAAATCTCGGGAACGTTCTACTGAAGAGCAAAGGCTTAGTTCTCAAAATTAATACTTTCAGGGAAAAGTTCAAGGTTTTATTTTGTTAGCATAATTTTATTTCTACTAATATTTTCAAAAAGAATGAGAAAGGATTCAGAGCTAACGCTTTCAGGAAATAAATGCTAGAAAGATAAAATAAAATCAGAAAAAAATGTGATAGGAGATACAGAGCTACCGACCATCATGGATGCCTTGCTCCGCAAACGTCTCTCCCACCATGCCAGAAAAATAACTAAAAACTCACACACTACCTAAAAAGTGGGAAAGGCAAAGAAGAAGTCCTGGAGTAGTAAGTAATTGCAAGGGTGCTCACCACCTGAAAGGAATAGCAGCTCAAGGTTAATATTGTATGTAAGGCAGGAGATGCTCTTTGTGCATCTGGAAAGAGGAGCAAATTATGTAACAGTCAACGACAGTCCCCACACGCAACGATGGTCTACCTCCACAAAAGCTATCACACAGGAAGCATAAGAGGCTGTTATTCGGCCAATACCAGCACTTTCCAGTGTCCTACATAATTTCTCATCCAGAAACATAATCCAGGCAGTAATATGGCTTACACAAGTCAGCGTAAAAAGTATAATCCCTATCTCTAGGTCAGCGAGCCTTCCAGGCATCAAACAAGCCAAGCTTAGCTATTGTATGTTTAAGAGCCTGACTATGCAGCAAGCAAACAATACAGGTGCTTCCAACGACAACCCTCCCCTGAGCAAATGCACCAAGGAAACCTTAATGGCATTGAAAATGCGATACCTGATCCTCGTTAGGCTTATAAAGTGAGGCAAAAGTATAAACTAAGGGGTATGTTTACTAAAGGGCGCTATTTGCGCTGCTGTCACATTATCGCATGATAAGGCACCTTATCGCGTGATAATGGCGCTTTACCGGGCGATAAGGCGCCTTATCGCGCGTTAACGCGCGCGGCGGCGCAAACGAGCGCTGAAGGCGGAGAAAGGCTTCCAGAGGGCGGAGGAAGTCTCCCCAGGGGCGGAGAGGGTCAATGGGTGGAGAGTGGGAGGGGAGAGACTCCCTGTACACTAACGCTGTGGATTCCTGGGCTGAAAACTAACACGAGTGAAACCCTCACGTTAGAGCAGATTTAAAGGGAAGAGAAACCATTTCCGTCAGCAATGTACAGCAAAACCAGGGAAACCTACAAAAAGTGATAAGTGTGATACATGTGCACGGAACAAAAGGGCAAATAAACATTGAAAATGACCTGAACAAACTGGAAAAAAAACATAACCAAGCTGGGCAATAGTGATATTAATGGGAAACATCAAAAAACACTACAGGGAAAGCTCCACAAAAAGGATATCAAGTTTGGAAGGGGCTATGCTCTGTCCCCATACAAGGTGAATGATTCCACAGTGAAATAGCGCTGATCAGAGTTTCCCCTTTCTATTGGGCAGGTTTCCTATGGCATGCACATGTCCCGCAACAGCAGGGTGGGCATGTCAGAATGGGCAACTGGACAGATGCTGGAAAAGGGGATAAAGAGGGCTGAAGGCGGCACATGCTGTGGTACAGCTGGGCCACAGTGCGGACTAGGGTGATGCCTAGGTGGCCCATAGGAATGCTGAAACAGTAGAGCCGCCAGACAGCAACTGATGAGGGCCCAACATGGGCATGAGTGTGTTTCCCACAGTGTCACAGGGGATAGTACCCAGCAGGTACCCCCAAGGGCACAGAACTTTGGCAGGCGGTGCTGGGGGGAAACGTGAACATCTATGCAGGGACCCTTACCCCAGAACCCACACCATAGGCAGCCGCCTACCGGTACACTAGATGACCTGAGACTGTGCACCACCAGCAGAAGGGCATGTCAGCATGGCGACAGAGGGGTACTGGTGGTGGAGGGGGCAGTGGCAGCTGCCCACAGCAAACCATGGCCTAGCCCTGTTTAGGTGGGTGCCATGCACTGCAACAGACAGGCCCTGTCTGACGAACAGTCATGGTATGACCAGGGAATGCACTGCCCCTGTGGCAACAGTGTGGTGCAGTATGCATAGCCAGTGTGTTCAGAAGCAGAAGGTCACAGGTTCAAGTCCCAGCTGTGGCTCCCACCAACCCAGTCCCCATGTTTTACCCAGTACTAAACCGTGGTAATAAAGAGGGAACCTTTATTGCAGATAACATAAACATGCCTGAAATGCCTATATGTTACCCTACAGAGCACAGACACCATAGACATGTGCAATACCTAGAGGAGAGTTTCCCAAATGCAGTCCTGGAGGGACAAACTCCATTCAGGCGTCATGCTGTCCCTAATAAAGATGCCTGTGCTGCATTTCTATGCGCCGCCCCATGGTATGCAGATGTATCCATGCATATTCATTAGGGACAGCATGAAAACCCAAACAGTGTTTGGCCCACCAGGACTGGAGTTGGGAACCTCTGCCCTAGAGCAGCGGCCAACAGGGGCAGAAACACCCGCACCCACAGGCGCCATTATCCAAAGCCTCCTGGAGAAGCAGGATGTTGGGCCCTGCATGCAGCACCATCTCCCAATACTAGCACTTGTATACCATAGCACTGCCACCCTAAACCTGGGAATACGGTACACATATATGAAAAGGTTGCTATGATTACTGGCAGATAGCAATCCCTAAGTTAAGCACAATCTGCTCATTGAGCTGTATCATAGCAACCTCTCTGATGTCTGTGGAGTGTGTTTCAGGTCTGCTGTCTGACAGTGTTTACCATCCTGGTGAGTGACCCCAACAGTATTGCGTATCATAGCCATGCCTGCACTGTGCCCAGGACTGGTGCGGTGGCCAGGGCTGTCAAAAGCCTCTATAGTTGCACAATGCTGGCATAGGTGTGGGAGTGTGTGTCTGTCTACCCAGTGTGTGGTGGCTGCCAACACCTTCCTCAGCCCACACTGCTTGCACTGTTGCCAGTGTCAGCCTGCCAATGTGCATAACGAGGAGCAAGGTACCATGGGTATAGCCCGGACAGGGTGGCCTGGCCAGGATGCATCTGCACAGGGCATAGGGAAATGGCTCGGACATTGTAGTGCCCGGCCACCACCTGCATGGACAGGGTGGCCACAGCATGTCCTGCTGGGAGGTCACTCTCACCCTGACTGAGCAGTGACCACGGCATGGCTAGGTTCCCCCATAGTGCTATATAGCATTTTTCTCATGTGATATTTATGGGTTCTCTTTTGGGGCCCAATCACTGACGTATCTACTTGGTGTGTATGCTGATATCCCAGTTCTGGGTACACACATCTCCTCCAAGAACATGCACTATGGACTAGTGAGCAGACTATCTGCAGCTAGTATGTGTCTGGCCGGAACACCTTGCAGGGTGCAGCGGCTGGAGGCTTGCTGCTGGAGAATGTCAGATAGTGATGGGGGCAGCTGAGCATTTCCAGGCCTACTGTCTGTCTGCTATTGCTTTATGGATGTGTACAGATCTGCATTGCCTGCCCTGTAGGGTGTCTGTTGTCCAGCAGGACTGGGGTTGATGGTCCCCTCTACTGCCACCATTGCAGGGAGGTAGAATGGTGATCTGTTGGTGAGAGATCCTGTTTCCCACCCTGAGCCACAGAGGGTGGGTTGGGTGGTGGTAAATAATCCGCCTATGGGTCCAAACACCCCACCCCCACCTATATCATGTGACCATGACACCCAACACAGGATATGCACTATTCTGGGTGCATCATAGCCCATAAGGACTAGACATGACTGAGAAATCCAGATGGACACAGATGTATCCTAGGTGTGTCTGCAGGAACTACCTATCACACACACTAGCACTGATGGGGACCTGCAGCATGATGTATTTCAGCTATGAAAGATACTGTGGACCTGGTGCTGGGCGCCCCACCTCACCCTCAGGGTGAGCACAGTACCCGTACAATGTGATGGTCTGTAGCTACTCTGTGCCAGTAACACACACCCCCTACCAGGCTGAGGTGATGTGGGGGTGCACACGGTCAGTTCCCCCTACCAGGCCGAGGTGCTGTGAGGGTGCATACCCCATCTTGTGATCATCTGTAGACTGCTGATTTGCATGTGCAGTGC
The DNA here is from genome assembly GCA_033557465.1 of Ichthyophis bannanicus. Classification (NCBI taxonomy): domain Eukaryota; kingdom Metazoa; phylum Chordata; class Amphibia; order Gymnophiona; family Ichthyophiidae; genus Ichthyophis; species Ichthyophis bannanicus. The sequence goes on from CM066031.1 coordinate 452,744,101, forward strand.
ATCATGGGTACGGGTGGGTTAACCCTATCCTGGTAACCACAGCAGACAGTTTGTGTGGTGATCTGCAGTCCTTCTGTAGCCAGTTAGGGGTTTGTTAATAGCTGTAGCCCACTGGTTACTTCACTGTCTGTAGAGCCAGAGGTCATGGGTTTGATCCCACAGTGGGGTTATTTGATAGGGCTGTCTGAGGCATTTTCTTTTTTAATTTAAATTAGTGCTGCCAGCAAAAACACCCTCACAGTGCTGTAGCCTTAAGGTGCCTCATATGGCGCCCTCTCAAGCATTCTATAAGGCATCCTAGAAAGCGCCCTATAAGGCGCCCTATAGGGAACATTATAATGTGCCTTGGCGGACAGTGCACTTTATAATGTGCCCTCTGGAGTGCCTTATAGGGCACCTTACGCGGCACCTTAGGTTACGGCACTGTGAGGGTGTGTTTGCTGGCAGCACTAATTTAAATTAAAAAAGAAAATGCTTCAGACAGCACTAATTTAAAGTAAAGGGTAATGCCTCAGACAGCCTTAGTCATCAAGCCCACTGGGGGATTGAACTCATGACCCCTGTGTCATCAGCCAATGTATTAACCATTGTGCTGCACCTCTGTTGCTATGCTTGCAGGTCAGCGCACCTAATTAGGGCTAATGCGCATTAACGTGCCACGGCTCCCTCTATCGCACGAAAAGTACCTTATCGCACGATAACCCTAACTGCTACCTTAAGATCGGAACGCCCACTACCTTATATGGCATCCTGCACACTAATGCCGGCTGCACGTTAAGACTGCTTAGTAAACATACCACTAAGCCTTTTACAGTAACAATGGTAAATATACTTCTGTCTGCAGGGTCTCGCTTGACCTCATGTACTTCAGGGCACAGCAGTTTATGAAATAAAATCCCAATCCCCTTTCTATTTTTGCCCTATGTGTCAGAAGCAAACAAGACATTCTGCAAGCCTGTTTTTCAAATCTGCCTGTTAAGCAACGCGAAGGAGCATCTTCTGCAAAAGAAGAACCTCCACTTAGAGGTGTTTTGATTTGGCAAATAACCAGTGCCTCTTCTATGGGGAATTCAACCACCTAACATTTAACATAGTCATCTGCACCATACAAACACTCACACGCAATCATACAAACCCATAATAGTCCATTTTGATTTGTCATACTATGTCAGACCAAATGTCCATCAAGCCCAGTATCCTGTTTCCAACAGTGGTCAATCTGAGTCACAAGTACATGAGGATCTCAGAACATACACAGATTCCATGATGCTTATCCCAGGGATAAGCAGAGGTTTTCCCCCAGTCCACTTTAATAATGGCTTATGGACTTTTCCTTCAGGAACTTGACCAAATCTTTTTAGAAATCCAGCTACCTAAACAGCTTTAACTACTTCCTCTGGCCACAAATTTCAGAGCTGAATTACATGTTGCATGTTTCCTGGTTCTTGTATTTTCTTTCTTCAAAAACAACTGATTCACGCTTACTCATCCCACTCCACTCAATTTGTAGACCCCTACGATATCCCCTCCTCAGCCTTCTGTTCTCCAAGTTGAAGAGCCCTAACCTCTTAAGCCTTTCCTCTTTGGGATATCTTTACATCCACTTTATCATTTTGGTGGCCCTTCTCTGTACCTTTTCTAATTCTGCTATATATTTTTTTAGATGCAGCAATCAGAACTGCACATAATACTCAAGGTGCAGTTGCACTATACAGTGATACAGAGGCATTATGATATCCTTTGTTTTATTCTCCATTCCTTTCCTTAGCATTTCTAGCATTCTATTAGCTTTCTTGGCCACCATTGCACACTGGGTGGAGGCTTTCAACATTTTATCTACAATGACTCTTAGAACCTTTCACTTGGTGGTGACTCCTAATGTGGAATTTTGCATCATATACGGGTATGTTTACTAAACAGCGCTAACGGCACAGCTGTGATGTTATCGCACGATACGTGATGTTATCATGCGATAATGGCGCATTACCGTGCAAGAACGTCACGTATCGCGCGATAATGTCTCCGGCGGCGTTAACATGCACAGAGGGTGGAGTAAGGCTCCCCAGAGGGTGGAGTAAGGCTCCCCAGGGGCGGAAATAAGGGGTCAATGGGCGGAGAGTGGGCAGGGAGAGGCCCCATGCACACTAACGCTATGAAATGAAGGTCTGAAAATTAGCACCAGTGAAAACCTCGCGCTAGAGGCACATTTGCAGGGAAGAGAGACCATTTCAGTCAGCAATGTGCAGCAAAGGCAGGGAAACCAAGAACGTGACAGTAGTGATACATGTGCAGCAACATCATAGTGCCCAAGTACGAGAGGGCATTATGGTGAGGCTGCAAATGGGGTACAGGGGGCTGCAGGCAGGACATGCAGTGCGGCAGCTGGGGCACAGGGTGGACTAGGCAGATGCCTAGGTGACACATAGGATTGTAGAAGCAGAAAACCAGCAAGACAGCAACTGACCAAGGGAAAACATGGCCACGAGTGTGTGTCCCACAGTGTCAGTACCCAGCTAGTACCCCAAAGGGCACATAACATCGGCAGGTGGTGCCGGGGGGAAGCGTAGATGTCTATGCAGGCACCCCTACCCCATATCACGCACCATAGGCAGCCGCCTACTGTCACACTGGATGGCCTGGGACTGCACACCACCAGCATCACCGGCAGAAGGGCATGTCAGCATGGTGGCATAGGGGTGCTGCTGGCGGAGGGGGCAGTGGCATCTGCCCACAGCAGACCACGGCCAAGCCCCATTTAGGTGGATGCCGTGCACTGCAACAGACAAGGTCTGTCTGACGAACAGTCATGGTATCCCCAGGGAATGGTCTGCCCCCTGTGGTAACAGTTTGGTACATTACACACAGCCAGTGTGTTCAGGAGCAGAAGGTCACAAGTTCAAGTCCTAGCTGTGGCTCCTGCAAACCATGTCCCTATATTTTACCCAGTACTAAACCATGGTAATAAAGACAGAACCTTTATTGCAGATAAAATAAACATGCCATAAACGCCTATATTTTACCCTACAGAGCACAGACACCATAAATATGTGCAATCCCTAGAGCAGAGTTTCCCAACTGCAGTCCTGGAGGGCCAAACACCATTCAGGTTTCATGCTGTCCCTAATAAATATGCCTGTGCTGCATTTGTATGCCCCGCCCCCATTGTATGCAAATGTATCTCTTGCATATTCATTAGGGACAGCATGAAAACCTGAACCGTGTTTGGCCCACCAGGACCGGAGTTGGAAACCTCTGCCCTAGAGCAGCGGCCAACAAGGGCACAAACACCCACACCCACACCCACAGGCTGTCACCCTGCACCCACTCCCTAACCTTGAGGGTTAAGGAGGGATGGGCCTTTTGTAGTTGTGGGGGCCAAATGATAGTCGGGAACAAGAATATTTATTTTATGAGGATTTTATTTACCCCGCTCCGTGGTGGAATGGAACAGGCGTGAGGATTACCAAAACAGGAACAAAGGAAAAATCCAGGCTTTGCAATACTGTGCTTAAATTATTCTTCACACTGGAGTGCACATTACATCATGTGTCCTTTTACTTTGTATTCACAAATAATCAAGTGAGAAACAATAATGTTCATGTGTTGTAACCAGATTATACTTTAGCTTATTTTTCCTAATGCTTCATAAGCTCTTCATCTAGGTACTTAAACACTACTCATTTTCATAAGCTTTTAATCCAGGTATTTGAACAGCATACCATTCAGGATAAGGTAGAAAATATGACCATTCAAGCTTTTCTTTAGTCCACTTTGTCAATCAGCCCAATTGAGCAGTCCATTGGCTGATTAATTTCAATCATGGGCAACGGAGCAGGTAATGGAATTCCTGGCTCAGGACTATTTCCTGCTTGGACTGAGTTTTGTTCAGCAACAGCTCTTTTATCTAAGAACTGTTTAAACTCACTGAGAAGAAGTTCAGCCTGCCTTCTAGCTGGGCTAGACTGAGGATATTCTCCTTGCTTGGGTAAGTGATTATTTACTTCTGGAAAGCAAGTAATGCCGTCTCTGTTTAAACAATCAATGCCTGCCATGGAGTTACCCCTCCCCCACTTATCTCTGTTTGCAAGTGTTGGGTTAACAAGTTCCTCTGCACGAGATCTGCTTTTAAAGAGTGATTCAAAGGTAGGACCTCCTGAATTATCTTGGCTTAATTCTCTTCTGAACAGTTCAGCTGAATTCTTTATGTCAGCCTGCTTGCTAAAAGCTGGAGCTGTTTGGTGAGAAAAGCTGGGTTTGTTTAAAGAGACTTCAGGCTGTAGCCAACGGCTCTCACACTGCCTGAAACTGTCCTGAGCTTTAAAGTCAGCATTCACTCTTTCTGGCTTCTCATAAAACTTGTCATATGAATTAAATACAGCAGGTACCTTAAAATGAGGCTTGTCTGAGAATGCCTTGCCACGGTGCCTTTCTCTCCAAGGGTCAACTGTGTCTTCCAGAAACCTAGGCTTTAATCCTGGGTCTCTCAGTGCTTCTAACCTCTGTTGCTCCCAGAAGGTTCTTTCAGGCACTGAGTATCCTTGGTAGCTACTTCCTGGTTCTGAATCCCTTTTCCTTGTATTACGGCTGGGCAGTGTTTCTCTTGCTAGGTCAAAGGATTCTGCATCCAAGAGAGCTTCTTGCTTTTCCAACGTCCTTTGCCTTCTCACTCGTGGGCTCAATCCACTTTCACTTCTCATTCCATTCGTCCTACTCTTCAACCTACTACTGTCTTCCTTCTCTCTGCTTAACAAGGCGCCCCTGCTCTGGGGAGCCCGCCTCCTACTAGGGCATGCCCAATCAGCAGCTCTGCTTCTCTCCTCCCCTGAGGTGAACTGTGTTAGCTGATTAGCTCCCTGCAGCTTGTGCTGAGAAGGGAAAACCTTGCATTTTCCTGCAATACCTGAACCAACCAGCGGGTCAGTATCAGTTTCCATGGCTTCCAGTCCTGCCACTGTGTCACAAGGCTCCACTATCCAAAGCCTCATGGAGAGTCAGGCTGTTGGGCCCTGCGTGGAGCAGCATCTCCCAATACTAGCACCTGCATACTTTCGCAATGCCATCCTAAACTTTGGATCTGGTCCACCGAAAGGAGCACCTCACCACGTTATACGAAAGACACCCAGTCACTAATACGTGGTGGTTAAACCAAGGATACTTTTATTGAGTCCAAAACCTGAGAGCCCGACACAGGCTCAGGGGATTCAGGTTTGCTGCAGGTAAATAACCATAAATACTATAAAACACTTAAAAATAAAATCATAAACCATACAATTAACAACCTTTTTAACTCTTGTCATGTTTAAGTGCACTTATATGGTTTTAGTTTATTATGGTCTTATTGGTTGTATATGTTTTTAATTATTTATTTATTTTTAATTATTTATTAATCATTATTATATTTTTAATCATGTTTTTTTATGATGTTATTATATGGTTTATGATTTTATTTTTAAGTGTGTTATAGTATTTATGGTTATTTACCTGCAGCAAACCTGAATCCCCTGAGGAAGTAATAAAACGAAACACGGCCTGTGTCGGGCTCTCAGGTTTTGGACTCAATAAAAGTATCCTTGGTTTAACCACCACGTATTAGTGACTGGGTATCCTAAACTTTGGAACATGTTCCACATATATCAAAAGGCTGCTATGATTAATTTCAGATAACAAATCCTAAGTTAAACACAATTTGTTGACAGAGATTCATCATAGCAACCTTTCTGATATCTGTGGAGCAGTGGTTCTTAACCAGTCCTCCTTGAACCCCTAGGCCAGTCGGGTGTTCAGGATAGCCCTAATGAATATGCATGAGATATATATGCATTAGAGATATCCTGCCAACCTGACTGGTTTGTGGCCCTCTAGGGCTGGATTCAGAGACCCCTGCCTTACACCTTTGTCATTAAAGAATGTGAGCGGGCAAGGTGCAGATCTCCAAGACATCAAAAAGGTTAGCTAGAATATGTCACATGCCTCTTTGCTTCTCACCACCACCAAAATATTGTTTATTAGACAACTTTTTGGTGGTGGTGAGAATTGAGAAGGCATGTGACACATTCTATCTACCCTTTTGATGTCTAGGACATCTGCACCTTGCCCACTCACAATCTTAAATGACAGAGGTGTAAGGCAGGGGTCTCCAAATCCAGCCCTAGAGGGTGTCGCGAGCACTACCCTGGCGGCAAGTAGAGGTCAGGGCAGGTCGGACACAACTATATAGGGATGAGATTGGCCAGTAATCCAGAGGCCCAATTGGCTTTTGGTCCTATTAGTTTCCTGGGTCCTAATCTTCAGTGAAATCAACTGCACAAAGTGGTGGGAAAATAAAGGCTTTTATTTCCCTTTCTCGCAAGGGTTCAAATGATCGGGCAACAACAACAACGCAAAATGTCCTTACTTCAGGTAAGAAAAAGTAAAACAGAAGTTTAAAGCAAAAACTGTTATTTTCACAGTAGCGATGATATTCACACAAACAAGAGTGTTCTAGGCAGCAATACATATAGCTTACAAGCCTGGCAAGGATTCTAGGCTTCCCGTAGTACAGTACGTATAGTCCATTTCTGTATCTGAAACCTCATCTGCCAGTTCCACTTGCATTGGCTCATAGGCCGAAGCCTCTGACTCTGAGTCCTTGGTTTCAGGAAAGTTATAGTCAGGCTTCTTATATAGCTCCTCTAGCACTGCCCAATGTTCTGGGTGAAGCGTAGGGCGTCGGTTCTGTGCTGTTTTGTATTGAGAAGATTCCTCTCTACTTAGAGGTTTTATAGCAGCTTTATAAAAACACTTCTTATTCAAAACTCTCTTATCAGGTGAACTTTTTCTATACCTTGTATCATAAGAAGGTTTACCTTGTGAATTTGGCTTCTCTGTTCCAAGTGAAGGTTGAGGCCTGCACCAGTTTCTCTTCTGGCTTGCCTGTACAGCACGGCTTAGGTCTTCAGGCTGTCTCTCATTTGGTTTTAGACAACAGTTGCAGCAATGCTTTTGCCTCTCTGGGCAAACAGCTCTTACTCCTCTTTGAGCTGAGACCTTCCCAGGTTCTTCATTAGCTCCCACTCTGGGTGATTTTCTAGCAGTGGAATACTCAGGTTTCCATTCTAACCTCTTTTCCTCTGTTTTGCCTTCCTTCCTGCTGCACGCTGTCCTGCTGCCTTCACACCTGCTGCGTCCTTTCCAGCCACCTCTCCGGCTGCCTTGCCCGCTGCTTTTCCATCTGCCTCCTTTCCAGTCTTCCACACCCTCCTTAAGAAGTCCTCCTGCGCTCGAGGATTGGAAGCTGGCTGGCATTACCTCATGACCAGTGGGGCGTGGTTCCTCAGTTACTCTGAAGTCCCTCTTGCGCCCTCTAGCTGGCTCCTCCAGATATTGCAGCTTGTATGTATCTTTTTCTCTGTTTAAAACATTTTCTTTTCTCTCAACCGGGTCTGCTGGGTGACACATCCCCCTTCTTAAACTATTACGGGCTGGGGAAGCCTCTTCTACGCAGCACGTAATACGCGATACCGCAATCTTCTGCAGCTGACTGGCACTATGCTTCACTCAACTGTTATCCGCTTGTATCCCTTCAGGGTGGAATATGTTTTCAGCAGAAGCTAGCAAAACTGACCGTTCATACCAGGGCCGAAGAATGTTGACATGATAGACTTGTTTATGTCCTTTTGTATCTTGGACCAAGTAGGAAGTAGATCCAATGGGCTTAATTACTGTGTGAGGCCCCTTCCATTGGGCTTCAAACTTAGGTGTAGCGCCCGATACTAAGATCATCACTTTCTCTCCGACCTTCAGTTGTCTGGGTTTTGCATGCCGATCATATTGTTTTTGTTTTTGTTGACTTTCTTTCAGTTTCTCACCTGCGAACCGGGAGGTTCGTTCCAGGCGAGTTCTTAGGTTCTTCAAAAATAGGGGTACGCCTATTTCCTCATCAACGGGTTCAGTCCACTGTTCTCTCAAGACATCTAATATGCCTCTGGGTGCTCGTCCGTACATGAGCTCATAGGGCGAGGTACCTAATGAACGTTGTTTTCTTTCTCTACAAGCATATAAGATAAATGGCAACATGGTGTCCCACTCCGTCATTTGGCCATCCAAAGCTCGTCGAAGCATTTGTTTTATGCTCTGATTTAACCGTTCCACCAAGCCATTGCATTGGGGGTGGTAGGCGGCAGTCTTTATGTGGTGGATGCCAAAAGCGTCCCAAACCTGAGCGAGGTACTTTGATAAAAAGTTACTACCTCTGTCCGTTAAGACTTCCTGCGGGAACCCCACCTCACAGAGCAATTTGATTAGTTCCACAGCAATAGACTTCGCTGAAATATTTCTTAGTGGTACTGCCCATGGGAAACGTGTAGCCTGGTCAATAATCACGAGGATGTGTTGGAATCCTCTTGGAGTTTTGATAAGGGGTCCTACTATATCTATGGCCAGTCTTCTTACTGGGTCCGAGATTATGGGCATCGGAACTAGTGGTATTTCTGGTGGCCGGTTAGGAGTTACTCTTTGACAAGATGCACAGGATTCACAGAAGCGAGTCGTTTCTCGGAAGACTCCCGGCCAATAAAATCTGGCTAAAATTTGATCAAGGGTGCCTTGTGCTCCCTTATGACCCCCTACTGGATGGTCATGAGCCAGACATAAAACCAGCGACTTAAAAGTGTTTGGGACCACTAACTGCTTCCGAACAGTTCCAGTTCGAAGGTCCTTACACTCCCAATACAATATGTCCTCTTCCATAATAAATCTGGGGAAGGAATTCTTTTCTTCTCGAGCATGCTCAAGTGCATGAGCTAACGCAGGGTCTGCCCTTTGTTCCATCTTGAAGGAAGGGAACTTTTCCATCAACTCTGCAGGTACCCACGGCATCCCTTTCCCAGCTTCCAGGTCGGCTCTACCTTGAGAGCGGCACCTTCTTTCTCTTCGTCTCTCAGCCTTGGATTTTCTTACCTTCCTCAAGGGGTCGCCCATTAAGTCTTCGTGTGACGGAAGGTCTCCTAAGGAGGTGTCTCTAGAACATGAGGGCTTTTCGGCATCCTGGGTATGCGACCGTGTGGAAACTAGAGCTTCCTTAGGATCTATAGCACCCTTAATATTTTTCTGCTGAGGACTGAGATTTTCAGTAGGGTTATGGCGAATGCAAGTGGCACTTAGCGCTGCTGGTGGAGATAAGCCCTCTTTCAGACTTGTCCTGAATTGCGGCCAATCACGGCCTAATACCAGCTCTTGGGGTAATCTAGGCACCACTGCTACTAGCATTTCTTTCACAATGCCTAGTCCCTTAACCCACAATTTATATACAGGATAGCGGGTAACTGCTCCGTGTATACATTTTATTTTTACGGTACCTTCTGGCTGATCTGGAACTGACGAACCCTGATCTTTGATCACAAACCATAATCTCTTTGAAATCATAGTTTGATCAGCTCCAGAATCCAGGAGTGCTTTTACATTTATTCCTTGAATCTTTACATTCAATACAAAGCCTTCACGTATTGTTTTTGGGTTCTCACCCACAAGAGCAGTACGTGAATAACACTGTTGTTTCACATGACCCTTTTTACCACAAGAAAAACATCTCTTAGTATTTTCCTTTACTACAGGCTTATAACTTTTTGAACAGTATACATGGGTCGTGAGACATTTTCCAATTTCTGCGCCTCCATACCTACTACCAATTTGGGAGTCTCCACCCTGGGTTGGGTGACTCTCTCCGCTTCCAAATATCGCTCGGTGAGAGCTATTGTGTCGGTAGTGGTGCGGCAATTCTGCAGAATTAGAAAATTCTGTACTCTACTCGGTATGGCCGACATATACTGTTCCAGTATTATCGCATCCATTAAAGTATCTACATTTTTCTTTTCAGGCTGTAGCCACTTGTTTGCTAGACTACGTATCCTATGGCCTAGGGCTTTGGGCGTTTCATCGGCCCTGAGGGAAGTAGCTCTAAACATCTTATTATATGATATAGGGGTAAGACCTAAACGATCTCTAATGGCTGTGACTACCTCCTCATAGGTATTAGCTAGAGCTGGGGGCATCGCCCTGTATGCAGCGAGCGCTTCCCCCGTGAGGGACGCTGCAAGACGAATGGCCCACTGCTCAGGTGGCCATTTAGCAGAGCATGCAATTCTACTGAATGAATCTAGAAAATCATCCACATTGTCATTAGGACTTAGCTTCCCTACAATGAGATCATTGCATGTCCATTGTCCACTTCCTGGGTTGGTTGGTCCGGTTGCCGGCAGCTTCTCCGCGTTGGCCTTTGCCATCGCCTCTCGCTGATGAGCCAACCAGTTCTCCATGGTCTGTAGTTCCGGTAGCTGTTGCGCTTGCATGGCTTGGAGGGCTTGCGCTTGGTTTTTCTGCGCGAACTCCGCCTGTTTATCAAATTGGAGCGCCATCCAGGCACAAAGCTCCCTCGGTTCCATACTGCACCTGTATAAAGAGAGACAAGAAGAAAAAGAAAACCAAGTGTGGCTCTCCTAACAAAAGCTCTTCTTCTTTCCTCTTTTTTTTTTTTTTTCAAACTTCCCCGGATATCCAACACTACTCAGGCCTATCTACGTTTTACCTGACATTAGTGTTGAATCAGCTCTGGAATATACGTGCTGTCCCGCTCTGCAGTTCTCCACTTCTGGGGTAGCAACAGGATTTTCACCTTTCAGGATTTTTACGATCCGTTCCGGATTCCGACTATTCCATTCCAGGTTTTCTCCTTCCGATCCGGTTGACAGCAGATCCGTTCAGGGTTTTGTTTTTCCACTCCGGTTTTTCAGGCAGTTCAGTCCGGGTTTTATTTTTAAACTCAGGAGTTTTATTTTTCTTTTCTTTTGCGGTTGTAGGCTCCAATCCAATATCCAACAACTATGCCATTTTATGTCGCGAGCACTACCCTGGCGGCAAGTAGAGGTCAGGGCAGGTCGGACACAACTATATAGGGATGAGATTGGCCAGTAATCCAGAGGCCCAATTGGCTTTTGGTCCTATTAGTTTCCTGGGTCCTAATCTTCAGTGAAATCAACTGCACAAAGTGGTGGGAAAATAAAGGCTTTTATTTCCCTTTCTCGCAAGGGTTCAAATGATTGGGCAACAACAACAATGCAAAATGTCCTTACTTCAGGTAAGAAAAAGTAAAACAGAAGTTTAAAGCAAAAACTGTTACTTTCACAGTAGCGATGATATTCACACAAACAAGAGTGTTCTAGGCAGCAATACATATAGCTTACAAGCCTGGCAAGGATTCTAGGCTTCCCGTAGTACAGTACGTACAGTCCATTTCTGTATCTGAAACCTCATCTGCCAGTTCCACTTGCATTGGCTCATAGGCCGAAGCCTCTGACTCTGAGTCCTTGGTTTCAGGAAAGTTATAGTCAGGCTTCTTATATAGCTCCTCTAGCACTGCCCAATGTTCTGGGTGAAGCGTAGGGCGTCGGCTCTGTGCTGTTTTGTATTGAGAAGATTCCTCTCTACTTAGAGGTTTTATAGCAGCTTTATGAAAACACTTCTTATTCAAAACTCTCTTATCAGGTGAACTTTTTCTATACCTTGTATCATAAGAAGGTTTACCTTGTGAATTTGGCTTCTCTGTTCCAAGTGAAGGTTGAGGCCTGCACCCGTTTCTCTTCTGGTTTGCCTGTACAGCACGGCTTAGGTCTTCAGGCTGTCTCTCATTTGGTTTTAGACAACAGTTGCAGCAATGCTTTTGCCTCTCTGGGCAAACAGCTCTTTCTCCTCTTTGAGCTGAGACCTTCCCAGGTTCTTCATTAGCTCCCAGGCAATCACCTTTCACTCTGGGTGATTTTCTAGCAGTGGAATACTCAGGTTTCCATTCTAACCTCTTTTCCTCTGTTTTGCCTTCCTTCCTGCTGCACGCTGTCCTGCTGCATTCACTCCTGTGCCTTCACACCTGCTGCGTCCTTTCCAGCCACCTCTCCAGCTGCCTTGCCCGCTGCTTTTCCATCTGCCTCCTTTCCAGTCTTCCACACCCTCCTTAAGAAGTCCTCCTGCGCTCGAGGATTGGAAGCTGGCTGGCATTACCTCATGACCAGTGGGGCGTGGTTCCTCAGTTACTCTGAAGTCCCTCTTGCTCCCTCTAGCTGGCTCCTCCAGATATTGCAGCTTGTATGTATCTTTTTCTCTGTTTAAAACATTTTCTTTTCTCTCAACCGGGTCTGCTGGGTGACAAGGGCCACCAACCAGTCAGGTTGGCAGGATATCTCTAATGCATATATATCTCATGCATATTCATTAGGGCTATCCTGAACACCCGACTGGCCTAGGGGTTCAAGGAGGACTGGTTAAGAACCACTGCTGTGGAGTGTGTTTCAGTTTTTGCTTCTGACAGTGTTTACCACCCCGGGGAGTGACCCCAACAGTATTGTGTACCATATCAATGCCCGCACTGTGCCCAGGACTGGTGTGGCAGCCAGGGCTGCCAAAAACCTCTATCTTTGCACAATGCTGGCATAGGTGTGGGAGTGTGTGTATGTCTATCCAGTGTTTTGTGGCTGCCTACACCTTACTGAGCCCACACTGCTTGCACTGTATCCAGTGTTAGCCTGCTAATGTGCATAATGAGGAGCAAGGTACTGTGGGTATGGGCCGAACAGGGTGGCCTGAGCAGGAGGCATCGGCATAGGGCAATGGCTGGGACATTGTAGTGCCGGACCACCAACTGCACGGACAGGGTGGCCACAGCATGTCATGCTGGGGGGGGGTCACTCTCACCCTGACTGAGCAGTGACCATGGCATGGCTAGGTTCCCCCATAGTATAATTCTCTCAAGTGATATCTATGGATTTTCTTTTCTGGGGCCCAATCACTAACATACCTGCTTGGTGTGTGTGCGCTCACATCCCATTTTTGGGTGCACACAGTTCCTCCAAGAACATGCACTATGTACTAGCTAGCAGACTGTCTGCAGTTAGCATATGTATGGCTGGAACACCGTGCAGTGGGTGGTGACTGATGTGTCCTCTGCTGGTGAATGTCAGATAGTGGTGGGGGTCAGCTGAGATTTTCTAGGCCTACTGCGTGTCTGCCAGTGCCTTATGTGATGCATACAGATCTGCGTTGACTGCCCTGTAGGGTGCCTATTCTGGAGCAGTACTGGGGTTGATGGTCCCCTCTACTACCACCATTGCAGAGATGTAGAATGTAAATCTATTGGTGGGAGATCCTGTCCCCCACCCTTACCCACAGCGGGCGGGTTGGGTGGTGCTACATAATCCACTTTTGGGTCCAACCACCGCCCTTCTCTTATAACATGTGACCATGGCAACCACACAGGACATGCACTATTCTGGGTGCATCACAGTCCACAAGGGCTAGACATGACTAGGAAATACAGATGGACACAGGTGTAGCCTAGTTGCGTCTGCAAGGACTACCTATCACACAATAGCACTGATGGGGACCTGCAGCACAGCCTATCTCAGCCAAGCCAGGTGCTGCGGACCTGGTGCTGAGCGCCCCACCTCACCCTCGGGGTGAGCACAGGAACTGCACAATGTCACAGTCTGTAGCTACTCTGTGCCTGTAACACACACAGTCATTTCCCCCCTACCAGGCCGGGGTGCTATAGAGGCACATACCCCATCTTTTGAGCAGCTGTAGGCTGATGATCTGCATGTGCAGTGCATCATGGGTACGGGTGGGTTTACCCTATCCTGGTAACCACAGTAGAGAGTTTGTGTGATGACCTGCAGTCTTTCTGTAGCCAGCCAGCTGTGTGCTTGATGTTATAGAGATGTAGCCCACTGGTTACTTCAATGATTGTGGAGGCAGAGATCATGGGTTTGATCCCACAGTGGTGCTATTTAATAAGGCTGTTTGAGGCATTTCCTTTTAATTCAAATCAGTGCTGCCAGCAAAACCACCCTCACAGTGCTGTAGCCTATGGTGCCTCAGAAGGCGCCCTATAGGGCACATTATAAGGTGCCTTGGCGGACAGGGCACTTTATAATGTGTCCTATGGAGTGCCTTATAGGGCGCCTTATGCGGCACCTTAGGTTACGGCACTGTGAGGATGTTTTTGCTGGCAGCACTGATTTAAATTATAAAAAGGAACTGCCTCAGACAGCACTGATTTAATTTAAAAGGAAATGCCTCAGACAACCTTCTTACATAACACCACTGCAGAATCAAACTCATGACCTCTGCCTCCACAGTCATTGCAGTAACCAGTAGGCTACATTTTTATTGTTTCCAGCACTGCGCTGGCATGAACTTAGGGTTAACGCGCATTAACGCACCATGGCGCCCACTATCGCGCGATACAGATTCTTGCTACCTTGCCGCCGGAACGCCCACTCCTTATATGGCATTCTTCACATTAATGCTGCAACTAGTGCCGGTAACATTAAGACGGTTTAGTAAACATACCCCATAGTTATAGTTTGGATTGTTCTTCCCTAAGTGCGCAACTTTGCACTCATCCACATTAAATTTCATCTGCCATTTGGATGCCCAGTCTCCCAATATGTGAAGGTTCTCTTGCAAATTTTCACAATCCTCTTATGATTTAAGAACTTTGAATAATTTTGTGTCATCTGCAAATTTGATCACCTCACTCATTCCCATTTACAGGTCATTTATAAATATGTTAAAAAGCAGTATTCCCAGTACAGATCCCTGGCGCAGTCTACTATTCACCTTCCTTCATTGAGGAAATTGACCATTTAGTCCTAATTTCTGTTGTCTTTCAACTAGCTCCCAATCCACAATAAGACACTGCCTTCTATCCCATGATTTTTTAATTTCCTCAAGAGTCTCTACTACTACTGATCATTTGTATAGGGCTACAAGGCATATGCAAGGCTGTAGAGACACATGTAAAAGATGGTCTCTGCTCATCAAAGCTTGCAATCTAGTCAAGACAGACAACACAACAGCTGGGGACAAGGAAATGCTTATTACTGCCTTTAAAAATGCTGCATTTCAGCAGTTCATAAGATAGCAGAGCCACAGGAGCAAAGTGTTCACACAGCTCTCTCAAGTGGTGAATCAATGGGGGGGGGGGGGGTGCACTGATGGCAGCAGATACAGGAGGGAAGGAAAGGGCTGGAAAGAAGCTGACTTGGGGCGAAGGTGGGGGCTGGAAGGGAACTGACAGGAAGGGGAAGGAGGGGGCTGGAAGGGAGTTGGCACCTGGGGATGGCACTGGAAGGGGAATGGGCAGAAGAAAGGGTGACTGGAAGGGAGCTGATGGGAGAGGTGCACTGGGACTGGAAGGGAGTTGATACTTGGATGGTATTTGGACTAGAAGGGGCTGGACAGTGGGGATGGAGGGAAACTGGAAGGGAATGGACACCAGTGGTGGTATTGGGAATACAAGGGGAATGACATTGAAAGGTACTGGGAGGGGAGGACTCGAAAGGGGGGCAGACACTGGGGAGAGCTACTGGGACTGGAAATAGGCTGATACTGAGGGAGGTATTGGAAAATAGGCTGAGGCTGGACAAGAAATGGGTTTATGTTGGGGGAACTGGAAAGGAGTTGGAAGGTAACTGATGCTGTTATATGATGGGTCAGGCGGGGAAAAGAAGCAGAAACTGGGGGAGTTAAAAGGGAGAGAGGGCAGATATTGTGTGTATTGGGGGGGACAGAAACACAGCTGCTGAGTGTCAACTGACTCAATGAAGCAGAGGCAGGGAGGCTGCACTGCCACAGGCCTGGGACTATGAACCAGGCAGGCCTGGACAGTTTGCCTCTGCCTCAGCCTACAGGATGGAGAGAAAGAGAGAGATGCTAGATGGGGAGTGAGAGATTATAGACATAGAGGGGGAGAGAGAGTGAGCAAAAGACTTGGGAATAATGGACCGGGGAAGAACAGCTAGGGAATGGGAGGACTGGGGTGAAGGATGAAAAACAGTAGGTAGATGGCTAAAAAAAGAACTGGATAGTAAGGAGTAGTGAAACCTGAGTGACAAAAAGAGAAAGAGAAAGAAAGAAATGGAAGAAAACTGAAAGGAAAAAAAATCAATATCCAAGATGGAAGGAAGTGAAGAAAACAAAAGGAGAGACAAGAAATGGCAGATGTGCTATAGACCATAGAAAGAGAACTAAGAGCAGAAGCTCAGATCGGGACCAGCATGATCAGAGAATAAAATGATCAGACAACAAAGGTAAGAAAAATAATTTTATTTTCAATTTAGTGATTGGACTTTGCGCTATCTTTATATTTTACATTGTATAGGGAACTACATCTCTTATTTATATGTATGATTGTGTGCGATTGTAGAATAGTACTGGACATTTGGACTCACCAGCTGATACCTCCATGTCTATACCTACCTCTATGCACAAAAAAGGCATCTGCAAAGTGCTTATTTTGGCAACTGAAGACCTGTACAGAGAAGAGGAGAAAGCTTTTTCTGTCCCCCAGTACTTTTTGCCGCTCTAAAAAAGCATACAGGTAAATAAACAGATCTTTTTCTTGACTGCTGCGCTGCTACGTGTCTCACTTGCAAACTAGCAGGCTGAGACGTGTATGTGACAAGAGAGATATCTGCACATTCTGGAATGCCATCATGGAAATGTCTATGTTGCCAGGCCATATCCATATCAGGCACGTGCAAGTTTCTAAAATTGCCTCGAAACGTGCACATATCTGGGGTATGACTCTGTACATCCCATGTCATTCTATCTGATGGAGACCATTCAAACCCACACTTGCAGACCACCAGGAAACAGTATCAACAGCGAGGTGAGATAATCCCTGCAGGCATGAAATGTGTAAAATCCTTTATTAACCAAGACCATACATGGCCATGTTTTGGTGTGCACCTTCTTCAGGGGTACAACCTCAAACAAAAATACATGTAAAAAAACAATGATAAAATTAAAAATAGAATCATGGCAAAAATCATATCAATGATTATACAACATATTTATATAAAATGCATATTAAAATGAGGTGACAGAGATAAATATATGATGCAGCATCAATGTAATGCCATTAAAATCTGTGGGGTATGTTTACTAAACCGTCTTAATGTGCGCCCGGCAATGTTATTGTACAATAAGGTACCTTATCGTGCAATAATGGTGCTTTATCGGGCGCAAAGGTACCTTAGCGCACGATAACGCGCACAGCGGCACAAATGAGCGCTGAGGGTGGAGAAAGGCTCCCGGAGGGCGGAGGAAGGCTCCCCAGGGGCGGAAAGAGAGGGTCAATGGGCAGAGAATGGGAGGGGAGAGGCTCCCTGCACACTAACGCTGTGGAATCCGGGGCTGAAAACTAACGCCAGTGAAACCCTAGCGTTAGAGCTGTTTTAAATGGAAAAGAAACCATTTCCATCAGCAATGTACAGCAAAACCAGGGAAACCTACAAAAAGTGATAAGTGTGATACATGTGCACGGAACAAAAGGGCAAATAAACATTGAAAATGACCAGAAGAAAATGAAAAAAAACATAACCAAGCTGGGCAATAGTGATATTAATGGGAGACATCAAAAAACACTCCTGAGAAAGCTCCAAAAAAAAGATATGATTTTTGAAAGGGTCTATGCTCCATCCCCATACAAGGTGAATGATCCCACAGTGAAATTGCGCTGATCAGGGTTTTCCCTCTCCATTGGACAGGTTTCCTATGGCATGCACATGTTCCGCAACAGCAGGGCGGACATGTCGGAACGGGCAACTGGACAGATGCTGGAAAAGGGGACACAGAGGGCTGCAGGCGGCACATGCTGTGGTGCAGCTGGGCCACAGTGCGGACTAGGGTGATGCCTAGGTGGCCCATAGGAATGCTGAAACAGTAGAGCAGCCAGACAGCAACTGATGAGGCCCAACATGGGCACGAGTGTGTTTCCCAGAGTGTCACAGGGGATAGTACCCAGCAAGTACCCCCAAGGGCACAGAACGTTGGCAGGCGGTGCTGGGGGAAAGCATGGACAGCTATGCAGGCACCCTTACCCCAGAACCCGCACCATAGGCAGCTGCCTACCCGCACACTGGATGGCCTGAGACTGCGCACCACCAGCAAAAGGGCATGTCAGCATGGTGGCAGAGGGATACTGGTGGTGGAGGGGGCAGTGGCAGCTACCCAGAGCAGACCATGGCCTAGCCCTGTGTAGGTGGGTGCCATGCACTGCAACAGACAGACCCTGTCTGACGAACAGTCATGGTATCCCCAGGGAATGCACTGTCTTGGTGGCAACACAGTGGTGCAGTGCACACAGTCAGTGTGTTCAGGAGCAGAAGGTCACAGGTTCAAGTCCCAGCTGTGGGCCCTGCCAACCCAGTCCCCATATTTCACCCACTACTAAAACATGGTAACACAGACAGAACCTTTATTGCAGATAACATAAACACCTACATTTTACCCTACAGAGCATAGACACCATAAAAATGTGCATTACCTAGAGCAGAGTCTCCCAAATGCAGTCCTGGAGGGCCAAACACCATTCAGGTTCCATGCTGCCTCTAATAAACATGGCTGTGCTGCATTTCTATGCACCGCCCCCATGGTATGCAGATGTATCTCATGCATATTCATTAGGGACAGCATGAAAACCCAAACAGTGTTTGGCCCACCAGGACTGGAGTTGGGAACCTCTGCCCTAGAGCAGCGGCCAACAGGGGCAGACAAACCCGCACCCACAGGCCCCATTATCCAAAGCCACCTGGAGAGGCAGGATGTTGGGCCCTGCGTGCATCTCCCAATACTAGAACTTACCTTAGCAATGCCACCCTAAACCTGGGAATACGGTACACGTCTATCAAAAGGTTGCTATGATTACTGGCAAATAGCAATTCCTAAGTTAAGCACAATTTGCTGATTGAGCTGCATCATAGCAACCTTTCTGATGTCTGTGAAGTGTGCTTCAGGTCTGGTGTCTGACAGTGTTTACCACCCTGGGGATTGACCCCAACAGTATTGCGTACCATAGCCATGCCTGCACTGTGCCCAGGACTCGTGCGGTGGCCAGGGCTGCCAAACACCTCTATAGTTGCACAATGCTGGCATAGGTGTGGGGAGTGTGTGTCTGTCTATTCAGTGTGTGGTGGCTGCCAACACCTTCCTCAGCCCACACTGCTAGCACTGTTGTCAGTATTGGCCTGCCAATGTGCATAATGAGGAGCAAGGTACTGTGGGTATAGCCTGGACAGGGTGGCCTGGCCTGGATGCGTCAGCACAGGGCATAGGGCAATGGCTCAGACATTGTAGTGCCCGGCCACAACCTGCACCGACAGGGTGGCCCAGCATGTCCTGCTGGGAGGTCATTCTCACCCTGACTGAGCAGTGACCACGGCATGGCTAGGCTCCCCCGTAGTGTTATATTGTATTTTTTTTTAAATGAACTATATGGGTTCTCTTCTCTGGGTCCTAATCATTGACATATTTGCTTGGTGAGTGTGCTTGCATCCCAGCTTTGGGTGCACATATCTCCTCCAGGATCATGCACTGTGGACTAGCTAGCAGACTGTCTGCAGTTATATGTGTATGGCTCGAACACCTTGCAGGGTGCAGTGGCTGGTGATTCACTCTGCTTGCTGCTGAAGAATTTCAGATGGTGGTGGGGGGCAGCTGAGCATTTCCAGGCCTACTGTCTTTCTGCCTTTGCCTTAGGGATATGTACAGCTCTGCATTGGCTGCCCTGTAGGGTATCTGCTCTCCAGCAAGACTGGGATTAGATGGCCCCCCTCCACTGCCACCATTGCAGGGAGGTAGAATGTGGATTGGTTGGTGGGGGATCCTGTCTCCCACCTAAGTCACAGAGAGTGGGTTGGGTGGTGGTACATAACCTGCCTATGGGTCCAAACACCCCCCCCCCTTCACTTATATCATGTTACTATGGCACCAACACAGAATATGCACTATTCTGGGGGCACCATAGACTGATGGACACTAATGTATCCTAGGTGTGTCTGTCGGACCTATCTAACTAACACTAATACACACACGCGCTGATGGGCATTTGTGACAGGGTCTATTTCAGCTATGGAAGGTGCTGCAGACCTGGTGCTGGCCGCCCCACCTCACCCTCAGGGTGAGCACAATACCCACACAATGTGACGGTCTGTAGCTACTCTGTGCCACTAACACACACCGTTGGCACCCCCTACCAGGCTGAGGTGCTGTGAAGGTGCACTTGGTCAGTTCCCCCTACCAGGATGAGGTGCTGTGGGGTGCATACCCCATCTTGTGATCATCTGTAGACTGCTGATTTGCATGTGCTGTGCATCATGGGTACAGGTGGGTTGACCCTATCCTGGTAACCACAGCAGAATGGTTGTGTGGTGACATGCAGTCCTTCTGTAGCCAGCCAGGGGCTTGCTAGCAGCTGTAGCCCACTGGTTGCTTCACTGCCTGTGGAGCCAAAGGTCATGGGTTTTAACCCACAGTTGGGTTGTTTGATAGGGCTGTCTGAGGCATTGCCTGTTTTTAATGTACATTAGTGCTGCCAGCAAAAACACCCTCGGAGTACTGTAACCTTAAGGTGCCCCATAAGGCACCTTATAGGGTGCCCTCTAAAGCGCCTTATAAGGTGTCCTATAGGGGGCATTATAGGGTGCCTTGGCGGACAGTGCACTTTATAATGTGCCCTATGGATTCCCTATAGGGTGCCTTATGTGGCACCTTAGGTTATGCCACTGTGAGGGTGTGTTTTCTGGCAGCACTAATTAAAATAAAATGCCTCAAAAAGCAATATGTACACATAAAAGGTAATGCCTCAGCCAGCTTTATTCATCAGGCACACTGGGGGATCAAACTCATGATCCCTGTACCATCAGTCAGTGTATTAACCATTGTGCTACACCTCTGCTGCTGTGCTTGTAGGTGAGTGCACCTACCTAAGACCAACGTGCATTAACGTGGCACACCCTTCTCTATCGTGTGATAATGTGCGCCATGCACATTATTGCGCGATTGCCACGTTCACACCAGAACGGCCACTCTCTGTATGGCACCCTGCACATTATTGCTGGGTGCACATTACGATGGTTTAGTAAACATACCCCCCTGGTGTAACTGTTTAGCCAGCCATTGCTATGTGAATAGGCATAGCACACTGGGTAATGCAATACCCTAAGAGCCAGTGGTGATGGGTTTGACACCCAGGTGTGCCAACAACTAGAGACATGCATAATTAAACAATCTTGTTTCAAAAGGTCACACACATCAATGCAATGTGTGTCAGCAGCATAGACCTTCATAGATAGTTTGTGGCACCATATCCTGTGTACCAGCTGTGGCATACGCCCAGATACATTGCAAGCGTGCCTCAATGATGCACGCCGTGCGTGCGTGCGTGCATCAGTAAAGCATTGCTCAAGATGGTGACCCGCTCTAGGAAGCCAGCCTTCACCCGAGGGGAGCTGCGGCATCTGGCAGCACTTATCTGTACCAGGCAGCATAAGCTGTTCCCAGGATCCTCCAAACGGCAGGACCTAGGCTGAGTTAGGAGGGCCTGGGACCACGTCACAAGGTGGTACAACCGCATTTCAGACTACCCACGTGAGGTAAGTGTATGGGGACAGGTCACTATATGCATTTACAGATCCAGTGTGGTTTGTAGCTGTGCATGCTGCTGGATGTATGTAGGCTATACAATTTATGTCTATCAGTTAAACCCAAGTGATATACCATTTACATATCACATCTGAGTGGTTGTCTATCCCCAGAAGGCTAAGGACCTGATCACAGAGTTCCAGATGTCATCCTGGTCTTATAGCAGCTGCTGCTGTTGATGTGTTAAAATACACCATAACACAAGAAGCCCATAGATCTGCCTAAAGAGGTGTGGCAAACATCATACTGATATGGTAGGATCCGCATTTGCAGGGTCACACATCTGCCCTACCCGCAGAAGTCCTAAGACGTGCTCAAAATGGTCTGTCAGTCCCCCGGCCCCCCCCCCCCCCCCCGGTGATATGGTTGTGTGTGCATTTACAGGTTAACACATCTGCCCTACCCCCAGGAGTCCTGAGAGCCCATTAAAGTGGGTTCCCAGTCACCCTGGTGATAGGGTTGTGTGTGCCTTTGCAGTTTAAAACATCCTCCCATCCCCAGGAGTCCTGAGAGCCCATCAAAGTGGGCTGTCAGTCACCCTGGTAGTATGGTTAAGCTGCTTTTGCTCTGTTATATTCCACCCTACCCCCAGGAGTCCAGAGAGCCCATCAAAGTGGGCTCCCAGTCACCCTGGTGATATGGTTGTGTGTGCCGTTGCAGTTTAAAACATCCTCCCTACCCCCAGGAGTCCTGAGAGCCCATCAAAGTGGGTTCCCAGTCACCCTGGTGATATGGTTGTGTGTGCCTTTGCAGTTTAAAACATCCTCCCTAACCCCAGGAGGCCTGAGAGCCCATCAAAGTGGGCTGTCAGTCACCCTGGTAGTATGGTTAAGCTGCTTTTGCTCTGTTATATTCCACCCTACCCCCAGGAGTCCAGAGAGCCCATCAAAGTGGGCTCCCAGTCACCCTGGTGATATGGTTGTGTGTGCCTTTGCAGTTTAAAACATCCTCCCTACCCCCAGGAGTCCTGAGAGCCCATCAAAGTGGGCTCTCAGTCACCCTGGTAGCATGGTTAAGCTGCTTTTGCTGTTATATTCCACCCTACCCCCAGGAGTCCAGAAAGCCCATCAAAGTGGGCTCCCAGTCACCCTGGTGATATGGTTGTGTGTGCCGTTGCAGTTTAAAACATCCTCCCTACCCCAGGAGTCCTGAGAGCCCATCAAAGTGGGTTCCCAGTCACCCTGGTGATATGGTTGTGTGTGCCTTTGCAGTTTAAAACATCCTCCCATCCCCAGGAGTCCTGAGAGCCCATCAAAGTGGGCTGTCAGTCACCCTGGTAGTATGGTTAAGCTGCTTTTGCTCTGTTATATTCCACCCTACCCCCAGGAGTCCAGAAAGCCCATCAAAGTGGGCTCCCAGTCACCCTGGTGATATGGTTGTGTGTGCCGTTGCAGTTTAAAACATCCTCCCTACCCCCAGGAGTCCTGAGAGCCCATCAAAGTGGGTTCCCAGTCACCCTGGTGATATGGTTGTGTGTGCCTTTGCAGTTTAAAACATCCTCCCTAACCCCAGGAGTCCTGAGAGCCCATCAAAGTGGGCTGTCAGTCACCCTGGTAGTATGGTTAAGCTGCTTTTGCTCTGTTATATTCCACCCTACCCCCAGGAGTCCAGAAAACCCATCAAAGTGGGTTCCCAGTCACCCTGGTGATATGGTTGTGTGTGCCTTTGCAGTTTAAAACATCCTCCCATCCCCAGGAGTCCTGAGAGCCCATCAAAGTGGACTGTCAATCACCCTGGTAGTATGGTTAAGCTGCTTTTGCTCTGTTATATTCCACCCTACCCCCAGGAGTCCAGAAAGCCCATCAAAGTGGGCTCCCAGTCACCCTGGTGATATGGTTGTGTGTGCTGTTGCAGTTTAAAACATCCTCCCTACCCCCAGGAGTCCTGAGAGCCCATCAAAGTGGGTTCCTAGTCACCCTGGTGATATGGTTGTGTGTGCCTTTGCAGTTTAAAACATCCTCCCTAACCCCAGGAGTCCTGAGAGCCCATCAAAGTGGGTTCCTAGTCACCCTGGTGATATGGTTGTGTGTGCCTTTGCAGTTTAAAACATCCTCCCTACCCCCAGGAGTCCTGAGAGCCCATCAAAGTGGGTTCCTAGTCACCCTGGTGATATGGTTGTGTGTCCTTTGCAGTTTAAAACATCTTCCTTACCCCCAGGAGTCCTGAAAGCCCATCAAAGTGGGTTCCCAGTCACCCTGGTGATATGGTTGTGTGTGCCTTTGCAGTTTAAAACATCCTCCCTACCCCAAGGAGTCCTGAGAGCCCATCAAATTGGGTTCCCAGTTACCCTGGTGATATGGTTGTGTGTGCCTTTGCAGTTTAACACATCCTCCCTACCCCCAGGAGTCCTGAGAGCCCATCAAAGTGGGCTCTCAGTCACCCTGGTAGTATGGTTAAGCTGCTTTTGCTCTGCTATATTCCACCCTACCCCCAGGAGTCCAGAGAGCCCATCAAAGTGGGCTGCCAGGCACCCTGGTGCTATGGTGCATGTTGCTGTTGATGTGTGCCAGGACATCCCACCCCCAGGAGGCCTGAGACCTGATTGCAACGGTGGGTATGTCATCCAGATATTGTGTTCGGTTATGCCAGGTAGGTTGCCCAGTCTGTGAGGCACACACCTCATTACACACATCTGTGATGTGTCCAGATGGTATGGTAGGTGCAGCTGTGTATGTGCTTAACAGCACCCCACCCCCATGAGCTATGAGATCTGATTCTGAAGGCCTGTAACAATGCCATATATCCAGAACTGTACGCTAATTCAGGTCACACATCTGCCCACTCACCAGGATTTCCTCACCTGATTGCAGAGGAACATTACAAATGCTGTTGTAAGGATACATGCACCTGTCGGGGTTGCACAGCACTGCCTGAACCCCAGACAGGAGCACAGATGTCAATAGGCTATTTCTGTGTGTTGGCCCTTGCCCCTGTTGTTGGCAGCCACAACTGCCCTACTCACACGAGGCCCTAGTCATGACCATAGAGGTATAGTAGAAAGCCAAATGGCATGGTAGTGGCCCCTGGCAAGGTGCATAGGCCCACCCACCCTCCGCTCCATTTATGGACACATCACCCATGCATGTTAGGATATCATGTTGCCATTGGGGTTGGGTCGGATGATGTGTGTAGGTCAGGAAAACACAAATGTGTTTGCCAGACCACATAGGGGTTAGGGGGGTTCCCTGGACACCAGCATGGCCAAACCACACGTGGCATGGTACTTCCATGTCATGCAAGGGTAGCATAGGAACACGGAATGGTGTCCAGGGTGCTACGCACAGTACACATAGGTGTCACTGCACACATGCCCAGACCCACAGCCACACATGCAGGTGGCACTGGCAACAGATAGTACATGACACACAGAGCAGTGGAGCAGAAGCAGCAAGATGCTGCCCACACAGATGTTTGATTTTTGTTGGCCACCCACCAGAGATATACGGTCACTGATGCTCCCACCCATTGTTTTCACCACCACAGGTAGAAGACCTGAGGAAAAAGGGGTGCGAGTTGCGGCTGCACCACGCAGACTACCTCACCCGCCTCCAGAGGGGGCGGTGGCCCAACGTGCAGGTGAGTATTGCCAACTTTGCTACCCAGTAAAGATTGTCACAGTGGCCCACTAGCCTGTGTGGTGCCTGAATATGTACATGTGTTATGTGACGCATATGATGGTGTGCTGATGACTGTCACCCTCCACAGAGGGCGATGCCGATGGTGAGGGCCCCTCCATGGCCGGACATGTCCTGAGGCGCCCCGCTGCCTGCCATGCAATGGAGGAGGAGGAGGAGGTGGTGGAGGAAGGGGCCGAGGAGGTGGAGAGTGAGCCAGAGGAGGAGGCGGAGGAGGCGGCGGATGCATCGGAGGAGGAGGGGGCTGAAGGGGGCATGGAAGGGGTGGAGGGTGGGGTGGCAGGGGAGGGGGAGGGTGTGGGTGATGGTTTGGGGGGGTAGGGGAGGAGTGTGGAGGGTGTGGAGAGTGGGTGGGAGGTGGCAGGAGGGGAGGTGGGGGTGTTGGGTGGGGGGGAGGGTGTTAGCGAACACAGGGCAGAACAGGGCACTGTGGGTTCTCGCCAGCCACCGCACGTGGTTGCAGAGGATGGACGGCTGCGTGAGGAAACGCCATCCAGGGTCACACACAGGTTACATGCGCATGCCACCACACAGACACCTGTCACCATGTGTGTGTGTGGTGGCAGGTGCATGCACAACCTGTATGTGGTCCTGGATGGAGTGGAGCAACGCCTCCATTTTCTAGAGCACACAAACCAGTGGCTGGCGGGATCCATTCAGTGGATGGCCTCCGAGATGGAGCGTCTGCTCTGTCGGTGGCCATCCCCTGAAGGGTGTCCCAGGAGTGTCTGAAGGCCCCTGTGACGCCCACACATGTGCCCTGTGCTGTCCTGTGTCCCATCACCCGACACGACAGGTTCATTTGGCACACTCATTCCTATGGACTAATAAAGGCTGATTTTGCCCCTTCTGCCACGTTTCTAGACTGGTTGTGGTTACTTACCTGGTAGTTCACTGTTTTTTGGTCAACATAACATAAATGTACATATTGATGTTCAATGTTTTACGATGTTTGTAAATACAGTTTGTTTCAAAAATCACAATGGTCACGTGTCGCCCTTACAGACAGACTATGGATGTAAGCATGGGACATGTGTGTAGATAGGTATGTGTATGCAAGGTAGACATGGGTATCATAGATGGACTGTCTCCACATGCAGTTGTGGGGGCTGGTCATGTGCGTAGGCGTGTGAGTCCAAGGTTGACCCTGAGATGTGGCAATGTGGAGCATGTCCTAAAATACCTAGTCACGTGCATGCTGTGTGCATTGTGTGGGAACCATATCTGATGCCAATAGCGGAACCGGCACACAGCACCTTCTTTGCATGGAGGGTAAGATGTACTGCTGAACCCAGGAGCTGCTCAGGGGGATAGCTGCTGAGGGCGGCCTGGGACAATGCATGTCACAGGGATGAGCGTGGGTGACTATAAGCGCATGCAAGAATGAGCAGCCACCTACGCAAGCCACCCTTTCCTGCCTGTGCCGCATGCAAGTCTATGTGGGAGGGCAGCCACGTAGGCCGTGGTGTGGGCAGGGGGAATGGTCACACATGTGTGTCCAATTTTGGGGGGTATAAGGTGTGGGAGATGGTGACAGATCCCAACACCAGACATGTACCATCATGGAATTCTCCCTGAGCAACAGGGGAGGATGGGTATACCCCCATGCTGGGGTCCTGGGGCTGGGACCTCCCACAGTGCATGACACAGAGGGCATGTTATGACCTCTGTGCACTGATAAGTGGTAGTACAGACACCCCACCACCGAGGGGCATGGGTGAGCCACATGAGGGCAGGGAGTCAACATGAGGTGCAGGCTACGTGGGGGAACACAGTGCCACATATTGGAAACATACACATAGGATATCATAGGTCAAAATGTTTTTCATTTGTAGAATTATGTGATGTTTCATTTATACCAACCTATTTGCAATCAGTGCGGTGTACATATAACATATGTCCACTGCAGGCAAGACTGCAAAGGATTTACATGTCAACAGGGATATCAACTTGGCTACCCTGGCTAACTATTTACATATACATATGTTTTATCTGTGTTACCTCTGGCGTGGCCTTCCCCGTCACCCACGGCCCAAACCACCCCTCCGTTGCTGTGCTGCTGATGCAGCCTCCGGGGCCGGTGCTGGCTGCACTAATCTTGCCGCTATGGCCTCCAGGGCATTGGCAATCTGTTCTGCTGTTGTCTGCAGTTGTCGTAACTCCGCCGTGTTTTCGGGGATTTCACTGCGTATGTGCTCCAGCGCCTGACGAGTGCCTATGGGTGGAAGACACCGTGATATGTGAGATATCTCCTTCGGAGGCAACCGTCACACATGCACATGTCAGCCATATTCCATCAGATCAGTCTGTCAAACACTCATGCATGGCACAAATTGCAACACGTGACCATGGTCAGATCTGTGCGTCCCCTGAGTCATTCTCAGGCATGTTATGGGTCCTGATGATAGGTCATGAGATTCACCAATCTCACATATGCCTGTGTCGCAGGCTGATCTGTCAATATGCGCTCTGCACAGTGGCCATCTGACATAGGTGAGGGGACGTGAGGGGTCATGGGACACACATGCATATATCTAGGAAGCCGTCTGTTCAATATTGCTGGCACACATTGCTGATCATGTATAGACACTGTGATGCATATCACTACCCATGGAGTGGTATCTATCACATAGGGGGCCCGGATGACCCTGTATTGGTAGTTTCTGCTGTGCGCTTGCTTGGGGTATGCGTAGGTGCACAGAGTGCGTAGGTCTGAGCCCCTTACACATGCTGACCCCTGACACGCCATGCTACACAGGGGTGGAACGCACAGGGCACCTGACATACCCCTCCCCCCCCAACATAGGTATCACTTTGCTATGTTGCCAACATGCAGCCTCCTTGGGGATCTGCGGACAACCCCCATGGGGATTCCTGTATATGCTCTTACCCACCTTCGGCATCACGTCTTGCTGACTCACTGTGGGCACGTAGCTCCTCCAGTATGGTTGTCATGCTGGTGGGAGGTGGGCCTGCTGTCCATGGGGCCTGGCTGGGGTGGTGGGTCCCCTCCATGTCGCCACCCGCCTGAGCTTATTGGGTGGTGCAGCTGGCCTCCACTGTGGCTATCGTGTCCGGGGGCATGTCCACCCCCTCCATAAGCACACTTGCCCCAGATGTGCCATCACCCTCGCTGCTAGTGTCCGCCGACATTGTTGGCTCCGGCTCCTCACCGTCCTGGGGCACTGACACTTCCTCCTCCCCAGGTGGCTCCATGATGGTGTAGTCACCTGGGTTGTGAGAAAGCATACACAGCACAGCTTGGTTTGGTCAGTGCAACTATGTACACCTGTGTGGTACATGCACCCCACATGCGATGTGTGCTTGGCCGTGCCCTGTACGTGTGCTGCATTCTACTGCAACTACTGGTAATTGGCTTTGCAGGGGCACTCCCAAGCCCACGCAGCAATGTGATTCTTAATTCACCAGGGGCCAATCCGTGAACAGGGGTGATTAACATTGGGACAGACATTGCAAAAACAGGTGCGTGATGTGAGAGACTAGCAGGAGTTGTGCCAAATGGGCAGCCAGGGGTTAATAAGGGGTGGTGTTGGCAACACCTGTGGGTGGGGGACAGGACCATGCAAATGTTAAGGGCTGTGCTGGTGAAAGGGACACCCATGGGCCTGAGGACGAGGGACGGTGATGACATATGCCACCAGGTCTGAGAGGGTGGTAATAAGATGCATGCCACATATACAGAGTGTGTTCACATCATGCTTTTGTAACAGCAGGATGTGATGTGTGTACTTACCTGCCCTGGGATGGGCGGTGTCCAGTGCTTCCGGCAGGCCACACAGGTATATCGGACCCAGACGGTCAGCCAATTCCTGCTCCAGTGGCGTGAGTGTTGGGGTAAAGGGGCCTCCCCCACTCGTGCCCATGGCATATTGCCGCTCAGCAACCATGTGGGCACGCACACCACGTTTGATGTCACTAAACCTTTTCCGTAGGCTGTCGAGGTCCCGTGTGGGTCCCCCTTCCCACGATACGGCCTCCTGCACCTCCTCCCAGATCTGTGTCTGTGTTGCCACGGTGGTGGTGTTGCTGAGCCGCCCATACAGAACATCATAGTGTTCCAAAACACTCGCCGGCAGGATATGGTTCTCTTAAGGGCTGAACCGCACAGCCCTCCTCCTTTGCGCAGGCGGCACTGGTACCTGCCTTCGCTTAGCAGCGGGTGGTCCCTGTGTGGGCTGGGAACCACACGATGGGCCTGCAGCCACCACCACAGGCCTCACACCTTCAGGGGTCTCGCTGTCCTGCTGGACAGGCGCCCCCCCTCCTCCACCGCACCTGCCCTGTGCTGTTTCTCCATATCCCTGCACTCTGTGCCCTCTCTCTCCCTATCACTCATTCCTACTCCTACCCCATGAGCTCCACCTCACACCTGCTTCTTGCACCCACCTCCCCTCCCTGCTGCCTGCTCCTCACCTCTCCTGTCTCTCTCACCTGCTCCTTGCCTCCCCTCCTCTCTCCCTCCTCTGCTCTGCCACACACCTCTCCACCTACCTCTCACACTCTACACCACCACTCCCAAACACAGTCACCTACGCCTCACACCTTCTCCTGACACTATTTGAACTCCTCTAACAATGCACACCTTCTCTCTCCGTCTCGCTCTCTCTCTCCTACACAAAACCCTCAACGTGACACAGGTGTGCAGGTGTATTTATAGGTTTTTATTCCGTAACGCGCGTTGCGCATGCGCATTTGCACACGTGTTTCAGCTGCGTGCATTGTGCATGTGTCGCCCAGACGCTGCGTGTGCATGTGCATGACATGCATAGATTCGTTGTGCATGTGGGGCATAGCGCATGCATGTGTGTAATGCTTATGCACAGCACATGTGTGGTGTCGCACGCACGCACCTTCTGCGTGCCTGCAGCGCATGCGCAACATGCACAACCTACGCGCTTGTGGTTCTGCACATGCACAACACGTGCAAATGCCGCACTTGTTTGGCTGCGCATGCGCAACGCGCGCAACATAAGTATACCCTTTAAATACACCTGCACACCTGGGACACATTGAGGGGGTTTGCGTAGGAGAGTGAGAGAGTCAGTGCCGTGTTAGTGAAGGTTGAGGAGAGTCAGAGGAAGGTTTTTTGTGTGTAGTGGCTGTGTTTGTGAGTGTTGTTTGGATTGTGTGTCTGGCTGTGTGTGTGTGCTGTGTGTCTTGGTTAATGAGGTCAGTGTCAGTGTTTGAGTGTCATTGAGAGGTTGGACGGGTTGTGTGTATGGCAGCCTTCATGGTTGCTGCGGTTGCAGAGGGAGGTGAGGAAGGGCTGCAGTTGCCTGATGGGGGAGATGGTGTCGATGGGGCTGCGGCACAGGGCATGGGTGTAGACCCGCTGCAACACATACCTGCAGCTGTGGGGGCAGGCCAGGCAGGGGGGCAGGAGACATGCAGAGGTGCAGGCTCGCCAGCCTCGCCTCTACAGGCCCAGGGCCCAGCTCCAAGGCATGCGTGAGGACAAGGTCATCTCCCTCTACCGCCTGAGCATGGGAGCTATTAGGGAGCTTTACAAGGATCTAAGACCTGACCTCGAGCCCCTGACTGGTCGGTCACATGCCATACCAGGTTTGGTCAAGCTCCTTGGTGCCCTACATTTCTTTGCCTCTGGCTGTTTCCAGTCATCTGTGGCCGCAGTGGGTGGCATGAGCCACCCGACCTTCTCACGGTGTCTCCACCAGGTACTGCGTGCCATGGTCAGCCGGGTGGGGAATTACATAGCCCTTCCCCACACCAGGCTACAGTGGGGGACCCTGAACCAGGCCTTTGAGGCGTTAGCTGGGATACCTCACGTGATGGGAGCTATTGATTGCACACATGTTGCCCTGGTCCCGCCTAGAGACAGGGAGGTAGTGTTCCGCAACTGCAAACACTATCATTCCCTGAATGTTCAGATTGTATGTGATGCAAATATGCATAGTCTGAATGTGGTACCCAGGTTTGCAGGGTCCACCCATGACTCCTATATCCTGCATCACTCGGCACTTTTCACTCAATTTGAGGCAGTACAGTATCGGGACTGTCTATTGCTGGGTGTATATTTATCATTTCTGACGTGCACATGCTGTTCATGTGACTAACCATATGTGCAAATGTCTGTCTTGGAGGTGTATCCCTCGTTGTGTGGGTATGTCATCTGTCTGTGTTTGATATCAGGTGGGGGGGGGGACATTGCTATGGAGGTTTGTGCTGATAGTTAAATGGATGCTAGCATTTGTGTCGTGGTTACAGATTATGTTGTTTCCAATCCATACACCTAACCCTTGTCATGTGTGTCTGACTTTCACACCCTGATGCATAGTTGTGATGTTCCATCATGTGATGTCATATGTTTATGTCAGGATGTGTTATGCATTTGTTTTGCACGTATATACCTGTGTCCATTTGGGTGGACATGGGCTCCTGCTTTAACGTCGCACATTTCTTTTTTGCAGGTGATGCAGGATATGGGTGTCACCCCTGGTTGCTGACCCCTGTGCGTCAACCACGGACACGTGCAGAGTGGAGGTACAATGAGGCCCATGCCACCAGCCGCTCCGTCATAGAGCGCACCTTTGGCGTATTAAAGAGTCGCTTCAGGTGTCTGGATAGGACAGGCAGGGCCTTACAATACCAACCACAGACTGTGGCAGAGATCATTATAGCCTGTTGCATCCTGCACAACATTGCTCTCAGGCAACATATCCCCGTCGATATTAATGAGGATCTGGAGGATGACCTTACGTGCCCCCCTGCGCGTGCCTGTGGTGACACACGTGAGGGCACAGCAGTAAGGCGGCAGCTGATTGCGGAGCTCTTCTCATGTACATACTGCATATGTTCCCACCTACATTTGTTTGAATATGTGTGTACAGCTAATACTAGTTACCATTTGTATTACATCAGTAAGATGCAGCAATGCACTGACATGTAACTGAGACTGGCTAGCCATACCAGCTTCATATCTACTCATGCCTGATACACATTAGATGTGGGCAGGGCACAACAGCAGGTGGAGGTGGTATATGTGTGGGGGGGGTTTTAAGCTTGTGGGAGGTGTTGGACTGACATACCTGGTTTGTGGCTGCATGTGATAGGGGCTAATGTGCAGCCACACGTTGTTAGTTTTGATACTTTGGGTGCAGTAGGGTGAAAGGCATGTGGTATGGCGTTAACAGTGGGAGAGCAGGCCATGGATGGGGCCAGTTGTCTAGATGTGTGTGTTTTTCAGTGAGCGTTTTGAGCTGATTGTGAGGTTGGTATGCTCTGATGTGCAGGGTCTGTGTGTTAGTTGTTTTTGTATGGCGCTACATGTGATACGTAGCAATATCTACATGATCAGTGGTATGTGATGTGGATTACTGGTATGTGATGTCCGTAAGGGAGACTACTGCAACACCACAGTGTGCCTGAATGTAAAGGTCATCACGTAGCCCTCACATGGCTGCGGGAAAGGATAGGGAACCTGTGAGGTGTCCAGCCAGGTGGAGTATTATTGTCCTCATTTCGTGGGATGTCGAATAGCCATGCAGTGCAGTGTTGCATATTTATACACTGACAGAGATTATTCAGGCCAGATCAGCAAAGGTGTAGGTTACAGTAGGCAAGCTGAGGGCTAAATATGGGAGTGGAATTGGGTCTTAGTGGTGTTTTCAGGGGGAACATGGCAAATCTGGCTGATGACATCTAGACATATACCACAGCACTCACATACAAGCTGGCTAGGTGTGTAGGGGAGGAGAGTGCAGTCCAAGACAACTACATTGCGGACCCTAGAGAGGAAGAGTTATGTCCACACACACATTTTATTTTATTTTATTTATTTATTGTTTTTTATATACCACGCTCTTTAAAATCAGTGCGGTTCACTGGTAACATTTGAGCATCTCAATAAAAACTGATATGCTTTTACATTGACAGGGGGTACAACTTGGATTTCAACTAGGGTAACTATTTACAACATTTACAATTCTGTACATTGTGATCATAGGTTGCCACCTGGCTTATTGTTTAGCTGGATGTGATGTGGCTGGTATTAGGTTGTGAGTAGTGTAATAGGAAGAGATGATGTTTTAGGACTTTTCTGAATTGGTTAATGTCAGTGATTGCTCGTATGGAAGATGGAAGTGCATTCCAGCATGTGGGGGCATAGAATTTGAAAGCTCTTCTCTTTGTTGCCTGGTTGCATTTAGTTATTTTGCGGGGAATTTGGAGGGTATTGATGGTGAAAGATCTCCTCGCTCTGTTTGCTGGGGTAGGGTGAAGCAGCTCTGTTAGGGAGGAAGAGGACATGTTGTTGATGGCTTTAAATGTCATCAAGACTATCTTATATGTGGTACGACAGTAGAAAGGCAGCCAGTGCAAGTCCTTTAGAATCGGGGTAATATGGTCTCCTCTGGATGCTCCATGCAGGAAGCGTGTGGCGGTATTCATTGCTAGTTGTAACGGGCTTATAGTGCTCTTGGGTAGGCCATGAAGAATCGCATTAGCGAAGTCAAAATGGGGGGTCACAAGGGCCTGAAAGACTGTTCTGAAGTCGCTTGGTTGTAATAGTGTTCGGAGATGTCTCAGAGTTCTAATTTTGTGGTGGATCTGTTTAATGATGTCATTGATGTGCGTTTTGAACTCCAGCTGCTGGTCCAGTGTGACACCGAGGTATCAGATGGTGGGTCTGCTTATGAGCTCGGCGTCTCTCGTCTTTAGAGCCGGTGGGGGGGAGAAAGATTGATTTCTTGTAGTGAAGAGTACATCTGTTTTGCTGAAGTTTATTTTGAGGCCTTGTGCTTGGAACCAGTCTGTGACAGCCTCAAAGCATTTAATCAGTGGGGAGAAATCCGGTTTGTCAGTCAAGAATGGTATGAAGAGTAGGACGTCATCAGCATAGATCAGACATGAGACGTTGAAGGATCGGATTAATTCAAATATGGGCTGCATGTAGATGTTGAATAATAAGGCGGAGAGTGAGGAGCCTTGTGGTACGCCATGTTTCTGTTGGAAAGGTTCCGAGGTTGTGGAGGCTCTGATGGAGGGGGGGGGGGTTAGGTGGACATATAGGCTATCCATGCTTTGCCATTATGAGTTTCGCCCAGTAGGGTGACATGCAGCCATCATGTTACGGTCACAAACCCACATCGGGGTGTGGTTTGCCAGACATAACTCAGGCGTTGAGACATATATATAATTGCAACACATCATCACACAGCTGTTAATATAAGTAAAGGTATGAGATATACACACCACGGAAATGTCTATGGTCACAGGATGGGGAGGTGCCCCTGCATAGTTCCGTGTGTTACCGAAATTGACAGCGGGGTAGCAGACGACATTGAGACACCAGGACACACTGTGTAATGAGGAAGATCCATCCTTTGCCTTAAAAACACAGGATTCTGTGAGAACTAGGTCAGAAGCTGACAGGCAGGCAAGCCATATGATCAGTAGTTGTCAGGGGCAACGTAAACAAACCCAGCCACGAGGTTTGCAACCCCGCCCAACTAGCAAGCAATCCCTAGTTCCTAATAGCTTTCACCTGAGTGGGGGAAGTGCTAATCAGCACTATAAGAAACACTCAGGAAACTCAGAGAGAGAACGGCCAGGAGCAGAGGAGTCAGAGACGAGAGAGTCAGAGAACAGCTGTGAAAGTCCGTCTGCTGTGACGCAGTTTGGAACTCAAAGGCAACGTTCTTTACAGAGTGAATGGAAGCCTGAAAGAGTGAAACAGTATGTATCTGAGAGCTGTGATCCTGAAAGTGATTCTGAACCAGATTTAAGGAAGTTTACTGGCAGCAGAAATACCTGGAGGGTTAATGCTCAAAAGCCTCGTAGGAAAAGTCCAAGGTGGGTGCCGTGCTGTGAAAGCCAACCAAAGGATTTAACTAGAGAGCTAACGTGGGAGCATTTACAAGTCCCTGAAAGGGAGAGGTATTCTGTAGAAGATATTTGCATGTCAGAAGAGGAAGTGTTTGAAAAGCCTAAACCTCAGAGAAAGATCCACAGAGCAAAACCCTGTGCTGACAAGGGAGAACAATTCCTTTATTCCCAACCAAAGTTTGAAGGTAGAACAAACAAATATTTTAAAGGGAAAAGTTCTTATAAGAAGTTATGTTCTGAACATCCTGAATGGTGGGTCTCTCCTCTCTCACACTCTGATAAATACGGTAACAGCAATTCTAGCCCTAGAGAGAGCTGGTCAGATAAGCTCCGTGACGAGACATTGCAAGGAGATTTACAAACGTTCTGTAGCAAGCGAAACGTTTGTCCATCTGAAAGTCAGCATGAACCCATGGTCATTGATTATGCTAGTGAAAGCTCATTTGATGATCCAATGGACTGTACGTTAACTATCTCAGACAAAATTACCTCTTTATGTTAAACCATTAATTGTACATTGCTTGAGCCTAGCAGTGAAGATCAAGAGTGCCTGTTTATCTACAGAGGAACTATGTGCTGAGTATTGTTTTCTTATGGCTATCATTTAATTAAGAAGCAAGAAAAAGCTATCATTTATTTCCTTTTATAACATGCCAGAGAGTATGGCTTTATTGTCTTGAGTTTCCTGTGTTGTGCATTTGAGAATCCGACCCCGGGAGGGGAAATACAACCCTAACTTTACCTGAACCACTCGTGTCTACAACAACTTATTCTTCATAAACATCATCAGGCAGACAGACCTGCTACCCTAGGCGGCAGCCTACCCACCTGGTGGTGACAACAGTGAGGGGCATTGGGGGAGATATGGGGGACACAGGATATTACTGCAGCCTTGGAGTGATGCAGGGACACGGTAGTGGTCAAACACTTCTGTTCATCAATTTGTACACCAACACAGAGGTGTAGGAGGGGACAGGCACAGTACAGACCCTTGTAGTTTTGCAAACGAACTTCAGAGATAACTCTCACATGACTGAGATCTGTATAGTGTGATGGTGAACACTCAGTCTGTAAAGGATCTTGGGGGGTCTGGGAGCTGTGGACAGGAAGGTGTAGTGTGTGTTGCACAGCTGGAACATGACATATGTATGTTTTCCTTGTGTTTCCCAATCCACAGGACATACCTGTTGGAGCTCCTGATGCTGTGGTGCATTGGCAGGTGACCGTAGGTCATCCAACATGCAATGGTCTGGGGTAGGTGTTCCTACAGCTACATTGTCTGTGACGACAGTCAGGGGAAACACATGTCCTCAGTGATGTGTCATCTTGTACATATGTTGTTGTTCACCTCTTTTCCCTGCAGCACCATAACCTCTATCTTGCTGTTGGCACACATATCCCCATGTGTTCCTGTCCAGTTTTTCTTCTGCAACACTGTCTCCATGACACATCCAGCAGAGCTGCATGTGTGTGGGGGTCCTAGGTGTTTTGGTGGTGGACTACACGTACACCCTTCCCTGACATTGTACCATCAGCCAACGCCAGGGTATCATTGTATTTTACACGGCCTTTAGGTGCACCAATCTCCAATTATGCACATACCAGACTATGCTACTACTGACACGCTCACCTTAGCATACTGTGTGGGTGTGTTTCTTTGGGTTGCCGGTATGATTGTACAGTATGCAGGCATTTTACATTTTCATGTGGTGTGAGGGGTCTGTACACCTGGGGGGCGGTGGTGACTGTCCTATCTCTACCTTACTGGTGTTTACTGTGTGACCATTGTGGACATGTGTTGGGTGTGGTGAGCAGAACTGTGTCTTGTGTTGTGACATACGACTGTTGAACAGCATTTTTATATCACAGATATCACCATGATGTGGACATGCATCAACAGAGGCTTGACATGGTGACATGGTGATTCTACACATTTTGATGGCATTGACTCCCTTCACTGTGACATGTTGTAGCCTTTGAGTGACTCAGGGGATCCAAGACATACACCTGCTGAACGCACACGGTAGGTTGCATCTTTTGTTTTTGGGAATGACATCAGCCTTTACATGTTAATGATCTACGGTTTGTTACATAGACTTTCATGTTGGCTCTGTGTTCACAAAAACTGGTGAACATGGGGTGGAGCTGTGAAACGCCTGTGTAACATGGGCATGGACATGGACATGGACATATCTATGTGACAGCCGCGTCTGCAGTTCCAATTCCAAATTTGACCGACATGCAGTGTGTTCTGTGTTGTGCTCATGTCATGTTTGCCTGTGTGACGTTTTATTATGCGCATAGTCATGTTTGACTTCTGCAATTTGTGCTGATGTTGCAAGCAGCATACCAATACATTATTTATCCTCTTCTGACACAGGGCAGTGGACAAACCAGCCACATCTACTACAGTGCATCCGGCGTCACCATCATCTACCTGTTGGGGGACACACCACCATGGAACTATCCCTGGGAGATGGTGCCATAGGATGTTTGACCTCTGCGAGTGGGACACATGCCTAGGATGGACAGTATTATTGTTGGAGTGCGACTTTGGCCCTGACAGACCTGTCCTACACACTGTTGGTGCCATGCTCCGGCGGGGTGTCGGGTTCATCGCAGAAGACACACATGACCTTTCCAATACTCTGCCATATTGGGATGTGACACTTCACTATGCATACCTAGGGTTTCAAGGACAGTTTTGACCTGACTTGTTGGATTGCAGACACACTTTGCACTTTGGACACTGTGTACTGGTCCCCACGTGCGCAACAAGGACTTACATTGTTGCTGTATGTTGTACATTCCTGATATGTTGTGTTTTGGCCATGTGTGTGACTAAACGCTCATCTGTTTGGTTCACCACAAGCATACAGCCATGCGTGTGGCATAGGGGGAGCAATGGAGAGGTCCTGTTGTCTATGTCCACCTACTCTCCACTTTGACATGGTACAGGTTTTGCCACGACAACGCTTTGCTGCACACCAACAGCTTAGATTGATGTTGTCACTCACCAAGGGTGTTTCCATGCATGTGTGGCAGCACTGTATCATGTTGAGACGTACACGGTGCACGTGCATATGACTGACCTTGTCGTGGAAACACAGCATGTGGCAATATGGCTTCTGTGTGGTTTACTGTACAATGTTTGCCGTCACTCTCCATCTCTATATACTGGTTTTTGGGTTTGCTTACTGTATAGACATGACACTGAACATGTATTTAGGGACCTTGCATTGCATGTCTACACACTCCTATTTATCCCCTGGGGTACGGACACTCACATTGCACCATTATATTTGGACTGTCGCAGTGTGTCCATTGTCTTCCTTCAATTGTGCATTCCATGTGCCGTGATATTTTATTTTATTTATTTATTTAGTACACACTTATATACCGCCACTTCCAGCGATCAGCAGCGGTTCGATTACATCTTTGGGGGTTGTCAAATCAAGACAGAAAAGTGGGGCAGATATATACATAGATCTGTGGGTGGGGCACAGCACACAGGATTAGTGTTTTGGGGGTTTGACTAGACGTATTTACAATTTTTACATTTATACATATTTACATACATCGGTTCAACAGAGTATAATTAGTTGACTGCATTTGCTTCATTTCTATCGAACTGAGAGTCACAGCTGATTGTAGTGACTTTTGAATAGATGGGTTTTTAGTTCCTTCCGGAAAGCAGTAATGTCCTTGATTGATCTCAGCTATATGTGTACAGACACTGTATCCACACCAACCAGTGCAGGGGACCTTCTGCATAGTGTTATCTCTGCATGTTTCTGCAGGTTGTTTCTTTGTATTGGTTTCTGGGTTCATGTGCCTCTGCAACCTGTTGGCATATCCTTATTGTGCATTTGACCATAGTTTATGATTACATTGTTGCAGCTTTGATTCCTACATGAGGCATTATGTGGCAGCTGTAACATATATTTCCAAAAGGGTTTTTAAACTTTCAACATTTTAACAACATATGCTGTTTTCATTGTGTGTCTCCTGTGTTGCCAGATAGATATGTTTTCAGGTACAGATCATGATTGCTGTGTGTTGGGCCCTCATTATGCACCGCCTACTGTCTACATGCACTCATATGTTAGTTACACATTTGAGGCATGCAGCAGCATGTGGTGTGTGGGGGCCAAATGCATACTGCCCACCATGCACCTGATGCACATTATCTCTCCTGCCCCTCATTTGTAGACGTGCCAGTGACCTTTATGTAGGATGTGGGTTGCTGCCATGCTAAATGTTTCTTTGGTCTTTCACCTGGGATCTACTCATCTGGGTATTATGATGGCGGTATCTACACTATCTGTGATGAATAGCCAAAATAAAGATATGTGTTTGACATACATTTGTCTTGGCTGCTGCTTGCTCACACTGACACTTGTATTTGATGTTTTTCTGGTCATATCCATGGCCCACCTGTGCTCACATCCTTGTACGGTGCCAGCTGTCTATCGTCCAGGCGTTTCACACATCACTGGATGCTGCAGGTTCCCATAAACACCTTCCCTTTGGGGTACTATTTTGCAATTATGGTCATAGTGGTTGGGATAGTGGTTACAGATATGTGTTATTACACCATAGGTTGCAGGTTTGATCCCCACATGGGTTTCTTTTGTAGAATTATTCTGTTGTGATAACATGACCATTTGGAACCTGCAGCTTCATCACCTATGCACACACACTTCCATCTCTTCACTGTACACCAAAGTGTGCCCTCTGTTCTGCCTATCCATGACATATTGGTTGTTACATATGTCTCTTACTTTATGGGGTTTACATGGCAGTCTGCTTGGGGGATTGGCATTGCTGCAGTTCAGCTGGTCTGTGGAATGCTTGTTTGCAGGTTTGATTCTGTCTTGTTGTGTTCCATATTTTCCACTGCTCCACAGAGCATCCCCTCCCACCCTTTGGCTTTTGTTTATTTCCTCTTTTGCATGCTGTCTCCACTGCACAGCATTTGATTGTGTGTGTGCATATAGGTATATTTGGGTGTGGTCCCAATTACAGACTGTGATCTGATCTGTACACACCATATCTGCATGTGCATTTGATCATGGTTACTGTTGGAGGTTTGCCTATCATGGCAGACAGTAGGCTTCTCGTGTGGTGCCCTGCAGTATTCTTGTATTCAGCCTTTGCAAATGAGCACACGTTGGTAGTGTGGCCTACCGGTTTGGGCATTGACACTTGTGATTATGGTCATAGGTTTGATTCCTCTCTGTTCTCTTTGATTTGTTTGCCTGTGCTGCACAGCTACTTTTGATTCCTGTGACAGCCATATCTGTGCAGATCTGTGTTGTTAGCGCATTGTACCCTTATCACAGTTGTAGATCATCCTTCTGTCCGTCTATGTGTGTCGGCCAGCTGTATGCCATCCTACCCTGCTGTGCATGCTGCTACCCCACATCCTGCACTGGTACACATTTCTGCATTGTGGGTTGACCCTATCCTGGTAACCACAGCAGACTGTTTGTGTTGTGACGTGCAGTCCTTCTGTGGCCAGCCAGGGGGTTGTTAGCAACTATAGAGCTATAGCCCACTGGTTACTTCACTGCCTGTGGAGCCAGAGGTCATGGGTTTGAACCCACAGTGGGGTCATTTGATAGGGCTGTCCAAGGCATAGTCTATTTTTAATGTACATTAGTGCTGCCAGCAAAAACACCCTCACAGTACTGTAACCATAAGGTGCCCTATAAAGCGCCTTATAAGGTGTCCTATAGGGGACATTATAGGGTGCCTTGGAGGACAGTGCACTTTATAATGTGCCCTATGGAGTGCCTTATAGGGTGCCTTATGCGGCACCTTAGGTTACGCCACCGTGAGGGTGTGTTTGCTGGCAGCACTAATTAAAATAAAAGTAAAATGCCTCAAAAAGCACTACTTAAATGTAAAGGGTGATGCCTCAGCCATCCTTATTCATTAGGCACACTGGGGGATCAAACTCACAACCCCTGTACCATCAGTCAGTGTATTGACCATTGTGCTACACCTCTGTTTCTGTGGCTAGATGTCAGCGTGCCTACTTAAGATTACCGCACGTTAACATGCTTAGCGGCTTCTCGCACAATAACGTGCGCAGCGCATGTTATCGCGCGATAATCCCGTTTTGCTACGTTAAGACCGAAACGCCCACTCCTTATATGGCAGCCTGCACACTAGCACCGGGCGCACGTTAAGACTGCTTAATAAACATATCCCTGTGTGATTAAGAGACATATGGAGGAATGCATTAAAAAATTAAAAATAATATAAATAATTGAAAACTAAAAACTATCAATGGTCTAAATAAATAATATAATATTATAAAATGGTAATGATCTACTTAGCTACAACAAAACAAAAGAGACAAGGGAAAACACCGGGTTTATGTAAATAAAACTCCTATAGAAGACCACAAAATCTTGCGATCATATTAAATAAAGAAGATAACTTATAATGTCGATCAGATGTAGTCTCATATAAACTATAATGTGTGTCACAACAGATATATTGATCATGAGCACCCCCAAGAGGCTAAACATGAAAACATAATTTTAGGAACCATACAAACCTAAAAACAAGAAGAATGAATAATCACATATACTGTATACCTTAAAAGGTACTAAAAAAGTGGCTCTAAATGTTTAGCAATGAGCATACCATCCAGTGAGACAAATATACAGGACAGGATGTTTCAGAGAAACCTAAATTACCTTGACAAATGCATCAAAAGGGGGAAATTTAAAAATTACCCTCATTAAATAGCCTAAGATCTAACTTGCTGACATGTGTTAAATGAGGTATAATAGCCATAAAGAGATTGCCAATGGCAGCACTAAATCATAGATACCATTAGATCCTGGCGATAACCATTAGTCCGAATATACCATCTTACTCATGAATGTAAGCCCCGTGAGCTTACCTCAGCCTATTTTTTCATTAGTACATTAGAGGTACATTAGAATACAGTAAACCGCATCAGATAAGAGATCGGCATGAGAATTAAAAAAATTGTAAACAATGCAATTAGAGTGAAACAAGCCACCTTGGGTTTGAGCAAAGGAATGCACATTTGAATAACCAGTAAGGGAAAGCATGCAAGGTACAATAAGTGTATTATTGAGCAAGGTCTATAGCAAAATTAAAATGCATAATGGCAAGGAAAGAATAGGGACAGAAATAAAAGATGTTTAAATATGTTAAATGACTGTTGAGGCGCAAGGGCCACATTAAAAAACCACGCTAAAAGAAGGGGAGCAGATATCGGACTCCATATAAGAAAATGATGGAAGTGATAATGAAACAATAGGCTGAGGTAAGCTCATGGGGCTTACATTCATGAGTAAGATGGAATATTCGGATTAATGGTTATCCACGATTATCTCTGCTACACGCCCCGATGCTAACCACTTAGCATCGGGGCGTGTCACGAGCATTCCAGGGGTGGCACCAGTCGCTAACCAGGCAACAGCAATATTGCACCACTGCCCGGTTAGCACCTGCAGGTAAATGACAGGTGCAGCAAAAACTGGCCTATCTTTACCCGTGAGAGCTAATCAGGCAGCAGCTCAATATCGCCGCTGCCTGCTTAGCTTCTGCGGGCTTGTGGGCTGTGCGGCAAGCCTGGATATTCAATACCTGGGCCGCATATGACCCCGCCATTTGGGGTTAAAGATCGGCGGTGACAGCTAAGCACTGTAGCAGTGCCTAGCCTGTCCCAGAAGAATATCGGTCCATGATGTATAAACACAGCATCCAGACAAAGGAGAGTCGCAGGGCTGCAGATCTAAGGAGATCAAGAGAATACGCAATACCCAGAGGCATCCACATCTTCTTGGAAGAACGAGAATCATCAGCGCATTGTAATGAAGTCAGACACAGAGAGCCCCATTCCAAGCAGGGCATGTCTGGGCCGTCAGCCCATCCAAACACTGAACGGGCTGATCGTGTACCTGATTCTGCACCACTTTGGGCCCTAGCTTCAGACTGCTTGATTTGGGCTTAGGGAATCAGGGTGGCTCTGCTGCAGGACCCTGGCCTTCTAATACAAAGGTTGCCTAGTTCAAGGCCTGCACAGCTATTGGAGGAACAGTAGTGTCCTGCTATGGATTAATGTTGCCCATTGTGGAGCAGAGGCCAAAAATACAAAGAATCATCAGGAAAGGAATGGAGAATAAAATCAAAGATATTATAATGCCTTTTTATTGCTCCATGGTGCAACTGCACCTTGAATATTGTGTGCAGTTCTGGTTGCCATATCTTAAAAATTATATAGCAAAATTTTTAAAAGCATAGAGAAGAGGTGGAGGAGTAGCCTGGTGGCTAGAGTAGCTGCCTAGAACCCAGAAGATCAAAGGTTCAATTCCCACTGGTACTCCTTCTGTCCTTGGGCAAGTCACTTTACCCCCATTGCCTCAGAAGAAAAGGCTGGCAATCTACTTCCAGTGATACAGTGTCAAGAAAACCCAGAGGTAGCTGGGTCACCATGAGTCAACACTGACTAAAAAAATAAAAGAAAAGAGCCACAAAAATGATCAAGGGGGGTGGAAAGATACCTCTCAGGGAAAGGTTTAAAAGGTTAGGGTTTATCAACTTTGAAAAAAGATGGCTACAGGGAGATAAAATAATGAATGGAGTGAAATGAATAAACATAGACTGTTTACTCATTCAAAACATAGAAAGACTAGGGGACACACAATGAAGCTTAAATGTAGCATATTTAAGACTAAATAGAGAAAATATTTTTTTCATTCAAGACAGTCAAACTCTGGGATTTTTAACCAGAGGATGTAGTAAAAGCTGTTAGTATAGCTGGGTTTGAAAGAGGTTTGGATGAAAACCAGAGTAGTTGGATCCAAGATGGTCATACGCTGAGATGCTGACTGAGACGCTTTTACTATCACGGGGAAGAAGAGGAAGGTGAAATAGGTTAAGCTACACCAGGCTGCCCTGCCTACCTCCTCTCTGGTTGCCTTTGGTTCAATTGATTCCTTTATGCATCAAGAACAAAAGCTGGCGGTTGAAGGGGGAGCAGAAACCCCGGCTATGGGACTGTTGGAGCATTCCAACTCACAATCGCCCTTGGGTTGTGACCTTTCGCCCCATGACACTGAGGCCTTCTAAGCAGCTGTGCCCTGAAACAAATTCAAACAGGTCAGAGGCAGCTGGATCTCCCAATGTTGGTGTTCCCGCATCTTCTCTGGAGACGCCCGACAGAGCCAGTTCTGTGATGCTAGATTCCTTGTCAGATCAAGTGCGAGCTGAGCTGAGCTGAGGAGAGGGAGTTTCTTGACAGTGATTTTGCCTGGGGATCCTGGTCCTGTTTTTCCCGTGGAACATAAGAACATTAGATATGCCATACTGTGTCAGACCAAGGTCCATCAAGCCCAGTATCCTGTTTCCAACAGTCGCCAATCTAGATCACAAGTACCTAGCAGTCTCCCCAGAAGACACAGGTTC
Organism: Ichthyophis bannanicus; assembly: GCA_033557465.1. Lineage (NCBI taxonomy): Eukaryota > Metazoa > Chordata > Amphibia > Gymnophiona > Ichthyophiidae > Ichthyophis > Ichthyophis bannanicus. The sequence goes on from CM066031.1 coordinate 452,788,569, forward strand.
CACAATGCTTGTATGGGTCAAGCAGTAGATATTCTGGGTCCCCTTTAATAACACAGGTACACTAAAAAAAATTTTTTTTAAACTGCCTCTAATGTTTCGATTGATTTTTACGTTTTTTGGTGCGCTGAATCCAAATCTGGCAACCAATTTGCTCCATCACGTATAGATTTTTTGCTACATTGGGTTAGCAGTTTGAGGTGAACGTTTCAGATTGAGTGCGATCGAGATAAAAGTTTCTTGGATGAATTCTTTATACTAATTGTTTAGTAGTTATTCAAATAAGAATAAAGAAAATTGTAACAAGGCAGCACATAAGAATAGAGTAATGTCAACAAAACACACTGTGATGGTAGCAAAATTGTCTGCACTTAAAACAGCCACATACATGTGCACAAACATTGAGCATATAAGAGCGAGGTTAGACACAAAGCAAAGCAAAGAAATGTGCAAAAAATGTTGTACAGGTATGTATGTAAGAATAGAAAACGCAAACCGCACCATTGCAATACATGAAGACAAACACCCGATGGTGTGAAAATAAAATTCTAATAAATGAGATCCGACACTGTGGTAATAACTAGCAAATTTTTATTTCAAAGTTTAGTAAAAACACGATATTTGTCAACACAGTTTAGATTTTAAAGTCATTCTTGGGTCAATCAATCTCCTGGTGGGCCCGTTTCTTCTTCCCCCGAATGCTTCTCTTGGTGCGCTGCTTGGCGTATTTTTCATCTGGGGTTTCCCGCAGCAGCAACCAGCAGAAATCAGCCATCATAGTGGTGTTCCATCTTCCTTGGTACCTTCTCTCTGCGTCCTTGATGTCCTGGTGAAACCTTTCACCTTGTTCTTCACTGTACGCCCCCAAGGTTTTGGGAAAGTAGTTCACATGGGAGTGCAAGAAATGGACTTTCAGGCTCATGTTACAGCCTTGTTCTTTGAAGGCATTGAGCATCCTGGCAACAATATCCTTATAGTTCTCATCCCGCCTGTTCCCCAAGAATTTGAGAACAACATCCTTGAAGGAATCCCAGGCTTCTTTTTCCTTCTCAGACATCGTTTCAGCGAATGCTCCATCTGAAATGAGTTTCCTTATATCAGGGCCAACAAACACTCCATCCTTTAGCTTTGCTTCAGAAAGTCGGGGGAACTTTGAGCAAAGGTACCGAAAGCACTCACCATCTTTTGGAAGGGACTTGATGAATTACTTAATGAGACCCAACTTAATGTGGAGAGGTGGTAATAGAATTTTATCACGAGGTACCAAGCTCTCATGAAGAACATTTTTCTCACCGGGTCTCAAATACTCCCGAATTGGCCAGTCTTTTTTCCCCCAGTGTAGGTCGCGGGCCTGGCTATCCCACAAGCAAAGGAAGCAGGGATATTTGGTGAAACCGGATTGCTGCCCTAATAGCATGGATAGAATTTTAAAGTCTCCACAAATCATCCACTTATGCTCATCATAACGAATCTTCTGAAGAATCAGGGCCAAATTCTCGTATTTTTCTTGGAGAATAACAGAGTGAGCAATAGGAACTGAAGCGAATGTGTTGCCATTATGAAGAAGAACACCTTTTATGCTGTCTTTTGACGAATCAATGAACAGCCGCCATTCAGCAGGATCATACTTGAGTTTAAACTTTTCCATCACTCCGTATATATCGTTGCAAAATACCAAATCTTCCTCTTGGCTGAAATACTTCAAAAATTGTGTCTCGCGGTTGCGGTACCAATAAAAAGTTGTTCCTGGTGACAATAGATTTTTCTGTTTAAGCCGAGAACCTAGCAGTTGGGCAGCATCTTTTGGGAGTCCTAAATCCCGGACTAAATCATTCAATTCAGCTTGAGAGAAAAGTTCAGGTTTCGGATCTGGTTCAGTTTCAAACTCGGAAGTACTGGACTCATCGGGAAAAGCCATCTGATGAGTCTCATCATGATCAGAACCGTCCACACAAATATGATCCAAAGATTTTGGTGGTTCAGGCACAGGTACTTCGTTGCTATGAGGCATAGGCCTAATTGCTGAGGGAAGGTTGGGGTAACTTATTATGTTCTTATTTTTTAAGTTGTATCCCTTCACAATGCAAGAGCAAAAATAGCAGTCACTGCTGTGGTCTCTTTGTTCACGCCACATCATAGGTATTCCGAAACGAAATGCTTGTTTTTTACCTTTCATCCATAAGCGTAGATCTTCCTCACATGTCTTGCACACTTTGTGAGGAGCCCACGGTTTGTCTTGATCGCCTAACTTCAAACCGAAATAGGCGAAATATACTTTTTTAATAAATGCAGAAATGTTCCTCTGCCGCTTTTTCACGGTATATTCCCCACAAATAAAACAAAAACTGTCCGGAGAGTTGCCGCAACCTCTGGCTCTGTGAGCCATCACAAATACACAGCACTGCAAACTACAACTGTAGTGAACCACTTCGGAATAAAGCTGGATTACGACTGAGCAAACAAAAGGTAATAATGAACTTGCAAGAAACTGAAATTTGACAGGAACGTTCATGTCGCAACCACCGTGTTTGAGCGAGCGAACGAGGCGAGGCGAACAGGAAAGAACATGCGCCAGCGCGAGTACTGGATTTAGCCCCCCGCCTCCCAATTGTCCTGTTATTGTATAAAATGAATACAAAACACTCTAAAATATCATGAGGGAGTGTTTCTAGTTAGTTAACCATTACAACCTCTATTTTGGGCCAAGAAAATAAACTGCAGTCGGCTAAAAAGAAATTATGTGAACATTCCTTATATGGGTAAGAAATCTAATTTTGCAAGAAAACGTGACGTGATGGAACATTTTGGCTATTTTTCCTGGATTGAGCACCCCAAAATCTATAGGAATCAGTTGCAAAACTGGAGGCAGTTTTTTGGTAGTGTACCTGTGTAATGGTTTATGGACCTTTCTTCCAGGAACTTGTCCAAACCTTTTTTTAACCCGGCTATACTAATAGCTTTTACTACATCCTCCGATAACGAATTTCAGAGTTTGATTACATGTTGAGTGAAAAATATTTTCTCTTATTAGTCTTAAATAGGTTACCCTGTAGCTTCATTGCATGCTGCCTAGTCTTTCTATATTTTGATGGCATAAACAATCGATCTATGTTTACTCATTCCACTCCATTCATTAATTTATAGACCTCTACCATATCTCGCCTCAGCCGTCTCTTTTCCAGATTGAAGAGCCCTAACCTTTTTAGCCTCTCTTCATAGGGGTATCCTTCCATCCCCTTTACAATTTTCGTGGCTCTTCTCTGTACCTTTTCTAATAACGCTATATCCTTTTTAAGATACGGCGACCAGAACTGCACACAATATTCATGGTGCGGTCGCACCATGGAATGATACAGAAGCATTATAATATCCTTTGTTTTATTCTCCATTCCTTTCTTTATAGTAACATGGTATATGATGGTCCATCTAGTCTGCCTGGCAAGACGGCAAGTGTAAGTGCACTTGCCGCTCCGTGCAGGTCACCCCTATTTGTTCAGATATAAGAGATAGTTATGCTTATTTTGTCCTGATGCTATAAAGGGATCCACTATGTCTGCCCCATGTCATTTTGAATTCTGTCACTGTGTTTGCCCCCACCACTTCCATCGGGAGGCATTCCAAGCATCCACCACCCTTTCAGTGAAAAAGTATTTCCTGACATTGCCTTTCACTTTACCCCCTTGTAGCTTCATGTTATGCCCTCTAGTTTTACAGCTTCCTCGTCTTTGGAAGAGGTTTGTTTATCCATTAATACTCTAAGTATTTAAAGGTCTGAATCATATCTCCCTTGTCCCTCCTCTCCTCCAAAGTGAACATATTTAGGTCTTCAAATCTCTTCTCATAAGTCTTATAACGCAGCTCCAAATCATTTTGGTCACCTTCCTCTGAACTGCTTCCAGCCTTTTTATATCCTTTGCAAGATACAGTCTCCAAAACTGAACACAATATTCCAAGTGAGGCCTCAACAGCGACTTCTACAGTGGCATTAGTACCTCTTCCTTTCTGCTGGTAATTTCTCTCTGTATGTCACCCAGCATCCTTCTGGCTTTTGCCACTGCCTTGTCACACTGTTTCAACATCTTGAGATCATCAGAAACAATCACACCAAGGTCTTTCTCCTGGTCCAGACACATCAATCTCTCACCCCCTATTGCATACAGTTCCCTTGGATTTCTGCTTCCCAAGTGCATGACACTGCACTTCTTCACATTAAATCTTAACTGCCAAGCATTAGACCATTCTTCCAGCTTTTGTAGATCTTTCCTCATGTTCCCCACTCCCTGAGGGAAGTCCAGTACCGGTCCCAAGACTGAATCCTGGGGCACACCGCTAATCACCTTCCTTTCATCCGAGTGAGTTCCGTTTACCATCACCCGCATTCTATTTGCTCTCTTGGCCGCCGCTGAACACTGGGCAGAGGGTTTTAACATATTATCCACGATGACACCTAAATCTTTTCCCTGGGTGGTGGTTCCTAATGTGCAACCTTGCATCGTGTAACCGTAGTTTGGGTTTTTCTTTCCTATGTGCATAACCCTGCACTTGTCCACATTAAATTTCATCTGCCATTTGGATGCCCAGTCTTCCAATTTATCAAGATCCTCTTGCAATTTTCCACAATCCTCATGGGTTTTAACAACTTTAAATAGTTTTGTGTCACCTGCAAATTTGATAACCTCACTCGTTATTCCCATTTTCAAATCATTTATGAATATGTTAAAAAGCAGCAGACCCAGCACAGATCTATGGGGTACTCCACTATTCACCTGTCTCCATTGGGAAAATTGGCCATTTAGCCCTACCTTCTGTTTTCTATCTTTTAACCAGCTCCTGATCCACAATAGTACACTGCCTCCTATCCCATGACTTTTTAATTTTTGCCAAAAGTCTCTGATGAGGGACCTTGTCAAAGGCTTTCTGAAAGTCCAGATATACTATATCAACCAACTCACCTTTGTCTACCTGTTTATTCACACCTTCAAAAACATAACAGATTAGTAAGACAAGATCTTCCTTGTTGGCTGTCTCCCATTAAGCCATGACTATCTACATGTCCAGTAATTTTGTTCTTTATGATGGTTTCTACTATTTTTCCCAGTACTGATGTCAGGTTCACTGGTCTGTAGTTTCCCAAATCACCCATGGAACATTTTTTAAAAATTGGCATTACATTGGCCATCCTCCAATCTTCAGGTATTACAGATGATTTTAATGATAGTTCACAGATTACTAATAGTAGGTCTGTAATCTCATATTTCAGTTCTTTCAACACCCTTGGATGTATACCATCTGGTCCAGGTGATTTGCTTCTCTTCAGTTTATCAAATAGTTGTAATACATCTTCCTGGTGTATCGATATTTCTTTTAATTATTCTGCAGCATCACCTTTAAATACCATTTCAGTCATCGGTAACATCCCTCCATCTTCCTTAGTAAAGCCCAAAGCAAAGAATTCATTCAGTCTCTCCGCTATGGCCTTGTTCTCTCTTAGTGCCCCTTTTATCTCTCTATCATCTAATGGTCCAACTGACTCTCTCACAGGTTTTTTTGCTATGAATGTACTTGAAAAAGTCTTTATTATGCATTTTTGCTTCCATAGCAAGCTTCTTCTCAAATTCTCTCTTTTCCTGCCTTATCAATGCCTTGCATCTAACTTGCCAATGCTTGTAGGATTTCCAGTTTTTCCATTTCTTGAAAGATGCCTTTTTGGCAACAACAGCCTCTCTGACCTCACCTTTAAACCATGCTGGCAGTGTTTTGGACTTCCTTCCCTTTTTCTTAAAGCATGGAATACAGCTGGTCTGGGCTTCCAAGCTAGTATTTTTAAACAACACCCAAATTTGATGTAAATCTTGAACTTTTGCAACTGCTCCATTTTTTTCTTAACTATTTTCCTCATTTTATTATAGTCTCCCTTTCCTTACCCTACCTCCTCCATTTATTAAATCAAATATGATCATGCTATGATCACTATTACTAAGTGGCCCCAACACCTTTATCTCTTGCACCAGATCTTGTGTTCCACTAAGGACTAGGTCCAAAATGGCTTTTCCTCTGGTCGATTCATGAACCAGCTGCTCCAAGAAGCAGTCATTTATTTCATCCAGAAACTTTATCTCCCTAGAATGACATTCCGTGACACTGACCCAGTCGATACCGGGATATTTGAAATCACCCATTATTATTACTGTGCTGTTACTTTTGTTAGCTTCCTTGATTTCTTTGAGCATTTCATCATCCATTTGTTCATTCTGGCCAGGCAGTCAATGGTAAACCCGCCCCCCCCCCCCCCCCGCCATCACCTTCCCCTTCCCCTTTTTATATGGAATTTCAATCCATAGAGAATCTATAGTGAATTTTGTTTCCTGCAAAACTTTAATCCTTTGTGACTTAATGCCCTCTCTAACATAGAGCACAACCCCTCCACCAAATTGATCTGCTCTATCATTACGATATAGTTTGTACCCAGGTATCATAGTGTCCCACTGGTTGTCCTCCTTCCACCATGTTTCTGAGATACCAATCATATCTAACCTCTCATTTAGTGCTATATATTCTAACTCTCCCATCTTATTTTTTAGACTTCTAGCATTTGCATACAAGCATTTTAGAGGCTGTATTTTATTCATATTAATCTGGCTATTGGTAGGCATGGTTAATTTGGAATCTTTCAGCTCTATCTGCTCTGTACTCAAGGGCATTTGGGCTACTTTTGTCTTTATTGGAACCTCTCTGCTGATATGTCCTAACTTCAATCTTTTGCTATTATCCTTCAAGGATACATTGTTCTGAACCATGCACTCTTGGGCGACTGTCGGCTTCCCCCTATCATCTAGTTTAAAAGCTGCTCTGTCTCCTTTTTAAATGAGCCTGGTTCCGTCCTGGTTAAGGTGGAACCCATCCCTTCAGAAGAGCCCCTCCTTTCCCCAAAATGTTCCCCAGTTCCTAACAAATCCAAAACCCACATCCTTGCACCATCGTCTCATCCACGCATTGAGACTCCGGAGCTTTCCCTGTCTTTTGGGTCCAGCGCGTGGAACGGGAAGTATTTCGGAGAAAGCTACCCTGGAAGTTCTGGATTTCAACTTCCTACCTAAAAGCCTAAATTCAGCCTCCAGAACCTCCCTACTACATTTTCCTATGTCATTGGTACCAACATGTACCAAGGCAGCAGACTCCTCCCCAGCACTATCTAAGACCTTGTCTAGGTGGCGCATAAGGTCCGCTACCTTCGCACCAGGCAGGCATGTTACCAGGCGATACTCATGTTCACCAGCCACCCAGCTATCTACATGCCTAATGATCGAATCACCAACTATAAGAGCTGTCCTAACCCTTCCCTCGTGGGCACATGGCCCTGGAGAAACCTCCTTGGTGCGAGAGGGTTTTACATCACCTGAAGGACAGGTCCTAGCTACAGGATCACTTCCTGCTGCACCAGGGTGATGATCTCCTGTCACATGACCTCTATCCTCTATGGCAATAGGGATGCTTCCAGACTGGAGGTGAGACTTCAGTACTATATCCCTGTAGGTCTCATCTATGTATCTCTCTATCTTCCTTATGTCCTCCAAGTCTGTTTCCCTAGCCTCCAGAGATCGGACTCATTCCCTAAGAGCAAAGAGCTTCTTGCACCTAGTGCACACGTAAGACCTCTCACCAACTGGGAGAAAATCATACATGTGACACTCAATGCAAAAGACTGGAAAACCCCCATCTCGCTGCTGGACTGCTGTCTGCATCTTAATTTTAAGGTTGTGTTTAGGTATTTAAGTTCTTTACTTACTGAGGGTTGCTGGGGATACTTGTACTAATAAAACTATACCTAATACATTTAATGTACTTTGTTCACCTGAAGCTTAATTAATCTCAGGTCCTTAATGTATGCCTGATGAGGATAAACAGCTGCACCTGAGAGTGAATATGGCACCTCCTTTCCTTTAAGAGGTTTCATCACCTATAAAGTTACAATTGTCCGAGGGATGGGTGGGTGTCAAGGAGGGAGGGAGGGAAAGAAGACTTATTAAAAGCTGACCGCTACACAGTACTTATCCTGTGCTTCTGTAGTAATCTGTGATCAATTTCCTAGGTGATTCACACAGCCCTTGCTTGGACTCCCTGGAGTCTGTAATTGCTGAAGGGGATATTTCTTCCTTTTCTTTCGTTTTGCAAAAGCCAAAGCAGTTCACCTTAGAATCTATTTGGAATGTTATCAGACTCCTAGGGGAAGCTATTTCTCCTCAAATTCAAATTTTGTATAATAAGACACAAAAGAATGCTGAGAGTTGTGGGAGGAACAGTGAATCTTTTGCATCTTGGAGTGGAGGAGTGGCCTAGTGGTTGGGGCAAGGTACTTCAGGCCAGAAGGTCAGGGGTTCAAATCCCACTAGAGGACAGCAACCTTGGGCCGGAAGGACTGGGGTTTCTAGTCCCACAGGTGCTCCTTGTGGTCTTGGGTAAGCCACTTAACCCTCCATAGCCCATGTTCCCTGTAAAAATAGTTATCTCCAAGTTATAATGCCCTGTTCAATGTAATTTCAGTTTGTTCAATGTAAACCGCACTGATGCAGAATAGCGCGGTATATAAGAGAATGTAAATAAATAAAAAATAAATAAAATAAAATAAATCTTTAAAAACAATGGTGGAAGACTTTTCTCTCCATGTCATGCGTATGGAAGAGCAGTCAGATGCATCTATTAAAGACTAAGGGCCCGATATTCAAAAGGCATTTACATGATTAACAGCCAATTAACCGTTTAAATGCCTATCTAACCAGATATTCGATGGCACATACACGTGTAGTGTCGTCGAATATTTTTTTTATTTGTTACATTTTTCTATACTGCCCCTTCCGAAGATCAAGGGCGGTTTACAATAAAACAAACAAGTTACATATAACAGTATCTACTACTACTACTATTCAGCACTTATAAAGCGCCACACACGCAGCGCTGCACAGCTAGCCTACGGGAGGTAGCCAACATACAGGAGACAGTCCCTGCCCGTCAGAGTCATGCTCATCGGAGCTTACAATCTAGTTAGAACAGTACATTAGTTAGAATAGTACAGAGCATTAATCAATTCTGCGCAAGGTACGGTGTGGTACAGTTTGGTCTATAGTTTGGTCATAAACGTTGATGGGGGTTAGGGTAAAATGAGGAAGGAGTCAGGATCTGAATGCAACGGTGAAGAGGTGGGTCTTCAACCTGGATTTGAAGAGGGCCAGGGAGGATGCCTGGCGCACAGACACAGGTAGGCTCTTCCAGGCGTATGGTGCAGCAAGGTGAAAGGAGCACATTCGGGAGTTCGCGGTGCGGGTGAAAGGCATTGATAGAAGTAATTTGTTAGAGGAGCACAAATTTTGAGAGGGGACGTAAGGAGAGATAAGAGGTATTGAGGGGCCATAGAGTGAATGCATTTATAGGTCAGGAGGAGAAGCTTGAATTGGATGCGGAATTGTACAGAGAGCGACTTGAGAAGCAACTTGAGAAGAGGAGTAATGAGGAGTATCAAGGGTGTAACAGTACAGATAGCTATTTACATAATAACTATGTACACGATTTACATGGATCAGATTGACAAATTTGCGTTTTAGTTAATCCTACTTTTAGGGAGTTGTACTTCTTACGTTTAGGGAGTTGTACTTCCAATGATATATCCTATGTATTTTTTATGATATCAGTGTGCATGGGGTGGCACTGTGAGCTGTTACTATCATCACTGTTTCCATGGTATTCAATGAAAATAAGTGTTTTATCTTATTTTCTGAATATTTGAAGGTCTTTGATTGAATGGAATGAGTCTGGGAGAGCATTCCATAGACTGGGGGCTATATATAAGAATGCTCTGGTACTTGTGGTCTGTTTAGTCTTGCGAATAGACATAGGGATTATAAGAGTGTGCTGTGTGTTTCCCCTTCTGGATCTAGTGTCTGTGGGGGTGTGTAGTAGGGTTGTGAGGAAAGATGCTGTGATATTGTTGATCAACTTGAAAGTGTTGATTAAGGTTTTGTATTTTATTCACCTAGAGATTGGTAGCCAGTGGAGTTTGTATAATATGGCTGTGATGTGATCCGTTAATTAGGCCTTGCAGATAATTCAAGCTGTGACATTCTGTGCCCTCTGGAGAATACTCAGATTATTTTTGGTTGTACCCTGTAACAGGCTGTTACAGTAGTCAAAATGACAGGGGGGGATGAGAAAGGCTTGTACTACGGATCTAAAGTCATGGGTGTCGAGGAGGGGTCTCAGATGCTGAATGATCTTTAGTTTGAAAAAGATGGTTCTGGTTGTTTGCTTTTTGTGTGACAGCATGTTGAGGGATTTATCAAGTATTACTCCCAAATATTTTACTTCTTGTTTAACTGGAAGCACAGTGTTGTGAATGGTGAGTGGTTTAAAGTTTTGATTTCTTGATGTATATAATACTTCCGTTTTCTTGAAGTTGATGCTAAGGTTGTTAGTGTTTAGCCAAGACTCTGCTTGAGGCAATCTGCTAGATTGTGATGGGTGGAGTTTGTTATGTCAATAGATAGGTATAACATGATGTCATCTGCATATATATAATATCCTATTTTAAATTTTCTGAATATTTATTTATTTATTTAGCTGTATTTATATCCCGCTTTTCACCGGGTCAAAGCGGTCAATTGGGGGATACATTTAACATGAGGGGATATGAGACACATACACTAATACTTACAGGAAACATGGGCAATGGAGAGTTAAGTGGCTTGCCCAAGACCACAAGGAGTGCCTATAGGACTAGAAATCCCAGTCCCTCCGGCCTGAGATTGCTGTCCCCAGGTGGGACTTGAACTCCCGGCCCTCCGGCCTGAAGTACCTTGTCCTAACCACTAGGCCACTTATCCCCAACTAAGTCCCTTACGTGCCCAGATAATAGCCGGCTAGCATCGGGGCGTGCCGGGATGTTCCAGGGCAGAGCGGAGGTGGGGAATGGCGCTAACCGTGCAGCACCAATATTGGAATCTGCATGGTTAGCGCTTGGTGCCTATAAGATAAGCAAGGAAAACCCTTGCCTAACTTATAAGCGCCGAGGCTAACTGTGTAGCATCCAATATCGATGCTGCACAGTTAGCCTCGGCGGCTTCTGGGCAGTGCGGCCAGACCCAGATATTCACTTCCCTTACCGCGGAAGTGAATATCCGGTGTTTGGGGGATGGTGGGCAGGGCTAAGTGGCTACGGCACTTAGCGCTGCCAGTTGAATATCAGTCTCTAACAATTTAAAATTTAAATTGGAACAGTTGGACAATCATAGTCAGCTTTCTAATCTTTGTTTGATTAATTTTCCAAGATCCACTACCATTACTTCAAAGGATATGTTTAAATAATATCTCTCGGAAGTAATAGAGGTATCTTCAGATGCTTCTCCTCTGCTAGTCAAGGCGTATTACCTCTCACATGGTTGGAAAGTCCCTCCTCCTGGGGAAATCTCTGGCCCACAGGAGGCTGATGTATTGAATATACATGCTGTATTGGAAATGTCTGATTCAGAGTTAGTTAATCCTGCCACTTGTTTAATAACTTTGGCGCTTGTGTCGGATAGGGAGTGGTTGCTTTGTATGTTTTTTTCAAAAAAGGACTGTTTTATTTAAGGGCTGTCTGGTCAGGATTTTTCCCAGCCTGGCAAGAGAAACCCGGCATTGCAGGCATGAGTTTTTAGTCTTGTGACTATGGGTTCTCCAGTTAGGTGGGGTGTTCTTTCTCAAATACCTCTGTAAGTGCCTTGTTAGACTGCAGGGTCAATCTTATATTTTCTCATTTCCCTCACAGGTGATTTCCTTTTTAAATTCCCATGGGTCTCCTGGACCTGGGATTGTTGATTCTCCTGCCAGCGTCTTAGAAGGATGCCAGTTATGCCGATTTCAGTTTTCTTGGCATTGGTTTTCTATGCCTTTATTTACTGTTTTCTTGTTAGCCATTCTTGGATCCTTATTGTGGACTACAGTTTGGGTGGTCAATATTTTTCTTTTTCTTCATGTGGTCATGTTTAGGCCATGTATTTTCTTGTTAATTTCTTAGACTGCCTGAATTTCCTTAACAAGTGTGTCCTAACTTGTATTTTGTAAAAGCCTGCAAAAATATAAAATTAAAAAAATTAAAAAAGAGGTTTGGACAAATTCCTGGAGGAAACGTCTATAAGCCATTATTAAAGACCATGGAAGTTCCCTGCTTACTCTTGGGATAGGCATCATGGAATCTGTGTACCTTTTTGGGAACCCGACAGATACTTGTGACCTGGATTGGTCGCTGTTGGAAACAGGATACTAGGCTTGATGGACCCTTTGTCTGATCCAGTATGTCATATCTTATGTTCTTATGTAATGTGACACTATTTGCATGCAGGGATCTGCCTTAAGCCAGTTGGCAGACTGGAGTCCCCAATCAGCACCTATGACTAGCACAGCTGCCTGTGAGGTTATCCTGACTTTGTGTGTCTTAGTGGACAGGCACTGTGCTCTCCATTCTGTGGTGCCTGCTATGGTGATTCAGGCTTTATGCCTGTGTCTCATTTAGAATTGCACAGTCCTTGTGGCTACAGCACGCTGATGATAGCCAGATGCAATTTTCCTGTGTCAGGGAGGAAATGGAATCACAGTTGGTAGACACTTTTATTTACAGTACCAAAGTTATATGCAAATAGATACTGACCCAAACCCAGCTCATAACCCTTATTCTTTCTTGCTATCCCTGCTGTACAGCAATTAATGTATACCCTCTTCCCCCAGCCACTCGCCTTAGTCTGATCCCTGTCCCCATGTGCAGAGGGACCCCTGGCCAAGATGCATGCCAGTAGCTACAGTACAGATTGTGTGATGGCAAGCATCTCGGCATGGATTCCCTCCAGGTATCCCAGCATGAGGTCTTGTGCTCAGTTCATGAAGGTTCAATGCTGTATCTCTTGGTGGATGGCCCTGAGATGCAGTAGGACCTCTGGCTCTCTAAGAACCAGGAGGGCCTCATGCTGGGCAGCCTGCTGCACAGGGACAATTCCTGCAGTACCACCAGGTCTGCATGGAGTGAAGGTGCAGTCTTGGTAACTTTTCACCTTGTGGCCTTTGCCTGGCAGCTGCCCTTGTATGTGACCTGTCCCTTCCTCTCTAAAACAGTACCCCTGACCTCCTTCCCACAGGCCTCATGCATATGCTGGCACAGCTGTGTGAACAAAGATGGAACTTACCTTCCTACTCCAGACATTCCCTCCACAGGCACCAGAGGTAGCCTGGGCGCTGGCAGCCAATGACCCTGAAGTGCCTCTTCAGTGCCTCAACTTCTCGGCAGATGTGGTATCTTCTACGGGAGGCAACAGAGGATGAGCTTTGTTGCGGTACAGTGCTGCTACTCATCCCACTCACACAATCCCTGCCTGACCTTATGGCTACTGGGTTCTGGAGGTCCATTGCCTGGCATTCAGCTCTTTAGCCCTGCCCTGCCTATTTGGGGGGAGGATGTACAGATTGGCCTACACTACAGTTTCTCTGGGGCATTCAGTGCACTGCTCTTTGCACATCTCTGCACGGTGCATTTCACATAGAAACATAGAAACATGATGACAGAAAAAGACCACATGACCTATCTAGTCTGTCCTTCCATAACAACAACTACAACAGTCCACTTTTTACCTTTAGAGATCCTCTGTGTTGGTCCCATGCTTTTTTGAATTCAGTTACTGTCCTCATCTCTACCACCTCCACTGGGAGACTATTCCACGGATCCACTACTCTTTCTGTAAAGAAATATTTCCGCATATCACTCCTGAATCTATCTCCCTTCACCCTCATCCCATGTCCCCTCGTAGCAGAACTTGCTTTCAATTGAAAGAGGCTCTCTCCCTGAACATTTATGCCACGGAGGTATTTAAACATCTCAATCATATCACCTCTATCCCGCCTTTCCTCTAAAGTGTACATATTAAGATCCTTAAGTCTGTCCTCATATGCTTTATAATGAAGCCCATTGATCATTTTAGTAGCCACCCTCTGCACCGACTCCATCCTGTTCACATCCTTTTGAAGGTGCGGTCTCCAGAATTGCACACCATACTCCAAATGAAGTCGCACCAAAGACTTATACAGAGGCATTATCACCTCCTTTTTTCTGCTAGCCATTCCTCTCCGTATGCACCCAAGCATCCTTCTAGCTTTTGCCGTCGCCTTTTCTACCTGTTTAGCTACTTTAAGATCATCAGACACAACCACGCCTAGGTCCCGCTCTTCTTTAGTGGACAAAAGTACTTCACCTCCTATACTGTATTGCTCCCTTGGATTGCTGCAGCCCAAATGCATGACCTTACATTTTTTAACATTAAATCCCAGCTGCCAAATTCTAGACCATTCTTCAAGCTTAGCTAGATCCCTCCTCATGTTATCTACACCTTCCTGGGTGTCTACTCTATTGCAGATTTTGGTATCATCTGCAAAGAGGCAAACCTTACCCGACAGCCCTTCCGCTATATCACTAACAAAGATGTTAAAAAGAATCGGACCAAGGACAGATCCCTGGGGCACACCACTGGTAACATCCTTCTCCTCAGAGTGAGCTCCATTTACTTGTACTCTTTGTCGCCTCCCACCCAACCAATTTCTAACCCAAGCAGTAACTTTAGGGTCCATCCCTAGGGTGCTCAGTTTGTTTATAAGTCGCCTGTGAGGAACAGTGTCAAAGGCTTTACTGAAATCTAAATACACCACATCTAGAGCTCTCCCTCGGTCCAACTCCCTGGTCACCCAGTCAAAGAAATCAATCAGATTTGTCTGACAAGACCTGCCTCTGGTGAATCCATGCTGCCGCGGATCCTGTAATCCGCTGGACTCCAGAAACCTCACTATTTTCTCTTTCAGCAGCGTTTCCAATAATTTACTCACCACCGAACTTAAACTAACCGGCCTGTAGTTTTCAACCACATCCTTACTTCCGCTTTTGTGTAAAGGCACCACATGAGCCTCTCTCCAGTCCTTTGGCACCACTCCTGACTCCAACGAGGCATTGAAAAGGTCAGTCAGTGGAGTTGCTAGAACGTCCCCAAGTTCCCTCAGCATTCTAGGGTGTATCCCATCCGGTCCCATCGCTTTGTCTACTTTAAGTTGAGCTAGTTTCTCACGAACACAGTCTTCTGAAAATTGTTCAAGATGTCCCTCGCTTCTGTTCTTATTTGTGGGTGTTTTCTGAGGTCCTGCTCCTGGTTCTTCATCTGTGAACACAGAACAAAAATATTTGTTAAGCAATTCCGCTTTATCCTTATCAGCTTCTACATATTCCCCCCCTGCACCCTTGAGTCTGACAATACCACTTTTGCCCTTCCTCTTCTCACTAATATATCTGAAAAATGTCTTATCCCCCCATTTTATTGCATTGGTTATTTCCTCCTCCTTTTGAATCTTTGCCTTCTTGACTACTTTGCTAGCTTCTCTAAGTTTTTCCAAATACAGATGCCTGTCTTCCTCTCTCTGTGATCTCTTGTATTTCATGAAGGCCTCCCTCTTTTTCTTCACTTTTTCAGCTACTTCCTTCGAAAACCATTGCGGTCTCCTGTTCCTTTTGCCTTTATTTACCATTTTAACAAAAAGGTTGGTTGCCCTTAAAATACCCTTTCAGTTTTGCCCACTGTTTTTCTACATCCCCCAGCTGTTCCCATCCCACTAACGACTCCCTGAGGTATTGGCCCATCTTTGCAAAGTTAGTCTTCCTAAAGTCTAAGATCCTCACTTTGGAATGGATTCTAACAGCCCTAGTCCTAATACTGAACCACACCATCTGGTGATCACTGGATACAAAATGATCTCCCACTACAACATCAGAAACACTTTCACCATTGGTAAGCACCAAGTCCAGTATGGCCCCTTCACGTGTGGGGTCTGTTACATGGGATTCTGTGGGTGCCTGTATGCTAACTTTCAATGCTTTTCCAGTTGTAGGGGCTTTCTATGACTGCACAGTACAGTCCCACAGTATGTGCACCTGTGGTTGTGCACTGCCTCTGCCATGTCCCCTGATGTCCCATTTCCTGCCAATCTGCTCCACACTGATCCCTCCCTGCTGCCCATAGAGACCTGCTGCCACTTTTGCCTTGTGCAGACATTATGCAGCCCACTTCACCATGCACTCTTATAATCTGTGTTTTCACTGTGCAACCTATATGCATTCTGCTCTTGCACCTTTCTAGGTTTTCTCTCACAGCAGGCCTCCAGATCCTTTTGTGATCCCTGTATACTGCCTATCGCTGTTCTGTGGCCCTTATCCTGGTGTTCATGTCTGTGTCTCCCTCATATTCAGTGACATTTGGTTACTTACTCAGCAAGGGTCTGGCGGATCACTAGGTGGCACAGCTTGCAGTTCTCTAGTCATGAGAAATGTGTCTGTAATGTCGCCATCTCTGTCTGGGACTGTATGCCAATATCCTCATGCTTCTGCTCTATATATTTATGCATCTATACATAGCATGCATAACAAATGGACATCCACAGCCCCATTTTAACGAGCATCTCCATGCATGCCCACGTCACTGAGCATACTTTCCATAGGCTGCACGTACAACTGCTTGCATTGTGTCATACGTGTACATTCAGGGCATTCAGATGCCTGTTTTACATGGTGCTTGGACGTTCCTGGGCCTGTTTCTGTGCTCCTTCCTCTCTCTTGGACACCCTAGTTTGCACATCCCTGCTACTGCTACTACAGTCGTCCCTCGCCACTTCGTGCTTCGACTTTCGCAGCGTCACTCTATCGCGGTTTTTTCAAATACATGTATATTCATTAAAAAGTTGATTGAGACAGTGAAAATGATACAGCGCACGCTCGGTTGTCTGAGTCAATTATACACCCCTGTATTACAATTAAAATTAAAATTACTGTACGTATGGACTGTAGACCTTTATCTAAGCCCCACGATGTCTCCTAAATGTGCTGCTTCTTCTAAGCCTTCTGATGATGAAACTAAGCGCCGGAGGAAGATGCTTACCATCCAGGAGAAGGTAAAACTCTTGGATATAAATAAAGAATTCTACTTCGCGGAAATTCACTTATCGCGGTAGAGTCTGGAATGGATTAACTGCAATAAACGAGGGACGACTGTACTTCATTGCCTCCTCTTCCATTTCCGTACCCAATCTAAACTTCTCCTTCTGACCTATAAAAGCGATCATTCGAGATCACGTGATATGCTGAGGAGGGAAGACGTGCGCTGCTCTCTCCGAGGCTCTCTTTCCCCTTAACCCTGATCCCCCCAGAACTTTGTGACCAAAAGCCCCCCAGTGCCCTGGACTCACACTTGTCAACACTTCAGGGACTGAGTAGCAGTTTTAAGAGCCTCCAGAAGTGAAATTGGCATGCCTTGACTGGGAGAAACCGCCAACCATACCAACTAAGATGGTGGATGTCATGGCCTCGCCCAGCCTCCTGAAGGAATCTGCATTGGTGGAGGAAGTCACCACAGTGGTGGTTGGAGCCCTAGCCACCAAATTTGATGTCCTGCAGCAGGCATTCGATGCCCAGGGCGATCGTCTCACAGAAGCGGAGCGGAAAATGTCAAGCGCAGAGGATGCAGTTGAGAGAGCTGAAACAGAGCTGCAACATCTACACAAGATCATCAGTCAACACACAGATAAGATAGATGAACTGGAGCTGGAGGAACAATTTCTGC
The DNA here is from genome assembly GCA_033557465.1 of Ichthyophis bannanicus. NCBI lineage: Eukaryota > Metazoa > Chordata > Amphibia > Gymnophiona > Ichthyophiidae > Ichthyophis > Ichthyophis bannanicus. The sequence continues at coordinate 452,806,226 of CM066031.1, forward strand.
TTTGTCGGTGTCTGGAATCTATTAAAGATACTGAGATCCAGGGGAATCTAGAAACTTTGCTACCTCTTTCATTAGCACTGGGAAAGGATGCTAATCCATTCCTTATCTAACAAGCACACCTTGTGGGCCCAGTTCACACATCAGATCGGTGGCCCCGAGTGATGTTGGCAAAATTCCTTAACTATGCCCAAAAGGACTAAATTCTTCAAGCTGCCCAGGTGCATGGCCCTATCTGTCATGACGGGCAATGAATCTCTATATTCCAGGACTATTCTGCAGCCTTGATCGTCAAGCAGTGAGCTTATGCAGGTGTTTGTCAATGACTTAAGGATGCAGGGATTAAATTTACCTTCCTGTATCCAGTGAAACTGAAGATTTTTCATAATGGAGCCACGCATTTTTTTGAGCCAGCTGCACTGGCAGAGCAATTTGTGCAGGAACTGCAGCTCCGGCTATCGGAAAACACTGCTTGTAGTTGACTGCTGTGGCCATGCCAACTGTTTGGTCAAGCTTTAGTGGTGCCCTCCCCCGGGCCCCAGAGAGACATGATAGATCCTGCCTACAATTTGGATACTGTTGGGGGCTGCAAGTGGCTGAAATCTGGCCATTAGACACGGACCTTTGTTGGCCTATTATTGTGTGCTAGACTGAGGCTCCAGTTGATAGTGGAGGCCTTTCCTTGTAGACTGAAGTGGTACCACTTGGGCCCTGGCTTGGGGATAGAACCCGGGGGTGCTTCTTATCGCAGACCCATGGGTGGCTTGCAGCCCCCTCTTGGTCCTCTATGGGCTACGATGGTGCATACCCGCCTCTACCACGCCACTACTGTGGGAGCTCCCAGTGCATTTGTTGACTGTTGTGGGGGGAGCTATAGGGACATCCCAGGCCCTCCAACTGGGGCAGAGTGGGATTTGATACGGGACAGAGTTACTTTATGTCCCCTTCGGCTCTTCTTCAGGTCCCTCCACTGCTGTTTTTGGTTTAATGTATCTGTTGAGAGTGTGGAAGTTATTGTAGAGCTTGAATGGTTGGTAGAGTGTATGAGGGTGCTTGGTGCGGAGTCAGGAGGGTAGTCGGGAGGAGGGGTGGTTGAGGGACTGTCTGTATATGTGCAAGGAGGGTGAGGTGGAGGGCTGGGGGGATCTCACCACATCATAGCGTGATCAGAAATGGGTGTGAGATGGTTCCTTTAAGGGTGGGGGCGAAGGGGGATAGGCTGGGTGGGGAAGAGAAAGGATGAGGGGTATGGGGAAGGGGGGAGGGGGTTGGTTGTGATTGGCTGGGCTCTGCAGACAGACCTACTCCTATTTTACATGGGATGTGAATATGGGAGACCCTGGGCTGGAGGGGGACTCCCTAACTCATATGTACTGGTAACTCTTATTCAGAGCATCAATGTTCTAAACACAGACTGAGGTTAATATCTGGAACATATGTGGTCTAGGTACTCCAATTAAGCACTATAAGATCTTGCATGTGCTGACCTACCATAATTGCAATATAGCCTTTCTCCAGGAAACGCATCAGTCTGCCACAGAACATGCCAAGCTTCACCGGGACTGGATGGATAAAGTGTTTGGAGCGCCTACGTAGGGTAAAAATGGTGAGGTAGTGATTTTGATACACAAATGTGTTTGTTTCACCTGCACCATGGAGAACCTTGACCCCCTTGGAGCGTTACATTATCCTACCAGGGGACCTTGACGGCCACTGGCTGGTCTTCTGTAATGTCTATGGCCCCAACGTACCGGACACTCCCTTTTATGTTAGGCTGGCTTCTGCTCTGGAACAGTACCCAGAGAATAAGCTAGTGATGGGCAGCGACCTCAGTGGAGTATTAGACCCCTTGATGAACACATCTCGCAGGGAGGTGGGTGACCATGATGGGACCACTGTTCCCTCTAAGCTGTGCGCGTGTGCGCGCGCACACACCTCGCCGAGCGAGTGCACATACTTTACAACAGAGTGCACAAAAATTACGGTTCTGATTCTGATAGAAAACATAGACATCTTAAAATTTAAAAGTTCTGATTGTAATTACTAGAAATTTTCCGCTTCATTTAGTAATCGTCTATTTTCATTTAATTTGATTAAAATCAATGTGGTGTACATACCGTATTCTGACGTGTAGTCAAATTTTAAAGTACATAACTCTGAGTGTCGTTATGTGTCGCAAAAAAATTTAACCTTCCTTCAAAAGCTGCACAGCTGATATTTTATGCACACACAGCCTACAAAAATTAGAGGGAACACTGGATGGGACCACACGTATATTACAACGGTTCCTGCGTTGACTACATTTGGTGGACCCATGGCAGCTCTTGCAGCTGGGTGACAGGGATTATACCCATTTATCCCACACGCATGGAACTAGTGCCCACATCAATTACTTGCTTACCTCTGCACTTCTATTTTCACATGTAGATGACACTAAGATAGGGCCGGAAAAGCTTTCAGATCATGCTTCCATATGGATTGATTTTGCATGGCATTTCCAGATGCAGGGCCCCTGCCTATGGCGTTTTTCTCTTGCTTTGTACAAAGATGAACAGTTACAGGTTTACATTAGAGAGAGTTCTATGTGAGCCGTAATGCGCAACATCAGGAGACACCTGAATTATTTTGGGAAACTGTGAAGGCGGTGCTTAGAGGTTATATTAAAGTCTATTCTGCCTGTTGCCACCACCTACTAAATGCTCGAATGCTACGCCTTGATTGCCAAGCTGTACTTGAAAGGTGGCGACATGCCCATTATCCTACCACCAGGTCATGTCTTTTGGAGGTGCAGGCAGCCCTCAACATGGTCCTCCATCAAAGAGCAAAGAAATCCCTGACATATTACAAATTCCAACTCTTTCAGTATGGCAATAAAATTGGGAGGCTTCTCGCACAGTGTCTTCGGGGAACCAGGAGATTGTGTACCATCCCAGCACTGCGTGATGAATTTGGAAAACTGCATAAGGACACCCTGGCAATAGCATGTTTGTTTTGGGCCTTTTACCAAACCCTTTATAAAAGGAACTGGGTTTCTCCTACTAGAATAATGGTGACCTCTCACTACTTCAAATTATGACACAATAGGTGGCATTGCTAGGAGGTGTCTATTTCTGCTGAGGAGGTGTCCCAGGGTATTCGCTGTGCTTAATGTTGCAAAGCTCCTGACCCCAACAGGTTTACTGCAGAATTTCACAAACTTGTGCGAGATTTGGTGACGGCTCCTCTGACAGATACCTATCAAGACCATACACAGCATGGGAGCTACTTGTAGGGTGACAGTTGGGTTTATATCACCTTGATTCCCAAACCAGAGAAGGACCCACAGCAAGCTGGGTCACATCATCCAATGTCGCTGATTAATTTTGACCTGAAGCTCTGGGCCATAATTCTGGCAGATCAGCTGTCGCCTCTTCTCCAGCATCTTGTGCAGGAGTTTCAAGTCGGTTTCATGAGGGGAAGATATGTCTCAAGTAACCTGCAGAAGATTATAGCCTCTCTAGAGTGTGTTCATGAGCGACAGGTCCCATCACTGTTAATTAGTTTCAATGCCGAGAAGGCATTTGATATGGTGTCCTGGGACTATCTATCCCAAATATTTCCGCATTATGGCCTGGGAGTCTCGTTTATACAAACGGTCCGGTGCTATATGCCTGCCCTACTGCAGCACTGCTGGTTAATGGCTCTACCTCAGAAGCCTTTGACTTGGAGCAGAGAACACAACAGGGGTACCCTCTTTCACTGATTCTGTTTTGACCCTGGATTCCTTCCTGTGTACCCTTGTGTAATGTCAGGGAGTGCCTGGTGTGCACATGGGACGGTCAGAATTTAAAGTGTCCGCTTTTGGCAACAATCTACTAGTTCATATTATTAGGCCGCTGGTATCTCTGCCACATCTGCTGTCAGAATTCGCCCACTTTGGCCAGATTGTTGACTTGCATTTAATCATTGATAAATCAGAGGCACTGGATGTTTTGGGACAACTGCATGCTTTGTAGGGGTCAAATTTTCCACTTCGTAGGGCAGATCGAGCCTGTCAGTACTTAGGGATCCATCTGCCAAGTGACCCCCATCTGTTCTACCAGCTGAATTGTACTACTGTGCTAGGACACTTATGGACCAAATGCATGAGTGGACCCTATTGCCCCTTTCAATGCTGGGATGGGTGGCAGCTTTTCGTATGACTTTGTTCTCTAAATTGCCCTATGTACTGCAGATGCTACTTGTCCATTTGTTATGCAAGGATTTATTTATTTATTTATTTAACAGCTCTTCTATACCACGCTCTTTATTATCAGTGCGGTTTACAGTTAACAATTTGACTCTAGGACAGTAACATATCTGACCTGAGTTTACATAAAACAAGGGAAGTAACAAGGAGTTGAACTGGGGTAACTATGTTCATTTAAATAGCTTGGTATTATTTACAATAATGTACAACAGAGGCAGTACAACTGTCGGATTACAAAACTGTCTGGTATGTATTACATGTTATGTGACTTAATCTTTTTTGCAATTCATATTAGGTGGTTGGGTTGTGAGGAGGGAGTAGGTGAGTCGTTTGGTTGTGAGAAGTGCTCCAGGAATAAATGGTGCTTGAAGGCTTTCCTGAATTGCCTGAGGTCACTGATCAATCTGATGCTGGGGGGTAGGTTGTTCCAGCATCTGGGGGCATAGAACGTGAATGCTCTGTTATTAGTTGATTGTGTGCATTTTATGGTTTCTCTTGGGATAATTAGGGCATTGGCGGCTAATGTTCTCCTAGATCTATTGTTAGGGTGAGAGTGAGTAAGTCTGCGATTGAGGGGGGAGATATCTTATTAATGGATTTGAACGTGATGAGGAGGGCTTTGTATGAGATCCTGCTTCTTATCAGCAGCCAGTGTAGTTCCCTAAGGATGGGAGTTATGTGGTCCATCCTTGAGGCTCCGCACAGGACGCGAGCGGTAGCATTCATGGCTAATTGTAGCGGGTTTAAGGTATTCTTGGGAAGTCCGTGGAGTATGATGTTTGCGTAGTCGAAGTGGGGTGTAACTAACGCTTGGAATATTGTGCGGAAATTCTCTGTATCCAACATGGGTCTCAGGTGCCGTAGGGTCTTGATCTTGTAGTAAATAGTCTTTACAGTGCAACTTATGTGCGTTGTGAAGTTCAGTTGCTGATCTAATGTCACACCAAGGTAATGTATGGTTGGTTTGATTGGAAGTTCTGCGTCTCTTACTTTTAGGGTCGGAGGGGGAGAGAAGTTTTTGGTTTTTGTGGCGATTAGGACCTCGGTTTTTTTAAAATTTATTCGTAGGTTCTGATTGAGAAGCCAGTCTGTTATAGCGTTGAAGCAATCGACTAAGGCTGCATAATCAGGAAGGGTGATGTTGATAGATGTGATATAGCGGAAGGGCTGTTGGGTAAGGTTTACCTCTTGAGCCCACTGGCCAAGCGGGGAAGACGGCGCCTACGAGATCAAACTCGAGCGTCCCGGTCAGGGAGGGTGTGAGGACTTCCCACACACTGAGAAAAAGATCCTGAAGGGCAAAAATACCAGAGAAAAATGTGGTGCTGAGGCAGCAGTGGACCCGGGAGGGCAATAAGGCACCGGTATGTATATCGGAGAAGGAAAAAATAAAAAAGGGCATGAAAAATTAATCAACCTTTTCCGGGGTGCAGACAAACGTCCTATGGGTTCCGCGGAAAAAAGGAGACTGAGGCAAGATGATACCCTTGTGCTGGAAGGCAGCCACACATGCATAGTGGATCTCCGAAAGGTGTTCTTTGAAAGCTGGGGAGAGGTTACCGCACGGGCTCTGTTGGCACCGACATCATTCATTTGTGAGGACTGACTGCCTGCTTGTTCCCAGAGAAATGACTTTATGAAATGACCTCCTTTTAAGATCATTTTATAAAGTCCCATGTAGTTAACACATATTTTTCTGCCTGGCACTAGCACCAATTTATAAAGTCAAGTATGTGCATACTTTATTTTATAAAATAGGGACATAAGCGTCACATGATGTGCTGAGTTCAGGAAGAAGTGCTAGTGCAGCATTCCAGGGCCCTCTTCAAGGGATCTGGTGGCATAGGCACTAACTGGGACTTGATCACTTGATCATCTCAAACATTGATTGTGTAAGAGGTTTATGGGCAAATATTTGGTGCAGTAGTCTGGTGCCATGGCAGCCAAGCCGGGTAGAAAAGACAAAGACAAAAGTGAGGTCTATTGACCCAAATATGGTAGACACCACCATGGAGGATGCTTGGGTGAATGAATTGCTAGTGGTACAAATTATATTTGCAGTTATGGGAGCTCTTAATGAAAAGCTGGGTAAAATATTAGGTCAAATAGACCAAATAACTACTTCTTTGGCAGAATTTTCTTCTAGGATAGGGTACATGGAGCAGTGTGTAGCGGAAATGGAAGATAGAGTGGACTGCATGAAGTGCCCGTTAGAAATTTTTAAAAAGACAATAGAGAAATGTAAGGATTAATTAGACAATCTAGAGAATAGGTAGAGGAGAAATAATTCATGCTTTGTTGGTTTCCCAGAGGACTTGCTAAATGGCACCTTGGAGCCAGGGAGCAGCATGAAGGTGACGCAGGGCCAGATGTGGAAATTCATTGTGCAGCCTCATTTGCAAAAATATTTGCATACCAGACTTATATGGTGAGTGCTATGATCAGGTTAATGATGAGAAGGGAAAATACAAAATGATAAAAAAAATCCTGGTAGCTGTGAATTCAAAATCATGGTACGTAGGCTGGATTAGAACGTGCCAGAGCTGGAAAAGCCCAGAAATCAGCAACAGTGAAGATCTCTTTGAATCTGAACTGATGAAATATTTTAAATTTAAGACTGGCAGCATCCAGAACACAAAACTGCACATCTTACAGACTATCCATATTCGCGTACCCCCTACCAACACTCTACAGTTGTCTCCACACAGGAAACAAAAAAAAAAAGTGAGAACCACAGCACAGAAGCCAGGGCCGTCCCGTCCATTGAGCGAGAATGTTTTTTGCACAGGGCCCCACGTTTGAGGGGGCCCCGTGCAAAGAACATTCTGCATTAAAAGTAAATTTTAAAATTAAAAGAAAAAGCTGGCTGCTGCCGCCACGGCAGCAGCAGAATCGAGTGTCCCACAGCCCCCTCCTGCCTGGCAGAGCCCTCCCTCCCTGCATCAGCCCCTCTCCGCGTCGGCTTTCAGAGCCGCGAAGGGAGAGTTTCCCTTTCGCAGCTCTTTTAAGCGCGCCGGGGCTGATGGGAAACAGGAAATGCCTGTTTCCCATCAGCGCCCATGGGCTTAACAGAGCCGCGAGGGAGAAACTCTCCCTTCGCGCTCTGAAAGCCAACGCGGAGGCTGAGGGACACTCGATTCTGCTGCTTCCGCGGCGGCAGCAGCAGCTGCCAGCTTTTTTTTTATTTTATATTTTCCCTGGGCTGATGGGGGGGAGGGGGGTTAGGACTGGTAATAGGCTGTGGGTTGATGGGGGGTTAGGACTGGTAATGGGCTCTGGGGGGGGCTAGGACTGGAAATGGGCTGATGGTGTGTTAGAACTTGAGGTGGGCTGATGGGGTTAGGACTGGTAATGGGCTGTGGGCTGATGGGGTGGTTAGGACTGGTAATGGGCTATGGGGGTGCTAAGTCTGGAAATGGGGTGATGGGGGGTTAAGACTGGTAATGGTCTATGGGGGGGCTAAGTCTGGAAATGGGGTGATGGGGGGTTAGAACTGGTAATGGGCTATGGGGGGTGCTAAGTCTGGAAATGGGGTGATGGGGGGTTAGGACTGGTAATGGTCTATGGGGAGGGGGCTAGGACTGGAAATGGCCTGATGCGGGGGTTAGGACTTGAGGTGGGCTGATGGAGTTAGGACTGGTAATGGGCTGTGGGCTGATGGGGGGGTTAGGACTGGTAATGGGCTATGGGGGGTCTAAGTCTGGAAATGGGGTGATAGGGGGGTTAGGACTGGTAATGGGCTATGGAGGGGGGCTAAGACTGACAATGGGGTGATGGGGTTAGGACTGGAAGTGGGCTGATGGGGGGCTTAGGACTGGTAATGAGCTATGGGGGGCTAGGACTGGTAAGGGGTTGGGGGGTTGCTAGGACTGGAAATGGGCTGAGTGGAAGGGGAGGCATGAACTGCAAATAGCTGATGGGGAGGGGGGCGTGGAATGGAAATGGGCTGAGTGGAAGGGGGCTTGAACTGCAAAGCGCTGATGGGGAGGGGGCTTGGAATGGAAATGGGCTGTGAGGGGAGGGAGCTAGGACTGGAAATGGGCTGAGTGGGGGGGGGGACCTAGGACAGGAAATGGGCTGATGGAGGGGCTGGAAATGGGCTGTTGGGGGGAGCTAAGATTTGAAATGGGCTGTGGTGGGGGCTTGGATTGAAATGGACTCATGGAGGGGCTAGAACTGGAAGAAGGCTCATGGGGGGCTTGGATTGGAAATGGGCTGAGTGGAGGGGAGCTAGGATTTGACATGGGCTGATGGTGGGGCCAGGAAAGGACTAGAAATGGGCTGATGGGGGGCTGGGATTGGAAATGAGCTGATGGAGGGACTCGAATAGGACTGGAAATGGATGGTGGAGCTAGGACTGGAAATGGGCTTATGGGGGGCTAGGACTGGAAATGGGCTGATGCGGGAACTAGAAGGGAGCGGATGCTGGGTGGGGCTGGAATTAGAAGGGAGCTGATGTTGGGGGAGGATTAGAATGGGATGGGGCTGGGAGAGTGAAATGGAGAGGGGAAAAACATTTTGTGTGGGAGGGAAGAAAAATCTACAATTGGCCGGGTATTGGGAGAGTAAGTGGGGATTGAGGATGGAGGGGTAAAATTTGAGTGGATGAAATAGGAATGAGGAAAGAGCAAAAGGAGAAAAATGAGTATGTTAAAGCAGATGTAGAGAGAGAATGGAAAAAAAGTAGAAGAGAGAAGAAAGGACAATGGACAGCAGATGATGGAGAGTTAGCAGAAGACACAAAGAAACCAGAAGAAAGTGGCTGGAGCAATTGCAACTGAAAAAAAATGCACAAAAGGTAGAAAGATATCTCTTTATTTTGAATTTATTAACTGGAATATGTCAGCTCTGGGAAATGTGCATCATTAACGTCTGCGCTTTGTTTAGTACAAGAGGAAATTAATTTATAGTTTTATTTCTACAGTGTTGTTGTACATTCCAAGTTTGACTTTTGGGGTTCCCAGTTTAATTATTGTCTTCCTGTTTCTAAACTGTGATTCCTTGTTTGGTGATGGTCTATGTTCTGCATGTGTAACTGAGCTGAGGTATTCAGTTTATGTAATTCCTATTTGACATTGCCACTTGTTCTCTTTCCCCAGTAGGTCATGTATTGTTATTCTCTGAAATGTATTGGTTTAATATTTGCAGTGTTGCCTTTTGATAGGTAGGGTCTGGTGCTTTGTGAGTCCTAGTAGTGCTGTTACGATACGGCAGGTTTGCTATGGGTTCTAAATGGGCAGTGTTTGTAGTAGTTCCTAATGTGCCTGGCGGTTGGCACTGGATTGTAGTAATGTAGAAATCTTTTAGTCTTTCTTTATCCATACACTCATTAAGAAGCATGTTTACTAAAAGTTAGTGTATGGAACATTATGCAAATATTTATGCAAATGAGGTCCCTTATGCAAATGAGGCCCCGCACCGAGTCTCCGCACATGGCCCCGCACTCCCCTTGGGCCACCCCTGACAGAACCTATAGAGCAAATCTACCATTCCACAACAGCACTAATTTCCAAAACTCACAGAACAGCCAACTTCGAAAAGGACAGCACTGTAAATACTGCCATGTGCCCTAGAAAATCCATACACCTGCTGGGAAAACTGAAAAGGCCAGATTACTACAGATCCCTACATAGCAACTCCATGCTATCAGAACACCTGGCCTTGATCATATACTTAGAACATAGATAGACTTTCACCAAGTACAGAATAAGGGACCACAAACTAAAAATAGAAATATGTAGGCAAAAAAATTAAATGAAAGCACAAGAAACCAGAATCTGCATGCACAGTAGCACCTGAGAAATAGAAACACTAATGTGTTTCCCCTTGTACTATGCAAAATATAAAGGGCCGTGTTTATGAAACATTAGGATGTGCTATCTGCCACCGTACCCACAGGGATAACCTGGGTGCTGTAGCAGATAGTGCACACCAGAGTTTAGTAAACGTGACCCAAAGATAGCAAACGTAAATTTAAAAAACTGACCAATTCCAATGCATCACAAAAGCAACATTATCATCTTGTTCCCTCCCCATACATCTGAACGAACAACCACTTCTTTAGCTGCTTCCTAAGGTAGAGAATTTGTTTTTTTTCTCTTGTCTTAAAGGATCATTTCATAGCCTATGATCAGCATTACTGAAGGTGACCTAGAAGGCAGCATTCTGGTCCTTGGATATTGGGCACCAGTGAAAGTTTCAGTTTAATTAAAGATGTGGGCATTTCTCTCTCTTCAGATTCACTGTATGCTAGTGTCTGACTAGGTCATAGCACTGGAAGGCCTGGAACCTTCCTCTAAACCACATGATACCTTGAAGTTGAACTTCAGGTTTACTTGTACTAATTATTGAATCTCACTGTTGGCTTCCCTACGTTTTAGTATAGGAGTGTGTGCACCATCATTTCTATAGAAACATAAAATAACGGTTTAATAAGTGGCATACAGATATATACCGACACTCAGTAAAGAGAGGAGGAGCATGGTTGGGAACTCTTGGGTATTGAGAAAGATTTCCCTTCATACTGCTTCTCAGTCAATGCTCTTTGCAGAGCTTACTCTATTCCTATGGATTTGCCAACATTTCTGCAATAGGTGTGACACTATCATGAGATAAAATGTTCAGTACAGCTAGGATGAGAGACAAAGAGAGGGCTCCTGCAAAAAGCAGCACTGCCAGGTGTGACACACCATAGACAGAAGGACAAAGTATGGGGAGAGATTTCTCAGCCTACATTTGGCCTTTCACAGACTCATCTGATTTATTGTAAGCAGTACAGTGGAGAATAAAAATAGGTGATCTTTATTTAAAGTTATAAAGCACTGATTCTGCACACAGTCAGTATAGACAATTATCTGCTGTCTTGGCTCAGGTTACACCATTGTAAAAATTCAAGCAGCGCAGCAGCAGCAGTCAGGGCCAGCAGACTGCGGCCAGGCTGAGGCACTGTCAGACCTGGATGGACCAGTCGACAGTACAAGAGGGGCCTCCTGTCCTGGGCCTGTGGTGGTGCAGCTTGCTTCGGCTCTGTTGGCAGTATGGCGGCACATGTGTAGGGAACCACAGGCACAGATGGGAAGGCAGAGGAGGAGGTCTCTAGTAGTTTTCCACATTTCCTTGCTGTGTTCCATGTCTGCAACAGCATGCAGTGCAGCTTGGAGACATCATCACATTGGCATTGGCGGTGGGGAGTGGCAAGGAAGCATGCAGAGCTGGCACTGTAGAGGCTGGAGCTTGCCAGCAGCAGCAGCAGTAAGTCAGCGATGGCACTATGCAAAGGGAGCCAGAGGGCCAGCAACACATGGCTGTAGCAGGACCCTCCTGTTCAGCAGAGCCCTGTGCCAACAACATGCTCACAGATATGTGGGGTCAACTCTGTTAGGAGCACTTTTTGGAGACTTGGCTCATGGAGCAATCATTATTGGAGTCTCAGCTTGGCCCGCTGAAGATTAAGCCAGTTCACTGTTGAAGCTGCAAGGATGATGCAAACCAGCTGCCATGAGCGATAATAGCAAAACTCTTGAAATTTACCCAGAAAGTGGCTGCCTCATAAGCCTATTGATGCCGTAAAGACTTGTACTACCAAAATACAAAAATATATCTATATCAAGATTACTCGTCCCATGTTGTGGGAAAGAGGAGGGAATTTAAGAATATAAGATAAGCCATACAAGGTCAGACCAAGGGTCCATCAATCCCAGTATTCTATTTCCAACAGTGGTCATTCCAGGTCACATGTACAGTTGTGGTCAACATTATTGGCATCCTTGCAGTTCAATCCCTTAATGTCCAATTTCTCCTAAAAAAAAAGTGGTCGGAGGAAGTGACGTCATCGTCTCGGATGGCTGCCTGAGAAGGGAGCTCCGGAGCGGAACCCGATTAAAGTGATTAAAAAACCCCTCGAGCAGTGTGGGAAAAGCGGCAGAACAGAGAAAACAGCGGCGGGGAGGCAAGAGCACAAAATGGGGATGCGACGGAAGACAGCGGACATACGAGAGTATGCAGTCGCAGGATCAGGGCAGCACGAGGGGATGGAAGGCAAAATGGCTGCTGGTCAGAGTGCAGGAGGGGAAGCAGTGGAGAGAGAAAAGAAAGGCGGCAAAAGCACGGATGACAGAAAAGCAGAGGTAGTGATCCAAAAAGTCACAAAGGACGAACTCCAAGGATGGTTTAAAGATCTTAAAGAGGAAATCAGTAAGGTGAAGGAGGAGGTCGGGGAGATGGTGGGAGAGCTGAAGGAGGAGCTGAGGGAGGTGAGGACGCAGCTGGAAGAGCAGGACAGTAGGATGGACAGTATAAAGGAACAAAGTGAAATACAACAACAAGACATCGAAAGTATTAACCAGTGGAAAGAACAGAGAATGTATAAAATAGAAGATCTGGAAAATCGGACCAGACGCAACAATTCAAGATTACGGGGGGTGCCCGAAGAACCAGGCTTCAAGGATAGTAAAAAAGTAGCAGAAGACATTTTGATGCATATCCTAACACAGGGTGGTGGACAAAAGTATGAGAGGAAAGTGGAATTGGACAGAGCACATAGGGCATTAGGCCCCATCCGGCCAAATAGGCCAAGGGATATAGTGATATGCTTAAAGGACTTTGTGATTAAAGAAAATGTCATGGATAAAATGCGCAAAAGTGATCAGTGTGTGTGGCAAGATATAATATAGCCATATATGGAGATTTAGCAGCGGGAACACTGCAAAGGAGAAGAGAAATGGCACCAGTGACACAGATGATGCGGAGAGAGGGAATAAAATACAGATGGCTATACCCGTTTGGGTTGATGTTTAACAAAGGAACCAGAGTCTGGAGAGTCAAAAATCTGCAGGAAGCAAAATTGGCGATGGTGGAGGCTGAGCTACCAGAGATAGAGGAGGAGCAGCAAAAAACAGGATCATCATGGACAAGGACTTATAAACTGGGGGGAGCAGCCAGTGGGTTGCTTCTCAGGAACCAGGAGACCACAAGTAAAAAATAGCATGTCAAGTCAGTGGAAGTAAAGGTCCTAAAGATGGTCGCAGAACTTGGGAACTAATTGTGTGATCAGGGTCAAGAAGGACTGACCATTGAAACAAGAAGGAGAGAGACATAAAAATATAACAAAGTTATGGGGGGTGAAAAAGTGTCCTTGGTCTGTACAGAGCAAAGGAAAGATGTTGTTGAATAAGGGGATGTGGGGGTGGGGGAGGGGGAGGGGGCGGAAGAGAAGGGGTTATTGACATGATATAATGTAAGAGGGTTAAGGGATACGGGGAGAGGGGGGAGGTTAAAGGGAGAGGGGGGCAAAGGGGGAGGAAGGGGGGATAAAGGGGAAGAGAACACCGGGATTCGGGATGATGCGCACTACTCGAGGGAGTTCCTCAGGCGTGCGGGAGGGGTTCAGGGGGGCGGTAGGGGAGGGAGGGAGGGAAGGGAAGGAAGGGGAGGGAGGGGAGGGGCGGAAAAAGGGAATTGGGCAAAGAAGGGGGGAAGGCTATAGGCGAGCAGGTACTAAATGTTACTACCGTGAATGTAAAGGGGCTAAAAACGTGGAGGAAAAGGAGGTTGGTGGAGTGGGAGGGGGTACGTATGTGAGCAGATGTAGTCTGTATACAAGAAACACATTTGAAGGTGGGACAGGAAAGAGTATTACAAACCAAGAAATACCCATATGTGGTGTTGACAGGGAGACGGGCAGAACATAAAAAAGGGGGGGTGGGACTGATGTTGAGCAGCAGGGCTAAAGAGTGGGTGGTGGAGGAGAGACGGGGTAAGGAGGGGAGATGGGTAGGAGTAAAACTGGCAATTGCACATGAGGAGGTGTGGGTGGTAAGTTTGTATGGACCGAATGAGAAGAGAAAGGAGTTCTATGACAAGCTGTTAGAGGAGTTGGAAAAACTGGGGGGGGGGGGGGGGGGGGGGGGGGGGGGGGTGGGGGGGGGGGCAGTAATATTGGGAGGAGATTTCAATTTGACAGTCAACCCCAGATTAGATAATAGTGGGGGAGATAAGGGAGGGATAAGAACGGAGAGAGAAAGTTTGTTACGCTTGAAGGAGAGGTTGGGGCTACTGGACGTGTGGAGAATTAGGCATCCGGGGCAGAGAGGATACACATTTTATTCTAATCCACACAAGACATACAGTAGGTTAGATATGGTATGGGTGGGGGGGGCTTGGGCAGCAAGAGTTAAAGACGTGGAACATGGCTCAATTACGTGGTCGGACCACGCCCCAGTGAGTATAAGCTTTAATCTAGGATATCGAGATAAGGGGCTCCAATTCTGGAGGCTAAATAACTCCTTACTAAGAGATCAAGAGACGAATGCTAGGATAAGGAGAGTGATACAAGAGTATATGGTGGATAATAGAAAAGGAGAAGTGAATATGGGAGGGGTATGGGATGGCTCAAAGCAGTGGTGAGGGGACATCTTATAGGCATAGGGTCATATAAAAAGAAAATGCAGAGAGGGCAGGAATCGCAATAGCAGAGTTAGAAAGCAGCCATCAGAGTGATAGGAATGAACAAACGCTACGGAGATTGAAGGAGCTGAGGGGGCAATTAGGGCAGTGGAGAGCGAATGAAATAGCGTTTCAGTTAAGTCAGCTTAAACAGACATACTTTGAAGCGGGGAATAAGGCGGGTAGGGTGTTAGCGAGTAGGCTGAGGGCTAGGGGACAACAGAATAGCATAGGGGGTATTCGAGACAGGAAAGGGAAACTCCAAATGGGAAGCAATGAGATAAGGAGGGAGTTTAAAGGGTTTTTTGAGCATTTGTACCAGAGTGAGATTAAGAATGGGAAAGAGAAAAGTGCTCACTATCTACAGGAGATGGAGCTTCCAAGGATTGAACCCATAGAGGCAGAAAGCATGGATAGACCCATTATGGTAGGGGAAGTGATAGAGGCCATTAGAGAGTTAAAGTTGGGGAAAGCACCGGGGTTAGATGGGTATATGTCCAAATTCTACAAAGTATTTGAGGAGCAATTGAGCCCGATACTGGTGGAGGTATTTAATGCTAGTTTAATGGATGGGAGATTACCACAAACGATGGGGGAAGCGGGAATTATAGTGCTTCCAAAACCAGGGAAGGATTTGACCAGCTGTGGGTCGTACAGGCCCATATCATTAATAAATATAGATGCCAAGATACTGGCAAAGATATTGGCCAGGAGGCTTCAGAGGATCTTGCTCAAACTGGTTCAAAAGGATCAGACGGGGTTTGTGGGAGGGAGACAAGGAGGAGATAATATTAGGAAGATTAGGAACTTGACCTGGAATTTGGGGAGGAGTGGGGAGCCAGCGGTTTTTGTCACCGTGCATGCGGAAAAGGCTTTTGATAGGGTGGAGTGGCCCTTCATGATACAGATGTTGGAAAAAGTGGGGCTGGGAAACAACTTTGTGAGTTGGGTTAAAGCATTATATGCAAATCCCACAGCTCGCATTCGGGTAAATGGAGGATATTCAGAGGCCTTTAGGCTGGGTAGGGGAACAAGGCAGGGGTGCCCGCTGTCACCTTTGCTCTTTGCCTTAGTAATGGAGCCGCTGGCGGAAAAGATTAGAAGGCAACAGGATATAAAAGGGGTGCAAATGGGAGGGATAGAAGCCAAGATTGCGTTGTTTGCTGACGATGTGATCTTGACATTGCGGGAACCATTGACTACCCTGCCGGTGTTGATGAACGAGATTAAGGGATATAGTGCAGTGTCGGGGTATAAAATTAACGGAACTAAGACGGAGATTATAGGATTTTACTTGCCAGAGCATTTGGAGACGAGTGTTTGGGAAAAATTTCCTTTTAAGTGGGTGCGGAATACCTATAGATATTTGGGAATAGAGATGGGTAGGAACATTGAGCAGTTGAGAGAATGGAATCATGATAAATTATTAGGAAGTATACGGAAAGACCTGCGGAGATGGGCAGGGTTACATCTATCCTGGTTGGGGAGAATAGCTACAATTAAAATGAATGTGCTGCCAAGGATTCTGTTCGTGTTTGGTGCTGTCCCTTGTGCGCTCCCAAAACGATACCTGAAAAAGATGCAGCAGAAGCTCATGGATTTTGTGTGGGAGGGGAGGCGGGCAAGGGTGGTGAGGAAGATAATGTTTATGAGGCAGGAGGAGGGGGGACTGGGAATGCCAAACATGGAAATGTATTATAAAGCAGCGATATTGAGAACAGTAATAGCCCGGAAGGGGGGAGGGGGAGGGTCCGGATTGGGTACAAATGGAAGCAGGAGGGGTGAGGGAAAGGCAAGAGGCGGAGTTTGGGGTGTGGGATTTACAATATATGCGGGGGAAGCACAGAAAAGTGGGTGAGCAAGGTAATCCTTTCGGAGAATTAACAAGGGAAGTATGGCAGAAGGAAAGGAGGAGGCTGCTAGGGGGGAAAACCTTTTCATCGAGGGCGTTTATAAGAGGAACGACAGAGTTTGCCCTGGGAGGGGAGGGGGGAGTATTTAGGGAATGGGCGGGAAAAGGGTTGGTGAGGATGGGGCAATTGATATCGGCCACAGTGACCATAGTGCCATTTGCGAAATTGAGGGAGGAGTATGGACTGCAGAAAAGGGATTATTATGCATATGTGCAACTCTACTATTTCTTGATGAGGGCGGAGGTACAAAGGGATTGGAAACAACCACCTACAAGTTTTGAGCGGATGATGGCAAAAGCAGGGATGCCAAGGAAATTGCTCACTATATTGTACAAAGAGCTAATGCAGAGGGAAGTAAGAGGGGTGGGGGGGCATAAAAAGTGGGAAGGACTCAAAATTGAAAACAAGGACATTGCAATCTGCTTGATATACAGACCTCCTACTGCTACTAACCAAAATATTGACACCATACTAGAATCAGCTTGCAATTCTACATTAAGGAAACCACTTATATTGCTAGGCGATTTCAACCTACCATCTCTCTCTAACAATCTTGAAACATCTTTCTTAGAAGCGATGGAAGAGATGGGATTCAAGCAAGCAGTTAACCAACCAACTCATACTAGAGGAAACACTCTCGACCTAATATTCATCCCTACATATTATTATACTTCACCTCATTATGTCTCACCTTCCACATCTCAAGTCCCCTGGTCAGATCATTATCTGATTAAGTTTTCTTTCCTCCTTCAACAACACTCTAAACCTTCCCCTGTCAATCTACAACAAGTTCATAGATTTCGACCATTCAACAGAGAAGAGTTTCTTGAATCAGTACTTCCCAGATTAGATCCTTCTATCAATAACATTGATGACGCGATATCAAACTGGAATTCCATTATTCGATCAGCATCAGAATCAGACCCACCAAAGTTTCGTCACAAAACAAGAAAAAATGAAAAATGGTATACCAGCGAACTTGCAACTCTTAAGAAAAGCCTTAGAAAAGCAGAATCTACATGGAGAAGAAAACAAACTCACGAACTCAGAATAAAATACTTCTCACTACTCAAGAATTACAAGGATGCGATTAATAACGCTAAAAGACAATATCACGCTAAAACGTTATCTAAATCTATTAACCGTCCTAGAGAACTATTTGAGATTGTCAAATCTTTAACCAAATCCCCATCAAACAATTCTCACAAAATTTGTATTAACCCACAAATAATTGCTGACCACTTTGCAAATAAACTTAAACTTAACAGCCATTTCACCCCACCTAATCTACCTATCTCAGATAATAACTTACATGAATGGAAAGCCTTTTATCCTATTAGCAAACAAGATGCTCCTTCAGACAATCTCCAACCTAAATACCACTACTTCTCTTCTTGATCCTTGTCCAGTGGCATGGATAAAATCAGCAAAATCAGAACTTGCCACAGACCTACTGAACATAGTAAATCAATCTCTTCAACAAGGACGTATACCAGATGCCCTCAAGAAGTCAGCTATCCGTCCGTTGTTAAAAAACAAAACTCTAGATAGCAATGACCCTACATCTTATCGTCCCATTGCAAGTATTCCATTCCTTGCCAAAATTATCGAAAAGATCGTGCAAACACAGCTACAAGATTACATAGACTCCACGGTTCCATTAGATGATCATCAATATGGTTTTCGACCACACCATGGTGTAGAAACGCTCCTGACTGCACTATTTGACACAATCATAAGAGGTATTGATAACACCAAGCAAGCCTTCATTCTCATATTCACTGATATCTCCTCGGCATTTGATACTGTAAACCATACCACGCTCATCTCAAGACTTTCTCAACTAGGCATCAAAGATAAAACTCTTGAATGGTTCATATCTTATTTTACTAACCGGACACAATATGTTCAAATAGACCAAAATGCATCATCCCCTTTTCCGCAAGAGCAGGGCATCCCTCAAGGTTCTGCCCTATCAGCCCTATTGTTCAATCTCTATCTTCAACCTATCTGTTCCATATTTAAACGTTTCAAAATCAATTATCACATCTACGCAGAAGACATTATGTTGTACTCACCATTTGATGTGTCTAACCCAGATTACTCCAACATTTGTCATTGCCTCACTGAAGCTGAGCTGTGGCTGAAATCTATTAACATGTCTATTAATTTTAAAAAAACCGAAGCTTTATTTATAACAAGAAACACAAGCTTCACCCCTCCATTGGAAATCAACATTGGCAATAATTCTCTCCCTGTTAAAGAGGAGATCAAATACTTGGGAGTCACTCTTGATAAGACCCTCAACCTCACCAAACATATAAAACTAACTGTAAAAACAATCTACTTCAAACTAAGGACAATCCAACAACTTAGACCATTACTAGATAACACTGATTTCAGAATCATAGTACAAACACTCATTACACCACATTTAGACTACTGTAACGGTATTCTTCAAGGGACCTCAAAGAAAAATATCCACTCACTTCAATTGGCCCAAAATGTCACCGCAAGGATTATCTCCAAAGCAAAATTAACAGATCATATATCTCCGATTCTTTATTCTCTCCATTGGCTTCCAGTATCATGCAGAATCACCTACAAATCCTTAATCAATACTTTTAAGATTTATAATAATATAGCTCCTTCCTTCTTATCCACGCTCATCAACATCCCTCTTGAAAACAGATCAAGACGAAGAATTAACCTTCACATGCTACAAGTACCTGATTCTATCCGAAAAACAAGTCAAAAAAACAAGCAACACAGCTTTCTCATACTTTGCTCCTATATTATGGAACAACCTACCAGCTGAAATCAGAGAAATTAAGGATCTTCAATTATTTAGAAAAAATCTAAAAACCCACCTTTTCACCCTACACTATAATAACCTCCACAAGGAAGATAACCCTAACTCAGAGAAAACCACTGATCAGCAGTCACTCACTGACCCTACCTAGACAGGACATAAAACCCTTCACTCATATTCACTTTGCCCACCTCATTAAATTTCTCTTTGAAAGCAAAATGTGAATAAGTGTAATCAATGTAATATATTCCATTGCCGTTGTTTTACTATGGATAGCCAGTTACCTCATTGTATTATTGAGTTGCAATTTAATAGTTGAATGTTTACTTTTATAAATTTGTTCTATGTAAAAACCTGTTCTATGTAAAATAGTTCTAAACCTGTTCTATGTAAATTAGTTTCTAAACCTGTTCTATGTAAAATAATAGCATTCTATTATTAAACTTTGTTTACTTGTAAACCGCCACTGATCGCTGGAAGTGGCGGTATAGAAGAGATGTATAAATAAATAAATAAATAAATAAGGACAATTGGGGGGAGAATGGAATGATAAAAGGTGGGGGAGGGTAATAAGGGGAGAGAGGAAATTGGCACCGGGATCGGTATATTTGGAGAGTAGCATTAAAATCAGGTTGCAATTGTATTGGACTCCGGTCAAGATGCAATGGATAAACAAGCAAGAGAAAGGAAAATGTTGGAAGGCATGGAGAGGGGTGGGGGATTTGCAACATATGTTATGGGGGTGTATACATGTACAAAAGGTCTGGAGTGATGTGGAACAAATGTATTGGGAGATAGTCTCAGTGAGGGTGAAGTTAACTGAGACAATAGTAATTCTTACAGATGTTTTGGGAGTGCGGATTTGGGCTAACATGTTTCTCGGATACTGTATAGAGGCTGGGAGATTGGCGTTGATGAAGTATTGTGTGTGTGTCTCTCTGTGCTGGCTACTAGTGTGTGGTGAGTCTCTCTCTTCAGAACTGACATGAAGGAAATAAATAGGAGAATAGTGTTTCTAAGGGGGGAATTAGCGTTAACTAGCCAGGTTAATGGTGTTTTGAGGCGATCCAGCTGTTTTCTCTCTAACAGAGCGTAAGGTTGGGGTATGGCAGTTGGTGTTATGGTCCCCTTAGGTTTCAGTGTCTGTTATGTCTGGGAGGTCGCCTGAGGCATAGTACAGCCCTTGGAAATCTGGGCCTCCATGCAGTAAGCGTTGCATTAGAGAATGTTGTACCAAGTTTCAGTGCATGGTATTTTGAAGCTTGCATTTAAAAAAATTACTCCCGATAACAGTAAACTAAAGGCATACAAATTACCGATGTGTTAAAAAGTGTGTACTATTTTCTCCCCTTGTGGGTCTGCAAACAGCAGGACAACCTTGTGTGGATCACCTTGGACAAACTGCCTCTCCTGAAGGTAGTGGTGCTCGTTCCCCAAAATGATCAGGGCAAGGGCAGGTATTCCATCTGTTTCATGGTGCTGACATGGAAGGGACATTCCAGCCTACTCTGGATCTCAAGTGTGTCAACGAGCTCTTGTGCTTCTGGATGGAAACTTTGCCATCCACAATTCAAGCCGTGCACCAAGGGGAGTTACTGACATCTCTGAATTTGGCCATGGTGTATTTTTATATCTCATCTCAGGGAGCAGCAAAGTATCTGTGTTTTGCCGTGCTTGGCCCTCCCTTTCGCACTCTCCACTGCCCCCAAGGACATTCTTCATGGTCATGGTGGTGGTGACTGCGACGCTACTGCCAGGGCTGGCTAGAGTTGGTTCAAAGTGTTGGTGCCCTAGGCGAACCTCAAGCTTTACATCCTGTCTCACTGTCAAAACCTATTTAGCTTTGAATGCTCTGCTTTTACTGCACTCTGGAAGTTGCGGCCCTAGGCAGTTGCAAAGGTTAAAGACTTACATCAAGCTTAGGTGTTGTTGAAAAATACTATCTTGGAAGCACAGACCAGCTGTATTCCACGCTTTAAGAAAACTGGAAGGAAGTCCAAAAAAACTGCCAGCATGGTTTAAAGGTGAGGTCAGAGAGGCTATTGTTGCCAAAAAAGCATCTTTCAGGAAATGGAAAAAAGAGCCAAACGACGAAACCTGGAAACAGCACAAGCACTGGCAAGTTAAATGCAAGGCATTGATAAGGCAGGCAAAGGGAGAATTTTAGAAGAAGCTTTCTGCGGAAGCAAAAACGTGTAATAAAGTCTTTTTCAAGTACATTCTTAGCAAAAAACCTGTGAGAGAGTCAGTTGGTCCATTAGATGATAGAGGGGTTAAAGGGGCACTAAGAGGCGACAAGGTGATAGCGGAGAGACTGAATGAATTCTTTGCTTCGGTCTTTACTGAGGAAGATGTAGGGATGTTACCCATGACTGAAGTGGTATTTAAAACTACAGAAGAATTGAAGGAAATATCGATACATCGGGAAGATGTATCACAACTATTAGATAAACTGACGACTAGCAAATCACCTGGGCCAGATGGTATACATCCAAGGGTGTTGAAAGAACTGAAATATGAGATTGCAGACCTGCTATTAGTAATCTGTGAACTATCATTAAAATCAGCTGTAATACCTGAAGATTGGAGGATGGCGAACGTAACACCAATTTTTAAAAAGGGTTCCAGGGGTGATCCGGGAAACTACAGACCGGTGAGCCTGACGTCAGTACCGGTAAAAATGGTAGAAACCATCATAAAGAACAAAATTGCTGAACATGTAGATAGTCATGGCTTAATGGGAGACAGCCAACATGGCTTTACACAAGAAAGATCTTGTCTTACTAATCTATTATGTTTTTTTTGAAGGTGTGAATAAACAGGAAGACAAAGGTGAGTCGGTTGATATAGTGTACTTGGACTTTCAGAAAGCCTTTGACAAGTTTCCTCATCAGAGACTTTTGGCAAAACTAAAGAGTCATGGGATAGGAGACAGTGTACTATTATGGATCAGGAATTGGTTAAAAGATAGAAAGGAGAGGGTAGGGCTAAATGGCCAATTTTCCCAATGGAGAAAGGCAAATAGTGGTGTACCCCAGGGATCTGTGCTGGGTCCGCTGCTTTTTGATATATTCATAAATGACCTGGAAAAGGGAATAACGAGTGAGGTTATCAGATTTGCAGATGACACAAAACTATTTAAAGTTGTTAAAACCCAAGAGAATTGTGGAAAATTGCAAGAGGATCTTGATAAATTGGAAGACTGGGCATCAAAATGGTAGATGAAATTTAATGTGGACAAGTGCAAAGTTATGCACCTAGGGAAGAACAACCCAAACTATGGTTACACAATGCAAGGTTCCACATTAGGAACCACCACCCAGGAAAAAGATTTAGGCGTCATTGTGGATAACATGTCAACAGGGGCGGCCCAAGGGGGGTGCGGGGCCATGTGCGGAGATTAATTGTGGGGCCTCATTTGCATAGGGAGCCTCATTTGCATAAATATTTGCATAATGTTAACATGCATTTTTAGTAAACATGCTTCTTAATGAGTGTCTGGATAAAGAAAGACTAATAGATTTCTACGTTACTATATTCCAATGCCAACCGTCAGGCCCATTAGGAAGTACTATAAACACTGACCTTTTAGAACTCATAGCAAATCCACCATATCATAATAGCTCTGCCAGGACTCACAAAGCACCAAACCCTACCTATCAAAAGGCAACACTGCAAATATTAAACCAATACATCTCAGAGAATACCAATGCATCTCCTACTGGGGAAAGAGAACAAGTGACATGGTCAAACAGAAACTACATGAACAGAATACCTCAGCTTGGTTAAAATGCAGAACATAGACCGTCACCAAAGAACAAGGGATCACAATTTAGAAATAGGAAGACAATAATTAAACTGGGAACCCCAAAAGCCAAACTTGGGATGTACAACAACACTGGAGAAATAAAACTATAAATTAATTTCCTCTTGTACTAAACAAAACACAAAAGATGAATGTACATTTCCCAGAGCTGATATATTCCAGTTAATAAATTCAAAATAAAAAAGTATTTTTCTACCTTTTGTTGCTTGTGCATTTTCTTTTCAGTTGTAATTGCTCCAGTCACTTTCTTCTGGTTTCTTTGTGTCTTCTGCGAGCTATCCATTTTCCTTTCTTCTCTTTTAGATTTTTTTCCAGATTTTTTCTCTATATCTGTTTTAACATACTGATCTTTCCCCTTTTGCTCTTTCCTCCATTTCTTTCCTTATTGCTTTATCATCCACTCAAATTTCACCCTTCCATTCTCAATCTACACTTACTCTTCCAATACCCGGCCCTTCGTAGACTTTTCTTCCCTCCCACACAAAATATCTTTTCCCCTCTCCATTCTCCTTTCCCATCCCTTTCTAGTCCTCCCCCAAAATCAGCTCCTTTATAGTTCTAGACCCACCCAACATCTGCCCCCTTCTAGTCCCAGTCTCCCAAGCTTCCACATCAGCCCATTTCCAGTCCTAGCCTCCCATATGCTGTTTTCCAGTTCCATTCCAACCCCCCCATCAGCCCATTTCCACTCCAAGCTCCCCATCAGCCCATTTCCAGCCCTTTTCCAACTCCCATCAGCCCACTTCCAGTCCTATTCCAGCCCCCATCAGCCCATTTCCAGTGTCCTATTCCAGCCCATCACCCATTTGCAGTCTATGTTCCCCCCATCAGCCCATTTCTAGTCCTATCCTAGCTCCTCATCAGCCCATTTCCAGTCCTAGCCCCCATATGCTCTTTTCCAGTTCCATTCCAGTCCCTCATCAGCCCATTTCCTCCACGCTCCCCCATCAGCTAATTTCCAATCCCAGCCCCCTCGTCAGCCCACTTCGCCCTATTCCAGCCCCCATAAACCCATTTCCAGTCCTAATCCAGCTCATCAACCCATTTCCAGTCCAAGTTCCCCCCCATCACAGCCCATTTCGTCCATTCCCCCCACCATCACAGCCCATTTGCAGTCCTTACCCCCCCATCATCACAGCCCATTTGCAGTCCTCCCCCATCACAGCCCAATTGTAGTCCGTTCCCCCCATCACAGCCCATTTCCAGTCTGTTCTCCCCCCCCCCCACCACCACAGCCCATTTCCAGTCTGTTTCCCCCATCCCAGCCCAATTTGTCCGTTCCCCCCCCCATCACAGCCCATTTCCAGTCCGTTCTCCCCCCCCCACATCACAGCCCATTTCCAGTCTGGTCCCCCCCCCCCATCACAGCCCATTTCCAGTCCGTTCCCCCCATCACAGCCCATTTCCAGTCTGTTTCCCCCATCCCAGCCCATTTTCAGTCACCCCACCCATCACAGCCCATTTCCAGTCCGTTTCTCCCCCCCATCACAGCCCATTTCCAGTCTGTTCCCCCCCCCCCCGAAGAGCCCCGCGCCGTCTAAGGGGCTGCAGAGGGAGCCGGGGAAGCCCGCGCGAGGCCACGGCTCCCTGTGCACAGCCCGCCAGCGTGAAGAACCTTTACCTTCCCGCTGGCGGCTGTTTCAATGAAGCCGCGAATGCCGGGAAAGGTTAAAGGCAATGCCCGGCATTCACGGCTTCATTGAAACAGCCGCCAGCGTGAAGGTAAAGGTTCTTCACGCTGGCGGGCTGTGCAGAGGGAGCTGGGGCTTCGCGCGGGCTTCCCCGGCTCCCTCTGCAGCTGTCCATTGAGCGAGAATGTGGTTCGCGCGGGGCCCTGTGCGAACAACATTCTTGCTCAATGGATGGGCCGGCCCTGCATGTTAAAACCCTCTGCTCAGTGTGCAGCAGCAGCCAAGAGAGCAAATAGAATGCTAGGTATCATAAGGAAAGGAATGGAAAATAAAACAAAGGATATTATAATGGCTCTATATCTTTTCATTGTGAGACCGCACTTTGAATATTGTGTGCAATTCTGGTCGCCGTATCTTAAAAAGGATATAGTGTTATTAGAAAAGGTTCAGAGAAGAGCCAACAAAATGGTAAAGGGGATGGAAGGATACCCCTATGAAGAAAGGCAAAGAAGGTTGGGGCCCTTCAACCTGGAAAAGAGACGGCTGAGGGGAGATATGATAGAGGTCTATAAATTAATGAATGGAGTGGAACAGGTAAACTTAGATCGATTGTTTACGTTATCAGAATATAGAAAGACTAGGGGACATGCAATGAAGCTACAGGGTAAACTATTTAAGACTATCTCGTATTTTTTCACTTAACATGTAATCAAACTCTGGAATTTGTTACCGGAGGATGTAGTAAAGGCTGTTAGTATAGCTGGGTTTAAAAAAGGTTTGGACAAATTCCTGGAGGAAAGGCCCATAAACCATTATTAAGAAGGGACCCATGATATCAATGCTTGACCCAATACAAGCATTGTGGAGCCTGTGTCTTTTGGGGAAACTGCTAGGTACGTATGACCTAGATTGGCCACTGTTGGAAACAGGATACTGGGCTTGATGGACCTTGGTCTGACCCAGTATGGCATATCTTGTGTTCTTATATTGGAAAAGACCGGAGGTACCCACAAGAGCAGATGTAATAGATAGGTTGGATCAGTTATGGTTTATGTGTAAGATAGATGCACATAAAAAAGACAGGATGCACAAATTTGAAGAGGAGTGGGGGAGGTATGGGGAGTGGCGAAAAGGAGGGGTGGGTTTCAGGGGTGGGTTAAGGGAGACTGAATAAGGGAAGGGATGGATCTAGAATGGGTAAGGGATGTAAAGTGCAAGGATGCCTAGGAAAGTACTTAGGGGATAACCTTTGCCTTGGGGCGTGATTGATTGTATGTGTAAGTATAAGTAGTCTTAAGGTAAGATATAAGAGGAGGAGGAGGTAAATGGTGGGATGGAAAATGTTAAAATGTTTAAATGTTTCACTGTGTAAATGCTTAAATGGTAATATGTAGAAAAGGTGAACATGTGGACAATGTCGAAAAAGAAGAAAATGTTGAGAATGTTCGAAGGGTTGGAAAACGACAATAAAAATTTAAATTAAAAAAAAAAAGTGGCCATTGAAATGGCTTTGCACACATATTTGACACATAAAAGAATCAAATAAAACTATCAAAATCAGACTAATTAAAAAAGGAAATAGTATAAAAACTGGGACATTGCCAGGACATGATTATTCCTAAATTAAGGTGACAACCCTGTAATTGTTCCTTAACAATCTGCCTATGTGAAAAACTAATCTATTGATGACTAACTTTTTTTGTTGGATCGCCTACCTTGAGAGGTACCCCTCTCTCGTAGTAGGCCTCCTTTTTAATCAAATTTATAAAAGGCCTAAAAATATCACGAGGAAAGGCACAAAGATGCGTCCTCCTCAACTCGCTTTAAAGAAGAAAATGCATTCTTAATTCTCCACAGCGATACTTATCAAAACTACTGTGGCAACAGACTTAGCTTAGCGATGAAAGTTCCTCGTCGTGCTGATCAAGCTTGTCTTCATACAAACAGCACTGGAATCATTTATGTCAAAAATCAAATACTGTGTTCCTCATTGTGCCGATTAAGCTTATCTTCATACAAACAGCACTGAAATCACTAATATCAAAGATCCATTATGCTCCAAATAGCAATCGATCAGGTACTGCAACACAACATAGTGTTTGAAGCATGCATACATAATATAATGCATCATAATATCTGACTGGGAATCTGTCCAGTGGTCCCCCTCTAACGTAGTATGACAAAAGTCACAAGACCAACAAGCATAGTGTCCTTGATGTTGCGAGTGCAGTTCTTCTCTACTGGATGATGATGTATGAACTATTAAATCACCAATGTTAGATCCCCTCCGATAGGCTATCATAAGGGGCATTTCAAAACAAGTATGAAGGGTCAAGATTGACCAATGATGTCTCAAAAAATGAGTTATCTGTGCAGTATTTGGCATATACGGAAGTATGCCAATAAATCTGCTAGCTTCTACTTTATCAACCTGTACTTCACTATCATCTTGCCACCAAACCAGATGATTATACAAGGCCCGCTTATAAGCTTTGTTAATCAAAGACTGGGGATAACCTTGGTCCCATAATCTGCAATTTACGTCCTTAGCATGTTTATGATACTCCTCTAGAGTTGTGCATAACCGATGAATCCTCAAAAATTGGCCAAAAGGAAGCCCTCTACGCATAGAACCTGCATGATAACTTGAATATTGTAATAAAGTATTACGTTGACCTTGTTTTCTGTATAAAGTAGTAGATAATCCAATGTCATCCTTATAAATCCACAGGTCTAAAAACTCTATCCGCTCTACGTGAAACTTCGGAGTAAACTTAATGTTGTCCTTAATAGTATTAATCCAAGTAAAGAATGCCAATAAATCATTTTGTGAACCAGTCCAAATAAAAAGTATGTCATCAAGGAATTGTTTCCAAAAGGATATATATCGGAACCATGATGACTTATAAAGAAATTGTTCTTCAAAATGTGACATGTAAAGCGTAGCCATGATGGTGCCACTATCGCTCCAATGGCTACCCCAAAACATTCTAAATAAAATGAAAAGTCATATAAAAAATAATTACATTCCAACACTATTCTTAATAATCGTAAAACAAAATCTTTGGGAATCCTGGCTGGTAATGTAATGGGCAAACCTGCCATAATTTCCAAAGCTTCCTGTTGATAGATATTAATGTACAGCGCTACCACATCCATAGTCACCAAAATAGTCTGGTTGCAGACCTGTACAGACTTCAATAGCGTTATAAAATGAAAAGAATCTTTTATGTATGAATGTACCTGTGTTGTCAAAGGCTGGAAAAATTTGTCAAAAAATTTGGATAATGGCTCCAACACTGAAGAATGCCAAGACACTATAGGATGGCCCGGAGGTCTATGTAATGTTTTGTGAATCTTGAAAACCATATATACAGTTGGAACGACCGGATTCTTAGGGGCTTGTTTACAAAGCCGCGGTAGCGGTTTGCGATCGTAATCGGAGCCGCGGCCCCATTGATTTCAATGGGGCCGCGGCTGCGATCGCGATCGCGAACCACTACCGCGGCTTTGTAAACAAGCCCCTTAGTGTTCAAAAATTCAAATTCTTTTTTGGTAATCCAACGCCGTTCCAGTGCCTGAATAGTATAGGATCTAATTTCCTGTTGTAAGGATACAGTTGGATCATGAACAATTTCTTACAATATTTTTGGTCCTTCAATTGTCCAAAATATCAGCATGATATGTATCAGTATCCATTAAAACAATGGATCCTCCTTTGTCAATGACAGCAATGTATCATTTAGTGCTTGTTCATGCTTCTGGAGTCTATGAGGATAAACAGGGGGTGTAAGTTAAGGAAACCTCAGACCAGGGTATCGGTTCAAATGTGGCTGTAAACCACTAACTCAAAAAACCGTTTAACACCTGTTATATCATTCATATGCTTCTATGATGTGTTTAACAATTTTTAAATGCATCTAAAAGAATTGAAACACTTAGCTTAAGGGTCCCCGCGATGATTAAACCTCCAACAACTCCACCGATGCTGGGTTTAAGTCGAGTTTCGCCCTATACACTAAAAAGGGCTGCATCAGGACAAATCAACCAGCTTCACCAGGGTTCCTCAAGAATAAAGAATCTAGCCTCCCTTCCAGTTATAAAGGGGGCGGCACAGAATTTAAGCAGATCTCAGCCAATCAGGGCCTATGAATGTTATAACAGGTGTTAAATGGTTGTTGTTTTTTTAGTTAGTGGTTTACAGCCACATTTGAATCGAATACCCTGGTCTGAGGCTTCCTTAACTTATAACCCCCATTTATCCTCATAGACTCCAGAAGCATGAACAAGCACTAAATGATACATTGCTTTCATTGTTAAAGGTGTTCCTCCTTGGTTAAATTAGTACATCATTTGTTGTTTTGATAGTTTATTGATGTGAGAGTTATTGGGAATTTATGATATTTTGTAGTTCAATAAGTAATAACAGGAGTGAGGAAGACATTGAAGAAGAGGGGAGCCAAGGGAGAACCTTGGGGGCTGTTTTGGCTCCACATGGAAGGGAAACAGGGGCAGAGTAAGAGATACCGGACAGAACTGAGAAGGATCTGGAGGAGAGGAAGGAATGGAACCAGTGCAGAACAGTTCCTTGAACATCAGAGTCATGGAGACAAGATAGAAGAGTGGAGTGGTCAACCAGATCAAACGCAGAAGAAAGATCCAGGGAGACATCTAAAGAGATATCACCAGAATCATAGAACGTGTTTCATTAAGAAAAGACAGACGAAAGGTTTCAGTGCTATGGCCGGGACAGAAACCAGACTGGCATGGGTGAAGGGTGAGAGTAGAGGAATAGTATGATGAAAGTTGACCAAACACCAGTTTTTCCAACATCTTGGAGAGGAAAGGGAGGTTAGACACAGGGTGCCAATGTGCTAGAATGGAGGGATCAAGGGAAGGTGTTTTAAGGAGGGGACAAATGAAGGTGTGCTTCCATGGGAAAGGGAAATGCCAGAGGAAAAGCTAAACCCAATAGCATTATCCTGCATCTGTTCAATCTTCGATTCACAATTAATTATCTTAACCTTTAAATCCTCCAAACCTTGATCAAGTACCTCCACTCTACAATCTGTTTGAGCAATCATGGACACAATATTTTGAAACTGGCCTGATAGAGACTGTTCCAGCATAGCTAAGCCATCCCACAAGGCTGCTAGATTGAAAACCTTAGGTCTCATCAGCACTGAATGAGCCACCTCAGGAGCAGGGCCTTCCCTCAGCATGCTTGCGTTCACAGAACCGAAAGAGGGAAATGACAAATCTTCCAAACCGTGCTGATCCGTTGAGAACACAGAAGTCCCGGACGCTCTAGGGATGCCAGGAGCCAAGCCTGACATTTCGGTACCTCCCTCGATACAGAACTGCAGCAGCTGGGGATCGCTCCTGCCCTCCTCAATAGTACTAACAAAAATAACCATGATCTCGTGGTGCTGCCCCCTAAAATGAGGCTAGAGAGCAGGACCATGTGATCATGGCCATTTTGGTCAGGCCCGATAATGGGGGCAGGAGTGGGGAGGACCCTTCCTGCCCCTAGTAACCACTGCACCACCAGGGCTCCAAGGTATGGGACAGTGGGGGACCAAGAAGCCCCCCCCCCCTCCAAGTCAGCTAGATGGCTCTAATTGTTTTAAGGGAGGGAATGTAACCCCAACTAGCTAGCCGTGTTTTTTGATAGGATCAAGAAGGGGAGCCCTTTGGGCACCCAACTGGTTAGCTGAGCTGTGATCTTGGCCAGGGAGTGCACTAATCCCCCGGACAGTTCCCAATGGGGATCTGGAGCTATCTGGGGGGATCAATGCTGAAGAAGGGGTAAGGCAAGTTTTTAAAATATTGTTGGTGCTACTGATTTTTACATCTGCGATACCGACAATATTGTTGCATGTGGGGGCCCAATTAGGGTAGTGCGGGGGTTGCGATGCCACACCAACAGATCATGGCTGCAGTTTATAATTTGCTTTTTTTTGTTGCTGTATTGTTCATATCATTGAGTATTCATGTCCTTATCTCCTAACTTCCTTGTGTCAGGCCTTTCTGTGTAATCAGTTTGCTGCATTCAAAGAATCCCATTCTAGAAGAATCACAGTGAGACTGAAGCATCAGCATGTTAAAAAACAAATATATTTTAAGCCATCACAGTGTCTCAGTCACAGTACTGCAGGCAGTCCTATAGACACTCCTTGTGGCCTTGGGTAAGACACTTAACCCTCCGTTGCCTCAGATACTGTCATGAGGTAGACAGCACTGAGCCTGGGATAATAAAGGGAAATGAAAAAGAAGAGCTTACCTCACAGCCACATGTGCAGTTGAGACATTCAGATTGCAGGGAAGCAAGGAATGGAGAAACAAACTTTCCTCAGAGCATTAGTGACGCAGTAGAAATTCAGAGTCCTAATCAGGCTCACCTGGGGAAAGAATCACGTACTACGTACAACAAGCAGGGAGTTAAAACCAGGTTGGAAATTCCACAGAGAGAGATCAAGGGGATCGAGGAGATCAAAGAGATCAGGGGGAGGAGAGAGAAGGAGACAGAGACTCAGGAGCAGACACAGAGAGACACGCTGTCCTGGAGAAAGAGGGCTGAATGGAAGCAGGCTGTTGAACCAGAGAGTGCTGGGGGAAGCAGTGCAAGAGACTTCCAAGCCAGAGGGGTCCTCGTGCCAGGGAAGGCAACCAAGCAGGCAGAGAGCAAACGTCACACCCAGGAAAGCTCACTGAAGCCAGGAAGTGATTACAGCTCAGCTAAGCCTAGTGCTTGGAACTCCCGGAGAAAGGCAGTTTACTCCTCAGAGAAGAAGCCTTGGCTAACGGAGGAAGGGCTAGAAACTATCTTTACCAGAGAGAAAGATAAGTACCCTGTTTTCTACAGAGGGAAAGAAGTGGGTCCTTTTGTAAAGAGCCAAGCTTACAGAGTGTTAGAAAACCCTTATTGGAATTGGTGTTGGAAAGAAACCTCAAGCACAGCTCCTTGTGTCCCTGGCTGCACAGAACAGTCTCCTCACATAGAAACTGAGGTCTCCCCAGTGCAAGGGTCTGAAACCAGTAATACAGAAACCTGGTTCCCGTATACAGGACCAGGTCCTGATGTGATGCAGTGGGAAAGTTCAAACCCAGAGGTCATTCCAGAACCCATGGATTGTGCTCTATGTATTTCTGACGAGATAGAATCTCTTTGTTAAGAAACAAGAAGAAGCATTATTATCATTTGGAAAGCTTTTATTTATCTGTGAAGCAACAGTTTATTTGTGTTACCATTATTTGATGTATCCAAAAGGCAATCCTCAAGGGAAGGGGAATAAAGCCCAGCTTTAATTATACTTGGACACGACTACAGAGTATTCCTTTAACAAACAGAGCTATACCCCATATCTAGGCGGGCACCTAAGAAGGGTATAGTCTCACAATACACATAGATTGTGAGCCCTTTGGGGACAAGGGAATGTATCCAGTACCTGTTTGTAGTGATTATATAATGTAAACCGCTTTGATTGAAGGATAAGGTGGTATAGAAAACTGGTTAAATATATAAATAAATTCTGCCCTGCAGCAGGTCCCCAGTCTGATTCCCAGATCGTATCTTTTTGCACCCTTAGTTGACTGGGGCTGCAGAGGCAGCATCCACAGCCCCAGTCAGCAGGGAGTGGGGATTATTTATAGTCCTTAAGAATGACAACACTTTTTGGCCAAATTTAGAGCCAATAATACGAGGGTCCACAAAGAGCCCTAATTCAGGAACAGGCTAGGAACATTGGTCAAGTGGGTCTAATAAAATATTTAAAGAATCCCCTGGTAGTTATAAATGAATGTTCATGGAACCAGAATCCCAGTATGGATTCTATGAGCTAGAAAATAAAGGAGAAAAGAAAAAAAAGGCAGACATGTTGGTCGTGAGGAGAATGATCCTCTTTGATGTGCAGTGATGCTGGTAAAATGAAGGCAAAGTAAAATGTACAAAGGTGAAATGACATTTCATTTTTATTTTTTTGAATTTCTACATAGTGAGAATCTTCAGTAACTCTTTTACAATCTTATCTTTTGCTTTCTTCTTTTATGATAGTGTTTTCCACTTTCAAATAAAGATTTATATTTTACTGGAAGGTGTTTTCCTCATTGAATCTTATGGAACTGGGTTGTAAACTGGCAATCAATTTTGGTTTCTTGCAATTAGTTTAGCTGATGAATTACAGTAGAAGAAATGAACCCCACAGGAAACAATCATGGACAAACGGAGTGAAAGTGAACTAAGGATTGTAGACAAAAGAAGGGGTAGATGTAGAGGTCCAATTTATCAAAGAAAGACCTGACTGGTCCAGTTTCAGTGCAAAAAATATTTCTGAAGTTTGATATGCCATCATATATTTTTTATGATTTCCTTTTGGACTCTATGTTTATGTATTTTTTATGTATATATGTTATTTGTATGTCTTATTACAGTTTTTTTAGATACCTGATGAAGGTTTTGCACTGAAACTTGGCCAAGTCAGGTCTTTTAATTAAACCATCAGAATTACAGCAAGCCCCAGGGCCATGGGTACACTTACACAGCCTCTGAGAAGAACAACATTACAAGGATAGACAAGATCATCAGGTATTTTACAGTTTTCTCTCCAAATTGATTCCCCTTCCTCCCTACCCCCTACCCCACCCCCTTCCCTTGACTGGGATTCCCAGCTTTTCATTTTTAAACTACCTTTAGTGAGTTTTTCAACTTAGATCATAACAAATTCATACCCAACATATGAACCTTATTTCCAACCAGTAACTTTTCTCGTCAGTTCCACAACAAATCAACACTTAGGGGCATGTTTACTAAACTGTGGTAATGTTACAGACCGCGCCTTATGTGACGTTAATGATCGTTATGTAACGTTAACGCGCGGTATGTAACGTTAACACGCGTTAACGTTCCCTAATGATCGTTAACGTTCCCGGCCACGGTAAACACTGCAGAGGGTGGAGAGAGGGCGGGGGGAAGGGGGTCAATGGGCGGAGAGTGGGCGGGGAGTGGGCGGGGAGAGGCTCCCTGCACACTAACGTGCTGAACTGAAGGGCTGAATCCTACCGCGAATGAAAACCTGCAGTTAGATGCACATTTGCAGGAGAGAGAAACCATTTCAGTGTCAGCAATGTACAGCATAGACAGGGAGCCCAAGAAACGTGATAGTAGTGCTCCATTTCCAGCAACAGCATAAGTGCCCAAGTATGAAAGGCCACTAAGGCGATGGTGCAAGTGGGGCATAGGGGGCTGCAGGCGGGACATGTAGCGGGGGCAGCTGGGGCACAGGATGGACTAAGCAGGTGCCTAGGTGGCACATAGGAACATAGAAACCGGAAATCAGCATGACAGCAGCTGACAAAGGCCAAACACAATCCACCTACATCTACCTGGTCCACCCGAGCTAACAGTTGCCAGGGCACTGACCTGACATCCCCCCAGCCAACCCTCCCCCAAGCAGAAGGGACAGACTATTGGTAGGTGGTGATGGGGGGGATGCAAGGATGCTCATGTATGCCCCTGCCCCAGACCCCGCTCCCTAGGCGACCACCTACCCACACAGTGGATGGCCTGGGACTGCGCACTACCCGAACCGACAGCATATGATCATGTCAGCATGGCAGGGGGGGTGTGCCCGTGCTGGAGGGGGCAGTGGCACCTGCCTGCAGTGGACCTAGGCCATGCCCTGTACCAGTACGTGGTGTGCAGTGCAACATAAAAGGTCTGGCTCAGGAACTGTACAGGTAGCACCAGGGACCACCATGCATCTGTGGCAACAGTGTGGTGCAGTACACCCAGACAGTGTGCTCAGAAACAGAGAGTCACAGGGTCAAGCCCCAGCTGTGGTTCCTGCAGAGCATGTCCCTATGTTTTACCCTACAATGCAGATACAACAGCAACATGTGCAAAGCCCAAAGCAGCAGCGAACAAGGGTACAAACACCCACTCACACAGGCTCCACAATCCAAAGATGCATGGAGAGTCAGGCTGTTGGCCCCAGCATTGAGCTGCAGTTATCACCAGAGCACTACTACTACCCCTGCACAGTTTAGCAATGTTGGCACTGTGATCAGGACCCGTGTGGCAGGCAGGGTTGCCAACCACCCCTATCTTTGCACAATGCTGCAATAGGAGTGTGTGTGTGTTTGTCTATCCATTGCTTTGTGGCTGCCCACACCTCACCGGGCCCACAATGTCCCACTGTTACCAGTGTTAGCCCAAATATGTGCATAATGAGGAGCAAGGTGTTGTGGGTATGGCCCGGACAGGGCAGATTGGCCAGGATGCCACTTCACAGGGTGTGGGGCAATGGCTGTGACACTGTAGTGTCTGACCACCGCCTGCATGGACAGGGTGGCCACAGCATGGCATGCTGGAAGGGCACTCACTCTGACCGAGCAGTGACCATGGAATGTCTAGGTTCCCACATAGTGCTCTACATTATCTATCTCCAGTGATCCTTTTGTGTTCCTAGTGCTGGGGCCCCCCAATCACTGAGATGCTTGTTTGGTGCACATAGTTCCTCTGTGAGCATGCACTATGGACTGGCTAGTGGACTGTCTGCAGTTAGAGTGTGCATGGTCAGAACACTTATACAGTGCAGTCTGCTGGTGACTGGCGGACAATGGTGTAAGGCAGTTGGGGTTTTCCAGAGCTTACCCCATCATTGCTGCTGGTCTTCCACTGCCTCAGCCACAGGTATGGCTCTGGCCCACCAACCCTGGAAGGCTGTCGCATACCAGCAGGATGGCGGTTGCTTCACAGGGGCTGTGGCACCTGTCCCTTACCTCCGAAAAGGGTGATGTGAGCCTTTTGGGGTATGTAGTGTATATCACTTTGATCTATAAAGGCACTGCTACACAAACCTCATGTAAGTCTGGAAACCCCTCTGCCCTGACAACGGGTGCCCATGTCAGCCAGACCCTAACAAGGAGTACACACTAATCTGGGTGGTGTCTGGTCCCCGAGGGCCACATGTGACTGCAGGATAAAGATGGACACCAAATTACCTTCAGCTGCACTGCAGGGAACACCTGTCACACACTGGCAGTGATGGGGATGTACAACAGGGCCTATCTCTAGCACCACATGTACTGCGGACCTAGTGCTGGGCACCCATCCTATCCCTCCGGGAGAACACAGAACCGGCACAATGGTATGGTCTGTAGCTACTCTGTGCCAGTATTACAAACTGTCAGTTCGTCTTTCCAAGCTGAGGTACCAGAGGTGCATACCCCATTTGGTGATCAGCTGTAGACAGCTATTCAGCATGTGCATTACATCATGGGTACTGGTGGGGTTACCCTATCCTGGCACTCAGAGCAGACAGTTTGTGCGGTGACCTGCAGTCCTTCTGTACCCAGCCATTGCTGTGACATACACCACAGAGGTATAGCCTACTGGTTAATACAATGCCATTCTTGGCAGTGTTCATGGGTTCAATTCCTCATTGTTCCCTCCTCTCATGCCTGTCCTACAGAAATAGTGTGCATGCCTGTAACAATCATATTTTTGCAGATTTGTGCTGCCAGCCCATAATACCCTCGCCACAATTGCCAACATTCCCTCAGTCCGTCTATCTGTGTCTGTCAGCTGTGTAGAGACCTGTCTGCCTGTGCGGGCTGTCACCCCATGTCCTGCACTGCTACCCTTTCCTGCATTGCGCCTCTTCATGCTTGCCTCGCCTGTGCCTGATCTGCATGGCACCACCACTCCTCTGTCCACCCATCATTGTAACTATCCTGCCACCTCTGCCTCCACTGGGGGACACGTATTCCCATCGTCTGCCACCAACTGTCTTTCCAGTACTTTACATTGCCAACACCCTGTGCTGTGGTACAGTTGCCCCCACCATGTTTGTCATCAGTACTAGCAGCCACATGGGATGCCCGCAGATATGGCAGGTCCAGCGGCTCCCAGCTCTCCCTCCTTCACTCACCTGTTCATTGCCTTTCCTGAGTGCTCTATCTAGTGTTAGGGCTACGTCTGTCTCTGTTCCTCACAGGTCATGCATGTCATCCTGCAGCACCTTGCAGCCCTTAGGCCACACTAACCTAGGGCACCATAACCTTATTAGGCCACTGTAACCTATGGTTCCGTAACCCAGGGTGCCTTCTAAGGTGCCTTGTCCAGGGGTGCCTAATACGGCACTTAGCCTAAGGAGCCCTACTGTATAGGGCACCTTACAAAGTGCCTTATGAGGCACCTTACAAGGCACCTTATAAGGCACCTTCTTTATAAGGCACCTTACAAGGTGCCTTACAAGGCACCTTATAAGGTACCTAACAGGGCACCTTATAAGGTACCTAACAGGGCACCTTAGAAGGCACCTTACTTAGAAGGCACCTTACAAGGCACCCTACAAGGTGCCTTACAAGGCACCTTATAAGGCACCTTATAGGGCACCTAACAAGGCACCTTATAAGGCACCTTACAAGGCGCCCTACAAAGCCTTGTAGCGCGCGTTAGTTTGTAACATGCGTTAGCTGATACGGCTTGCTGTAATGATGCACCGCCCACGCCTTTATATGGGCATCTATACCTTTACCGCGGAACCTAACACGAATGACATTACCGCAGTTTAGTAAACATACCCCTTAGCATTGTATGGTCCCACTCCATAGGCTGGGTTTGCACCCATCTTCTTTCGTTCTCCCCCCCCCCCCAACTACCCTCTCCCCCCACTATTCCCCCTCTTCCACCCCCGCACCCCTTGAGAACTGCATTTGAAATTTCATCCAAAGCCATTTATATCGTAATCACTTTGCCATTTTTTGGTTCCTATATTGATAAAGTTCAGCTTGCGCCAGAACATGAAGGTTATTAACCCACTGTTTGAATGTCGGCGGTCAGTCCCCCACCTATTGCTGCATGATAGCTTTTTTCTCTCCCCAAATGCCCAATAGAGCGAATTTACATTCCACTTTGCGCGTCCTGAGAGCATTTACTGGCGTGAGGTTCCCCAGCATCAGTGCACTCAATGCATTTCTGAATTATATCTTCTATTCCGCTCAGGGCATTCTGCTAGAGTGTCGCTAATCTTGGTCACTCCAGAAATGTGTGGCAGAATGTGTCAGGCTGCGCCTGGCATTTCTGACACAGCCCTGACTCCCAGATACCCAACTCTGTTCTCCTTGTCCTTGTAAGATAGCAGTGATGCAAAATCTGATATTGCATTTCCTGATAATGATATTACTTGTGACGTCCTTCAGAGTCTGAAATGCCTTAGTTCCCCCACATTATCAGTCCACTGAGCAGCCAGTCGCACCAGATACTTTGGGTCCATTTTTTCCCTCAACATCCTAGCCCAATTTGAGAGAATGCTCCATTTGGGTTCCAATTGTCATAGGTCATCATCTGCCTCTGAAGTTTCCAAACTAATCGGGGAACCACCGCATAACTGCTGCCAATAATGTTTAACCTGCAAGTATTGATAATAACGTGCACTAGGCAAGCCCAGCCTTTCTTGAACACATTTAAAATTGGGGAACATTCCACCCCCCCATTTCAAGATCCATCCTATATCCAGGCAACCCGCTGATTCCCACCATCTGAACTGGGCAGCCTCCACCACCGGAAGGAAGCGCGGGTTCCCTACTATTTGTTAAACCAGAGTGACCCTCCAATCTAGCTGGCTCCTCGCTGCCCACCACCGCCAGGCCATCTGCAGCGGGGATATCAAGGTTTTGAACTCCCTTGTCACCAGCTCTACTCTCGAAAAATGAAGTACATTCAGTAAGCGATATGCCCGGCTCCAATAATCTAGTAACCCCCTCGGTGCATAATGAGACAACTCATGCCCCGCTTCATATACCCAATGCATTAACACAGCTGTGTTATACACTCGTAGATCTCGGAGGGCCATGCCCCCTTTGTGCCGTGGGAGGATCAGTTTATCATACCCTATGCGCACCATCTTCCTGCTCCACACAAAGCTTCGAAAAATGCTTTTTAACTGGTCTATTTCTGCCTGGCATACCCACACAGGCAGCATCTGGAGTTGATATACAATCTTTGGGAATATCACCATTCGTATTAGGGCAACCCACCCACTGAAGGACAGAGGCAGATCTTGCCATTTATCACAAAGTCGCTTAATTTGCTGGATTTAATCTTGTATATTCAGGTGGTAAACCACACAAGGATCTGTCTGCAGATAGATACCGAGATATTTCAATGGCTCGCTAGACCAATGAAAAGACATCCCCCATTCGGATGAATCCCCTTGTCTTTTTCTGAGTTCCCGATTTTTCAGGGTTAACACAAAGGCCCGAAAACTGCCAAACCCTGTCAGCAATTCCACCAATCCCTCCAGATTCCGTTTGTTATAGAGTATACTAATCAACATATCGTCAGCAAACATGCTGACCTTGCACTCCTGCTCCCCAATGTGGACTCCTTGAACTTCCGCAGCTTCTCGGAGTTTAATTGCAAAAGGATCTAATGATAGAATAAACAGCAAGATGGAAAAAGGACACCACTGTCTAGTGCCACGGAATAGATCAAAGTTATCTGCGCTCCTGGCCTCATATAAAGCGCTCGCACCCATCCCACAAAATGCTTCCCTAAACCATAGTGCGGGAGCAGCCAAAACAGTTCCAGTTCACCCTATCGAACGCTTTTTCAGCATCCAAGCTGATTACTGCTACTTCATGACCTCTTTCTCGTCGCTGTCGGAATAGGGTGAGCATTTTCACTAAGTGTGCCATTGCTCTCCTTCCCTGGATAAAGCCCACTTGATCAGGGTGTACCAACCTCGTCATGGCCTTAGCCAGGTGACGCGCTACAATTCCTGCCACTAGTTTCAGATCCTGATTTAATAAAGAGATTGGGTGAAAGGCATTCGGGGTGTCGCCCTCTTTGCCCGGCTTCTGCAACAGAACCACAAGGGCCTTGTTAGCATAGGGCTCAAATGCTCCCTTTACCCAGGCTGCATCCCCCATTGCTACCAGTGCTGTTGCTACCAGGGCCCCCAAGATCTTACAAAATTTGGGCCCCAGCCCATCGGGACCAGGTGCTTTAGCCGGTTGCAGCCGGCGAATTCCTTCCATCAGTTCCCCCTCCGTGAGTGGCCAGTCCAACAACCTCTGCTCCTCCTCCGTAATCCACGGCAGCGTGATATTACGGAAAAAATCCTCCCTCACCTGGCCATCGGCTAGCTCGGCATCGTATAATTTCTGGTAAGACTCAGTGAACCGACGCGAGATCTCCTGCCACGTCATAGCAAAGGAACCATCGGCTCTCCGCAGTTTTGTTACTGTATGACACATTCTGGTTGGGCGAACCAGATTAGCCAATAACTTTACAGCCTTATCCCCCCCACTGGTGCAATCTGTATTTATACATATGGATACTGCACAGCGCCTTTCGCTATAGCAGTGCATTGATTTTATTACATTGTTCCATTAAATTCTGCTGTGCAATATGATCCCGCTTCTGCAAGTAATGCTCTCGGAACTGCCTCAACTCATACAGTGCCTGCAAAAGACATTGATTATATTGCCACCGCTGGGCGCTTATGTATCCAATAATCGTACCCCTGAGGACTGTCTTTGCGGCTTCCCAATATGTGCCCAGGCCTACCTCCTCCACCCGATACTCCACTTCATAATAAGCCAGCATTTGCACATAAATTGGCAAAATTGGGGGTCCCTACTCCAAGCTGGATTGAGGCGCCAGATCCTATCCCCCACCTCATGCCGGATCCCCAGTATCACTTGAACTGCCGCATGGTCTGACAACACTTGCGGATGAATTTCACTACTTTGAAGCTGACTAAAGAACCACTCCATCAGCAAGAAATAATCCATATGAGCCTGCATTTTATGGGATGCAGATTGATGAGTGTATTCCACTTCTTTTGGGTGAAGAGTGTGCCACCCATCTATGAGCTCTAGCTCCTGGCATAGAAAGTTAATTCTGCTATGCTCATGGCCCTTGGGTACTATTCGGCATGGTTCACAGTCTATAGTGTGATCCGCCACCACATTGAAGTCTCCCCTCCATAATTACAGAATAATCTGATTGATCCACCAGTTTTGCTACCAGCTCCCCAAAGATTCTATGTCAGTACACATTAGGCGCATAGACACTCCCCAGTACCACTTTCCTACTCTGGAGCTCCCCCCATACCAAAACATAGTGACTCTCTGGATCTTGGCTCACTCTGTGTACCTCAAAATTTACTCTTTTCCCCACGAGAATCACTACACCACACTGTCTGGTCAAATAGGCCGCCCAGTGGACTTCTCGCATCCAACCTCTCCTTAGCTTCCCATACTCTTTCTTTGACAAATGGGTCTCTTGTAAAAGCGCCACATCGGCTCCCATTTTCTGTATATAGGTTAAGACTTTTTCTCATTTTATGGGTGAGTTCAGGCCACCCACATTCAAAGTCAACACGCTCAACTCAGCCAGTATCCCTCACTTCCCTTGATTTCAGCCAACTAAATTGTACCTTATGATTCCCTTCAGGGCCTCCCAGCTGAGCCCCCTGAGATTCCCTATGCATTGTCATCGTGGCTCCCCCATACTGTGCAATGCCCTGAGTTCTGTTGCAGTTCCACCCCCCCCCCCCCCCACTTTCCTCTTCTATCAACTCCCACCCCATGTCTATCCCATGGCCCTCCCCCTTCCCCTCCTCCCTGCTCCTACTCACTCATGCAAACCTAACACTCTCACACCAGTCACACACCACTCTCCCCTTTCCTTCCTCTCCCTCTCTTCCAGCCCCCATCCTCTACCCTCCTAAGGCCCCCGCTCTCACCATCCCATTGGCCACCCCACCTCCTTACCGCTCTCGTATGTTCTCTTTTTCTTTCAATCCAAGTTAATTATCCCACATAAGCCCCACCCACAGCAAGAAATAACAAAAATAGCTATCCCCAGCACTTCCACCATCACCCCTCTTATTGTCCATGAACCTTCGCTAGCTGTAAACTATTAATCTCCACTCGCTGGAAATTCAGGTTTTCTGCATGCCCATGCCAGGTTCTCATAGGCCCTTGTGCGGTGCGGCTGAATCAGTGTAGTCTATTTCCGCAGCCTTCCATCAAGCACGCTGTCCACAGTTCAAGTGCACCCCATCATGACTAGTCCACTGCTTCATCCAGTCCCTTTTAGGTGGGTGCCCTCCCCCCCCCCCCCCCGGTGGGCCTTCGAAAAGCAGTGTCATGTCAATTCCATACGGCCCAGGTGGGGCACACGCTGGACTCCCACGCCGGACTC
Source organism: Ichthyophis bannanicus (assembly GCA_033557465.1). NCBI lineage: Eukaryota > Metazoa > Chordata > Amphibia > Gymnophiona > Ichthyophiidae > Ichthyophis > Ichthyophis bannanicus. Next base: position 452,848,294 of record CM066031.1, read on the forward strand.
CCACGCCGCACACTCTGCAGAGTTACAACCTATTCTCAGCTTTCGCTGGATAGTTAGGCACATTGCTATCCTTTACCGGTCTGGCACCCCAGCCTGGAGCGAGCAAAACACAGGCACACTCAACATATGGTACAGACTAAATGAACAATCCACAGTCCAGGTCTCTGTTTGCCATTGCCCCTTCTCTTCAGAGCTGCTCGCCCCCAGGGAGGCTCTTTAAAAACTTTGTCCCCTCTGCTGCACTATTAAAGTACAGAGTTGTTCCCCCTTTCTGAACTTTAAGCTTATGGGGGAACAATAGATCGAAAGGAATTCCTCTCTTGTGCAGTTCTGAGCACATTGGCGCAAATTCCCGCCGTTTCGTAGCAACCCAAGTAGAGTAATCATTGAACAGCAAAATATGGTGGTTTTCATATTCCAGATTTTTCAGCTGCTGGTAGGCTCTCAGTATCTGCTCCTTTTCTACCCATACAAGGAATCGCGCTATGGCAGGCCGAGGGCACGCTCCATCCTCTCTGCGCTTCCTATATGATGTACCCGCTCACAGCGCCACGTGGAACTAGCTCCCTGGAGGCCCAAAGCTTGCAGCAGCCACTGCTCAAAGAACTCATAGTTTAGCCTCCGCTAGCTCTTCCGGCAGCCCCACTACCTGCAAGTTATTGCGGCAGGATCCGTTTTCCTGGTCCTCAATGCGGTCTAACAGCTTTTGGGCCTCCGTTGCTTGCTTTGTGACCTGCATTGCCATCCTTTCAGACTGTGCCTCTTGCGCTGTCACTCTCTGCTCAAGTTCCACGATCCAACTTACTTGTGTGTCTAGCTGTTCTCAAATGCTATCCACTGTGGACTGTAGTTTAGTCAGGTGATCATCTAAGGCTGCCGTTATTACCTTAGAGATCTCTGTAGCCAGTTCCCCCATGCCTGGCAGATCTACTCGCAGCTGAGCTTCGGCCATCTTGCTCCCCACCGACTTCCTGGCAATCACTCTGCGTTTCAGAGGACATTTTGGCATTCCCCACTGCTTGCCTTCCTCATGATCCTGCAGTGCCGGTGCCCAGCACAGTACAAGCAAGAATGGGGATTTTACCGCTGATTTTTGCAGGCTTTTGTGGGTTTGCGGAGCCCGATCCCAAGAGCCCTACTGTGTCACGTCTTCCTTCTGCAAAGGCATCATATGACCGTCGTCAGGTCATTTTTTGATAAACTAGCTCTCTACATCTACACTTTGTTTTGTCTTCAATCCATGGCTGACCTCTGCTGCTTTTTCCTAAAATTAATTTAGCCGACACCATAGAGGGAGCATGCTAAGTGAGTTTCCTCCACCAAGTTCTAGATGTTAGTAGCATTGCAAGAACAACCCTGCATATATCCAGAATGAGCTATAATGACAGTTAAGCGTATTGTAATGAAGCTGATAACTAGAGACATGATTCTAATCAAGAACTAATTTAACAACTAATCTAAAGGGCGTTTGTTCAATTTGCTGTTAGAGTCAACAAATACTTTTCAGTTAGAAATGTTTCTAAAGCCCAAATGTGATTATAAAATGTTTTAGGATGCAGCTGTATGAAAGACCCAATTTGAAACTGTGTAATCATCAGCTATAAAGTATACTTAACAAAATACTCACTCTAAAATACTACAGTCTCAGAGTCAGGTCAGGTTTCTGTTACTCAGACAGTGGAAATTGAATTTTGAATTTTCCATGTAACACAAAAGTCTGTCAAAGTGCCATTGTAAAGCAGACTGTTTCCACTCATTTATTTCTTTGCTAATGAAGATGTAATAAATTACTATCTGCCTGTGCTCAGCTGGGACAAGAACATCTCTCTATAAAGTATCTTTTTATGAGCATCCCCTAAGATATTTGGCATTAAAAACTATTCTCACTGTGAAATCCGTGGTTTTTTTGTATGGTACATTATACTTTTAAAGGAAGAAGGAAGTGAAATCATTAAGTGACTGCTTAAAATATGAATGTATGTCATGACTTCAGAATTTGTATTTATTTATAGATGTAGCCTTTTCCCAGCAGGACTGGTAGGTTAGGACAATTCACCTGCTTTCCTGCTGTTAGATTTGGTGATTGTATTACATCAGGACTCACGGCAGTTCAAAAAGACTTTTAGAGGGTAATTGTATAAGTCACATGCATATTAGAGGTCAGTTCTATAAAATAAGATGTGCACATACTTGACTTTATGGACTAGAGGTATACTGGTACACCTGAACCCTGCACGTGACTGGACTGGTGAGGAAACTCACTGAACAACTGCATACTGCAGTCACTACTGGCACTATCTGGACAGCAGTGACATTCAGCCACATCAGGATAGGCAGTTCACCAGAGCACTTATGACATCCTTTTTGCGAATGGCTGTTTGGATAGTGGTGATGAAAATCATCACTATCCAGGTAAGCGCCGGCTCCTACTCAGCTCTGTCCTTACACTATCCAGATAGTTCCTCTGAACATCCCTCTCAGTGGAACTTACCTGGTTTGCACAGTACAGAGGAAAATGCATGTTTCTACTTCTCTGTTGTGGCACTGCATGCAGAGCCTGGCATCTTGGGGTTTCAATTTAAATTTTTTCTATATATTTCTGCTTTGAGTTTGTGATCATTTATTCTGTATTTGTTGAGGGCCTAACTGTGTTCTGCATGTGTGACCAAGACAGTGCCAGCTCTGGAATTGTTTCAAGGTGTTGGAAACCCTTGCTGTCAGACTCTGATGTTTTATTTTGAATGTCCTGCTTTTTGCCATCTCCTCCCCTCAGAAGCTGCTACCCTAGGTGACCGACTAGTTTGCCTAGTGGTTGGGTCAGCCCTGAACCAAGACTGGGTGTTCTATTAGCATGGAGATTTTCTCGGGGTAGTTTCTCCTAATGGGTTAGTTGGGATCTGTGTTAATCTGGCTTGTTCCGTTTTCCCTGTAGGTGTATGGAGTTCTAAGGCCCACTGCAGTATTTATGGTGCTGCTCTTTTCAAGGTAGGCTCCTCATTGCATTACTTTTAGAAGCTGGTGTCATTATTGTATGGTAGATTTGCATTATAGATCTTCAGTGACTTCTGTAGGGTTCTGTGTTAGTTCACAATCTGCCTAGTACTGGAGAGGCTGTTAACGTGATGACATCGGAATCAGATTTCTTTTTCAATGTTGGACTCTATAATGAAATTTCCTTATTCTGCTCTGCACCTACTATTGGAGAAGGAGTTTCACTGGATGTAAAATAGACATTCAAAAAAGACAGAACCATAGCACTGTTTCTAACACCAAAATAAAATTAGTTATAATTTAATTTATTTTGGTGTTAGAAACTGCCGTGATTCACTTTTTCTTTTTGTCCCTTGGTGTCTGAGCACCTTCCATTTCCTTTGTATTTTGTAGAATATATATTTACATTTAACACCATGCTGGCCCAATGTGAAGTTTAAGATGCCAGTATTTATTTTAAATTAAAGTGCCAGGCTAAATAATTAAACAGTTACAATTTTTGCTGCATTTTAATTATGTAGCCTGGGAATATGTTGCTTTTTTTTTTTTTTTGGCAAAGCCAATGAGTGAGGAGAACATCTGCTCCCTGTTTGGGTATCTTGGGTGGGGGGGGGAGGGGTACTAGCTCATCCCTCATCTCAGGCAGCAGATGGCCTTGAGCACCCCTGGGCTGACGTCTGTGCTTGCGTAGGGCGGCACTGCAGAGGCTGTGAGGATCTAGCAACTCCACTGACTGACCTTTTCAATGCCTCGTTGGAGTCGGGAGTGGTGCCAAAGGACTGGAGAGAGGCTCATGTGGTGCCTTTACACAAAAGCGGAAGTAAGGATGTGGTTGAAAACTACAGGCCGGTTAGTTTAACTTCGGTGGTGAGTAAATTATTGGAAACGCTGCTGAAAGAGAAAATAGTGAGGTTTCTGGAGTCCAGCGGATTAGAGGATCCGAGGCAGCATGGATTCACCAGAGGCAGGTCATGTCAGACAAATCTGATTGATTTCTTTGACTGGGTGACCAGGGAGTTGGACCGAGGGAGAGCTCTAGATGTGGTGTATTTAGATTTCAGTAAAGCCTTTGACACTGTTCCTCACAGGCGACTTATAAACAAACTGAGCACCCTAGGGATGGACCCTAAAGTTACTGCTTGGGTTAGAAATTGGCTGGGTGGGAGGCGACAAAGAGTACAAGTAAATGGAGCTCACTCTGAGGAGAAGGATGTTACCAGTGGTGTGCCCCAGGGATCTGTCCTTGGTCCGATTCTTTTTAACATCTTTGTTAGTGATATAGCGGAAGGGCTGTCGGGTAAGGTTTGCCTCTTTGCGGATGATACCAAAATCTGCAATAGAGTAGACACCCAGGAAGGTGTAGATAACATGAGGAGGGATCTAGCTAAGCTTGAAGAATGGTCTAGAATTTGGCAGCTGGGATTTAATGTTAAAAAATGTAAGGTCATGCATTTGGGCTGCAGCAATCCAAGGGAGCAATACAGTATAGGAGGTGAAGTACTTTTGTCTACTAAAGAAGAGCGGGACCTAGGCGTGGTTGTGTCTGATGATCTTAAAGTAGCTAAACAGGTAGAAAAGGCGACGGCAAAAGCTAGAAGGATGCTTGGGTGCATACGGAGAGGAATGGCTAGCAGAAAAAATGGAGGTGATAATGCCTCTGTATAAGTCTTTGGTGCGACCTCATTTGGAGTATGGTGTGCAATTCTGGAGACCGCACCTTCAAAAGGATGTGAACAGGATGGAGTCGGTGCAGAGGGTTGCTACTAAAATGATTAATGGGCTTCATTATAAAGCATATGAGGACAGACTTAAGGATCTTAATATGTACACCTTAGAGGAAAGGCGGGATAGAGGTGATATGATTGAAATGTTTAAATACCTCTGTGGCATAAATGTTCAGGGAGAGAGCCTCTTTCAATTGAAAGCAAGTTCTGCTACGAGGGGACATGGGATGAGGGTGAAGGGAGATAGATTCAGGAGTGATATGCGGAAATATTTCTTTACAGAAAGAGTAGTGGATCCATGGAATAGTCTCCCAGTGGAGGTGGTAGAGATGAGGACAGTAACTGAATTCAAAAAAGCATGGGGCCAACACAGAGGATCTCTAAAGGTAAAAAGTGGACTGTTGTAGTTGTTGTTATGGAAGGACAGACTAGATAGGCCATGTGGTCTTTTTCTGTCATCATGTTTCTATGTTTCTATCTGGCACTGTAGTAGCAGTAGGAGGTGTGCCAGCACAAGGAAAGACTGGCAGCAGGAGAAGGGTTACACCACAAATTCCGGCATACCTAAGCTACTGCCCTAGGTGACCGCCTAGTTTGTCTAATGGTTGAGCCAGCCCTGAGTCTACGAAGGAAACACCAGCAGCTGTGGACCAAGATATACCTAGTGCCACTCAGCAGAGTCATCAGTTGCTGCATGGTGATGAAAATCTGCTGCAGCAGAATTAACAGCTCTAGGCACAGTGAGCACAGACAATCAAGCTGCTGAGAAGATTACTGACCATTGAGAAGTGCCAAATAAGTCTGTAAGAGAGACTGCTGGAGGCATCAGAGACCTCCATAGATGAGATCCAGGGGTTGCGCAGAGACTTGCACCACTTCATGGCCCCTTCCCCCCAATAGCTCTGCAAACTGCAGCAGCACTATCTATGCCCCTGGCTTCTCAGCCTACATGTGGGCACCTCCACTGTCCACCTCTACCACTACAGGCTCCGGTAAATCAGAGCAGCTGCATGTCCAAGAAATGCCATCCTCTTCCCACATTTTGGGACCTGTGCCCCATGGAAGGTGGGAGCCAAAAGCTCCTCAGAGTGCAGTGAGATATCATCCAGCATACCATCATGACAACATACTCAGGGTCGAGAGCAGGGCACAGGAGGGAAGGGGTTGAAGGGCAGGGGATAGGAAACGGATGTGGGAAGAAATTACCTTCTCATCTTATGTGTATCCTTAGAGAGGAAGAGACAGATGGCTGGTGCTGTGGGAGGAAGTGAAAGGGCAGAGAGCTGCTTCTGAGGAGTGGGTTGAGGGGTGGGGTGAAGTTGTGGGGAGTTATGGGACTGGGCTGGCAATGGGGCTGGTGATGGGTGTGGTAGGTGTTGCACAGGGCAGGTGATAGGGTGGAGGGATAGTGGTGGATGGGGATCTCCCATGTACATCCTTTCAGTTTGTGTCTGTGGGCTCTGTTGTACCACTCCTCTGCATCCATGTGCAGTGTGATAATGGTGATCAGGAACCACCTCCTCAGACAGTAGCCTCTATCACTTGAGTGGGAGGAGAGAGAGTAGAAACATATTACGTATGTGCCAGAGTATGTCATGTGCTGCGTAAACGCTGCAACCATGGGTTCTGATTGCCAATGGTTGCAGATACCAGGGGTCACTGGGACCTCCTAGCATGCACATTGCTACGTAATGGAGTGGGCTGGTCCAGGGCATACCTAGTAGCCATCCACTGATGATTTCTCTGCTCTTAAATCTCTCAGATGCCAGAATGGATCAGGATGCATGAGCCATAGTAAGGATCTGAGAACCTTGGAAAGATATCAGTTATCTTCTCCTGTGCATTGCAGACCACCTGCAAGTTCAGTGAGTAGAATGCCTTCCTGCTGCGTTAGGTGGCCGCGGCACCATATCTCTCCTTGGAGGTCAGGAATCCTGAATATCTTTGCCTTCCTGCAGGATGGCCTGGATAAAGGTATAGCCTTGGGGTCTCTGTGGGTTCAAGTAACAGCATTAACTTGTTTCAGAGGCCCTGTTGGGGGTCGCTCTATATCATTCCATGCGGATGTGTCCCGTTTCCTTAAAGCAGCTAAGGTAGTCCGACCACCGGTTCGCCCTCCGGTGTCAACATGGGATCTGTCCCTCGTCCTAAAAGCCTTGATGCAGGCGCCTTTTGAGCCACTTAAACACATCACATTGAGAGATTTGATGCTTAAGGCAGTGTTTCTAGTAGCGATAACTTCGGCACGAAGGGTATCCAAAATACAAGCACTTTCATGCAGGGATCCCTATTTTGCCTTCTCGAAAGAAGGAGTTTTCTTGCGTACTATTCCTTCATTCCTTCCAAAAGTACTTACGCCTTTTCATATCAATGAGCCAATTTTCCTACCCTGTTTTTCTGAGGATCAGTGTACGGGCGAGAATAAGGGACTCCGTTCTCTGGATCACGGCAGGATCCTTTGTAGGTATCTTCGGGTGACAAATCCTTTCCGTACCTCTGATCACCTTTTTGTGCTTTTTGCAGGACCCCATAAGGGTCAAGCTACTTCCAAATGCGCGGTCTCTTGCTGGTTGCGGTTAGCAATTGAATCTGCATACATCCTTAAGGGAAAATCTGTCCCTCTCAGTCTTCGGGCGCACTCTACGCAGGCGCAAGCTACATCTTGGATGGAGCGCTCTCACGTTCATCCTCTTGATATCTGCAGGGCAGCCACCTGGTCCTCCCTGTCCACCTTTGTGCATCATTATCAGCTTGATATTCAATCTCGGGAAGAGGCGCACTTCAGGGCAAAGGTTGTCTCGACGGCTGTATCTTCCCACCCAAAGAGCACTTAGCTTGGGTACTTCCTACTTGTCTGGACTGGTCTAGCAGGATGTACTGGAAGGGGAAATTTTCATTTACCATTAATTTCCTTTCCTGGAATCCTTCTAGACCAGTCCAGGACCCTACCTATTCTGGATATCTTTTTCAGAGGTGTATTGCTGAGGAGCCAAGACTTTGCAGCGGAGCGTTATCGCCTCTTGTACATAGTATGGTTGCTATTTTTCTTAGTTTTTGATTCATGGTTACATGTTTGAGTATGGCTTTTTACAATACTGGAGCGCCCTCTATTGGGTTCAGCTAAATATTACCAGGGACAGCCAATCAGGCTGCTGGTAGTTTTTTTTCTATTTCTCTGTCTCCAACATCTGCTGGTAGGGGGACTAAACCTGCTTGTCTGGACTGGTCTAGCAGGATTCCAGGAAAGGAAATTAACGGTAAGTGAAAATTTCCCCTTAACGACCCTGCAAGAACCTCTCTGAGCTCTTTCAGTATCCTGGGATGTATCCCATCCGGTCACATGGCCTTGTCCACTTTCAATTTTTCAAGTTGTTTTAACACATCATCTTCTGTGAATAGTGTGGTATCTACTTCATTCCCATTTTTATATTTGGGAGTCACAGGTGGTCCTTCTCCAGGATTTTCTTTAGTAAAAACAGAGCAATTTTGCTTTTTCAATGTCACTTTCCACAAGTCCGTTCCCAGCACTTCTGAGTCCTGCAATTCCATCTTTGATTTTCCTCCTCTCCCGAATATACCTGAAGAAAGTTTTGTTGCCACACTTCACATCTTTAGCCATATTTTCCTCTGCCTTTGATTTTGCTTTCCTTATTTCTCTTTTTCTTTTAGTTTGATCCTGTATTCCTTTCTGTGTTCCTCTGTTTGGAAGCTTTTGAATTTTGTGAAAGCTGTTTTTTGCCTTTATTTGAGCAGCCACTTCTTTGGAGAACCAAATAGGTTTCCTTCTCCTCTTGTTTTTATTTACTTTTCTTACATATTTATCTGTTGCCCCTTTTATTGCCATCTTTAGTTTAGCCCATTGCAATTCCACTTCCCTTATCCCCTCCCACCCTGCCAACTCCTCCTTCAAGTACTTGACCATTTTACTGAAGTCAGTGTTTTTGAAGTTTAGGACTTTGAGCTTGCTATGATTGGACTGCACCTTGGCTTTTATCTCAAACCACACCATGTGATGATCGCTGCTGCTCACAGGAGCACCCACCTGGACATTCAACACGCTATCACCATTGGTGAGCATTAAATCCAGCATTGAGCTTTCCCTGGTTGGTTCCATCACCATTTGTCTAAGTAACGCATCTTGGAAAGCATCCACAATTTTTTGCTTCTTTCCAGATTCACAGAAAGAGTAATCCAATCCACATCGGGTAGATTAAAGTCACCCAAGATGATCACTTCTCCCTTTGTGGCTATCTTGGCAATATCTATGATCAATTCGTTATCTATCTCTTCGATGTGAGTCGGAGGTCTGTAGACTACAGCAGTATGAATGACAGTGCCATCTCCTCTTTCTAACACAATCCAGAGCGCTTCTTCTTTCCCCATGCCCCCTTCATTTCAGTAGCTTTAATATTGCTTTTGACATACGAGGCTACTCTTCCTCCTTTTCCACTTTCTCTGTCTCTTCTGAATAGATTATAGCCAGCTATGGCTATATCCCATTCATGCGATTCATTAAACCATGTTTCTGTAATGGCCACAATGTCCTCGTCCGTTTCCACCATTAAGGGCTTCCAGGTCTGGAACTTTGTTGGCTAAGCTTCGAGCATTTGTGCTCATTGCTTTCCAGCATTTAACTGGCTTGCATTTATTTTGCATTGATTTTGTTCTGCCCACTTCTTCCCACTTGTCGCTGATGTGTGGTTTAAAAGTGTGGCAGTTTCTGATGCTATTCTGCTTTTGCCGGGAGTGACGTCCTGAACTTGTCCTTCCCCATTGGTCACCCCCTTTTTCTAGTTTAAATGCATATCCACATACTGCCTGAATTTTTCACTTAGGATTCTTTTCCCTGCGACAGAGAGATGTAGTCCATCAGCACAGTATAGACTCTTGTTGGTCCATCTGTTTCCCCAGTCACCTATAAATCTGAATCTTCTTGTTTGCACCAGGTCTGGAGCCATGTATTAAAGCTGTTTATGTGATGTAGACTTTCTGCCCCCTTACCAAGAACAGGTAGAACTTCCGAGAATGCTACAGTGTTAACAATGGGCTTGAGTTTCTCTCCCAGAGTCTGGAAGTCCCTTTCAACTGCAGAGGCATTGTTTCTAGCCAGGTCATTTGTACCCAAGTGGATGACAACATTAATTTTAGAGTGCTCACTTTCTGCGCTAAGTACATCAACAATTTGGTTTGTATTCCTGTTGGCTGAAGAGCCTGGGAGGCATTTAACTATCTTCTCTCCTTTGAACTGTGTTCCCAAGTTGGTGCCTCTGATGATGGAATCTCCAAGTAGTAGTAGCTTTCTGTTTGGTGAGCTTTTCTTCATATTTGGTGCTTTAGCAGGAGATTGGGCATTGACTGTCTCATTTAAGGGCCCTTCAGTTTCCATGGATTGGGCATCCTCATTAACCAAAGCAGAGAAGGCACTATGCAGGGATATCTCTTGATGTATAGGGTATCTGGACTTTCCCCCTCATCGCTTGCAAGCCTTATGCTCATGACTCCCTCTACCAGAGCCAGACGACACGCAGCAATAAATACTATAGTAATCCCCAAAACAATAACCCAGTGTACACAGTCAACCGCAAACAGAGCTTTCAGTCTCTGTGCACCTAGAAGCTGGAACGCCTTGCCACCCAGCCTACGAGCCATCACAGAGATAACTAAATTCAGGAAGGCTCTGAAGCACCACCTCTTCCTCAAGTGCTACCCTGAAGTAGGCAAGCCAAAACGCCCTACACGCAACACAGACCCTTAATCACCCGGTATTCAAATCATTCCACAATGTGCTGTACATAGGGTCTTCACCTTATGCCTTTGTGTATATTGTTAAATTGTTATAGGGTTTTCATCTTATGCCTTTGTGTATATAGTTAACATGTTATCCAAGTTAATCTCCCTGTTATCTGTAATTTACGGTGTAACCCCACTGTAAAACTGCTTTGATGTTCCATGTAAACCACACTGATGTCGAATAGCGTGGTATATGAGTATTAAATAAATAAAATAAATAAATAAATATCTCTGCGTTACAGGTCACAATCTACCTGTGCCCACTGTGAGTCTCATATAAATAGAGTTTTCCTTTGAAAATTGCAGCTGGAGTGGAGAAGTCCGCTGGTACAAATGTGGAGGAGTGGGGCACGTGTTTTAAAATAGGGGACATTTAGGTGTCCCATACAATTCCAGGGACAAATCCTTAAAATATGGGATTGTCCCATATAATACAGGATGGTTGGTCACTTTATTGATAAGGGCACTATGTTGGATAACAAGTCCCAAAATCTAAGCATACATTTGTATATGGTATTGCTTTTAATGAATAAAAGTCATTTTAAAATTTGGATAAAAGAAATAGAACCAGAAAGGGAAAGTCAGGGGGGGTGGTTGAAAGAAGGAGGTGAGTATGAGATAAAGGGGTTTGTATTTATATTTAGCTCACACTTTTCCAGTGGTAGTTCAAAGCATGTTACATTCAAGTATTTTCCTATCACCAGGGGGCTTACAATCTAAGCTCATACCTGAGGTAATGGAAGGTTAAGTGACTTGTCGAAGTCCACAAGGAGTGGCAGTGGGATCTGAACGCTGGTCTCTCTAGGTCTCAGGGTGCTGTTCTAACCATTAGGCTATTCCTAGTGAATGGATGAGTGAGTGAAAAGAGGGTGAGAGTTAAGGGTTTTTTGAAGAAGGATGAGGGGAGTTTCAACTATGGGTGAGCTAAGCTGTAGTTGTGGGTTGTGCTGTCAAGAACATGGAACCAAGGTATGTAAAGGAATAAACCTATTAATTTCTGCTTGACAGAAATTACCAGAATTGTGATAATCACCATATAGTAGATACTGAGACATGTTTACTAATATGTGCTACCTGGGTAGTGCGGGGTTAGCATGCGTTTTTGGTGCCATGCTAAAAGTAGCACAGCGGGGCGCAGTGCTAAAAAAAGCCCCTGCCACCCAGGCAGCATGAATCTGAGGCAACTGAGCAGGGCATGAGCGTTCCTGCCACGGCTCCACCAGCTCGGGCCTGGAAAGCCCACACTGCTGGCACATGGCAGGGAGCAACTACAGCCAGCACAATGGGTGGAGTAGTTATTCCCCACAGCGGTATTAATGCAGTGAGCCATGCTAAATTCAGGGGAATGGCTGCCCCACCCTGTGAATCTAGCACAGTGCCCTACACTAGTAAAACGGCCCAAACCCACATTACTAGCTTGGGGCTTAGTAAACATGCCCCATTGTGCAGTAAATGGCACTAGGAGAAGTGCTTGTCAGACATCTCATGTGTGATTTGGAAAGCTTTATGGTTGTAAACCTTTCAAGCTTTAATTAAAAACAAATTTGAAAAAAGAAAGAGCTGGTTGAATGATTCTATAAAATAATTTTAATGGTAGTTTTACTGGGTGGCTGAAACTGGCTGGAGGTTTGAATTTCTTTATGCATAGAAGGCTCCTGGGACTTTTGCTTGTAGTGTAATTTATACTGTAGCTAACAAAGGCAGAGAAAGATGTGGATGTGATGTAGTAGTGTGGAAATACCACTTTGGATTGCTGCCCTCCCATACCTGGCTTGCCTTGCCACTGCCCTCTTTCCCAAATACTTTTTTCTAGAAATGCCACCGATAGCAGGCTACAGCATTCCCTGCAATTAAAGCAAGGGCAATGGGCATCCATGCAGCTTAGAGAGACCATTGCTTAACACTAGTCCATCTTACAATACCCTCCCACCAGAAAATAAATCTTATGGGCCCGATTTTCAGTTAGGCAAGCTATGCGCCTCGTCGGCGCAAAGCCTGCCCACCAACCCCATTAACCCAGATTTTCACTTCCGTGGCGATGGAAGTGAAAATCCGGATTTGGCTGGATGCGCTAGCAGCAGCTGAGGCTAAGCGGGTAGCAGCAATTTTCGCTGCTACCCGCTTGGGCCCTGCGCCTGAAAGATTATGGCAGAGGGCTAAGCGGGTAGCATTGAAAATCGCTGCTACACACTTAGCCTTTTTCTCCACCCCTGAACGCCCCCAACATGCCCCAGTGCTAACTGCATAGCATCAGGGCGAGTTAGGGACTTATCCAGGATTTTCCAAAGGCACTACTCATGTAGGTGGCTTTGGAAATTCCCGGATAAGGCATTTACATGGTTAACTAGGGCAGTTACCCGTGTAAATGCCTTCGAAAATGCTGCCCTATATTTCTTGTACATAAGAAAAACACAAACAAAAGAAAAAGAAAACAGATTTCAATATGTTTATTTTATTTTATTTAAATCATTTCTATACTGCGCTCTTGTTCATGATATAGTACCAAAATAGTTTACAATTAAAAATTACAAGAAGAAAATAAAGAAAATAAACTCTGAACATTTAAAAGCAATGGATAATGTAACTAGAAAAGACGTAAAAGAGGGATATATAGAAAGAGTAAGAAGATTGCACTGCAGTCATCAAACAGCAACCCAGTCAGACCCGATTGGCAAAGGCGGCCTCAAAGAAATAGGTTATAAGTGACGATTTAAATTTCTTAGAAGAAGATTCTGAGAGCATATATGCTGGAAAGAAAGTTCCAGACAGATTGTGCCAGGAAATAAAGTTCAGAGCAACAAGATGTTTCCAATCTGGCTCAAGAAACTGGAGGAACCGTTAATAGATTAGAATTTTGGAAGTGGAGAGTCCCATTAGGACAATATGGTATAAGTAGTGTGATCAAATAACTGGAAAACCTGTGAAAAGATGAGGAAAGTAAAAGAGATCATAGTGAGAGGTAATTTTGTAAAGCTTTTTCTACATGTAAAGCCTGTTTTGCAGGCAGAAAAGGGGTTTTATAAAATTGCACAACGGCATACTTGTGTAAAAGATACATGCACAGAAAGTTCCTGAGGGCATAGTTTGGGCAGAGCAGAGGCGGAGTTACAAAAACAATAAAGGAATTCAAAACTGCATTGGATAAACACAGAGGCTCCCTAAATAACAAGAGGATGAATTTAAAAAAATACTTTTTGTACTTTATAAAACCCATGGAGGGAACCTGCATGGCGCAGCATTTACAACCCTAAAGAAAAGCATGGGGGGGAAACCTGCACACAGCAGCAATTATAATCCTAAACAGAGGCATAGGGGGGAAATGCAAGCCACAGCAGCATTTACAAACCTGACAGCTTTACTGGGCCAACTGGATAAATCTGCCATCGTTTACAATATTATGCACTTATAAAATACACACATATATGCAAAGAATACATGCGCACATTTCCATCTTTTAGGGGACTTTTGTGCACTATTGGGATTGGATCTGAGATCCTAATTTATAAAGGCACATAGACAACTATATTTTCTTTTTTATAAAGTCAACATTGGTGCTTATGTGCTTTAAAGACTTTTAAAAAAAAGAGTGGAGGAGTGGCCTTGTGGTTGGGGCAAGATACTTTAGGCCGGAAGGTCAGGGGTTCAAATCCCACTAGAGAACAGCAACCTTGGGCCAGAAGGACTGGGGTTTCTAGTCCCACAGGTGCTCCTTGTGGTCTTGGGCAAGCCACTTAACCCTCCATAGCCCATGTTCCCTGTAAAATAGTTATCTCCAAGTTATAATGCCCTGTTCAATGTAAACCACACTGACGCAGTATATAAGAGAATATAAATAAATAAAAATAGATACTTTTTTAGACTTTTCACTTAAGTGTCCTGTTTCAACATCAAGCCAAATAATTCCAGCACAATGAGTACAGGGATGTATCAGTGCTATACAGGGCCCGGCAAGCCATGAGGTGGACTAAGTAGCCACTTAGAGTGGCAAAAGTCAAGGGACGGCATTTAGAGCACTTCTGCACCCCTCAGTAGTTCAGCCTTTATCTTTTTCTATTTCCTCTGCCATGTCCAAGATCGCTGCTTTCTTCCTTTCCCCCTGCGGCTCCTAAGTCGACTGACTGTATCTTAAGTAGACTCAGTGTGGTGGTGAGCCCTAGAGCAATCCTGCATGCATTCAAGGTCTGCACTGTCCCACCCCCTCTAAAACTACAAGAAGATATAAACATAATCTATCCTGCAATAATTTAATATTCTTGGGATACTAACCCTAAAAAGCACACTCCAGGTCCAAGTATAATAATACTTAAAATTTTCTTTACCATAGGCTTTATGGAATTGCATGGACATACATATAGTTATGAGAATTCTTATCACATTTGAGTAATAATGTTCTTTCCTCGGCTGTCCTGAATGAACCCGCTCTCAACTGATCTCTGAAACTACGCAAGGTCCTGCCTGGCTAGTACTTGGATGGGTAACCACCTTGGAATACCAATAGCTGGAAACTCACTGTTTGAAAAACAAGGTCTAGCAATCTACTTCCATTTGCACCTTGCCAAGAAAACCCAGGGGCTGGGTTTCCAGGAGTTAGCATTGATTGATGGCGCACATTACATTGGTAATTCCTCTGATATACAATAGTTTGGATAAAATGCCAGCAAGATATTCAAGATCATTCAGTGGAGACTACAACCATACTTGGAACAAGAGCTGCCTGAAGTACAAGCAGGGTTCAGGAAAAGCCGAGGAATGAGAGACTTCATTGCCGATATGGATCCTTGAAAAGACAAAAGGATATCTATTTGTGTTTTCTTAAATACAGCAAGGCCTTTGACTGTGTAAATCATGAGAAACTCTGGACCACATTAAGAAACAAGGATATACCAGAACACCTGATACTTCTCATACACAACCTTTACATTGATCAAGAAGCAACAGTTCCAACGGAATAAGGAGAAACAGAATGGTTTAAAATCAGCAAAGGTGTATGACAAGGCTGCATACTTTCCCCCTACCTGTTTAATTTATATGCAGAACAAATCATTAGAGAAGCAGGACTTTATGAAGACAGCAGAGGTGAGAAGATTGGTGGAAGACTCATTAACAACCTTCTTTATGCTGATGACACCACAATACTGGCTGAAAGTGAAAACAATCCGAAATATTTGCTACTGAGGATTAAGGAACATAGTCATAAAATGGGCCTGCACCTTAACGTGAAGAAAACAACGATCCTGACAACTGGCAAAATCAAGAATTCATCATTGATGGAAAATAAAGAGAAAGAATGGATAACATTAACCTGCTTGGATCAATAAGCAATAAAGAATCATAGTAACATATAGTAACATAGTATATGACAGCAGATAAAGACCAGTATGATCCATCTAGTCTGCCCAGCATGAAGGCAAGAGCAGGTGCACCTGCTGCACCGTGCAGGTCACCCCTCCGCATGCCTTTGTTTAGGGGTATACCAACCACTCCATGTAGGTCATCACTTATTTGTTGAAATAGTTATGTTTATTTTTATTTTATCCTGTTGCTATAAAGGGATCCACAGTGTCTGTCCCATGCCATTTTGAATTCTGTCACTGTGTTTGCCCCCACCACTTCCATCGAGAGGGCATTCCAAGCATCCACCACCCTTTCCTGGGGTATTTCCTGACATTGCCTCTCAGTTTACCCCCTTGCAGCTTCATGTTATGCCCTCTAGTTTTACAGCTTCCCCATCTTTGGAAAAGGTTTGTTTATCCATTAATACTCTTTAAGTATTTAAAGATCTAAATCATATCTCCCATGTCCCTCCTCTCTTCCAGAGTGTACATATTTAGGTCTTCAAGTCTCTTCTCATATGTCTCCTGATGCAGGCTCAAAATTTATTTTCTTCAAGATCTTCATCTTTTTTTGCTTTCTTCCAACAGGAGAAGGTATGCTCAAGTTGGTAAAGTAAGTCAATGTCTTCATACTTGCTCTCATTTGCTATTAACTAGAAACAATTTTCAGACATTTCATGTGGTGCAATCTTTAGCCAGTTGAATCTCTTCAGAGTTACATCAGGTTTGAATTCATTTTTAGGCTTGTCAGACGGCTGCCTGGGTGAGAATCTTCACAGTCTTTGCAAGTGCATATCTCTATATGATTTGCAAGGTATTGTGGACAATGTAGTTCATTCACACCAGACACAGCTGCTGACAATAATTTAGTTGTGCTCTTGGGTAAAGCCAATAAGATATTTATTTATGGGGTTATTTCTCCCAACACAGATATGCTTGGTAGCACATAAATTAGGTTACTTGCTTTCAGTGTTAACTTGGAAAAACAAAGTTAAAATCAGGAAAACAACAAATGAAAAGCCACAAAGCAAGAAACAAACTGTTCTTTTCAGGTTAACTTCTGATTACTTCCCACATAGATACAGAAGTGATTCTCTCCTAGCTCACAAGCAATTAGGTAAGGCTTAATTGCTAGCAGTTACCAGCTGAAACCCCTTAGCTGGCTTGCCTTCCACTGTGTGGGTCAAATCCTGCTTCAGGAGCTTTTCTGAGTAGATTAAAGAACAAATTTGTATTTCTTTGTGATGGTTGCTGTACTTTATAACAGAAAGTTACCAACGGAGTTTAGATAGAGAGCAGTCCATATAAACAGGATCCTCATCTGCTATTATTCCCCCTTGTTCAACAAGCATGGGTTCAATATCATGGATTGGCACAGATGAATCTCTCAATGGAGCATTTTCAGGAGAATACTTGTTTCCCTGCTGTCTTTCAAGGTTATAGCTAGGGCATAGATCAGTGTTCATACCTGAGCTTCCATTGCTGCTAGAGTTCCTCTCTATATAGCCTGGCCAGTATGTAGTCCAGTTCTTATGTCCAGCCTTCCAATCCAGATCCCTGGACACTGGATCTCTCTTCACATACCTTCTGGCACAGGTCTTAGGATCCCTTCCACGTGCAGCCGTCTCCCTCACAGGTAGCCTCTGGTGATTCCTAGCTCTGCAGCACCATTCCTCTGGCTTTCCCCAGTCCAATGGTGTATGCTGGCCCTTGGAATACCTCCCAGTATACGTACTGCTTTGGACTCTTCTAGACCTCTCAAAGGCTTTTCTCTTCCTTCTTCCAAAGGGTCTCTTTCCCTCTCTGTCCGTCGGTTTGGCTTCTGCTTCTGATGATCCTTCAGATGAAACTGATGATCAAACTCAAGCTGATTCTCAGGATACTGAGGACAATTCTCTGGATATCCAAGGTGATCATGAAGATGGTCATCTGTAGAATAAACTCTACTCTTATTCTGCTTAGATGAGTGATCCTCCCTAACACAGCGCAGCTGTGCTGAATCAGGCCCTGCCCTTTGAGATGAGTGCTTAGGGATTACCTCATAGCCCTCCTGATTGAACACATGTTTCCTCACTTCAGCTCCTCTAATGGCTGTTGGAAACCTGGTGCATTCTGGGACTGGTAGTCTTTTATGGCAAAATTCTGTTTTCATATTTCTACCAGAACTGACAGGTTGCTTGTTCAGAGTCACTTCACCTTTTCTATAGCTCCTTCCTGAGCTATGATAAGCTTCTTTATCACAGGCTTCAAGCCAAAAGGAAACATGTGTGAAGGGAGAGACCAATGGCCTCCAGGAAAACCAGGTGGAGGAGCCAGTGGTGCACCTATCATAGGTGGTGGAGGTGGAGGTGAGGGTGGGGGAAGCAGAGATGCACATCCAGTTTCTAAAAGTGGTACATTAGGTAGTCCTGGGTACACCTGTAATTGAACATTTGATCCTACCGTTGCAGACCCATACTGATATTTAAAAGTTTGTAATTCTGATTCAAGTTCATTGATTTGTAATTCTTTTCTCTGCAATTGGGCCTGGGCTTCTTGGCATAGTGTGAATTCTTCTTCAAATTTCCTGGCCTGTTCTAAAGCTGTTTGTTCATATTCTTCTGTTCTTGCCTTGTCAATGCAAACATCCAAAAGATGACTGAGATCAACATCTAATCATTTGCAATATGTGAAATCTGGATCTGTCCCATCTATTTGAGAGACACACTCTTCAATTATTTTGAAATACTGTGATCGTACAAAATAGTCATTTCTGATGAGCAAAAGATGCTGCAGGATGGAAAGAAAATATCCTTCTGCACCAGTGTCTTTAACTATATTCCACAACATATTAAAAACGGAATTTGCATCATCAGCTTCAGATCTGACATCTTCTAAACGATGTGAAAATTCAGTCATGTCTCCTTCCTTGTATTCATCAAACACTCTGAGCTGAATATCCAAAGCATCATTCTTTATACATTTCAATTGCAGCAATATCTCTTTCAAGCCACAATGCATAAATTCATTTCTGATGTGAAGCCTGAAGTCCAAATCATCAGGAGATGTAACAAGTGCATTGATGAGTTGCATACAAGATACCTGCAACTGCACAGAGCTATCAAAGAGACCTTTGCATTGGAAAGAATCATTCAGTGTTTCTTTCTTCTGCTGTTGTAGTTATAGCTTCCAAAATATTTTCAAAAATGCTCTCATCTCCCACAATGCATATTGCAGAAAGAAGTTTGACAACATCCGTCATCATGTTAGGTTGTCTGGGGTCTATAGCTTTGGCTAATAATGAAAGACTCCTTTCTTCTCCCATGATCCTTTCCAATCCATACTTGTTGTTCATAAAAGCCTTCAAACATTGCATAACCTTGTGCTGAATCTTCTTTTCTATTTTTTCATGATATTTGCCATCTACCAGTCTCTCCAGGATATCCAACAACAATCCCAATCCTTCATGACCAAAGCTGACAGGGTTGCTGGTCAATGATACACAAAGAGACTGCAAGTATGTGACAAGACGTTCATCTGCAGCTCCTGATCTCAGTTCATGGATAAACTCCTGAGGAGAGATCTGTCTGCTGCTCTTCAGGCTACCAGTCTTGGAAATAGCAGTAATATACTGCATGACCATGTCTTTTTTGGTGATTAAGTCTTTCCCTCGTAAAGGTGCTTTCTGGTCTTCATTTAGATTCATGTCTTTCATCATCTTTTCAAAATGTGCTAAGATTTCCTTCTCTAACAATTGTTTGGAGGAATACTCTTCAAAATCTGGAGAGTCTGAGGATGGGGCAACAGCAGAAGAGGGATGGACTTTTCACAGCAGAAGAGGGATGGACAAGTAGTCAAGAAATGTGACAATGCTCTTGGCAGAATGGCTATGAAGGATCCAGACAAGATTCTCAAGAGCAGAGATTTATTTTGCCATACAAAGATTTGACTTTCCAAACCATGGTATTTTCAATGACATCATACAGATGCAAAAATTGGACAGTGAAAAAGATAGGAAGAACATTGATGCCTTTGAATTATGATGCTGGTGAAGAATACTGTGTATACCATGGACTGCCTGGAGAACAAAACAGTTCGTACTAAGATCAAATCTAAGCTTTCTTTAGAAGTTCCAATGACAAAACCTCAACTTTCATACTTTGAGCACATCATGAGAAGAAAAAGATCATTAGAAAAAAACATCATGCTTGGGAAGGTTGAAGGTCAACGCAAAAGAGGAAGGTTAGCAATGAGATGGATCAATACAGTAACAGCAGCTATGGATGTCAATCTGTCAACAACCAGCAATCTGACTGAAGATCGAACACAGTTTAGAACAACTATCTATAAGGTCGCCATGATTCAGTATCGCCTTGATGGTACTTAAAAACAACAAGAAGTTAGAAAAAAGTTTGAACAATTTAACTGGAGAAGATAATAATAATACAAAATGTTATATATATTCTAGTATACTGTAGATAGTACTGAATTTCTATTACATTTATCTTCTACTGTATATATTTACATTGGTCTTCAAACCATATACAACCTAGTTCACCTAGATCTTTAGCTATGAATTTCTACACTATACAATTTTGAAATAAATCCCTTAGTGGATCTACATTTTATAAAGAGGCAGCAAAGAGATTTTAAGTCCCTCTTAGATATTTGTCCTATTCAGAAACTGAGCGATCTGAAGATATGCACGAGACTGTAAGTGTAATTATAAGCCTTTGAATTCATTTCAAAAATTAATGTTAGGATGTTTTCTGAGAAGAGGGGCTCAATTGTTTGTCTAGAAGTAATGAATGTTTATTTTAAATCTCAGATAAACATGACAGTTTCCAAATGATACAACTTTAAAACAATAAAGCACTTAGGAATAGGTTTCATAGCACAGACAACTTGTACCAGTTGGTCTAATTCAATAAAATCACGCACAGCTTGCTTATTTCTATATATTTAACTATCCCTGCTTGATAAAGGAATTGTTTATACCTTAAAGTCCATTACTTTCTATAAGACATATACAGTTTCTTCTCAGTCAGGAGTGGCACAGTTTTGGTAGGATCAGATGTAGCAGTTTGCAACTAGGGACGGTCCAAGAGAGATGTGGGGCCATGTGCAGAGACTCACTGCTGGGCCTCATTTGCATAACTATTTGCATAACCATGGGGCTTGTACCTATGCCCTCCAGCACAGACACACATCCAGTACTCTCTCTTAAACACACCCCCAACACAAAGCACACCATAGCTCTTTCTCAACTCCCTCTGCCCTATGCACACCTCACCATAGCTCTCTCATTCATCACCTCCACTATATACCTCCTCCCTGCAGTCCTTCCTCAATCAGCACCTCCACCGCAGGGCCGGCCCGTCCATTGAGCGAGAATGTTTTTTGCACAGGGCCCCGCGTTTCAGGGGGCCCCGCGCAAAAAACATTCTGATCTAAAAGTAAAATTTTAAAAAAAAAAAAATGCTGTCTGCTGCCGCTGCCGGGGCCGCCGCGGCAGAATCGAGTGTGCCGCGGGGCCCCCCCCCTGCCCAGCAGAGCCTGCCCTCCCCTGTATCACCTCTCTCTTTACAGCTGCAGTCACACGCGCCGGCTTTCAGAGCGTGAAGGAACTAGTTTCCCTTTCGCGGCTCTGTTAAGCCCGCGGGGGCTGATGGGAAGTTCCACCGTATACCAACTCCCTGCAGTCCTTCCTCAATCAGCACCTCCGATACATTTCCCCAGCTTTCTCTCTCCTCACCTTCCCCCTGTTGCACATAAGCCCTTCCACCCTCTCTCCTCTTCCACCCCTCCTGTTGCATGCCAAATGTGAATAAATGCTACACAGCACTCACCCACCCCCACCAGTATAGCAAGCACAGGGCCAGTACAAGAGTACTAAGTGCCCTAGATGAATCTTCAGCCTTGCACCCTCCTATATATAGAGAGAGAAGTAGAAAGAGAGGAGGCACAAATATATATATAGATATAGATATAAAGAGAGGTAGAGCGAGAGGAGGCACAAATTACTGCCGAAGTCTAATGGTGGGAGGCTACATTGCTGGTGGGTGCATTTCTTACAGTGAAGAATGCACCCGGATTAGCAATAGAATTATTGATAACTGTAGCAACTGTTATTCCTTTTTAAAAAGCAGACATAGAAAGAACCAAATCACCTCCTTTGGAGTACTCAAAGAGACCAATACCTGGACCTTTCACCTGAGGGTGTTGTAGCATTTAGTTCACAGCCTCCTTAAAATACTCTACATGGAATTCTTTCATATCAGCATGTCCCTCTTTACAAACTGCCTGAAGGGCCTGCTGAGGGCCAAGACCAAGAGTCAGCTAATGGCTACACCCCATGGTAGCTGCCAGCCAGGGTCAGGGAGCAGCTCAGTTCTAGCTGCCTGTTGCTCTCTGCCCAGAACTGTGTACTGGACTGGAAGAACTCTCTGCTTTTATCTGTGAGGGAAGCCTACAGGCTGATGTCCTGCAGCAGGGCCAGGCCCAATACCTGCACCTGCATCAGGGTGTCAAATAGACAATGGTGGGAAAGTGAGATTTATTTATTTTTTAACATTTCTTATATAATGCCTTTCATGATATCAAGGCAGTTTACATTGAACAAACTGGAATTACATTGAACAGGGCATTATAACTTGGTGATAACTATTTTACAGGGAACATAGGGCAATGGAGGTTTAAGTGGCTTGCCCAAGACCACGAGGAGCACCTGTGGGACTAGAAACCCCAGTCCTTCCAGCCCAAGGTTGCTGTCCTCTAGTGGGATTTGAACCCCTGACCTTCCAGCCTGAGATAACTTGCCCCAACCACTAGGCCACTCCTCCCTGAGATGCTGAGGGATGGGGGCGGGGCGGCTGCCACCATGAAAGCGTTATGTGACTTCACAGAGAGGATTAGCAGCCCCCGGTGTAACAAACCGGCCGCTGCCTTACATAAAATCCAGGACAAAGAATCTAACATCAGCGCCACTTGTGCTACACCATCACATGCATCACACTGGATGCACACGATAACAAGTTCTTCAAGAAAAGAAAAATAATTTGGCTCACCTTTACTCTAAAACTGTTTTTAAGTACAACTCAGGGTGCTGTTCTTATATGTATCAGGCGATGGAGTATCCAGTCTGGAGCCTGGCTGCTTCTCTGTAGGGCTCTGTGCAAGCAACATGCTGGCACATGCTAGCGCCAGTTCTACTTGCAAGAGATAAAGAAGAGGCATTTCTGTCTCTTACATGTATCAGAGATTCAAAATGTGCAGGCTACAAGGAGGGCAGGCAGACCTTGAAGCTAATAGGCGGCAGATGCAGAGATGTTGGCGATGTCCACAATGGTGTCATAGAAACATAGAAACATAGAAATATGACGACAGAAAAAGACCACATGGCCTATCTAGTCTGTCCTTCCATAACAACTACAACAGTCCACTTTTTGCCTTTAGAGATCCTCTGTGTTGGTCCCATGCTTTCTTGAATTCAGTTACTGTCCTCATCTCTACCACCTCCACTGGGAGACTATTCCACGGATCCACTACTCTTTCCGTAAAGAAATATTTCCGCATATCACTCCTGAATCTATCTCCCTTCACCCTCATCCCATGTCCCCTCGTAGCAGAACTTGCTTCTTCAAATCTTTGTGTCGGCTTCTAACAACTGAGAAATACATATTCATGTATTACAATTGGTCTTATTAGTCCATTCCTTTCTTTCTCCCAAATCTTCTGTGCTGAGGCTGCAACTTGAAGGTCCATTTCAACACTTGCTTAGAGAGAAACATGCATCAACTGTTGACCACAAACATAAACAAAAAGCGAGTAACAAAACTAATACTTTATTGAAAATCGATCATTGCCAAAGCAACCAGCTAACAAAGGAAACAAAGCCTGACACGGCCATGTTCCTGCGTGGCCTTCTTCAGGGGCAATGGACTGCTGGAAGTAAAAACATAAATACAGAATCATCAAATGTTTACATGATGAATAAAAAAATAAAACAAATGAATAAAACCATGAAAAAACAAACCAAAATACTTAATTAAAAAATAATAAAATAATAAAATGACTAAAAGAGACTGTGAAAACATGTTCCATATACAAATAATTACATCATATGTATGTAAACATGAGACACATGTAAAGTATAGATAATCATCCAACTGTGAATTCGGATTCTCAACGTAAAACAAATCACATTTGAATCATATAAATGACAAAAAAATGCCATATAGAAACATAGACATATAAAAAGGAATAAATGATAAACAATACTGTGGATAAAAACATACATAATTGCATATCATAAAAATGGTAAAAGTAATAAAACTTAAAAAAACAGCAATGTGTAGTGTGGTGAAGATGGCCCTTCAGAAGAAATGGATGTTGAGAAAAATCCTGAGAGCAGAGCTAACTCACACAGGATTTCCAAAACTGACCTGAAAAAAACACAGTGCTCTGCTGAGCCGAAGACACACCCCAGTCCAGGGGAGGAGTTAGGCTTCAGCTCTGATTGGGCACACCCAAGGGAACGGCAGGGAGTGCCGGGAATTGAAGCTCTTTTTAAAACCTCAGAGAGAGCTGAAAGGGAGGAGAGGAGGAAGGAGGAGAAAGGTGAACAGGTTGTTGTTGCAGAGAGGACCACGGAGAATATCCCTGAGGATAGCGTGGGGAAGGATATCCAAGTCCAAAAGAACGTTGTGAGAGGAGTGAAGAGTGCTGGAACCCTAGAAGCTAGGAGAAGAGCACTAGGACCTTGTGAAAAGACAGAACCCCGGAAGAGTCAGCCTGGGAGTCCAACGTACGCTGCAAGAAACTCTTACTGCCGGGAAAAGCCTAGACCTAGCCAGCCTCGAGAAAGCAGCACGTGGAGAAAAGGTACTTCTAATGCCAATAAGCAGTGCTATAAAGACAGAGAACTACAGTCAGGAGAAAGTTTTCCTAAGAGAAGTTCTTTTATAAATGCCTCTAAACAAGGTAAAGCACAATTTCCTAATTTGTATGCTTGGCTGAAGAAACCTTCATATAGTGCTGAACTGTGCAAACCTAACTTTGCTACCGACGTAGATAGTGAGTGGGGGAAGGGCGTAACCTTTGCCAATAACTATCCACCAGATGAAAACAAACACAGGCTGAATTGCTACTGAAGGAATTTCAGAAGTTCCTGGAGCTGAAGTCAGGGCAAAATAAAGAACCTGATACGGACAGTAATTCTGTTAGTTCAGAAGAATACATGCAGGTAGAAAGTTCTTTACCTACCCTGAATCCTGAGCCTTGTGCCATGGATTGCTCTTTCTGCTGTATTGAATAACAGTTTAAAGAAGCACATAAGTTTTATATGAAGAGAATATAAAACGTTGGCTTTTCTTGTGGTTTAATCATAAGAGTTCCTGATTGTGTTCACCTGTTTCCAAGTCACGCTGTGAAGAGAACAGCTATTGATATAAAGCTGCAATAATTTCTAACAACCACATGAGGCAATGCTGAGTTAAGCTGCTGAAGTTTATGAATAGCTGAGTTAAAGCAAATTTGATTTCACTGCTTCCTGAGTTCCTGTTTTCCTCTGTTTATCCTAAAAGTTCCACTTTTTGCGTGTGTTGTTTTGAGCTTTTGATGTGCTGGAAACTATCCCCCAAGACAAATAAATTTTCTTGCTTGCCTAACCACATCTGGTCACGACTACAATTCTTCCCTAAGGAATATACAAGAGCACTACAGTTCCCAAGATTCATTGGGAACCGTGCCAGCTAATTCTTCAAGGGACAATATAAGGCCACTCCTGCCTGTAAGCTCTAGGGCGCAGGCAGGAGCGTCGCAGTAGCCAAAGTATTCAAACTGAAGTCACAGTTGGATGATTATCTATGCTTTACATGTCTCTCATGTTTACATATATATATGATGTAATTATTTGTATATGGAACATGTTTTCACAGTCTCTGTTCATCTGTTAGTCATTTTATTATTACTTTATTATTTTTTAATTAGGAATTTTGTTTTTTCATGGTTTTCATGGTTCATGTAAATATTTGATGATTCTGTATTTATGTTTTTACTTCCAGCAGGCCATTGCCCCTGAAGAAGGCCACCCTGAAACATAGCCATGTCGGGCTTTGTTTCCTTTGTTGGCTGGTTGCCTTGGCATTGACCAGTTTTCAATAACGTATTTGTTTTGTTACTCGCTTTTTGTTGGTATCTGTGGTACTTGTGCCTTTTCCTGTGGACCCCTCAATTATTAACCAGCCTAGAAGACACGGCTTCTTTGTGGAAAGCTTAAGCAAGGAGGAGAGCTGGACTCAGGAAATGTTTTTTGGCAGGCCATACCTAGCCCTGTGCGAGCAGTGCAGCCGCACAGGGTGCAAAGAAATAGGGACGCATTTGCGGCTGCTGGCCTCTGCTCTTCCCCATGCTGCCTTCCCTTGCCCCGCAGCTGAGGCTTTTAGTGTTGCTTTGGCTGTGGAGCAGTATTATCCAATTGAAAAAAAAAATGCGTGTCTTTCTGACTCCATGTTTGCATGTAGTTCTAATCCCTCCCTCCTCTGACGTATGCTTGTGTCAGAGGAGGGAGGGACCAGACCAGCCATTCAAGCATAGAGTTGCAAAATCACACAGGCAGCATCTATGACTTGGTATGGCTCTGTTTTTTGGTCTTGTACTTTGTTAGTAATCGAAAAGTTGCAAGCTCATAGAATAATCCATTATGCTCTACTGTTTTTCAGTCTTGCCATTTTGATTCATAAGAAATTGGTTCTTATAAAATTGGCTTAAAAATTATCCCCACAAAATCTATGGAAAATTTCTCCTCATAACTGCAAAGCTGTTCAAAATAAAGTTTAAGATAAAGTTGTAAAGTGGAAGTGCCCCTTGAACTATGTTCTGTTTATATACATGTCTTGCGTTCAACCAGTGCAATACCACTCCACTGTAGTTTTGAGGTAAAATGCATAATATTACTAGCATATGTTAGAAACTGCAAACCCATCATCCTGTGTGTCTAGATACAGGATGGATTTAGGTGCTCTAGATGGTTGATATTCCAGATCAATCTAAGAATCTTATTTTGCAATTTTATCAAATTAAACTTTGTAATCTAAATTGGTAGAATTTGAAATAAATAGGACATTCTAAGTATAATATTCATCTTAATTATAGTGATTCTACAAAACCATGAAATATTATAACCAGGCCACACTTTCATATCCCTAGCAAGAATTCAGGTCAAATCTAAGAAGTAGGTATCAAACCGCGTACTTTTACATTTTGTAATGTTTATCCTCGACTACTTTATATATATATATTTTTTTATCCAATGGAAAGTTATATTGAGCCATTGTCAATGTCAGGGGCAGCAGAACACCTTTTTGGTTGGAGGAGTCAAGCAAACCAATCTCCAGCCATGCCCTCATGCGCTGTGTTGCTGATACTGTGTTGGGCAAAATAATGGTGGGGCATGGCCTCTGTGGCCCACCCCTTTCTGCTGCCTATGGTCAGCGCTGCTAATACAAAATGATAGTCAAGGTTTTGTCATGGTAACATAAAGTGGGATTTTAGAAGGGATGTCCAAGTACAAGCTGGGTTCTCTAAGCAGGAACATCTGAACAAAAAGCAGGCAAGTCCAAATGCAGACATAGAGGGTGGTGTAGTCTAGTGGTTGTGGCATGTTACATCAGGCTGGAGGGCCAGGGGTTCAAATCCAACTAGAGGACACCAATCTTGGACCGGAAGGACTGGGGCTTTTAGTCTTACAGGTGCTCCTTGTGGCCTTGAGCAAGCCACTTAACCCTCCATTGCCTCAGGTGCAAAAACAAATTATGAGCCCTTCAGGGACAAGGGATTATTTATTTATTTAGCTGTACTTATATACCACTTTTCACCAGGTCAAAGCAGTCTAGAATACACAAAATGAAGGGGATACACCACTTTGACTTGTAGAAAAGCAGTATATAAGCCAAGCTAAATAAATGATTGCACAAATGTGGATGTGCATGATACGAATGTCTGCGGGGGTGTATACATCCCCAGAACCATATTTCAGAACCCAAATGTCAAGGAATAGCCTATTAGAATAGAGGGCTAGGAACAGGGAGCCAGAGCTCAAATCCCACTGCTACTATTTTTGACATTGTGCTGACTACTGGGGATGATGGAGTGTTTTCTTCTCTATAACCTCTGGATGTTTTTCAGGCAAAACCAAAAGAGTACTTTTTAGATCCTGTTTGTGCCTGGAGCAGGTCTAAACTTAGAAGCAACACCAGACATCCATGACATTTCTGAGATCAGGCAGGGATGTCCAGGAATGCCCCAGCCACGGCCACGCCTCTACCATGACCCTGTTCAGACTTGGGCATCCACATGCTGGGGACATCCCCAGAGCTGGCTTCTAAAATGGCTCTGGAAACGTCTCTGTGCTTTGGGCATCTCTATGCCCATTTTCAGATGTCCAAAGCTTGAACAGGACTTCCAAAATGTCCCCATAGTAAATGATGATAGATCCAGTCTGCCCAGTAAGGTGGCTAGAGTTGTAGAGGTGCATCTGCTGCTCCATGCAGGTTATTCCTCCTCCATGCCTTTGCTTAAGGTTGTACCTGCTGCTCCTTACACCCCCACAAACCCCTCCCTCTGTTTATGAAGTTATTTACGTTTGCTTTGATTCCATTCTTTTGCTATGTAGTGATCCTCTGTGTCCTAATTAATTTTAAATCCAGAATCTTTACCATACATCCAGGGCAGCCCAAGGGTGATGCGGGGCCATGTGCAGAGACTCATTGCGGGGCCTCATTTGCATAAATTTAATTTATTTTATTTTAAAATGTATATGTTGCCCATCTAAAATTGTAGGCGGCTTTCAAAGAAGCCCTTCACAAGCCTCTTTTTTCTCCTGGCAATGACTTAGGGGTATGTTTACTAAAACCCCGGTAATGTGCGGGCCGTGCTAGTGTGCGGGTGCCATATAAGGAGTGGGCATGTCTGGCTGAAAAAAGCAAAACCGGGATTATTCATGTGCTAAGGTGCGCGGCGCCCATGTGCGCCCCGCACATTAGCGCATGAGAAAGCTGCGCGGGAGGCATAAGTGGTGCGCTGATGTGCAAGCAGAGGAGCAGAGCCACAGCACAATGGTTAAGACACTGACCAATGGTGCAGAGATCAGGGGTTCAATCCCCCACAGTGCCCAATGAAGATGGCTGGCTGAGGCATTACTTTAGGAGGCATTTAAATAATGGGCAGCATAAGGCAGCACGCTATTGCTTTAGGAGGCATTTTAATATTGGGCGGCATAAGGCGGCGCGCTGATGTATAAGCACAGGAGCAGAGCCACAGCACAATGGTTAAAACACTGACCAATGGTGTAGGGATCATGGGTTCAA
Source organism: Ichthyophis bannanicus (assembly GCA_033557465.1). Taxonomy (NCBI): domain Eukaryota; kingdom Metazoa; phylum Chordata; class Amphibia; order Gymnophiona; family Ichthyophiidae; genus Ichthyophis; species Ichthyophis bannanicus. Next base: position 452,877,478 of record CM066031.1, read on the forward strand.
TCCCCCACTATGCCCAATGAAGAAGGCTGACTGAGGCATTACTTATTATGGGTAAGTTTGCTTTAGGAGGCATTTTATTTTCTATTTTAATTACTACTACTAGCAAACGCACTCTCAAAGCATGTTAACATAAGGCACCCCATAAGGCACACGTTAAAGTGCACTGTCCGCCAAGGCACCCTAGAATATTGCTTATAGGGCGCTTTATAGGGTGCCGTATGAGTTACCGCAAGGTCACAGCAATGTTTTTGATGGCAGCACTGTGCAGTTTAAGGAATGCACAGCATAAGTAGGTGCGCTGACATGCAAGGAGGAACAGCAGTGTAGCACAATGGGTAAGGCACTGACTGCTGATACAGGGGTCATGAGTTTGCTCCCCAGCATGCCTAATATGTAAGGCTGACTGTGGCATCAGCTTTGCAATGTACATATTTTTTCCTGCAGCACTTTAGTTGTATTTTATTAATTGCTGCCAGCAAACAGGCCCTCACGTGCTGTAATTGAAGGTGCCGCATAAGGCACCCTGTAAGGCACTCCATAGGGCACATTATAAAGTGCACTGTCCGCCACGGCACCCTAAAATGTCCCCTATAGTGCACCCTATAAGTTGCTCCACAGGATAACGTATAGTGCACCTTATATGGACGGTAACCATAAGGTAACCTATAGGGCACCCTATAAAGCGCCCTCTGAGGCACCTTATGGGTACAGTATGATGAGGGTGTTTTTGCTGGCAGCAATAATGTACATTAAAAAGCAATAATGCTTTGGGCAGCCCCATCAAATAACCCCACTGTGAGTTTGAACCCACAACCTCTGGCTCCACAGGCAGTGAAGTAACCATTGTGCTACAGCTCTATAGCTGCTAGCAACCCCCTGGCTGGCTGCAGAGGGAGTGCACGTCACCACACAGACAGTCTGCTGTGGTCACTAGGATAGGGTTAGCCCACCCATACCCATGATGCACTGCACATGCAAATCAGCTGTCCACAGATAAACACAAGATGGGGAATGCACCCCCACAGTGTAAGATTTGGTCAGGTTACTTTCCTGTAGGTCCTGGGTTCATTTCACTTCACAGAGGCAGTGGGGCTTGTAATAAAACAACCAAACAGGTATGGCTTGGAGAAAGGTTTTTTATGTAGAAATAGGCTTAATACATAGGTATTGAACAGAGGTATATAGTGACTGTTACAGAGCTGTTTCAGTGTGCATCAATGAATCTGTGTGTGCATGTGCATGTGCATGTGCATGTGTGAAGTGTGAGAGAGAGATAGGCCAGAACATGTGTTTAGAGCCTCATGGCAAGGGAGGGAGAGAGAGAGCGGGGGAGGGGTGAAGGGAATTGATTATCAGAGCCTCCTGTCCTTCATGTCTGATGACTGGTGGAAGAGAGAGAGAGAGAGGAAGTGTTTCTGTCCTTTATAGTGAATTGAATCTTCTCCAGCCCTTCCCCTTGAGGTCTGCTAGCCACTCCCTTTAAGGTCTGCCATTCTTGATTTAGCAAGGAGGGGCTTCAGACAGGCCTTGGAGACTGAAATCACCAGGGGGTCAGAGTTAATCTCATCTTGTAAACTGTCCTATTACCTTTGGAGACTGAAGTCACCAGAGTCCAAAGCTGCATGAAATGTATGCTGACATCTCCCACACCTTTTTTATTTTTATTTATTATTTGTGCCTGGAAATGTTGAAAGCAAGCCTGTGGTACCTGTCCCAGCTGCCATTACCTGATAGTAGGCAGCTTGTCTAATACCTCCTGTATTAAATACCTTGCTATGTCCAGCAAGTCCCCTGTCCTGCACAGTACTGTCTCTAGTGTTCTAGAGATAAACAAGTCTCCTTATGAGTCCAAACCTCGTGTCTTAGGTAGAGCAGCCACTACTGGGGGGGGAGGACCCAATATGCTACCTCCGTGCCCGTCTTAGAGAGAGTGAACAGTGCATAAGGTCTGCAGGAATTTTTGAGGAGGCTAAAGTAAAAAGGTACCAGGATGCTATGAGTGAGGATAGGAAGCAATACTAGACTGCAGCTGACTCTGGTATTCAGTGTAATAGGAAATGCCAAATTAGCCAAATTAGCAGGCCAAATTAGCCTGGATGTAGGGGTGGATGCTGGAGAAGTTCAGTGTAACTACCTTAAAATGTTGTGGTTCTGTATGACATGTGCTGCAAGGATATGTACATTTGTTTCATTTTACAACACAGGAAAATTATGATAATGCATTAAAATAATAATAGGGTGAATGAAAACATTAAAGACCTGATCATCAGTAGGTGAGTAACCAAATAACAATTCCCACACAGACACATGAGCATCTTGTAGCAAGTGTCCAACAATTTGTTGAATGTGTCCATTCTCATAAGCGATGGTGTGATTCACTTCAGTGGATGTTGTTTTAAGGTGATCAATATAGGCATGGAGTTCTGTAAAGTTGAGCAGTTTATGTAGTGTCTCTTCTCCCATGCCAAGTGGTAAGGGATGCACAGCATATGAGATAAAGTCTGGAATGTCCATAGAGTCATTGGTAACCAGCGGTGTGGAATAAGTTGTCCCACTAATGGTGATGGAGACCAGTGGTGTATGACTGCACCAGGTATTGTTTGGTAAATAGTTTGAACTGTACAACAAAGTGTTCTTGGGAAGGCGAATGTCATGCATTCTGGGAGCGATCGAAAAAGAAACATTCTGTGGAAAGAACAGATGAAAACAAAAGTGTCCAGCTCCAAGGTAATACAAACTGTGTGAGGTAGTCAGGGAATATGAGAGCTTAACAGTCAGGGAGCAAGAGGAGGAATTGTTCCAGCAGGAGGTGTCAGCCTCTTTAAACTGGTGAGGTTGACACTTGAACTGAAATGTAGTCTGCTCACACAAACTGGGGTCCATCGGCTTGAATGAAGTCCAGGTGTCATCCAGTGGCTGCACTCATGTGAGATGGTCCACAGGATACATAAGCATATTATCAAACTGCACCCCAATATTAACAATAGGATAAATAACTGTGTGTTGTCCTGACCATGGGATCAAAGTACAGATAGAGCAGCCTTGTGGTGAACAAATGGGAACACTAACTGTCCACCAATCCATGTGAGCTATAGCAAATTCAGGTATTTTGGTACTAGCCATATGGATGAGAGATGGTGGCCAGTGTCCTAAGTTAGCAGTGATCAGAATTTCCTTTAGTATAGTAATAAGCTCGATCTGTACTTGATCACAGGCAAGAGCCCAGGAAATATTCTTTCCCAATCTATATTCTGCATGTGCTAAGGTAACAATTTTCTGTTCTATAATGGGAGATATAAGAGCAAAGGTATCTACAACTACATTGGACAGTTTAGAGGAAGCTTCATTAATATGTTGTGAGGTAAAACCATCAGCAGCATGCTGAGCAGTGGATCCCATTTTATTACGGAGCACCTCTATATCAATTATATTAAGGGCACCCAGTGCAGTCCCTGTGCCACCTAAAATTGTATCAATTAATTCACGCTTGTGTCGAAATAGCTTGGCTCGGGGTGTTACTGACTGCATATCAAACCAAGTATTGAACATTTGTATGTGGTTGGCAACAAACTGAGAGCAATTTGGATATTTGTGAGTAACTAGAAACAATTTGGGAAATAGATGCCAAGTAAGAAAATGGTATTTCACATCATATAAAACATCGTGTGGTGCATCATATTTAATCTGAAAGGGATGTCCTTCCTGAAATGGGTGGATATCAGAAAGGTAGAGTACAGGAGGAGCAGAAGTGGTGGGAGGGGTGGGATGAGGGGTGGTAGGTAAACAAGATACATCCAAAAGGAATGAAGTCTCAATGATGTGCTGTTGATCACTCACAACCCATGTATAAGTTATTTTCCAGGTACCTCTGTCCTGACAGGAAATATTGTACAAAATCAAAGCAGGAGGACCTAGAAAGTAACGTTCTGGGCGTGCCCTCAATTCTTGTGTCCTTTCTAGAGAAGTGGAAACTGGTGGCTCCCACTGTACTTGAGTGATGTTTAATGAATAGAACACTGGCTTGTCCTGTACCGAACAGAAACTCAGGATGACCAGATCTTTTCCTTCCGGGAAAGGTGGGGATTTCTTGGTAGCGATACACTCCACCTGTGGAGTTAGCCCAGCCAATCGTGCATATTCAGATGATAGTTCCTGTAATGAGACTTGAGTAGAAGAGAGCAGATACAAGAACAACAGGAAACCGAGACATAATAAAAGCTAACTTGTTTCACTCTACTAGGGAGTAAACTAATGCTCCCCACTTATACTATGTAACAACAAAACAAAAAAAAAATAATAATAATAATTTTTACTACTTATTTACATAACTATTAAACACATGTACAGCAGGAGTAACTAGTTACCGTCCTCAAGCGACTTTTGTTCAGAAAGCAGCTGTCCGTGCTGTCTTCAGGTGGTATCTGAAAACAAAGACTGATAAAACCATATGGGTAATACGTGTTGTAACTGGGTGATGTGTTTCCAGTACTGCTGGTTGTCAGGCATTAGGATCTGGTATAGGCTTGGGCCTAAGGTATCAGTAACTAAGTACGGTCCCTCCCACTGTGCAGTTCCAAAGGGGAGGTTTGGTCTAGGTCTCATCTCTGCAAGACACTAGTGACAGGGCTTCGTTCATATATTCATGAAATATTGATGGAGAATCCTTATATCCCTGTGAAAGCACAGTCCATGCACACTGTTTCGGCCAGGCTGGTGAATTGCATGTGGAAGATATAGGTCTAATCAGACCCCTCTCCTCCAGTATCTTCACAATTTTAGTCACTGGTTCTATAGCCTGATGAGGTACTGGGTATTGCTTCTGTGGTGGAGGATCCTCACCTTCCAACAGTATTTCTGTGTGCATTTTCCCACAATCTAACTTGTCTTGAGCCCAGACTGGAATATCAGCCACTTCTGAGGGAATTACACACAGATCATACTGCTGAGCTGCCTTGGTGCACTGAGTTGCTAACTGCATGGGAATGACTTCATGCACTAAAGTTTTAGAAGCACTTGAAGTTCCTGAATACTGCCACAATTTAAGATTAGCCATATCCACCACCAAATTTAACTGGTTGAGAACATCAATTCCAATTATTTCTTTTGGTGTGTTCACTATAGTGGAGGCAGTGGTTTCCAACATTTCCTTATTTTGTTCACTATGCACATGGATACCCCATTTAACTGGGATAGCCACACATTTGGATGCTGTGTCATTAATTCCTTGAATTTCATAAATTTCCATATTTTTCTGATCTGCAGTGGTAGAAGCTCTGTTAGTAAAACTAATTCCAGCCCCTGTGTCAATCAAAGCTAGTTTATCCTGACCCCCTATTCTGCTGATAACATTGGGGCGTGCACAAGAGTCCAGTATCAAGGGTGTTACAAGCCTTAAATTGTGTCCTGGGCCTGTATCCATTTCATCATACAGAGGCTCTGGAATTGAGCCCTCTGCTGAAATAAAGGAGGCAGGCTGTGCTATGAAGGCTTGAGACATTTTGATATCTGAACTCAAGAAATTAGGACATCCCTATGCACTAGCCTTGTGTTTGTCCTGAGCTGCTTGTAAATCCTGTTTTAATTTATCTATTTCTATCTGCAGTATATGTTTGTCTTGTTCCCATTTCGTTTTCTCCTTTTCTAGCCCATCTCTCTGTGCTTTGAGCTCTTGAAAAGGAATGTAACCTGAGGAGTTTCTAAAAGTACCTCTGCCATGTGCTCTCCAAGGTGTGTGTCCTCTGTCTGTGTTTCTTGTGTACTGAGAGGATCCCTCGGCTTGCCACTTAGGTGTGTGTCCTCTGTGTTTCTTATGTACTGAGAGGATTCCTTGGCTTGCCACTTCCGTGCTTCTGATACTGTAATGACCTGCGAGGGCTGGGTCTTCCAAACAGACCCAATTCTGAGCATTAAAGTATCAAAAGGGGTTGCTTCAGGGTCTTCAGAAAATAACAGAAGGTGTTTTGTAATCTCAGGGGATAGCAATTCTAATAAAAATTCCTTATGCATGCTCTCCCCATAATCTTCTGCCTTGGGCCAGGACTCCTGTTCATTAAGAACTGCTTTTAAAATCCAGGCTCTATATGCAAACTGTTCCAGTGTATCATTTGGTAGAGGTGAAATAATTTTAAATACTTGCATTGGGGAACAGTGAAATAGTTTCTCAGTACCCCTTTTAACCAACTGGTATGGGTGAGTGAGAGAGCCAACTCTATAATAGTGTGGCCCCAGAGCCAAATGCATAAGTCTATCAAAGTCTGATTGTTTTCTTCTGTATTTCCCTAGACCCCAGTGAATCAGAATATCAATCGCCCATTTAACCCACTGATTTACATTAAGAGGCATAGTGCCAATTTTCTCAACTTTTTTTTCTATATCTCTATCTTTTAAATGTTCCTGCAACATTACTTTAACTGGTGCTTTGAGTTCAGTACTGGGTGCCATGTCTAAGTCATCTGAATTATCCTCCTGACAGAGATCCTGATTATTGCTGGGTTCTGGCTGAGATAAACTATCATGAATTTCTTCATGTGATTCATCTGTATTCTTCCCATTTCTAAGTCCAACTATGCATACTTTAGTATTCTTTTGTTTGTCAGTAGCTTGTATGCATTGTTGATAGGGTGTGTCATCTGCATAGGGGGCTGAGGGAGTAGTGGGTGTTGGCTTTTGTCTTCCAGAGGCCAATTGATCCTTAACGTGCCTCAATTCAAGTTTAAGTGCTTCTAATTGCTCACTAACAGTTATAAAATAATTTGTGGCTTGTATCACTTGAGTTCTTTGTATAGAGATGCAAATTTGTGCCTCCTCAAGGTCTTTGGTCAATTGGGTACACTGAGAAGTCAGTTCAGTATTGTCCTTTTTCATGCTAATGAGCCCCCTGCACATGCCTTGGATAAAAAGGCATTTTCTTTTATTTGTTTTCTTTTTGAATTCTTGATCATGGTTTAACATTTGTCTTTGAATATTATACCATGATGACTCAGGGAATTCACCTTCAAAGGGACCCCCTTTCCTCTTACAGTATGAAATTAAAATTTCTTTAAGTTCTTTAAAATCAAAGGCTTCCATATTTGATACTGCAGAAAGGCTGTAGTTGGACTATCTCAAATGTGTAACCTTAGAAGGAGGAATGCTCACTTTTATGAAGAAGTGAGACTTAGAATTATAGTTGGAATGGTATAAATTTTATGGGTGTTCAGTAAAGAGTACTGGCATAAAGACCACACCTTAAAATTATACCTGAATAAAAAGTGTTTATCACCTTTTTAACAGGGTGGACGTTTAGGGTGAAGTTATAGTAAGAAGGGTGTTAGGAGATTAACAGAATTGTTGTATCAATTGCAGCCAGCTTTAAGCCTGCTCTTACTAAGATAGTTACTGACAGGAGACAGAGAAATAAAAGTTAAAAGGGACAGGAGGTAATAGCTTTATCAGGAAAGATGTATATTGTATTCAATGAGGGACTGTTTACCTGTGTACCACTTCCAAACTAAATCTGGACTATCTCTCTGTCTTTTCTTAGCAGCTCAAATACTATAGCAAGCCTATACATCAAAATAAGACAATTGCAAGCCACTCTGTGTGATGTCTTTAAAATTCTAGATGCTTACAGAGCCTTTTGACAATAAAAATCTCACCTTGTCTAACCCACAAAACAAATTTATCACTGGAACTGTTCACTAAATAGTGTCTAAGTGTCATCCAGTCTGGAAATTGTAAATGGTCACAAGGACTTTTGATTCTGTCTGAAATCTACTTAATGTATTATACAAAATTATTACTTACCCAACTGGTGATCTGCTGTGAAATCCCGGACGAGCCCCCATAAAGATGTAAGATTTGGTCAGGTTACTTTCCTGTAGGTCCTGGGTTCATTTCACTTCACAGAGGCAGTGGGGCTTGTAATAAAACAACCAAACAGGTGTGGCTTGGAGAAAGGTTTTTTATGTAGAAATAGGCTTAATACATAGGTATTGAACAGATGTATATAGTGATTGTTACAGAGCTGTTTCAGTGTGCATCAATGAATCTGTGTGTGCATGTGCATGTGTGAAGTGTGAGAGAGAGATAGGCCAGAACATGTGTTTAGAACCTCATGGCAAGGGAGAGAGAGAGAGAGAGAGAGAGAGAGAGAGAGCGGGGGAGGGGTGAAGGGAATTGATTATCAGAGCCTCCTGTCCTTCATGTCCGATGAATGGTGGAAGAGAGAGAGAGAGAGAGAGAGAGAGGAAGTGTTTCTGTCCTTTATAATGAATTGAATCCTCTCCAGCCCTTCCCCTTGAGGTCTGCTAGCCACTCCCTTTAAGGTCTGCCATTCTTGATTTAGCAAGGAGGAGCTTCAGACAGGCCTTGGAGACTGAAATCACCAGGGGGTCAGAGTTAATCTCATCTTGTAAACTGTCCTATTACCTTTGGAGACTGAAGTCACCAGAGTCCAAAGCTGCATGAAATGTATGCTGACACACAGCACCTCGGCCTGGTAGGGGGAAGTGACCATGTGCACCCCCACAACACCTCGGCCTGGTAGGGGGTACTGACCGTGTGTTTTACTGGCACAGAGTAGCTACACACCGTCACATTGTGCGGGTACTGTGCTCACCCTGAGGGTGCGGTGAGGCGCCCAGCACCAGGTCCACAGCACCTTCCATGGCTGAAAGAGGCCATGCTGGAGGTCCAAAGCAGTGTTAATGTGCGAGATAGGTAGTTTCTGCAGAAACACCTTGGATATCTCTGTCTGTCTCAGTCAGGTGTAGCCCCTATGGACCCCTAGGAGGATTATGTACCACCACCACCCTCCTCCTCCAGGGCTAAGGGTGGCAAACAGGGTCTCCCATCAGCAGATCCACATTCTACCTCCCTGCAATGGTGGCAGTAGAGGGGACCATCAACCCCGGTCCTGCTGGGGAACAGACGCCCTACAGGGCAGTCAATGCAGCTCTGTACACATCCATAACGCAATAGCAGACAAACATTAGGCCTGGATATGCTAAGCTGCACCCCACCACTATCTGATATTCTCCTGCAGCAAGCCTTCAGCCAGTGCACCCTGCAAGCCGCTCCATCAAGACACATACCAGCTGCAAACAGTCTGCTAGCTAGTCCATAGTGCATGTTCCTGGTGGAAATGCATGCACCCAGAACTGGGATGTCAGCATACACAACAAGCATATAAATCAGTGACTGGGCCCCAAAAGGAAACCCATACATATCACATGAGAGAAATACTATATAGCACTATGGGGGTGCCTAGCCATGCTGTCGTCACTGCACAATCAGGGTGAGAGTGATTTCCCAGCAGGACATACTGAGGTCACCCTGTCTGTGTAGGTGGTGGCCGGGCACTAAAATGTCCCAGCCAGTGCCCTATGCCCTGTGCAGATGCATCCTGGCCAGGTCACCCTGTCCGGGCTATACCCATGGTATCTTGCTCCTCATTATGCACATTGGCAGGCCAATATTGGCAACAGTGCTGACAGTGTGGGCTGTGGAAGGTGTTTGCAGCCACCACACACTGTATAGACAGACACACACTCCCACACCTATGCCAGCATTGTGCTACTATAGAGGAGTTTAGCAGACCTGCCACCACAACAGTCCTGGGCACAGTACAGGCATGGATATGCTACGCAATTTATTTTATTTATTTATTTATTTAGCTGCATTTATATCCCGCTTTTCACCGGGTCAAAGCGGTTGGGGGATACATTTAACACGAGGGGATATGACACACATACACTAATAATTACAGGGAACATGGGCAATGGAGGGTTAAGTGGCTTGCCCAAGACCACAAGGAGCACTTGTGGGACTAGAAACCCCAGTCCTTCCGGCCCAAGGTTGCTGTCCTCTTGTGGGATTTGAACCACCTACCTTCCGGTCTGTGGTACCTTGCCCCAACCACTAGGCTACGCCTCCCTCCCGATACTGTTGGGGGTCGCTCCCCAGGGTGGTAAACACTGTCAGAGACCAGACCTGAGGCACACACCACAGACATCAGAAAGATTGTTATGATGGAGCTCAATGAGCAAACTGTGCTTAACGTAGGACTTGCTATCTGCCAGTAATCATAGGAAACGTTTGATATGTGTGTACCGTATACCCAGGTGTAGGGTGGCATTGCTAAGGTATGCAATTGCTAGTATTGGGAGATGCACGCAGGGCCCAATGTCCTGCCTCTCCAGGAGGCAGTAGCCAATGGGGTCTGTGGGTGTGGGTGTGGGTGTGTCTGCCCCTGTTGGCTGCTGCTTTATGGCAGAGGTTCCCAAATCCAGTCCTGGTGTGCCAAACACTGTTCGAGTTTTCATGCTGTCCCTCATGAATATGCATGAGATACATCTGCATACCATGGGGGTTGTGCATAGATATGCAGCACAGGCATCTTTATTAGAGGCAGCATGGAACCTGAATGGTGTGGGGCCCTCCAGGACTGCATTTGGGAGACTCTGCTCTAGGTAATGTGCCTGTTTATGGTGTCTGTGCTCGGTGGGGTAAAATATAGGGAAAACCCCCAAAGAAAGCCCCCAAAAAGAAATATGAATTTTAGAAGGGTCTACGCTCCGTCCCCATACAAGGTGAATGATCCCACATAAACCCTGCTCTGCACATTTTCACTGTGGGATCATTCACCATGTATGGGGACGGAGCGTAGACCCTTCTAAAATTCATATTTCTTTTTGGGGGCTTTCTTGGGAGTGATTTTTGATGTTTCCCATGACTATCACTGTTGCCCAGCTGGATTATAATGTTTTAGAATTTTTTTGTGGTCATTTTCAATGTTTATTTGCTATTTTGTTCTGTGCACATGTATCACACTGCTCACGTTTTGTAGGTTTCCCTGGTTTTGCTGTACATTGCTGACAGAAATGGTTTCTCTTCCCTTTAAATCGGCTCTACCGCGAGGTTTTCACTCGCGGTATTTTTTTGATCGAATTTCAGCCCCGCTCCTGTGCGGGGAGCCTCTCCCCTCCCACTCTCCACCCATTGACCCCGTCTCTCCGCCCCTGGGGAGCCTTCCTCCGCCCTCCGGGAGCCTTTCCACGCCTCTATCGCTCATTTCCGCGACGCGCACATGAGCGGGCCCGTTAGTGCGGCGCGCACGTGTGCGGGGCACAAAAACATTATTAGCGTGCGCTAAGGTACCTTAGCGCACGCTCAAGTGCGCCCCGCACAGTAGCGCGGTTTAGTAAACATACCCCTTAGGGCAGGGGTCACCAACCTGCGGCCCACGAGTTCCCTTCGTGCGGCCCGCGAGGCTCTATCCCGGTTAACATTATGTGCGGCCCGCCAAGGATTCCCGCCATTGTATCTGCGGCCCGCGGCATGCTCTGCGGGTTCAACGGCACGTGACCGGTTTCCCAAGAGCAGCGCGCAAATTAGAGGACCGATTCTGTTTTTGCAGCTTTCCCCATGGCTTCCCCCGCGAACAAGAAGCGCAAGCTCAGCGATGAGAACCGCGGCTTCAACCCTGAGTGGAACAAGCTCTTCTTCACGCTGCACAAGGATCGTGCACTGTGTGTCATCTGTCAGAAGACCGTTGGCGTTCTGAAGGACTACAATGTGAAGCGCCACTTCGAGTCCGTCCACCCAGAGTACACCAAGATGGATGCAGTCAAGAAGAAGCAGGAGTTTACCTGCGTGTCGTCTGCGCTCCAACGCCAGTCCGCTCTCTTTGTGAAGAGCGTGACAGCCGCCCAGACTGCAGCCACCAGCAACACCACAGCTAGCTACCGCGTTGCCTACCTCGCCGCAACTCGTCTCAAGCCCTTCACCGACGGCGAATTCGGAAAGGACTGTGTACTCGCCATCGCCGACGAAGTGTGCCCTGAGAAGAAGGCGGTCTTCGAGAAGGTCAGCCTGTCTGCCCCGACCCTCACTCGCTGCGTCGAAGATATGAAGGACGACGTCTTGGGCACCTTGAAGCAGCGCTTCTGTGACTGTCGGCACTTTGCGATTGCCTTGGATGAGTCGACAGATGTGAAGGATACCGCTCAGCTGGCGATCTACTTCCGTGGCGTCACAGACTCCTTCGACGTCATCGAGGAGTTCGCTCAGCTTGTGCCAATGAGCGGAACCACCACTGGCGCTGATGTGTTGGCAGCTGTGCTCTCCTGGATCAAGGACTTTGAACTTGACTTGTCGCGTCTGTGTGGTGTCACCACTGACGGCGCCCCTACCATGTTGGGGAAGAAGAACGGCTTTGCCTCGCTTCTTGTGAAGCACGTGCGCGACCTCGGCCACAAACAGGATATCAAGACATTGCACTGCATCGTCCACCAAGAAGCCCTTTGCGCCAAGTCTGCAACCATCGCTGAGGTCATGTCGGTCATTGTGAAGGCTGTGAACTTGGTGCTGTCGCACGCATTGAATCATCGCCAATTCAAGGACTTGTTCGCAGAGGCTGACACACAGTATGGCGATCTGCTGTACTACTGCGAGGTGCGTTGGCTCAGCCGTGGGAAGATGCTTCAGCGTGCCTACGAGCTGAGAGAGGAGCTGGCGTCTTTCCTCGAAGCCAAGGGATTCGACTTCCCGCAGCTGCGCAATCCTCAGTGGTGCCAGGATTTAGTGTTCCTTGTCGACCTGACAGCTCACATGAATCAGCTCAACACCCAACTGCAAGGCAAAGAGCTCCTTGTCTCAGACATGGTCGCCAAGGTCAAGGCCTTTCAAGTGAAGCTAATTCTGTGGGAAAAGCAGCTGCAAGCACGCAACTTAGCACACTTTGCGCAGCTCGCCGCACTGACGCCTTCGGCTGCTGCTCACCGTTACGCATCCACCATCCGTCATCTCAAGACGGAGTTTGAGGCTCGTTTCCAAGACTTCACCAAGCACTCGCAAGACTTTGCCCTCTTCAGTGCCCCCTTCGAGATGAACCCCACCGACGTGCCCTCTGACCTTCAAATGGACTTGATCGAACTGCAGTGTGACGACGCACAGAAGTCGCGCTTCATGGCTATGGGCCCTGTCGCATTTTGGAAGTCACAGGCGGCCACCCACCCGTCCATGGCCGCCAACGCACGCAAGGTCGCTGCTCTCTTCGGCTCAACCTACTGCTGCGAACAGCTGTTCAGCCGAATGAAATTGATAAAGTCATCCACGAGCTCGCAGCTCACCGACGACCACCTGCAAGCGTCCCTTCTCCTGTCAGTGTCATCTGTGAAGCCGGACTTTAAGCGTTTGTCTGCTAGCATGAATCATCAGCCATCTCATTAAATTCAATAAAGGTGATCAGCCATTGTTTTCATAATTTTGCGTTTGTTTGTTTTTTTCGCGGGGGCGGGGAGAAGGGGGGTGCGGCCCGCGAGGCTCTCGGTAGTCGGCTGTGCGGCCCGCGGCCCTCTGGAGGTTGGTGACCTCTGCCTTAGGGGCATATTTCTAAATATTAATGTGTGTTAAGTGCCACTGCGACGATATAAATAAATGGGTGTTGCTGCACTTAGCGCACATTAACATTTGTGAATGCGCATTAACTTTTAGTAAACATGCCTCTTAATGAGTGTCTGAATACCATTTGCATGGGCAGTGATGATAAAGAAAGACTACCAGATTTCTACGTTACTATACTCCAATGCCAACAGACAGGCACATTAGGAAGTACTATAAATCCTGCTCATTTAGAAACCATCTAACAAACAAACCACTCAAAGGGAAAATAACTAACACACACTTAAACCCCTTTGTCCCAAAACCCTATTCGGAATATTTGACTATTTTTCTCGGAACTGTTACCATAAGGAAACCCTCTCGAAGTAACCTTTCCTTTTTACTTGTTTTTACAAGCCGAAACTGCTTGTGTGTCATTTAGAAACCATAACAAACCCGCCATATCATGAGAGCAATACCAGGACTCACAAAGCACCAAACCCTACCTATCAAAAGGCAACACTGTAAATATTAAACCAATACATCTCAGAAAATAGCAGTATACTTCCTACTGGGGAAAGAGAACAAGTGGCGCTGTCACATAGAAACTACATGAACAGAATACCTCAGCTCGGTTACACATGCAGAATATAAACCATCACCAAACATAGAACAAGGTTTCACAATTTAGAAATATGAAGACAATAATTAAACTGGGAACCCCAAAATCCAAACTTGGAACGTACAGCAACACTGGAGAAATAAAATTATAAATTTCCTCATGTACTAAACAAAACACAAAGAAGTTAGCAATGCACATTTCGCAAAGCTAACATTCCAGTTAATAAATTCAGAATAAAAAAGTATTTTTCCACCTTTTGTTGTTTGGGCATTTTATTTTTCAGTTGCAATTGCTCCAGTCACTTTCTTCTGGTTTCTTCGTTTCTTCTGCTAACTCTCCATTGTCTGCTATCCATTTGTCCTTTCTTCTCTCTTCTAGTTTTTTCCATTCTCTCTCTACATCTGCTTTAACATACAGATTTTTCCCCGTTTGCTCTTTCCTCCATTTCTTTCTTTATTCCTTCTGGTTGCCAGAAGTATTGCAGGTTTGTTTGCTTTTTTCATTTTTTGGCTCACAATCTATCAGATTAATAACCTTGCAAGCATTATGTGTCCCCAAATGACCCAGGATAAATCTGATCCTTGTGAATTAGTTTAGGGAAAACTTCAGATAATCATTGCATATATCATTAAATAAAGATTCAGAAGTGAAACTGGACAGTAGGATTTATATTCAGACGGGTCTTTATCATCATTGGTGATAACAGTTATCCAGACTTTCATTAATGTAGGTGGAGGTTCATAGCTGAATAAAGCAGCTTTAAAAACCTTAGCTATAGATGCAGCTATTTGTTCCATACAGTATTTTCCCATACACCCATCTAGTTCTGCAGCTTTATTTGTTGTTATGCTTTCCAACACACAAAAAGCTGGAAAGATTTATATAAAATGGATTATCTCCATATGCCATCTATAGACAAAACAATTTTCAAAAATAAAGACACAGAAATACGCCATATCTGGCATGCAAGAAAAAAATATGAATATCGCAGAGAAGTTTAGTAATTTTAGAGAACCTGGCTTCAAAATAAAACCCATTGCTTTCTATTGAACTGTTCCATTTCAGATGCCTCCCCCATCCCACCCTTAGAGTAACACAAGCAGAGACAGGGAAAATAACTAAAGCAGCTGGTGAAGGATGGCACCACATTCCTCCACACACTCACATACATCTCAACTCCCCATACTCCTCCACTCACCTGCCATCTACACACATCCCTATATACATCTGCTATACATACCTCCACCTACCTGCCTTACTCAGCACACCACACATATCCCCCTAGGCATACACCCACACAAATCCCTCCCAAACCCAACATACACCCTTTCTACAAATCTTTCTCTACTTGCTAATGTTTTAACAATATTTTTCATCTTGAATGCCGTAATATCTTTCTCTAATTTGATTATGTTATCATATGTCTTGTAGCGCTATACAAATGATCAGTAGTAGTAATAAACTGACTACAAATATCAGCAATGAAAAGACACACTGTATTTCCCGGATTATAAATCGCAGAGGCCAAAATTGTGGATTCTACTGGTAAAATTATAGTATAAGTTACCCTGTTATATAAGTCACTGGTACTAAACATAAAGCACAAGACAATACAGCTGGGTTTTTTTAATCTGATTTATTCTGTTTCACTTTCACTTTACAATAACACTCTTGAATAAAGTGCATAATAGCATTGCAGCTCATTCCACAACATTCCACATCAGATTTGTTCTGTATCACTTTCGGGAAAGCCATTGAAGTCCTCATCTTCAGTGTCACTGTGAAATAGTTCTGCAATTTCAAGTGTAAGTTCATGCTCATTATTGTCTTCTTCTTCGTCTTCATCTTCACAATTATTGGGGTTCTTTAATACCTCAGCCTTCACATACCCCCATCATGCTATCGCAGCCCACCCGGAGACCTCTGCAAATGTGGCGTGGCATATATGACTGGTAGCCATGAAACTGTGTTTTCCATGGAACATCCAGTTTTCCCATAGGCGATGCAAAACAGCTTTGAATCTTCTGTTGACAGAAATGTCAAGCAGTTATTTATTTATTCACATCTTTTGATATACCGCTAGGGCCAGAGCATAAAAGCGGTTTACAACAATATGGCTGCTACAGAATGGAAAGAAGAAAGAAACGTTAATAAATTGACAGGACATGACATAATTGGACACAACTAAGGGAAACAAGGGTGGGATTTTCACAAACAAATCAATAAAGGGAGGGGAAGGCTGAAGGTTAAATGCTAACTGAAAAAGGTGTGTTTTTAGGGCAGTTTTAAACGAGGAAAGGACAGTTCAGAATGGAGGATTAGTGGGAGAGACTTCCAGAGGGCCACTCCTCTGGTGCGCTCAAGACAGGCCATAGAGACAGATGGGAGAGCCAGCCGGTGAGTATGGATGGCACGAGTAGACGGTGGGGTGATGAAAATGAAAGAGGTAGGCCAGATATCAGGGGATAGCAATGTGGATGACCTTATGGACAAAAATGAGGATCTTATGTTGTATGCGGAAGTGAATAGGTAACCAGTGAAGGCACATGAGAAGAGGAGAAACATGGTCGAAATGTGAGGAATGAGTGAGTAACCGGGCAGCTGTTTTCTGTAGTAATTGCAACCTATGGATCTGATACCGAGGAAGACCGGCTAGAACAAGATTGCAGTAGTCAATCCTGGATAAAATGAGTGCAAGAATGAGTGTGGCCAGGGGGGCATGAAGAGGAAAGGATGAATGGCGTGAATCTGTCGAAGGTGGAAGAAGGAACGACAAGAGATAGCAGAAATATGCTCGGTGAAAGACAGGGATGAGTCCATGACGACCCCAAGATACCGAAAGGACAACATCAACGGGATGGTGGTGGATGCAAGAGTGGGGGCTATGGAGGGTGGGGGGCTCCAAAGGTGATCCAAGTGCCAGACGATTTTTCTGGGTTCAGATGAAGAAAGTTTGCAGTCAGCCAGGAGTTAAGTGGGGAAACATCGGGTGCAGAGGGATTAGTGTGATGGAGGAGCAAGATATCATCTGCATAGTAATAAGCAGAAATGCCTGATTGTTGAATGAGAAGACAAAGGGGCATCAGAAAAATGTTAAAAAGGAGAGGGGACAGAACAGATCCTTGTGGAGCTCTTCAAGGCAAAGGGGTGGAGGGAGAAGATGAAGCCTTAGAGAAAACAGAGAAAGAGTGAGCAGTGAGAAAAGAATGAAACCACCTTAAAGGAACACCAGAGACACCAAACTCGAAAAGGCGTGTAAGGAGAGTATGATGATCCACCAGATCAAACGCCGAGGATAGATGAAGTGAGACAGTAAGAGAAAGGTCACCCTGTTCATGCGCAATGTGCAGTTCATTCAACAAAAAGAGAAGGATAGACTCAGTGCTATGGCCTTCTCAAAAGCCTGACTGCCAGGGATGGAGAGCATGAGTGGACAGAAGGTGGGAAGATAGCTGATCAAAGTGCTGTAGTAGCTTAGAGAGGAAACAGAGATTAGAAACAGGATGCCAATTGGCAAGAACTTATGGATCAGGTGATGTTTTTTTTAAGGATGGGATAAACTATGGCTTATTGAAGCATTTTTGTCATACCCACAGGTATAATAACTGGGACAGTGTTCAGAGATTTTATTTTCTTCTTTATGTCTTCAGTGAAATGGGCTCTCATGCTATCCATGACAAGTAGCGATTTCTGTCTCTTGAAAAATCCGTCCTGCCACTTACTAAAGCAGTGGTGCAGCCATTTCAACATCATGCTCTCATCCGTCCATCCTTTCTCATTCACATCAACAACAATGTTGGTTGGTAGAGTTTCATGTGGAATTGTCTTCCTTTTGAATATCATCATAGGTGGCAGCTTCTTTCCACTTGCACAGCAGGCCAGCACCACTGTAAAGTGTGTCTTTTTGTGTCCGGTGGTCTAATATTTATTGTTCTAACCCCCTTATGACTGACTGCTCTCCCTAATAGGATGTCGAAGGTTAAGGAAACCCCATTCATGTTGATTATGAAATCCAGTGTCACTGTGTATGTGCTGATTTCTTTGTTTACGAATTTCCTGAAATTCTGTATTTTGTCCAAGAAATCAGCGGGGAGCTGATGACACATGGTTGTTCTTTGTCTAATGCTTAATTTGTTTCTTATCATAAATCAGTAGCACCATGAATGACCAGCCTTGAATCCCTCGATATTCATTTCTCTGATAATATGAACTGCTTTGAATCGCACCGGCACAGTGGACAGTCCATGGCCCTGGGTCCTCTGCTATACGAGGAACTGAAGCAGACGTGCTTCTAATTCAGGCCACCATGCTTTGCAGCTGCGATTTGACTTCTTGCCGCATTTCATCAAGGTTAGTTTTTCCTGCATCTTCCTTCAGTCTCTAACTAATTTCTCAGTTATCCCAAAAGTTTGCTTGGCAGCTCTGTTACCATGTTCTTCTGCGTAATGAATAACTTTTAATTTGAATTCCATGGTGTAAGAGTTCCGTTGCTTTCGGTGTCATAATTTTCTGTAGAGTTAAAAAAGAATATTTGTGTTGTAACTGAAATTCTTCCGGTATGCTATTTAGTATGCTATTTGTGAGTATAGTTTAAGAACATACCAGTCTGCTGATCGGAGGGTCTGCTTGCAAGCATTGGGCGTAGAGCAAAGGGTGCAGGAAGAAAGACTGTCCATTGCACAGGTGCAAGTATTTATATGCAGTTCGAGGGAAGTAGTCCACCATGTAAATTTATTAGATAGGTCGCTCCATTGTATAGGTCGTGCCATCAATTCCAAATGTAAAAAAACGTGTTTTATATTCCAGGAAATACAGTACATGAAAATGTTTGATTCTTGAATACTTCCTTCTCTGGCACACAGAGCTTTCAGACATGCCATCAGCCTTTCTTAGATCTGTAGATTTCTGGGGCCATTTAGTCTTTATTGGGGGTTTTTATTATTTTAGATATAGTTTAGCTCAGTGGTTCTCAACCCAATCCTCTGGGACTCCTAGTCCAGTCAAGTTTCAGGGTATCCACAATGAATATGCATGAGATAGATCTGCATACAATGGAAGCAGTGCATGCAGATCTATCTCATACACCATCTCCAAGCTCTTGGTGACCTGTTCCTTTTCAATCTTACCTGCCTTCTCCTCCAGCTTGCTGAAGAGGTTCTCCCCTGACAAGGAACACCACCAGCTTGTCTTGGACTGATTGTTCCGGATCCGAGGACTTAAGCCAACCAAAGCATCATGCCCCAGCGCCCACTGCCGCCACCCAACCAGCAGACTCGAAGGCATCATAGCTGGCACAAACCTTGTATTTGGAGCAGTCCTTCCCATGGCCCACCAGGGCATAGAAAAAAATCAAGGCACTCGGCTAGTATGAGGAAACAAAACTCATTGAGGTACCCCATGATGTCCCTCAGGAACATTCCCATGTACATTTGATAGGAGAATATTCGGGTGATCAGCATGGAGGCCTGAAGGCATCGCCTCGTAAATTTATCGAGGGTCTTATCCTCCTGTCCCAGTGGCACTGACGAGTAGCTGCCCTCTGGACTGATTCTATCCTGCTCATATCTTTTTGAAAATATAATCTCTGGAATTGTATACAGTCAGGGCTGGCCCAAGGCTTTCTGCCCCCTAGGCAGAAGCCCCTGCTGTGCCGCCACTCCCCTGAATCCATCTTCTCATCTTATTGGGGCTGGGCAGCGTCAGTAGTAGCAGCAGCAGCACAACTGTTTTGAAAGTGGCGGCTTTGTGCTGCTACTTTGGTGCCTGCAGCAAGCCATGTGCTTCGCACACATTGCCTGCTACTCCTGCTCTTGTCCTATAGGAAAATGCATCAGAGGGGGGGTAGGAGCGGCAGGCCATGGTTTTCATGCCAAAGTCATGGCCTGCTGTGGGCACCAAAGTGGCAGCACAAAGCCGCTGCTTTAAAAAATCCTGGTGTGCTGCCCAACAGAGTCTGACACCCTAGGCAGCCACCTAGTCCGCCTAGTGGAAGGCCAGGCCTTGTATACAGTACACAGACTGGCAGAAATCAGGTTTTTATTAAACCCCTATGCGTTTCGGCTGGGAGGCCTTCTTCAGGGGGAATTGAGAGTAACAGATGTTTTAAAATCCTACCATAATTTGAAAATGTTTGCTGCACGCTAGAGTGCTGTAATAGTTTCTCCAGAAAAGTAAGGTGAGAGGTAAAGAATGCATAGCTAAAATACACTAAAATACATTTTAAGGATATTGGGGTATATTTAATAAAATGTGATAGTTTTCCATACATTCAGACACAAATATTAGTGAGGGGTTGCGCTGGACCCACACTAATGAATGGGGGTGTGCATGGCATGTTCCCATGCAATTAATGTGGTTCCATGGCTACCCCCATGCTTATCCAGTGGCCATGATTACCACGGGTGCACTGAGGCGGCGATCTCCACCCCAACCCAAGCTAAGCAGTTAGCATGGGATTTTTAGCACAACTGCATTTTTAGCATGTTCTAATGGTTATTGCATGTGTGGCAAACCCCACATTAACCGTAAGCGCACTTCAGTAAATATGCCCTTTTTTTTTTAAATGGCCCTGATAGTCATAAAGATTATTTTAACTGGAATGTTTCTCAGGTTCACATTGGAGAATTGGTGTTGATGACATATGCATTCATCAGCTACTGATACAATTGAACCAGAAAGAGTAGTTACTCACCTGTAACAGGTGTTCTCCAAGAGCAGCAGGAATCAGTCCTCACATATGGGTGACGTCGGCGCTGACGGAGCCCTCGCGGAGCAATTTCCCCAGCTTTCAAAGAAAGCCTTTGGGAATTGTAGCGCGCATGCGCGGTCCCCTTCCCACCCAAGGGGTGCTCAGTCTGATGACATAGCTAAAAGACAACAAAAAATTTAGCAAAAACGAAATGATAGGACTGCAACTCCGAGGGGAGGAGGGAGGGTTGTGAGGACTGATTCCTGCTGCTCCTGGAGAACACCTGTTACAGGTGAGTAACTACTCTTTCTCCAGGACCAAGCAGGAAGTCAGTCCTCACATATGGGACTCCCTAGCTTAAGGCTACCGGAGACCTCAAGCGGAAAAATGAGCTCCCTCTAGCTCAGTAGCACAGAAGGAAGGAATCTGCTCTGAAAACGCCCCCGACCGGTAGCCCAACATCAGGGCCGGAGGGTAGGAGTTGCCTAAACCTCAAAGAGATTATGGAGGACTGCCTGACCGAAAGCACTGTCCCTGCGGGACTCCCTCTCCAGGCAGTAATGGGCTGCAAAAGTCTGGCTTGAAGACCAAGTAGCGGCCCGGCAGATGTCTGCCATCGGAACAGAGCGGAGATGAGCCATTGACACAGCCTTCGCCCTGACACGATGAGCCGTGACTCGACCCTCCAACGAGAGGCCGGCCGCCCCATAAGCCCAGGCGATACAGTCAGCGACCCATATGGACAAAGTACGCTTGGAGACAGGCAGCCCCAACTTATTGAGGTCAAAAGAAACGAAGAGCTGAACAGCCCTCCGATGCTCCCGCGTACGGTCAAGGTAGAAGGATAAAGCCCTCCTACAGTCCAGGGTATGCAGGACCATTTCAGCCTGGCTGGTGTGCGGCCTGGGAAAGAAGGTCGGTAGAACCACCTCCTGGTTGAGATGAAAAGGAGAAACCACTTTTGGAAGAAACTTAGGGTGAGTCCGTAAGACTACCCTATTCCTGTAGAACCTAGTGTAAGGAGGATCAGACACTAGGGCCTGCAGTTCACTAACGCGCCTAGCAGAGGTAAGGGCTACCAAGAACAAGGTTTTCCAGGAAAGAAAACGAAGAGGGCAGGTAGCCATAGGTTCAAAGGGCGGACAGGTAATCCGCTGCAAGACCACATTCAGATCCCATTCAGGGGCTGGTGGGCGCAAAAGAGGCTTAAGGAGGAGGCGGCCTCGGAGAAAACGAGCCACCAAAGGGTGGTTGGAAAGAGGCCTGCCATCCACCGGTGCGTGATGCGCAGAGAGAGCATTGAGGTGGACCCTGACAGAGTTGGATTTAAGACCCAGATTGGAGAGGTAAAGCAAATATTGCAAGACCACTGCCACCAAGCAGGAGAAGTGATTCTCAGACTGCTGAGCACACCACACGGAGAACCGACGCCACTTAAGAGCGTAGGACTTCCGGGTGGAGGGCCGCCTGGAGGCCAAGACGACCTCTTCCACCTCCCGAGGCAGCAGGAGGGGAGCAAGGACTACCCTTTCAGCAGCCAGGCCATCAGATGAAGGGACCGGAGGTTGGGGTGTAGGAGAGTCCCCTGATCCTGTGACAGGAGATCGGGTTGAAACCCCAGAGGAAGAGGAGGGTCCACCGCCAGCTGCATTAGAAGCGGGAACCAGGGTTGTCTCGGCCACTTGGGAGCTACTAGGATCATCGAGGCTTTGTCTCTGAGAACTTTGAAGAGCATCCGAGACACCAGTGGCATGGGAGGAAAGGCATACAAGAGGCCTGTGGACCATGGAATCAGAAAAGCATCCACCGCTACTCTGAGAGGATGCGGTTGTCGAGAGCAGAATCTGGGAAGCTGCCGGTTCAGGGGACTGGCAAATAGATCCATGGTGGGGAGGCCCCACTTGAGAAAGATCTGCTGAACCACCAACGGATCCAATCTCCACTCGTGAGGTTGGAGGATCCTGCTCAGCCTGTCTGCCAGGTAATTTTCTTGACCTGGGAGATAGACAGCTTTGAGGAGGATGCCGTGAAGGACGGCCCAAGAGCACAGTCTCCGTGCCTCCTGACAGAGAAGGAAGGAGCCTGTGCCTCCTTGTTTGTTCACGTAGAACATTGCAACTTGATTGTCCGTCTGGACCAGCACAGACTGGTGAGAAGTGAGGTGGGAGAAGGCTCGCAGAGCTAGGCGGATGGCTCTGAGCTCCAGGAAGTTTATCTGCTGAGCAGACTCCCAAGGAGTCCAGAGGCCTTGAGTACATATCCCTTGGCAATGTGCTCCCCAACCCAGGAGAGAAGCATCGGTTGTCAGCACCTGAGAAGGCGGAGGAGATTGAAGCCACCACCGCAGAGAAGAGACCAGCAGGTTGGATACCTGTACTGAGTCCGCCAGGCTCCCCGTGGCCTGATGCCATTGAGTGCGAAGGCACCACTGAGCAGGTCGCATGTTCAGGCGGGCATTGGGGGTCACATGGACCGTGGAAGCCATATGGCCAAGCAGTCTCAGAAATTGCCTGGCAGAGACCAGGGAATTGCTGCGAAAGTGGCTGGCGAGATCCATATGCCTGTGTGCCCTGTCTAGAGGCAGGAAGGCCCGCGCCTGAAGTGTGTTCAACCTTGCGCCGATGAATTCGAGATTTTGAGAGGGGAGCAAAGTGGACTTTGCGAAGTTTATGACAAATCCCAAGTGCTGGAGCAGAGTCACAGTGCGATGAGTGGCCTGAGTGGCCCTGATGAGCCAGTCGTCCAGGTATGGAAATACAAAAAGGCCTTGAAGTCTTAGATAGGCCGCCACCACTGCTAGGCATTTGGTGAACACCCTGGGGGCGGAGGATAGGCCAAAGGGCAGTACCCTGTACTGGTAATGATTTCCTCCCACAACAAACCTGAGATATTGTCTGTGATCTGGATGAATAAGGATGTGAGTATAGGCATCCTTTAGATCTAAGGAGCATAGCCAGTCTCCCTGCTGGAGGTAGGGCAGCAGGATTCCAAGGGTAAGCATCTTGAACTTTTCCCTTGCCAGGAACTTGAGGTTTCACAAGTCCAGGATGGGTCTGAGGCCTCCTGTTCGTTTTGGTATCAGAAAGTACCTGGAATAAAAGCCTTGACCTTTCAGGTGGTGGAGCACCGGTTCCACAGCCTGTTCCTGAAGAAGACTTGCCAACTCCTGAAGGAGTAAGTCCCTGTGCAGAGGGAGTCTTGGAGGCTCCCCTGGAAAGTAGGAGGGAGGTACCTGGTGAAAGTGTAGAAGATAGCCTTTTTCAACTATATGAAGCACCCAGGTATCTGAAATGATGGCTAACCACCTGTGGTCAAAGTGGACCAGCCGGCCTCCTGTGCTGAGAGAAATCAGCGGAGGGGAAGAGGCTATGCTGATGGAGTCAAAAACCCCCACCCTGCTGAGCAGGGGCCGGTGTTGTGAGCTTGGGGGCCTGCTGCCTACGGGACCCATTACCCCGTCCCTTGGCCTGCTGACCCTGTTGGGGAGCTGCTGAGGCCTGATAATGAGGGTATTGTTTATAGGCAGCCGCCTTCCTCGGGTAAAAGGGCTTTTTCCCCGAGCCCTTCTTCTTCTGAGAAGGGGCAGAGGTTTTTCTGGACAGTCTAGTCCTGGTCAGAGTCTCAGTCTCGATCTGTGCAGCCTTTTCAGCCATGGGCTTGCCAAAGAGGTTTTCATCTCTGCAGGGGACATCGACAAACTTGTCCTGTACCCATGGCTCGAGGTCGGATGACTGAAGCCAAGCCTGTCGGCGGGCACCGATGCTGGCTCCGGCTACTCGAGCCGATGCTTCGAAGCCATCGTAGGCTGCTCGAGAGATAAACTTCGAGCACTCTCGAATGCCAGTGGACAAGGCCTGGAACCTCTGCAAAGGTTCCTCGGAGAGACCAGCAGAGAACCCGGCAATTTCTTTTGCCAGGTCTCGGAGATATATGCCCATATAGAGCTGGTAGGTCTGGACTCAACAAGCAAGCATAGAGCCCTGGAAGCACTTCCTACCGAGGGCATCCAGGTTTCGGGCCTCCCGGCCGGGAGGCACCGAGGAGTGCATCTTCTGACTCTTGAGTCGATGCATGGCCAATTCCACCACCATGGAATGGTGCGGTAGTTGTGCCTTTTGGAACCCGGGGCTCTTGCGGACTCGATAAATGGAATCGACCCGCTTGCTTAACACCAGCGCCGACACTGGGCTCTCCCACATGCGGAAGAGAAGTCGCTCCAGCATCGGAGGAACCGGTACAGTAAAGGCCTCCTTCGGGGGAGAGTCATACTGGAGGGCATCGAGCTCTTCGGCTCGAGGCTCCTCCTCGGGATCCGCGGGGAATGCCAAGGCCTTGGCCATATCCCGCACGAAGTCCGAGAACCGGGTGTCCTCCGGGGGGGACTGTCTCCGAGGTTCAGACTCGGGCGAGTCCGATGGGACGCACCGAGTCCGAAAAGTACCAGGTGACTCTTCGTCCTCCGTTTCCCAGGCTGACTCCTTGGAGGAGGAATCGAGCGGCTCCGGTCAGGCGGGCACCGATGCCCTCCGCCCCGATGCCGAGGGTGTCGGCATCGACGACCTCGGTCCCGAACGGGAGGCCGAGGGAGACCGCGACCGAGGATCGACTCGAGCTCGCATGGACTCGAGGATCGGCTCGGTCTCCGGGGTCGACTTGGACGTCGACGTCCCGGTGGCCGGGGCAGATGCACCGGCGAGGCCAGCGATCAATGCCCGCTGCTGGTCCATGAAGGCAGCCAAACTGCTCTCCAAGGCCGTCAACCTGAGTCTGAGCTCAGCAGACCCAGCAGCCCCCGACTCGGGCCCCGACGGCGTCGGGACCGACGGCGGCTCCTTCGGAGGTGAGTCCACGAGGACTACAGTACTCACGTGTCCAGGAGACTCCATCTCGAGACGAGGATGTTTTGAAGGTCTCTCCGACTCCGAGGACCCGGGATGGCTATCGGGGCTATGCGACCTGGCCCTCGAGGAACCAGGAGCGTCCACCGACGACGCCCTCGCGGGTTTCTTCTTCCTATGATGTTCCCGGGCAGGAGACCCCCGCTCAGAGGAACTCCGACAATGCTCAGGAACGGAGTCCCGGGACGTCGAAGCCTCTGACGAGGTCCGGGCCCGGCCGGACACGGAGTCAGAGAAGATTCTTTCTTTTGTTGCTGCCGACTCCTCAACGCTTTTGAGAACATCTTGCCACACGGACCACAGATCATCGGGTCATGATCGGGTCCGAGGCAGCGGAGGCAGCAGTCGTGTGTGTCGGTAAGAGACATAAGTTTCTTACACCGATCACACTTTTTAAACCCGCTGGCAGCCATCGGGGGAAAAAGGGCCCCTGTGAGGTCAAAAGACAGGGCTGCCAGTGAAAAAAGAAAAAATGGCGCGAACGCTAGTCACGAAGGACAAAAACCGAAAAAATAATGAACGGACTCGATACCGATGTATCGGGTCCGGGCGGGAAAAGGATCCGGCGTCGAACCGAGAAAAGAATAGTAAATAAAATCAACTTTTTCAGCGGCGATCACAAACAGCGTCTGTAGGGCTCCGCGGAAAAAAGAAGACTGAGCAAGATGGCACCCTTGGGCGGGAAGGGGACCGCGCATGCGCGCTGCAATTCCCAAAGGCTTTCTTTGAAAGCTGTGGAAATTGCTCCGCGAGGGCTCCGTTGGCGCCGACATCACCCATATGTGAGGACTGACTTCCTGCTTGGTCCTGGAGAATATCCGATAGATAGAGATAACCAATTGTCACAGTGGTAATTTGTTTCTGCAGTACATTTGCTTGCCATGAAAACCATTGTATTAAGAACTATGCAAGATATGTGTGAATCCTGACTGCACTATATGAGACTTTCTCAAGGAAAACTAGGAAGTGAGTTTCCTGCCAGTTGCCCTAGAGAAATACAATTACAAAGAGAGAAGAAAGAGAACCCCGAGTTATTTGTAGTTTAGGTAACTTGAAGAAAGAAACACATTTATTCATCTATCTTACCTCAGGAAAATGGTAACCCTTCCTTGTGAAATAGTAATCCACCTTATGAATGGATAATTTACAATTTTCTACTATATACAATATTCCCTCAAGAAATCTTTTAGAAATCTCTGCTTTAGGAAACATTTGATTTTAAGTCTAAAATATTATTGTGTTCTATAAATGATACATCAACTGACAACTGATGAGAAACAGGAAAACCCTGTTCCGAACTGGAATATTTAAATATCTAATTTCAAGATAAAAACGAAAGGACACCTAGATATAAAAATCACAGAAAGGATGAAACTTAGAGCATTTTAATAAAACATCATTTATTCTCTATGATTTTTAAAGAAACTATGGAGTATGTTTACTAAACTGCGGTAACGTAGCAGCAGCTACGTTAATGCGCGTTAAGTAACTTTAACGCGCATTAACGTCACCAGCCGCAGTAAGTCCCGCAGAGGGTGAGAGAGGGTGGAGAAAAGGGGGTCAATGGGCAGGGAGTGGGCGGGGAGAGGCTCCTTTTACACTAACGCGGGGAAATGAAGGGCCAAACATTACCGCGACTGAAAACCTGTTGTTAGATGCACATTTGCAGGAGGGTGAAACCATTTCCACGTCAGCAATGTACAACAAAGGCAGAGAGCCCAAGATCCATGATAGTAGTGCTCCATTTGCAGCAACAGCATAGTGCCCAAGTATGAAAGGCCACTATGGCAATGGTGCAAATGGGGCATAGGGGGCTGCAGGCGGGACATGTAGTGGGGGCAGCTGGGGTTCAGGATGGACTAGGCAGTCGCCTAGGTGGCACATAGAAACCGGAAATCAGCAAGACAGCAGCTGACAAAGGCCAAACACAATCCACCTACATCTACCTGGTCCACCCTAGCTAGCAGTTGCCAGGGCACTGACCTGACATCCCCCAGCCAACTCTCCCCCAAGTGCAAGGGACATAATATTGGTAGGCAGTGATAGGGGGGGGTGTGAGGATGCCCTTGTATGAATCCCCACCCCAGACCCTGCTCCCTAGGCGACCGCCTACCCACACAGTGGATGGCCTGGGACTGCGCACTACCAGCACCCACAGCATATGGTCATGTCAGCATGGCAGGGGGGGTGTATGCCCGTGCTAGAGGGGGCAGTGGAACCTGCCTGCAGTGGATCTAGGCCATGCCCTGTACCAGTACGTGGTGCGCAGTGCAACATAAAAGGTCTGGCTGAGGAAAAGTACAGGTAGCTCCAGGGACTACTGTATATCTGTGGCAACAGTGTGGTTCAGTACCCACAGCCAGTGTGTCCAGAAGCAGAGGGTCACAGGTTCAAGTCCCAGCTGTGGATCCTGCAGAGCATGTCCCTATATTTAACCCTACAATGCAGATACAACAGCAACATGTGCAAAGCCCAAAGCAGCAGCAAACAGGGGTACAAACACCCACTCACACAGGCTCCACAATCCACAGCTGCATGGAGAGTCAGGCTGTTGGCCCCAGCACAGAGCTGCAGTTATCACCAGAGCACTACTACTACCTCCTGCACAGTTTATCAATGTTGGCACTGTGATCAGGACCAATGTGGTGGGCAGGGTTGCCAAACACCCCTATCTTTGCACAATGCTGCAATAGGAGTGTGTGTATGTCTATCCACTGTTTTGTGGCTGCCCACACCTCACTGGGCCCACAATGTCCCACTGTTACCAGCATTAGCCTGAATATGTGCATAATGAGGAGCAAGGTATTGTGGGTATGGCTCGGACAGGGCAGATTGGCCAGGATGCATCTTCACAGAGTGCGGGGCAATGGCTGGGACACTGTAGTGCCTGACCCTCTCCTGCATGGACAGGGTGGCCACAGCATGTCATGCTGGATGGACACTCTCACTTTGACCGAGCAGTGACCATGGCATGTCTAGGTTCCCACATAGCGCTCTACACTATCTGCCTCCAGTGATACCTATGTGTTCCCAGTGCTGGGGCCCAATCACTGAGATACTTGCTTGGTGCACATAGTTCCTCTGTGAGCATGCACTATGGATTGGCTAGTGGACTGTCTGCCGTTAGTCTGTGCATGGTTGGAACACCTTCTAGGGTGCTGCAGGTGCAGTCTGACTGTGCCAGCTGCTGGTAAATGGCAGACCGTGGGGTGAGGCAGTTGAGGTTTTCCAGTCCTAACCCCAGCATTACTGCTGGTCTGCCACTGCCCCAGTCACAGGTATGGCTCTGGCCCACCAACCCTGGAAGGCTGTCTTATGCCAACAGGATGGAGGTTGCTTCACCAGGGCTGAGGCACCTGTCCCTTCCCTACAAAAAGGGTGATTGTGGGCCCTTTGGGGTATATAGTGTATACCACTTTGACCTGTAGAGGCACTGCTACACAAACTTCATGCAATTCTAGAAACCCCTCTGCCCTGATAACAGGTGCCCATGTCAGCCAGACCCTAACACTGGGTACACGGTAATCTTGGTGGTGTTGGGACCCAGAGAACCACATGTGACTGCGGAATACAGATGTACTGCAAGGAACACCTGTCACACACTGGTAGTGATGGGGATGTATAGCAGGACCTATCTCTCGCACCACATGTACTGTGGACCTAGTGCTGGACACCCATCCTATCCCTCAGGGTGAACACAGAACCTGCACAATGGCATGGTCTGTAGCTACTCTGTGCCAGTATCACACACTGTCAGTTCGTCTTTCCAAGCTGAGGTACCGGAGAGGTGCAAACCCCATTTGGTGATCAGCTGTAGACAGCTATTCAGCATGTGCATTGCATCATGGGTACTGGTGGTGTTACCCTATCCTGGCACTCAGAGCAGACAGTTTGTGCGGTGACCCGCAGTCCTTCTGTACCTAGCCATTGCTGTGAGATACGCCATGGAGGTATAGCCTACTGGTTAGTACAATGCCGTTCTTGGTAGTGGTCATGGGTTTAATTCATCATTGTTCTCTCCTTTCATGCCTGTCCTACTCAAATAGTTTGCAGATCTGTGCTGCCAGCCCATAATACCCTCGCCACAGTTGCCAACATTCCTTCGGTCCATCTATCTGCATCTGTCAGCTGTGTAGGGTCCTGTCTGCCTGTGCAGGCTACCACCCCATGTCCTGCACTGCTACCCTTTCCTGCATTGTGCCTCTTCATGCTTGCCTCACCTGTGCCTGATCTGCCTGGCACCACCACTCCTCTGTCCAGCCATCATTGTGACTATCCTGCCACCTCCGCCTCCACTGGGGGACACGTATTCCCATCATCTGCCACCCACTGTCTTTCCAGTACTTTACATTGCCAACAGCCTGTGCTTTGGTACAGTTGTCCCCAACATGTTTGTCAATAGTACTGGCAGGCACATGGGATGCCCGCAGATATGGCAGGTCCAGCAGCTCCCACTCACCTGTTCATTGCCTTTCCTCGGTGCTCTATCTAGTGTTAGGGCTACATCTGTTTCTATGCCTCACAGGTCATGCATGTCATCCTGAACCACCTTGCAGCCCTTAGGACACACTAACCTAGGGCACCATAACCTTGTTAGGCCACCTTAACCGATGGTTCCATAACCCAGGGTGCCTTCTAAGGTGCCTTGTCCAGGGGTGCCTAATACGGCACTTAAAACACAAAAATTGCTGGGTCTAGTGGAGCAAGTAATCCAAACTATCCACACAATACAAACATTATCATAATCAGGGAACAGGTCTCAGACTAAAGGGGGTGGAACCCAGAAGGTAAACCTTTGCTGTGGTTAACCAACCCCCGTACTTTGCATCAAGGACCCTTCCGTTCCCCCTCACTCTGTAGTCTTAAGCATAAAATCCGCTTCCAATAGATTAAATTAATTCTGTGATGTCTTTTCCATACACAAAAAAGGAATATTCTTCAGTAGAGATGTAGCATGACTCTTCCATTCATAGAAACACTAAAAAGTCAAATTGTTTATGCTCCATGGTACTAAAATGTCCCCTTTAGTGGAAAGGCAAAATGACTTCTCTGTTCATGCAAACATTAAAGAACTGAAGAAAATATTCTGTTGTACTGGCTGCAATAGATTCAGTATGAGTATGAGTAACTTAACTTCAAGTAACTTAAGTTACTCATACTGAATCTATTGCAGCCAGTACAACAGAATATTTTCTTCAGTTCTTTAATGTTTGCATGAACAGAGAAGTCATTTTGCCTTTCCACTAAAGGGGACATTTTAGTACCATGGAGCATAAACAATTTGACTTTTTAGTGTTTGTATGAATGGAAGAGTCATGCTACATCTCTACTGAAGAATATTCCTTTTTTGTGTATGGAAAAGACATCACAGAATTAATTTAATCTATTGGAAGCGGATTTTATGCTTAAGACTACAGAGTGAGGGGGAACGGAAGGGTCCTTGATGCAAAGTACGGGGGTTGGTTAACCACAGCAAAGGTTTACCTTCTGGATTCCACCCCCTTAAATCTGAGACCTGTTCCCTGATTATGATAATGTTTGTATTGTGTGGATTGGAGCAATTTTTTGTATAATACGGCACTTAGACTAAGGAACCCTATAGGGTGCCTTACATAGCGCCTTATGAGGCACCTTGCAAGGCACATTACAAGGCACCCTATAAGGCACCTAACAAGGCACCTTGTTGTTGTTGTTGTTGTTAAGTGCCGTCGAGTCGGAGAAACTGCTAGGTACATATGACCTAGATTGGCCACTGTTGAAAACAGAATACTGGGCTTGATGGACCTTGGTCTGACCCAGTATGGCATATCTTATGTTCTTATGGAGGCGACTCAAGGCTACCCTCTGGATAGCTATCCTAAATTGTGTTCGGTCTTCAGTCAGGCGGCTCATTGTTGACAGACTGGTACCCGTAGCTGCTGTTATTGTATCGATCCATCTCATTGCTGGCCTTCCTCTTTTGCGTTGACCTATCTTGCCAGCATGATGTCTTTCTCTAATGATCTCTCTCTTCGCATGATGTGTCCAAAGTATGAAAGTCGAAGTCTTGTCATCTGAGCTTCTAAAGAAAGCTTAGGTTTGATCTCCTCAAGTACCGACTGGTTTGTTCTTCGGGCAGTCCATGGTATACACAGTATTCACCGCCAGCACCATAATTCAAAGGCATCAATTTTCTTCCTGTCTATCTTTTTCACTGTCCAGCTTTAACATCCATATGACGTTACTGAAAATACCATGGCTTGAACAAGTCAAATCTTTGTATGGAGAGAGACATCTCTACTCTTATAGGGCACCTTATAAGGCACCTTGTACTGTTCCTTGTAAGGTGCTTTATGAGTAAGGTGCCTTATAAGGCGCCTTGTAACGCGCGTGAGTCTAAGGCGCCTTGTAATGCGCATTACCTGACATGGCTTGCCGTAACGATGCAACGCCCACCTTTATATAGGCATCCGTAATACTACCGGGGAACTTAACGTGGGTAACATTACTGGAGTTTAGTAAACATACCCTTATATCTGTCATGATGAACCTTGACTACAGTCAAAGTGCGTAACAAGTAACATTTACAATAAATCACACGTCATAACGATACACTAGTCACAACATAGGAGACATCAAATAACTAGACCTATTTACATGATACTGGTAAAATTTACTACTTATTCATATTCTCCATAATCAAGACCACACCAATCTAGAAAGCACCCCATGCATTTT
This sequence comes from Ichthyophis bannanicus, assembly GCA_033557465.1. Lineage (NCBI taxonomy): Eukaryota > Metazoa > Chordata > Amphibia > Gymnophiona > Ichthyophiidae > Ichthyophis > Ichthyophis bannanicus. The sequence continues at coordinate 452,909,765 of CM066031.1, forward strand.
GTGAACTTAGTATGTCCCTTGCTTCCCCAGCCTTAGCATAAGAACATAAGATATGCCAAGGTCCATCAAGCCCAGTTTCCAACAGTGGGCAATCTAGGTTATAAGTACCTAGCAGTCTCCCCAAAAGACACAGGTTCCTCAATGCTTGTATTGGGTCAAGCAGTGATATCCCGGGTCCCTTTCAATAATGGTTTATGGACCTTTCCTCCAGGAACTTGTCCAAACCTTTTTTAAACCCAGCTACACTAGCAGCTTTTACTACATCCTCCGGTAACAAATTCCAGAGTTTGATTACACGTTGAGTGAAAAAATATTTTCTTGTATTAGTCTTAAATAGGTTACCCTGTAGCTTCATTGCATGTCCCCTAGTCTTTTTATATTCTGACAACGTAAACAGTCCTGGTTAAGGTGAAGCCCATCCCTTCGGAAGAGCCCCTCTTTTCCCCAGAATGTTCCCCAGTTCCTAACAAATCCAAAACCCTCATACTTGCACCATCGTCTCATCCACGCATTGAGACTCCGGAGCTCTTCCTGCCTTTTGGGTCCTGTGTGTGGAACGGGAAGCATTTTGAAGACCGCTACCCTGGAAGTTCTGGATTTCAACTTCCTACCTAAAAGCCTAAATTTAGCCTCCAGAACCTCCCTACCACATTTTCCTATGTCATTGGTACCGACATGTACCAAGACAAGAGATTCCTCTGCAGCACTATCTAAGACCTTGTCTAGGTGGCGCGTGAGGTCCGCTACCTTCGCACCAGGCAGGCATGTTACCAGGCGATCCTCACATCCACCAGCCATCCAGCTAGCTACATGCCTAATGATCGAATCACCAACTATAACGGCTGTCCTAACCCTTCCCTCGTGGGCACATGGCCCTGGAGAAACTTCCTCTGTGCAAGAGGGTTTTACATCACCTGGAGGACAGGTCCTAGTTACAGGATCACTTCCTGCCACACCAGGGTGATGCTCTCCTGTCACGTGACCTCTCTCCTCCATGGCAACAGGGATGCTGCCAGACTAGAGGTGGTACTTCAGGACTATATCCCTGTAGGTCTCGTCTATTTACCTCTGTCTTCCTTATGCCTTCCAAGTCTGCTACTCTTGCCTACAGAGATCGAACTCATTCCCTGAGAGCAAAGAGGTCCTTGCACCTTGTGCACCCATAGGACCCCTCACCAACTGGGAGAAAATCATACATGTGACACTCAGTGCAAACGACTAGAAAGCCCCCATCTCGCTGTTGGACTGCTGTCTGCATCTTCGCTTTAAGATTGTGTTTAGGTATTTAAATTCTTTACTTACTAAGGGTTGCTGGGGATACTTAGACTAATAAAACTATACCTAATACGTTTAATGTACTTTGTTCACCTGAAGTTTAATTAATCTTATGTCCTTAATGTTTGCTGATGAGAATAAACAGCTGCACCTGAGAGTGAATATGACACCTCCTTTCCTTTAAGAGGTTTAAGCAGCTATAAAGCTATGATTATCCCAGGGGTAGGTGGGTGTCAGGGAGGGAGGGAGGGAAAGAAGACTTATTAAAAGCTGGCTGCTACACAGTACTCTCTCCTGTGCTTCTAAGGTAATCTGTGACCAATCTCCAAGGGGAGTCCCAAAGCCCTTGCTTTGATAGAGGGAATCTTGGGTTCTTAATTTTACCAGAAAGCTCTCTGCTGTGTTTTAAATTTAAACTGCATACTCTTGCTGCTACTAGGCCCTGACTGATTTAACAATTACGCTGGGTTCACAGATTAATCAGCTTTAATCTAAAGAATTATTTTTCCCCAAGATTTATAAAAATTCCCAGAAGTAAATACTCACAATTGCAGATCTCACTCCAGAAGTAGCAGTCCCCTTTTGTAGTCCTTCAAGACTCGCTCTTATTGGGCTTCCTGAAAGCCCAAGCGATGACATAAGCAACCCTTCTCTACTTTGCCCTGTACAGTCCCACTGCTTGCACAGCCCTTAGTATGGCTCTGCCTGTAATATACCCTGAGCAGGTGGGCCTTTAGTTCCCTACAAAAGATGGTGAGATCACTAGTGATCTGTATCCTATTTGGAAGGGCATTTGAAAGCCCGCACACATATAGTTTGGCTACTCTTTGCCCTAAATGCTGGGATTAGCGAGGCCGCGGGGTCATGTCCACGGGGCCGGCACTAACCGGGGGGCGGCTACGTGCGCGCTCTGCCCGTCGTTATGCCGTGCTGGGGACGGGGCGCAAGTGGAGGCTTTGTGCCCATTGGCTCCCGCGGGTTGTTTGGCGGCGCGGGAGCCAATGGGAGAGGGAGGCTGCCCTCGGTGGGGAATTTGAGCGGGGACGTGGCGTGGCTCCGGCCTCTTCTGGTCTGCTGCCGGAGACGCCGGATGGAGTGCTGAGAGCACGGCTATTTTCTCGGCCATTAACAGTGGGTCAGGGGCAGTACAGGAGAGCGGAGGGCAAGAGTGTGAGTCTATGTGAGCGCACTATTGCTGGATCTGAGTCTGGGAGCGGGGGACGAGATGTGCCGAGCACATGGGTAGCTCAACAGTTCCTGTGGACCCGGCAACGGTTTTAGCGTCTTGGAAGCTGCGGACGTTTTCTTTCTTGCTTCCCAGGGGCTGCGAGTTAAATAAATAATAATAATAATAGCAGGGAAATGGAGGGGGGTTCAGGAAAAGGAAAAGGGCCAAGCAGGGGGAGAGGGGTGGACAGGGCTGCACGAAGTGGGGGCCGGTCGGGCCACGAGGCTGGCAATGAGCATGTGGGCACAGGCACCATTGGGCGGGGCGGCAGGACGCAAGGCGCATCAGCAAAAGGGAAGGCTGTGCAAGGGGGGGCTAAGAGTAAAGCAGCTAACAAGGGAAAGGGTGGGAGGGGGGGCTGTAGGCAGGCAGGGGGGCCTAGCAGGGGAAAAGGGGGGCTAGGGGGCAACGGGCTGGAAGGTGAGCTGGCCCAGGCTCAGAGTGCGGTTGCTGGGGACCTCCAAGGGAGTGATTCAGGGGAGGCTGGTCGGGTGCCTCGGGGTAGTCGGGGCAGCAGGAGTGGAGGATTATCAAGGGGTGCGTCGGGGCAAGGCGGGGGGTTGCGGGTCGCCTAAGCGGTGGGCCCGTTTCCCTTGAAGGGGGTTTATGTGCGTTGGGGGAAAGGGATAGGTGGAGGTTGGCGGGTACGGCAGGATGGCATGGGGATTTGAGAGGCGGCTCATCGACAGCTTGGGAGCATTGGCAGGGTGGGGGTCAAGGCTCATCACGCGCTGAGTAGCTAGGGGCTTGGCAGCCACCATGGGCTATGGCAGGTGTCTCTTCGCCCTTTCCTGTTTTCTCTCCGCAGGTACCCCCTGTTTGGCAGTATGCGGGGAGTCCTTGGTGGAGCGTGTCGCAACAAGGAGACGGCGCAAGTTTGAGCATGGCGGGAAGTCAAGTGGAAGGAAGAGCGGCGAGGGAGACAGAGGCCGCCGGTCAGGCGGCTGCGGAGCATCAGGAGATCGGTGTTTTGACGGAAGTGTTGGAGAGTGCTTCAGGTGAGTTGGCAGTCGACCAAGGTGCAGCGGCTAGGGACGGAACAGGGACGGCCAGCGAGGGGCGAAAGAATAGAGGCCGTAAGCGGAAACATTCTTGTCATAGGCGTAGGAGATATGAGTACTCTTCCACGTCGTCCACTGACTTGTCGTCTGGTTCGACGTCGGAGGTGGACTGTAAGGGCCGAGAACAGGGGGTATCGGAGGGGAGGCGGGAAATAGGTGGGGCAGCGCCTACATTAGCGGCGTTCTCGGAGTTATGGGAGGGAGTACCTAGGAATTTGCGACGGAAAATCCAAGGGCGGCGTTATATTGACATTTTTCGGTTATTAGAAGGCCGGAAGCTGTCAGGGGACAGTAGAAGAAAGAGGAAGGAGGACGAGAAGGCGGGTAGGGTGCAGAGAGTGGCTCGGAATGTGGTAAATTGGACGTGGGCCTTTTTAAGGTTTGCCAGTGTTTGGGGGCATTCGCACCCGGAGCAGTACAGTATGCTGTTGGCATACGCGGACTCCATCTTAGAGGCGTCGGTGATGCATGAAGGGTGGGCTTGGCTCAATTATGACGAGAAGTTCCGCGATAAGATGGAAGAGAGCCAGATGCTGTCCTGGGGGACGCAAGATATTAATTTATGGTTGACGCAGATGGCGGTTAGACCTGGTGTTGGAGAGGGGAGCGGGCCAAAAGGGGGATTGGTCAGTGCAGTGGGCGCTGCAAAGCCCTTTCGTGCGGGCGTGCCCCCGACGGTACAGAGAACGACGGGGGAGGGGGAACCGGGGATGTCTGTTGGAGATTCAACAAGTCTTCGTGCCCCTTTCCGGACTGTAAATTCCGGCACGCCTGCTCTGTCTGTAGCGGGGGACATTCTGCCCTCAAATGTGTTAAAAGAAGTGCTGCTGGAGCCAATGCCCCCACCCCCCCCCCCCTCTAAGCAATAGGAGCTTGCTGAGCTTGGCTCCTACTCCTATTAAGTTTCAAGCACTGCGACCATGGCTGCGGCGTTATCCCAGGAAGCAAGACAGTTTAATATTGGAAAGGGGGTTTCGGTGGGGGTTTCTGATTCTGGTTGTGGGTAAGGTAACAGCAGCTAGGGCTGGGAATTCCCCGTCGGTTAGACAGTTTGCCCCGATTGTAAGGGATAAGTTGGCTGGGGAGATCGGGTTGGGACGGGTTGCTGGCCCCTTTGCGGAGCAGCCATTTGCGGACTTTGTGGTCTCCCCCTTGGGAATAATACCGAAGAAGGAGCCAGGGAAGTATCGTTAAATCCATAATCTATCATTCCCTGCGGGCTCTTCAGTTAATGACCACATCCCAAGAGATTTGTGTGCGGTGCATTATGCATCCTTTGATGAGGCGGTGGATTTGGTCAAGGACAGCGGCCCGGGGTGCTTGATGGCTAAGGCGGATATTGAATCAGCCTTCCGTTTGTTGCCTGTGCACCCGTCGGCTTTTCATTTGTTGGGTTTCTGCTTTGAGGGGCAATTTTATTTCGACAAGAGCATGCCTATGGGATGCGCGATACCCTGCGCTTACTTTGAGTGGTTTAGTACCTTCATGCATTGGGCTCTTGTTGAGCAGAGGGGTAGTGGTCAAGTAGTGCATTACTTGGATGATTTCTTCTTGGTAGGGGCGGCGCAGTCTGGACAGTGCCGGGATTTGTTGGAGGGCTTTATGCAGTTGGCACAGGAGTGGGGTGTACCATTGGCGGCCGGTAAGATGGAGGGCCCGGCGACTAGTATTACGTTTTTGGGGGTGGAGCTTGATTCTGAATTAATGATAGCAAGATTGCCTGCAGACAAGGTAACGAGGCTGCGAGTATTGGTGGCGAACGTGATGGTCTCCCCGAAGATGACGTTGCGGGAGATGCAGGCTCTCATAGGTTCCCTTAATTTTGCATGTCAGGTTATTCCCATGGGCAGAGTCTTTTTGCGGTGGCTGTCTTCGGCTACCGCAGGGGTGACTAAGCCTCATCATCGGATCAGGGTTTCGTGGAGCATGCGAGCGGACTTAGGGGTATGGGATGAGTTTCTGTGAGATTTCAATGGTGTCACGGTGTTTCGGGAGAGGGAGATATCCAGTGATGACTTACAATTATATACTGACACGGCCGGGGGGGCTGGATTGGGGGTATTCTTTGGGGGCTCATGGTGTGCGGCGGAATGGCCTCAGTCTTGGCGGGATGCTGGCATTATGAATAATATAACCTTCTTGGAGTTGCTCCCCATCCTGGTGGTGCTTACAGTGTGGCCGGACAGGCTACGGCATCGCCAGTTAGTGTGGTGGTGCGACAACGAGGCGGTGGTCAGTGTGCTGAATAATTACATCCCGAGATGCAAACCGGTGGCCGACTTAATGCGGCAGGTGGTCTTAGCCTGCTTGCGGTTGAATGTCATGATTAAGGCTCGCCATATTCCAGGGATTACTAACAAAATTGCTGATGCTCTTTCCCGTTTTAAGTGGGAGCTGTTTTGGACCTTGGCGCCGGAAGCAGAGGAAGAAGGGGCTATGGTCCCAGCGCACTTATGGCAGATTGGCCTGGGGACATGAAAGACTTGCTGAAGAAGTCAGTGTCGACTGCTACGTGGGAGGCGTACCAGAGGGGATGCAGCAGTGTGGTGTCCTTCCTGTTGGATCATGGATGGAGGCAGGGTCCAGCATCTGATTTGCTTCTCGGTCAGTATGTTTTGGCAGCAAAGGTTGCGGGTGTGTTGCGAGCAACGGTGAGGAGGAATCTGTCGGGGTTTGCATTTTTCATGAAGGCGGTGGGGTGGGGGGCTGCGGGGGGGATTCCTGACGAGCCAGCTGTTGCAAGGATGGGAGCAGTCCGTTCCATCGCCGTGTGATGGGCGGAAGCCTATAACACATGACCTGCTGGGTTGATTGTGTCTTGCCTTACTGTTGGTGGTCTCGTCCCGCTACAAAGGCTTGCTTTTTCGGGCAGTGTTTTCAGTGGCCTTTTTTGGTGCCTTTCGGGTGGGTGAATTGGTTGCGGAGTTGGGGCGATGCTCGAGGGGCCGAGGCTTGCAAGTACACCAAGTGAAGTTGGTAGACGGAGGGGCTCGTATTCACCTGGCGCGTTCCAAAATGGATCAGACAGGGAGAGGGTCGTGGGTAGTCTTTAGAGAGGTGTATGGGACTCCTACGTGCTCGGTTACTTCGTTGAAAGAGTACTTGTCTGTATGGCCAGCTGGTGCAGGTAGTCTCTTTGTGCATGAGGATACGCGGGTGCTTACGCATTTCCAGTTTACGGCGGTCCTGCGTATGTCGCTGCAGCAGATTGGTGAGGAACCGGGGCGGTTTGCTCCCCACTCATTCAGAATAGGCACAGCGACCAGTGCAGCGGCGGAAGGTTTGTCTGAGCGGAAGATCCGTCTTATCGGCAGATGGAAGTCGCAGGCGTTCCAAAGCTACGTGCGTTTATAGGGGTGGTGGGGGTGACTAACTTTTGCATTTCTTTATGTTTCAGAGGTAACATAAGAACATAAGATATGCCATACTGGGTCAGACCAAGGTCCATCAAGCCCAGTATTCTGTTTCCAACAGTGGCCAATCTAGGTCATATGTACCTAGCAGTTTCCCCAAGGGACACAGGTTCCACAATGTTTGTATTGGTTCAAGCATTGATATCCTGGGTCCCTTCTTAATAATGGTTTATGGACCTTTCCTCCAGGAACTTGTCCAAACCTTTTTTAAACCCAGCTACACTAACAGTCTTTACTACATCCTCCGGTAACAAATTCCAGAGTTTGATTACACATTGAGTGAAAAAATATTTCTTTTATTAGTCTTAAATAGTTTACCCTGTAGCTTCATTGCATGTCCCCTAGTCTTTCTATATTCTGATAAGGTAAACAATCGATCTACGTTTACCCGTTCCACTCCGTTCATTAATTTATAGACTTCTATCATATCTCCCCTCAGCCGTCTCTTTTCCGGGTTAAAGAGCCCTAACCTTTTTAGCCTTTCTTCATAGGAGTATCCTTCCATCCCCTTTACCATTTTGGTGGCTCTTCTCTGAACCTTTTCTAAAATCGCTATATCCTTTTTAAGATACGGCGACCAGAATTGCACACAATATTCAAGGTGCGGTCTCACCATGGAACGATATAGAGGCATCATAATATCTTTTGTTTTATTTTCCATTCCTTTCCTTATCATACCTAGCATTCTATTTGCTCTCTTGGCTGCTGCTGCTGCACACTGGGCCAACGGTTTTAACATGGTATCCACAATGACGCCTAAATCTTTTTCCTGGGTGGTGGAAGGATTGTGTCGCTGTTGGGTGATTGGCCACTCGTTCATTTACTGGGCCGGTCGGCGAACAGCAACACGGTCTGTTGGCCTGAATATTGGACTGGACGCTTCAACGGTGACCGTCTCATGGCTGGGTGAGCGTGGACTGCGGTGGATTCAGCTCTTGCCTTTGCTGCGGCACCATGAGCGTGTAAGAGGAAAGCCGGATATACTGTTGATTCACCTGGGAGGCAACGATTTGATATCCTGGACTTGCCGGCAGTTGATTCGTGCCGTACACAAGGACTTGGAGGCGGTGTTGGCAATGTTTGAAGGCATAGTTTTGCTTTGGTCGGATATCATTCCAAGGCCTGCTTGTAAGGTTCAGCGACGGTGGTCCAGGGGGCTGACAAAAATTAATCGCCAAATTGGCAGATGAGTTATTGATCATGGGGGGTGCCAAATTTTGCACACATGGGTCGATGTCGAATGCGTGGGTCTGTTTAGGTCGGACGGAGTGCATCTATCCCCGGTTGGCATTGACTTGCTCCTTAATGACTGGCAGGAGGCCTTGGAGGGTATCATATGTGGGATGCGGGCTGGTCACAGCTTACCTTTAGGGGGATGGCTCAGGTCTGGGGCTGCCTGAGCCGGTGGCGGGATCCCGGAGGTTTCCGGGGTCCGGAGCCGGATGCAAGCATTAGGGCAGGGGTGGGGTACCCCCGACCTGAACAATCCCTCAGGTTTTTGATAATAATATGGCGAAGCCGGATGAGGGAGGGTAAGGCGTTTTAGTCGGGGCCTGTACCCGGCAGACGCAGAAGCGGCGTCACTTTGCTAATAACATGGCTGGTGATGGCTCGCTCTGCTGGGGGGGGGGGGGGCGGTGGGGGTAAGTTAATGTGTTGGATTGTTGTTGGCTATTGTTGAAGTTTTAATAAAGCTGCGACCAGTTTGAGTCCAAATGAGGTGTAATTGTCTTTAATGGGAAGGATCAGGTGAAGGGCCCTAAAGGTAGGGGTGGGGGGTGGGGGAGTAAGGGCATGTAGCGACGGGTCCGCCGTACCCGGTTAACTATAGATACCGTATTCTGCATGCAAGACCTCCTAGTCCTGATAGCTGGAGCCTCCAGTAACATATGCAAAAGGCTTTCCACAGATCAATAACATCTGATTATAAACACAGTCATTGAGACCTTATACTAACTCAGTGTAGTAACATGGGTAACTCTTGGTGTCCTAAAAAAGAATATGTGCAGCAGTATTTTGTGCCAGCTATAAAGCTGCAAATGATATTACAAAAATTGAAACGCGGTAACACTAAGGACTGGAACATGGTACAAAAACTGCTATCACTAAGCAACTTACATTGTGTAATATACGTTTGTAATAATATTATTAATGTGGGCATGAAGGGTACACCATTGATCCAATATTATACCCAGTTAAGGAACCTCAAACAGTTTGATGATTAATTCAACATCATGAACCTTAAATGTTGATGGAGGATGAAAGACAGGTTCCCTAGTTATAAAACACACCTCCATCTTGTACAATTCACTATCAAACCATTATCAGATGGCCAACTTATAACTGCATTGAAACAAGTTATCAAGGCAGTGTAACCTGGATTAATAGTGGAAAAGGTGCATATAACATAATATCATCAGCATACGAGTGGTGAAGGATACCATTAAATGCTATCAACATACATAAGAGCTGTAAATAAATGTTAAACAGTAGGAGTGATAACACTGAATCCTGGACATCCCCACGGCAGAGGTTTACCAATCTGATTTCTTGGATCCAATCTGCACTTCTTGTAGTTGTTCTGACACTTAGGAACAAAACCACTTCAGTCGAGTCCCCTTCACTCCTTCACTGAATCAAATTCTGCTGAGATGTTGAGAAATATCAGAACAAAGCCTATGTGTGCTTTCTCTAACCTCAGCATAAGTTGATCCAGCAATGTTGCCATAAAAATTTGGATTTTTTATTTAACAGGGCTTTTTAAATACTGTTTTATCTTTTCAATTGAAGTGGTTTACATTGTAACTTAAACTTGGCAATGCACATTGAATAGGGACATTAACAACCTGGAATTTTCTGAGGCAACGAGTGACATGCCCATGGCTACAAGGTGTGCTAGTGGGAACTGAATGCTGATCTCTTGGTTCCTAAGCCAGTGCTCTAACCATTAGGCTACTCCTCCACTTCATAAAGAGTTTCAGTCCCATGGTGGTATCTAAATCCATGCTGTTGAGGGTCAAGTGGAGCATATACTGTAAGTCAATATGGCTTTGCAGTTGCTATAGTACCACTTTTTCAATTACCTTTAGGCAAAACTGGGAGGTTAGAGTTGGGTCTATAGTATGCAAGCACTCCTACATCCAATTTTAAATTCTTAAGTACAGAACATACACTCACACTTTTAAGGCTAGGTGGCATGGTACTATGGGTCAAGGAAACCTTCATAATTCTAAATAAGGTCGCCATCAAATCAGATCTAGTTATTTTAATCCAACTAACTGGACAAAGGTCCAATAGTGACGTTGTTATGTGAAGACCTACAATTATTTTATCCAGGTGCTCCACAGTAACTGCATCAAAGGCTACCAGTACTAGAAGGTTGTATTAGTAATCCAGCTTTTCCGTCCTTATCAACTTTACTTTGGAGATAGTCTGCCATTACCAGAGAGAAAAGACTATCCCCCACCCCTCTCGTCTATATCTATCAACCTATAAATAACAGTCCTGCAAGGTGAACACCACATTTTTTTCAGAAGCATTCTTTGTACAGAGCCACTATCTATTTGAGTTGATGGAGCTTATGCTTTCAATCCTTCAAAGCTACTGTGTACTACAGAGTGCTACGATGCCTCTTTACATTTCCAGTAGCATGAGGGGCTAATGCTGTCCCACCTATCACTTTATCTCAGGTATTCACTAATACATCAATATTATCACTTTGTTAGCTCAGTCCATGTGTAACCTTGCCTAGAAAGATATCTCTGTCAAGCTGTTGAAAGCAGCGACATGCAGAATGCTTGTCCACCACTCTGCAAACATCTTGACTGTAGGATAAGGAGAACAAAATCATACTATAACTGGACCAGGAAACACTAGAGAGACGCAAGAAAGACCTGACTCTGTCACAGGATCCCTACAGGGATAATGATCAAATCTCATGTGTTTCCCTTCTCATGGATAGGGGCACATCGACAATTTGTTCATATCGTAAAACAGACATAGCATCAAGAAAACATTTACTCTCCCTCTGAAGGGCAGTAGAGAGATTTAATTTGGTAGAAAAGGAATATAGATGCAAAATAGAAGTATGCTATAAGCTAACTTGGTCAATATATATTCAAATAATTTGTAATAATTTAATGCTTGCAGTAGATGTATTGTAATTAATTAGCATTAGATAAGATAATTCTGTTTAACAATTCTTTATTGCTATTAGCAATGATGCTTATTTGCAATTGTGAGGAATCAGAGGAGTGCTGTAGTAGTGAGTTTTGGTTCTGCAAATTATATATTGCAGGCACTGAATCCTACGGGTTGAAGGCTACTGTCAATGAAATGAAATCTGCAATGCTACTGAAAGCCGAATAAGAGCAAAGATCAGCGATTCCAGCAAGACTACACATGTATATGCAGCCAGGAAGCCTGGGTGGACAGTCAATGAAACTCTCAATTATTCATCTCCTTTGATCCTAGTCACCTAGGTCTACTGGTAATGAAATGTACTTTATCCATATGGACAGCAGATTGCATTTCTTTCGCTTATGCACAGGCAGGACTCTCTTTGGAAAGTCACATCACTGCTCACAGCAGGAATCAGTCTTCACAACCTGCCCTCCTCCCCAAGAGAGGTAGAATTCTTTTATTTTTCCTCTACTTCTCAGCTACAAACTTAACTGAGGAGAGGAGTTGGGAAGGCAGGCACACAAGTCCAGTGGAGTGCTCCCAAAGGCTTTTCTATTGGACACTGGGGAGCATTCCTGCACCGGCTCCGTCGGTAACGTCCACCCATATGTGAAGACGGATTCAGCGAGGTTACTTACCTGTAACGGGGGTTCTCCGTGGACAGCAGGATAAGTCAGCCACACTTGGTGACGTCCTCCGGGCGGCGCCAATTTCGGAAGTGCTCTCAAGCTCAGAACTGAGCGTGCCCCAGGTAGCCCACCTCCCGGTCCCGCCCCTAGCCTGGCCAGTTGTTTTCCTAGCTTGTTAACCCGGCTAGGGAGCGGATTTTCAGGCAGACCTCCTCCAGGGGAGGCGGGCGGGAATGTGTGGCTGACTTATCCTGCTGTCCACGGAGAACCCCCGTTACAGGTAAGTAACCTCGCTTTCTCCATGGACTGCAGGATTGCATCAGCCACACTTGGTGACTCCCGAGCTGTGCGCAGCGCGCTGAGGTGGAGGAGGGAGGCATGAATGAAGGCTACCAAGGCAGAGACAAATATTTTTACTGGAACAACGCAGGGCAACAGGTGCCCAGTACAATAGCAGTAAGGAGGTAGACAGCATGTGCGAGGACATTACAGTCAAGAATATGCAACAGTGCAGTCAGTGGGCAACAGTGCAAACAGTGCAACAACAGTGCAAACAACAGTGCAATCAATAATTTGTAACAATGTAATCAACCTTGTGCGAAAGGGCACAGGACAGACAAGTACCAGTAAGGTGCATGGGTTCGTGGCCCGGCCCTCACACCCTAGGCTGAGGGGGTTGAAAGGCGGAGGCGAGGACAGCGTTGCCGACCGCGCAGCCCTCCTGAGACCGGAGGTCTAGGCAATAGTGTTTCTGGAACGTGTGAGGTGAGGACCACGTGGCTGCTTTACAGATGTCAGTTAGTGGGACTGACTGTAGGTTGGCTATGGAGGTGGCCAACGCTCGCAGCTGATGGGGTCCCACTCTGTTCTGCGGGTGATTTCCAGTTGGGTCGAGGCAGTAGGAGACACAGGAGGCGACCCAATGGGACAGGGTCCTTTTTGTGACCGGTTGTCCAGGCCTGTGTGGGTCATAAGAGATGAACAGCTGCTTGCCTTTTCTGGCGGCGCGGGTTCTGGCTAGATAGATCCGTAAGGCGCGGAGACAGTCCAAGGTATGGAGCCGCCGTTCCTCCTCTGAGTGGTGTGGCTCCGGAACAAAGGGATGCTGTCAGCTCCTGAAGAAAGGGTGCTGAGAATAGCCAGTCGTCCAGGTAGGGGAACACCGTGATGTCTTGTTTGCGGAGGTGGGCTGCTGCTACTGCCACGCACTTCGTGAATACGCGTGGGGCTGGGGACAGCCCGAAGGGGAGAACCTTGTACTGGAAATGCTACCCCAGCACCTGGAATCGAAGGAACTTCCTGTGCTCCTTGTGGATGCTGACGTGTGTGTAAGCCTCCTGCAGATCCAGGGAAGCGAGCCAATCGCCCGTCTGTATCAGAGGGAGGATGGAATTGAGGGAGTACATTCTGAATTTCTCCTTGGTGACAAATTTGTTCAATTTGCGCAGGTCCAAGATGGGGCGTACCCCGCCCGATTTCTTCGGAATGAGGAAATATCTTGAGTAGAAGCCTGTATTGATCTCGGATGGTGAACAGGTTCTATGGCATTGGAGGACAGTAAGCGAATCAGCTCCATTGTCATTGCTTGCTGCAGGTGTGGAGGCGTCCTGGTGATGGGTCTGCTGCGCTGGAAGGGTGGGGTTGAAAAACGTATGCGGTATCCTTTGTGGATGATCCGTAGGACCCAGGAGTCTGAGGTGATCCTCTCCCATTCCAGGAGGAAGAAGGAGAGGCGCCCCCCGATCTGGGCGGGGGGGCGACCATAGTTGTCAAAAAGAAGGACCGCCTTTGGAGGTCTGTACGTTGCTAGTCTTCTTCTGCTTGCATTCTCTTTGGAACTGGCACTGTTGAGAGGGTCCTTGGTAGGAGTTGGACTTGTACCTGGAGCCCTGCCACTTCTTGTTGGAAGAGTGTTTCCTATTGTAGCTGTAATAGGGTTTCCGCTGGTAAGTGTTCTTTTGTGCGCGGCCGTAGCGCTCGAACCCGTCCTTTGCCAGGGCTTGCAGGGTATTGCAGTCCTCCTTCATGTTGTTTACCGTGTCTGAGACTTTTTCTCCGAAGAGAGATTCGCCGCCACAGGGTGTGTCGGCAATCTTGTCGTGAGAGTCCTCCCTCAGTCCGGATGCCCTGAGCCATGGCCATCTCCTTGCGGATATTGCTGTGCCTGCTGTACGTACGGACGTGTCGAAGGCATCGAAGGCTGTGCTAGCCAGGTGCTTGTTGCATTCGGTCATGTCGTTGAGTGCGGCAGTGAAGGAGGCCTGTGACTCCTTAGGTAGAGAGGATACTGCGTTCCTGATGTTGGCCATACAGGTGTCCTGAAAGAGGACCTGTTGAAATTGGTGGGCGGAGATTCTAGCGTTGAGCATGGCCCCCTGAAAAACTTTCTTCCCGATGTCGTCCAGCAGCTTGTGGTCTCGGCCGGGGGGGGTGGTTGGTGTGTGTATGCGATGATCTTGCTTTCTTAAGGGCTGAGGAAACAACAATGGATTGATGAGGCAATTGCGGTTTCTCGAATCCAGGGGAGGGCTGAATAAGGTACTTGGAGTCTAGCCTCCTGGAGGTTGCGCGTCCTGACGCTGGTGTGAGCCAAAGTCTTGAGTGGGTCTCTTTAAGCTTGCGGTGTAGAGGCAAGGCGAAGGGTGTTTTAGGGGTGGTGAGGTATTTGAGTACCTCCGGTTCTGCCTCCTCCGTGGCGTTGGGGGATGTGAAGCCCAAGGTTGCTGACAATTTGCTAAGGAAATTGGGATAGGTGAGGTCCCCTGGAGGAGGTTGGCGCTCCTCAGGTTCAGGGGACTGTCTGGTCGCTGAGGAGGTCAGGTCTGAGGCAGCGGACCCTACGACTGCCGCTTCCTCCTCTGGTTCGTCTGCAGAGCTGTCTGAGGAGAGAGATGCTTGAAGAGGTGCTGAGGCCTTTTCTTGTGGGGGATCCACAGTGTGTGACGGAGGGGTCCCCAAGGATAAGGAGGTTGCAGCTGGAGCAGCAGAAGAGGAGGGGGCCATTTGCTGGACAAGTTGGGTTAGCAGCTGGATGATAGCAGAAGAGTTAGCAGGGTTTGAATAAGTAGAGGCACTTCTATGGGAGCGCGATCTGCGCCTGGACGAGTGCCTCGAGTGAGAACCAGGGTGGTACCTGTGATCGGAGCTGGAGCTGCTAGAGTCAGAAGAGCTGGAAGAATGCACATGTCTGTGCTTATTCTTCTTCTTCTTGCGGGAGCCCCGGGAGCCGGTGTGGAGAGGAGAAGTGTTGCTGTCTCTGCTTCTAGACCACTGCCATTTGTAAGTCTTCCGGGATCGTTGGGGCTCTGCCGCGCTGATTTCCGCGTCGGGCAGGCATCCTGGAGTCGAGTCCCGATGACGTGGAGCTCCCGGCGTCGACGGAAGATGACGTCTGTGGGCGGGGCTAGCCACGACGAGCAGAGGAGCGCCCAGCGTCGAGGGGAGAAGACGCTCAGGGGTGGAGCTAGCGGCGGCGGCAAGGGGGGAGCCCAGCATGGAGGAGGACTCACCGACGCCATCTTTTCTTGCCGTGTGGAGAGCCGCATGTCCGGCGGTCCCTGTAGAGTCGGAGGCAGGTCCGGAAGATGAAGTTGAAGGCATGAGGGTCTCCCGGGCAGGGGCCGGAGCAGGCAATGCCGGGGCACCGACAGCCAGGCCGGGGATGGAGGCCCTAAGGGGCACATCCTGGGCCATGCAAGCGGCGGCTGTGTTGGACATAGCAGGAGAGCCGGCTGGACCCGCGTTGCTCAAGGCAGTGAGAGAGTCGTGCTGCGGCTGTGAAGAGGCTTTTTTGGCCATTTTGATGCAGGGGGGACAGCAGTCAGCATTATGAGCTGGTCCCAAGCAGCGTGAGCACGAGTTGTGCAGATCAGAGGAGGAGAGCTTCTTACCGCAGGAACATTTTCTGGAGCCCTGTTTGGGCATTGCGGCGAGTTGAAATTGCTGTTGATGTTCAAAAGTAGGAGAGAGAGCAGATCCATCTTGTTGGCAAGGCGGAAGAACAAGAACTGGCCAGGCTAGGGGCGGGACCGGGAGGTGGGCTACCTGGGGCACGCTCAGTTCTGAGCTTGAGAGCACTTCCGAAATTGGCGCCGCCCGGAGGACGTCACCAAGTGTGGCTGACGCAATCCTGCAGTCCATGGAGAACTGCTGTTCCCAGAGATCACCTGTTACAGCTAGCTTTTTCTTCTGTTACTCTAACTTTGATTCCTCCAACATCATACTCTCTATGAATGCCATGCCTTAAGAGTCTGATTAGATTCCTTGAAATAATCTTACAGAAGAGGGGTTTTTTACATGAAGATATACTTGCAACTATCATGGCCTGAAATAACATGGACAATCTATCTCAACACTCTAATTTTAGCTGATGGTGTTAGATAATATTATCCCCCTTGGAGGGCTTATCTATAAAGCCTCAATCTTGGCCAGTGACATCACTGCTTCTCAGTCATTTTCTTTATCATATATTAGCTTGTTTTTGAAATAAATGTATATGCTCTTTTTCTACAGAGTGCAAAGCATAAACTTGATTTACTGTTGGACACAATCTACAGCATTCAATCGTACATCCCTATTGTCAGTAAAGTGCCAAAATTTATAGATATTCAATCACAGCTATGATATCTCTGAGGGCCTTGTTCCAAGTTTCATATTTTCAAGTATTTTGGTTTTATCTTTCAATTTCTTTTCTAGAATCTAAAATAAACATTTAAATATTTGGTCATGATTAATTGCTACTATCAAATTTTTTCTCACCAGAACTTTACAGTCTTGACAGTTCAAATCTGGGGGGTTATCAGTGAATCTGAGTTTGTGGGGCTTCTCAGATCCATCTGTCTCTGTTTAACCACACAGTTGCTAAATCACACTGCAAAAAAATTATTGACAAGTTTAACTAGAAATTGCTTTATGTTGCAATGTTGCAGAGCTAATTTGAAGATTAAAGAATGGTAAAAGTGACCTCTAGTGGTAAGAACTTTAATTTTCAGACATCAAAGTAGAATATAACAGAAACAACCATGAAACATGGAATATGGCAGAATAATACAACAAAACTATTCCTTGTTCTTAAAACAATATGAAATCATGACAGTAAAACTCATGTGTTTCTAACATCAACAAAACTACACAATGGCTGCAAACGCCTTCATACACAAATGTTTTATGAGTTTGTATTTTTACATAAAACTGAATGATTCCTTAAATCCTGGGGTTACAATGGCCAATTGTAATCCCCTCTCTCCTCCCTCAATCTCTCAAGCTCACTCACAGCATATTTGATAAGGGTTATAGCCTCAACGAATTATTCTCTCTCACCTGCAAATTTCTACCTTTCCATGGAAACCTCCAGCTTACCTCAAAGTTCTGTCCTTTTTAATTAGAAGGAAGCAAGAATTTGCACATTCTTAAAAAGACAAATCTGGATCCTGCCATAATTTCTTATATTTGATGAATCTCTGATCTGCCTGTCATTTGCAAAGCTACATAGAAGCTATGTCTTTACAACTGTTCAGCTTCACAGATTTTATTCCTGCTAATCAGGTTTTTTTTTACAGACACAATAGAGAATCATCATTGGTAACTATGGCAAATCAGTTCCATTGAAAATTAGACATTGACAAAGATGTGCTGACTATTTTGTTAGAAATTAGCATAATTTTCAATTTGTTGATAAGAACATAAAATATGCCATACTGGGTCAGACAAAAGGCAAATCAAGCACAGTATCCTGTTTCCAACAGTGGTCAATCCAAGTCACAAGTACCTGTCAGGTTCCCAAAAGGTAGACAGATTTCATGCTGCTTATCCCAGGGATAAGCAGTGGATTTCCCCAGTCCACTTTAATAATAAATTTATGACTTTTCCTCCAGGAACTTGTTCAAGCCTCTTTTAAACGCAGCTACACTAACAGCTTTTATTGTCAAGAGATTTGGACAAATTCCTGGAGGAAAAGTCAGTCCCTGCTGATCAGTCACCTTAAAGAAATCTGCCTTGAGTCTACAGTATTATTATAATCAATGGATTAAAAGAAAACAAGTTTTAGGTTGCAGCAATCCCCGAGCTTTTGGCTGCTGTAAATATATAAAGTCACCAATAGAAAAGACACAGGAAACCAGAGCTGAAAGTAAATATTCTTTTTGTTGGATAGTTTGTATACAGGGAGAATTAGTCCCTTTGCAAAAAACTTTCCATTTTATTAATTTTTATAGAAAGACTTTTAAAAGAATTTATATATAACTTATCTGGACAGAAGATACGATGGTCTTGCAGTAGGAACACCACGCTTGTTAACAGACCCTTGTGGTGGAGCCAAAAATGGGGAAACAGATCCTGCTCTCTTTTCCTGCCAGCTGATAACTCCCCTACGGTACTGCGCACCAGAAACCCGATGGAGTGCTCATTTCAAACCACAACACTCACTGGTTTTGCTTCAGGGCACCTTCCCTCTGGAAGTCCCACCCTGATGTCCTCAGAAACTCCACAAACCTCACCGCGTTCAGAAAGATGTTAAAAACCCACCTCTTTGCCAAGTACTTTGCTGATGTAACTTAACCAATCTATAACACTATCTACCCACATTGCAAATCCTACCACCCCTTCCCACCCCGTAACTTCATGTCTGTAATCAGATTGTGCATAGCAAAGTGCTCAAAATCCATTGTATAAAGTTAAAACACCTAGTAAGCCAAGTTCAAATTGTCCAATTGTACATTGTTATGTTTCCCTTCAACTGTATATAGTTAAATGTTCTCTAAGCTAGTTCAAATTGCTGATTTTAAACCACTTTGACCCAGTGAAAAGCGGTATAAACATCTTGCCAAATAAATAAATAAAATAAATAAACCACACAGGTCATCACCATAGTGTGCTTCCATCCAAAGTATCCCAAGAAAAGTAGTAACTCCTGCTCTTTAAAAACTGAGTGTCTGACGTCAACCCAACCATTCACAAGTACTTTGCTAGGAGG
The DNA here is from genome assembly GCA_033557465.1 of Ichthyophis bannanicus. Classification (NCBI taxonomy): domain Eukaryota; kingdom Metazoa; phylum Chordata; class Amphibia; order Gymnophiona; family Ichthyophiidae; genus Ichthyophis; species Ichthyophis bannanicus. The sequence continues at coordinate 452,928,523 of CM066031.1, forward strand.
AACCAACACATGACCAATCAGCATACATTCAGCTGAGATCAGGACGGACCTAAATCACGATCCTACCCAATCACAAAACAGCAAAATTCAAAGCAAAGATTGCCATTCAAGCTCTAAATTCAAACTGGCTGGAGAAACTGTATGAAGTTGATAAATTTAGCGTTGCTCACAAAATTGAAGAAGGGCTGTTCTGTGTCACCGCACTAAGTAAAAGGAACAAAATCTATAATTCGCCATTGAAACTGAGCAAAAGTATGGTTAAATTGTAAGCAATGATCTACTAAAGAGGCTGACTGGACCGGGTTGGTAATTCTGGACTTATGTTCGCCCAATCTTTGTTTCACCGGGCGAACCATGTGGCCTACATATTTTAACCCACGTGGGCATATCAACATGTAGACTACATGGTCTGAATTGCAATCGGTATATCCTTTTGCAAAATACAACTTTTGGGAAATAGCATCCATCCAGGAAAGGCCCATTATAGCCCGCTGACAGTAAGAACAATCATCGCTTGAAAAATGTTCCTTCCACTCATAATTTATATGAGAGCTAATCCCTGGCATTATTTTAGTTTTCACAACATGATCCTTAATGTCCTTTCCCCTAGTATAAACTAGTGCAACCTTCTGGAAACATGGATGTAACTGCAAAAGGTACCAATATTGTAGAAGAATTGCAGCCACCCCTGCAGAACCCTCCATAAGCAGTAAAACACCCACAAAACAATCATCCTCAGAAAGAGAACGGGCAAGAAAAATCCATCCCCAATGAATATTAGAAGCCTGTTTGAAGGCTGCAGACAAAACATCAGGGGGGTCATTCAGTGGCACAAATAGCAGGGATGGACGTCCATCTTCTTTCTCCATTTCCTCTGCTGTCATTCCTTCCATCTCACACATTCTCAACCTCTCTCTCTTTCCACTTCTACAGTTCCTGCAGCCTTCAAGCATGCTGTGGTTACTCCCTTACTCAAGAAACCTTCACTTGATCCTAACTCTTCATCTAATTATCATCCTATCTCCCTTCTCCCCTTCATTTCAAAACTTCTTGAATGCGCAGTCCTCAACCATTGCCTTGAATTTCTTTCCTCTCAAGCTCTTCTGGAATCTTTTCAGTCTCGCTTTCGCCCTTTACATTCTACTGAAACAGCACTTGCCAAGGTCTCCAGTGACTTGTTCCTGGCCAAATCCAAGGGCCTCTATTCCATCCTTATCCTTCTTGACCTTTCGGCCACCTTTGATACTGTTGACCACCACCTCCTCCTTGACACTTTGACATCACTTGGTTTTAGAGGCTCTGTCCTATCCTGGTTTTCTTCTTATTTCTCCAATCGCTCTTTCTATGTTTGTTCTAATGGTTCCTCCTCTTCTCCTATATCACTTTCAGTTGGTGTTCCCCAAGGGTCTGTTCTCTCTCTACACCCAGTCCCTTGGTTCTCTCATCTCCTCCCATGGTTTTCAGTACCACTTTTATGCTGACGATTCTCAAATCTATATCTCCTCGCTTGATGTTTCTCCAGCACTGCAGATCTGTATTTCTGCCTGTCTTTCTGACATCGCCACCTGGATGTCTCACTGTTGATTGAAACTTAACATAAGCAAAACTTAGCTACTTATCTTTCCCCCTAAGCACTTGTCTCCCCTTCCTCCTTTTTCTGTCTCAGTTGGCAATACTCTTCTTTCTCCTGTTTCCTCAGCCCATACCCTTGAGGTTATCTTTGATTCCGTCCATTCCTTCTCCTCACACATTCAACAAATTGAAGAAAACCTGTCGCTTCTTTATCTATAACATTTACAAAATTTGTCCTTTCCTCTCTGATAACATTGCTAGAACTCTTGTCCACTCTTTAATTACTTCTTGTCTTGACCATAGCAATTTCCTACTTGTAGGTCTCCTCTGAGTCATCTCTCTCCCCTTCAATTTGTTCAAAACTCTGCTGCACGTCTAATCTTTCGCCATCCTCGTTTTTCTCATATAACCCTCTTCTCAAATCACTTCATTGGCTTCCCTTCCATTTCCATATCCAATTCAAACTCCTCCTTCTAACCTTCAAGTGCATTCATTCTGCTGCTCCTTACTATCTCTCTTCTCCCTCTACACTCCTCCTTGTGAACTTTGCTCTTCTATTGGCTTGCTCCATTCTTTGCCCCTTTCTTTCTCTGCTAACTCCAGACCAGTCCTTTCACCTCGCTGTTCCTTATGCCTGGAACAAACTCCCTGAGTCTGTATGACAGGCTTCATCTCTACCCCTCTTCAAATCTTTGCTAAAGGCTCACCTCTTTGAGGCTGTCTTTGGATCCTGATCCCTTTTTCCTTGTCTCTCCTTACCTTTCCCTATTCTGTCCACTTTCTAACTTTGTCTTGTTTGTCTTGATTAGATTGTAAGACCAAAAAAAACCCCCAAAATTTATGTTGTGATGACACAGAAAAATCCCATACAAAAAGTCAAAACAAATAATTACCTGGCTAAAGAACTAAATCCATTCAATATAGCACCTTAAAGCCATAAGATCATTACTGTCGGAAGCCGCCGACCCGAGATGGAGAGGGGAAAAGCCCTCCACTCTGTGTCGGCAGAGACCGTTTTTTACAATTTTTTCATTGACATAAAGTGCTTAAAAAGAAACCACTCATAGTGAAAACCACTTATCTGAGAGATGGGCAAACTGGGCAGCAAGGTCGAATACAGCTTGATTAGATTGTAAGCTTTAATGAGTAGGGACTGTCTTTATCTGTGTTTGTATAGCACTGCAAATGCCTAGTAGAGCTTAATAAATGTTTAACAATAATGGAGGAGGAGCGGCCTAGTATTGGCTTGGTAACAAAGAGGCCAGAGTTCAATTCCCACTAACACTCCTTGTGACCTTAGGCAAGTCACTTAACCCTCCATTGCCAGGCCTTTCTTCTGAGCAATCTACTTCCAATCACACTACCAAAGAAACGTAGGAGCTGCTGGAGTGCCATGACTCAAAGGTATGAAAAAAATAAAATAATAATAATGGCTATGGAATCTAAGTAAAGTGTTCTGCTCTACCAGTTTACAAAATAAAGTTGTGGCTAGATGGTTCTGATGTTTAAAAATTGTGATATCCAAAAATTCAATGGACTTTTCTTCAATTCAAGAAGAAAACAGAATATTTGTTTTGCTGTTATTCAACCTATCAATAAATTGATCAAGTTCTGAATGAGCCCCCGTCTATATGAAAAATATGTCATCCAGAAAACGCTTTCATATAAGTACCTGAGTAAAAAATTGTGAGAGGTAAACAAACTGATCTTCAAACCAGGTAGTGTACAACGTAGCAACAGATGGAGCCACCATAGCTCCCATGGCCACCCCAAATACCTGCAAATAAAATTGAGCAGCATAACAAAAATAATTCTTCTTCAGTACTAAAGTGAGCAACTCCAGGACAAAATGCTGTGGTAACTGAATTGGTAAGTCCAAAGATAGCTCCGATACTGTCTTCACGCCTCATCTTGATTAATATTTGTATACAGGGCTGCTACATCCAGAGTTACCAACCAACTTATTTCAGGAACAGATGAAAGATCCTCCAAAGCCAACCTTCCCAGCCTGTTTGCTCAAAAAGATGTCACAAAAATTTTGAGAGGGGTTCCAAAATCGAACCACAACAGGATACGATGGAGCACCCCAGGGGTCTAGTGAGAGATTTATGAATTTTAGGCACCATGTAAATGAAAGGTACTTTTGGATGAGAGAGGGCCAACATTTCTTCTCCTTAGATGTTATCAACCCAGCCTGTAATGCCTCTGAAGTAAGGGACCCAATGTGACTTTGAAGTATAGATGTAGGGTCATTCGGCAATAACTAATAGCAACGAACATTATTAAGCTGTGAAACTAGTTCTGTATGGTAACATTCAAGGGAAAGCAAAAAGAATATTAACTTTCAGCTCTGGTTTCCCGTGTTTATTCTATTGGTGGATTTCACTCTATGGGTTTTCCTATTTCCATTTTTTGTGGGATCTTTTTCATTTTGGATGTATATAAAGTGGCAGGAATGAGGCATGCCTATGTGAATGCTACTCCTGGGGGAAATTCTGCACAAAACATTTTAAAATTCTGCACAAAAGGTTTGAACATTCTGTGCACGGTATTTTATGATTCTGCGTGCCTTATTAGTAATTTTTGTGCAGAATTCCCCCAATCATAAGGCCTAAGTTATCACACTGCATGATCACTTATTTTCTTGAATACTATGTTACACATTTGCTCATTAACATGAAATGTCATACTTGCCTGACAACAGTTTCTTCCATTTTATTCCAGTGATTCCAGAGCTCTTTTCCAGATTGCACCCAAACTGAAACAAACCCTTTGCTATGACTTCAAGATATGTCAATAGTAACTATGCTTCTGGGTGTTTCTCCCCATAGATAAGTTTACCACAAAACCCCATTCAAAAATAAAGTCCCTGAAATGCCCAACTCCAAATCTAAATATAGAAAAAACAAAAACACTCTGGGACATGAATTATGCATCAGATGGAACCACTGCATTATAGATCATACGCAAAGCCTGCATCGGTTCAACTCCTTGCAAGAAATGAGCTAATTTTAACCTGCTGATTTATCTGCTGTCAATCACCTGCACTGGATTCTGCTGCCCTCCCTGACTTCAGCTACATGCCAGCAGAGGAGGAGTAGGAGCTGGTGCTACTGACTGGTTTTTCTGCTCCTCCCCTTACAGTTCCTGTGGAGCAGGTTTCAAACTACTAGGCAGTACAAATTAGGCTGTTCCTCAGCTCCTGTTCTTCTTCCCATGGGTTTGGCTGCACCAGAACATTTTCTCCAATTTGATTGCAAAGAAACCTGTGGGTTCGCCTGCACCTCTTGTAGGTTTCACTGCAGTTGCAGTTGCTGTCTCTTGCTGAGAGACCAGGATGGTTTCTTCTCTCTTACCCATTACTCTGCTCCCTGTGTCTCTCCAGCCTTTTATTTACTTTTATTGTTTGCTCCTCAGATCACTGATTCTATGGCCCTGGGTTATATGAGACTGTTTGACCATGGAGTGTTTGCGCAAAAAGGTAGAATTCTGCGCGAATTCTCCATTGCACAGTCGTACAGAATTCCCCCAGGAGTAAAATGTGGTGTGAGCAAGTGTGTACTTGGGACAGAGACTGGGGACAGATTGCTGGTGGGGAGATATCCTGAGGTCTCCTTTGGTGTAGTTTGGGAAATTGCTTGGAATCAGATAAGCAGAATATTGGTTTTAACCTAGCTGCCACAGTTGGAAAATTCCATTGGAGAGTACTCTTCAGAAAGTGTCTCCATTGTCATGTGACAACAGTGCTCCAATCATAATTGGTTTCTCTGGGCTTTCAGCTAGGTTCCAGAAATTTCAGTGGAAAAAAACAGTCAGTTGAGGGTTGGATTTAAAGTAAAGCAAAGGTCGATGTAATTGGCTTGCCCCTGTGGTGGGGTAAAAATATAAAAGGTTTCCAAAATTAAGTTGAAAGTGATACAAAGGAAGCTTTTCAACACAAACCAGTCATAGTATTTATAGAAACAAATATTGGGGCATGCTTACTAAAGTGCCACTAGTTGTGCAGGACTAACATGCGAATGGCACACATTGTTACCACCCCAGAGCATAGCAGTCAAGGTAGATGCAGAGGATCGGGCCATGATACGCTACTACCGCCCCACTAGTTTCATCACTAATGTGGTAGTAGTGAATACGTGGCCATAGTGCACATGGGCACAATGCGCATCAGGAAAAAGAAAGCTACACACGTGATATTAGATAGGATGTGGGGTTTAGTTTCACGCCCTAGGATACATACAGAACAGTATCAACTGGCCAGTTCAGGATACAGAGGATAACTGGGAATGGGCTTAACTGCCTGCACAGCTCAGAGCAGAGGGGCTAAGTACAAGAGGGCGGGGCATGCAGAGAGTATTTGCTGTGTCTCAAACAGTAGGTGATAGGGTGCAAACGTGGCATCTAGAGATTCAGGGGGCCTTGTATAGGATCAGGCAAGGTGTCCACAGTATCCAATATGGGGGACAGAAATATAAACCCCCCCTCACCTTGAGGTATCAAGGGTGCCTGTTTACCTAGGCTGCAGGAAGCACTCTATAAGGCCTTTGGTGGAAGATGGGCTCCATGGCTCATTCTCTCCTTTGACTGTGACTTGGGCAGCAGCATAACCATTATGGAGAGTGTCTCCCATGTTGGGGGAAGGGGGAGGTACAGGAGGCAGAAGACACAATGAGCGTACCTACACAGGGAAGCATACAAATGGGGACCATAGGGTCCCACAACAATCTACCCACAGAGGGCCCCATGTTTCTTCCTACAAGGGAGAAGCTCTAGGAGAACACCACATGGAGGTAATTTTATTTATTTATTTATTTATTTATTTAATGTCTTTTCTATACTGCGCTTTTTAAAGTCAGCTCGGTTTACAGTTAACAGCAGGTTTGTATAGTACAGGCGGCTCCCATACTGGACTTACAAGAAACAGGGTGTGGCAACTTGGACTAACTGGGTAACTATGTACAAGATGTGCTGTAGCTTGGCTATTCATTTAGGTAGTTAGAATACAGGCTAGGCCAGGGGTCTCAAACTCAAATTGCTTTGAGGGCCAAATGAGGACTTGTAGAGTAACCCGGGGGCCGCACAAGACGCAGGCCTCATTTGCATAAGGGCATCATTTGCATAAGGGCATCATTTGCATAAATATTTGCATAATGTTACCATACACTAACTTTGAGTAAACATGCCTCTTAATGAGTGTATGGATAAAGAAAGACTAAAAGATTTCTACATTACTATAAACCAGTGCCAACCGCCAGGCACATTAGGAACTACTAGAAACACTGCTCATTTAGAACCCATAGCAAACCTGCCGTGTCCTAACAGCACTACCAGGACTCACAAAGCACCATACCCTAACTATCAAAAGGCAACACTGCAAATATTAAATCAACACATTTCAGAGAATAACAATACATGACCTACTCGGGAAAGAGAACAAGTGGCAATGTCAAATAGGAATTACATAAACAGAATACCTCAGCTCAGTTACACATGCAGAACATACACCATCACCAAACAAGGAATCACAATTTAGAAACAGGAAGACAATTAAACTGGGAACCCCAAAAGCCAAACTTAGAATGTACAACACTGTAGAAATAAAACTATACATTGATTTCCTCTTGTATTAAATAAAGTGCAGACGTTAAAGATGCACATTTCCAAGAGCTGACATATTTCAGTTAATAAATTCAAAATAAAGAGATATTTTTCTACCTTTTGTGCATTTTTTTTTCAGTTGCAATTGTTCCAGCCACTTTCTTCTGGTTTCTTTGTGTCTTCTGCTAACTCTCCATCGTCTGCTGTCCATTTGTCCTTTCTTCTTTCCCAGTTTTTTCCATTCTCTCTACATCTGCTTTAACATACTAATCATTCTCCTTTTGCTCTTTCCTCATTCCTATTTCATCCACTCAAATTTTACCCCTCCATCCTCAATCCCCACTTACTCTCCCAATACCCGGCCAATTGTAGATTTTTCTTCCCTCCCACACAAAATATATTTCCCCTCTCCATTTCACTCTCCCAGCCCCATCCCATTCTAATCGTCCCCCAACATCAACTCCCTTCTAGCTCCTGCCCCACCCAGCATCCGCTCCCTTCTAGTCCCCGCATCATCAGCCCATTTCCAGTCCTAGCTCCCTCCCCTCACAGCCCATTTCCTTTCCAAGCCCCCCTCCCCATCAGCCCATTTCCATTCCAAGCCCCCTTCCACTCAGCCCATTACCATTCCAAGACCCTGTCCCCATCAGCTATTTGCAGTTCAAGCTCCCCCTTCTACTCGGCCCATTTCCAGTCATAGCACCCCCCCCAGTCCATTTCCAGTTCTAGCCCCACCCCCCCATAGCCCATTATCGGTCCTAAGCCCTCCAACAGCCCACTTCCAGGCCTAACCCTTCCATCGCCCCATCTTCATTCTTAGCCCCCCAATCAGACCACCTCCAGTCCTACCCCCCCTCTGGCCATTACCAGTACTATCCCCCAGCACCCCATTTCCAGTCCTACCCCCCCAGCAGCCCACATCAAGTCCTGCTCCCCCCCAGCCGCCCACATCAATCCTGCTCCCCCCCCCAGCAGCCCACATCAAGTCCTGCTCCCCCCCCAGCAGCCCACATCAAGTCCTGCTCCCCCCCCACAGCCCACATCAATCCTGCTCCCCCCCCAGCAGCCCACATCAATCCTGCTCCCCCCCCCACAGCCCACATCAATCCTGCTCCCCCCCAGCCGCCCACATCAATCCGGCTCCCCCCCCCCGCAGCCCACATCAATCCTGCTCCCCCCCCCCCCAGCCGCCCACATCAATCCTGCTCCCCCCCCCCCGGGAACCTTAAACTTTAGAAAACAGCTGGCTGCTGCTCCTGCCGCTGCCGCGGCGGCGGTAGCAGCAATACCGCATGTCCCGCGGCCCCCCCCTCCCCCTCCCCCTCCCCCTTGCCTGTCAGTTCTTCTCTGCTTCGGCTTTCAGAGCCCCGAAGGGAGAGCTTCTCCCTCCTGACACTGTTAAGCCCGCTGGGGCTGATGGGAAATTTCCCATCTGCCCCGGCGAGCTTAACAGAGTCGCGAGGGAGAAGCTCTCCCTTCGCGGCTCTGAAAGCCGAAGCAGAGAAGAACTGACAGGCAAGCAGGAAGGGATCGGGGGGGGGGGGGCCGCGGGACATGCGGTATTGCTGCTATTGCCGCTATTGCCGCTATTGCCGGGCAGATGGGAAGGGGCCGCGGGACAGTTGATTCTGCCGCTGCCACGGCAGCGGCAGCAGAAGCCGGGTTTTTTTTTTTTCCCCTGTGTATCGCGGGCCGCACAAAGGTCTCTCACGGGCCGCATGCGGCCCGCGGGCCGCGTGTTTGAGACCCCTGGGCTAGGCAGTAGGGTAATGAATTCTAAACAGCCCCCAGACTAAGCACCCCATCTGCCATGGAACCAATAGCCCACCAGACCAGGGAAGATCAAAAGAGCTCCCCAGGTCCATGGATAGCCTGTGTCCCTGGACAAGGGGGCCAGACAGGATATACCAATCAGTGAGCTCCTACATTAGAAGTCCCCATTCAGTGACAGAAGTATTATGCAGCTGCTCAGAGCTGGTAGGCCTCAACCACAACCTCCTTTGGTTAGGGTGAAAGGCCATCTTCCTACAAGAACATTGTCAATGGCAGTAGCATGGCCCCCCAGCTGCATGTATGCACTGCTACATGCTCCACCCCTTACAGGGGGGACAGGGGTCAGACATCTCTTGTGCTGCCACATCATCATGTTACCAGTAAGTGCATCACCTAATTTGCATGCTCCTCCATCCCCCCCCCCCCCCAATGTTCTGCTGGCTCTAACTCTATAAGGCCAGTTACTGACTGCAGCACAGCACCTATGTCCTGACACCTCCACAGCACACAGCACATAACACCAGCAACCCTCTGACAGCTAGCCACTGCATATGCTGACATTAACAGCAGTCCATCAGAACAACTGCTGATGTGTCTGTGAATGTTTGCCCACTATCCCAGCAGGGTCATCCCTGACCTGCAGGCTCTGGTTTTGTGGCCCACTGCCATGTCAGCTGCACTATGCAGTGCCTCCAAACATGTGCCTAGGCAGGCACCTTGGTATTCAGCTCACATCTCCAATTAACCCAATATTATTCTTCTGTGTTTGCACGGCTTCTTCATATTTCCTAACACGCGCATCCAAACCATGCGGTTAGTGAGTGAAAGCATGGCAAGTGCAGTTTGCGCCTGGTCCGAGGCTGGTATTTGCTGCGCCCACACTAGTAACATTAATTGTGTAGCAAGTACGCAACTACCATGTCTGCCCCACCCGGTTTATCTGACTCCGCCTTAACCACACCTATTAATGTGCTATGCTACTATGTGGGATTTTAAGCATTCTCAACTTTGGGTGCATGCTCCTTGCTAACATGCAGCCCAAACATGTATAAACCCCGTGCTACTGGCTAACGCATTTTAGTAAACATTTCCCATTGTTTGAGCTTTTGGTTTGAATGAATGTTTAGTACAAGAAAGAAAGAAAGACAGGTAAATGTGTGACAAACTTTTAAAGTTACATACTCTGCAGCACCGTGTACTAGAGCTGCCATGGGTATGTAAAAATTGTGAGAAAAAAATTAAAAGTCTAAGCAGACATTGCTAAATTTAGATTAAAAAAATACTGCCATAATCAGATCAAATCCTGCTCAAAGTCAGAGACTCTCATATAAGGGTGCTGAAAGAGAAAAGTGAAGAACATTTTAAAAAACATATGCAAAATAAATTTGGCCAGTTTCACAGTTTGACCTCAGGCTAATTTTTAAAAAAAATCTAAATTTGATTGTGTGAATAACTTGAAGTTCACATAGAAGATGGAACATTTTAAAGAAGTTATTATAGCAACTATTGTCCACTAAAGAGAAAAACAGATTCACTGTGAGAGATGAGTTCCTGCGTGTGGCAGTGCAGCATGCGGTGGGAAAGGGTTTATTGAAAACACAGGCCAGACAGCAGTTCAGGAAAAACAAAAGCCGTTTTTTATTCTCTCCTAGCTTGTTAAACCTTCACAAAGCAAAACCCAGAACAGACAGCAGTTTTGTTGTTGTTAAGTGCCGTCGAGTCGCAGTCGACTCATGGCGACCCTCTGGATAGCTATCCTAAATTGTGTTCGGTCTTCAGTCAGGAAGATATCTTTACAGCTTCTGACTCTCATTTCATGCGCAGCTACATCAGCAGTCAGACTTCCCGAGGGCTTTGATCCAACCACATCATAAATGCTGGCTTTACTCTGAAAAGTCTTCAGCTCTTCCCCAGTAGCTAGTTGAGTGCCTTCCGACCTGGGAGTCTCATCTTCCAGCACCATAGCACAATTTGTTTTGTTGTAACTATCCATTGGGTTTTCATGGCAAGATACAGAAGTAGATTGCCGGGCCTTCCTTCCGCGCAGTTTAAGTTTGGTGTTGTTGCCGTTGTCACAGAAATGTGATCCTCCGCCGTCAACACTATCCCAATTCTGCTGCTGCCCAGATGGGTGGTTTGTCTTCGTCTGGCACCTCAGCTGAGACCTGTCCATCTTGGGAGACCCTGCCAGTAGTTAAACTACCGATAGCTTAGCTCTCAGCATCACTGATGCACGCAAGCCCTCACAGCACAACAAGCTTTTAGGGAAAACAAAATCAGCTTTACTTCAGTCTCAGCTTGTTAAACCTCCACAAGCTGGTTCTCCCGGTCCTTCCTCCAGCATCAATTAAAGTTCCTACTTCAGAACTACTTTGCACTTGGCTTGCCTCTCCCCCTCCTGCAGCCTGCTGGGTTCTTAACTTCTCCCTGTGAGCTACACCCTCCCAGCCCTGAATTCTGGGCTGCAGACTCTCTTAAAGGGGACTGTTGATAATCCTTTGGGGAGGGACAGGTAACATTCTATAAACTCCATCATGCTGAGTAAGTGAGAAAATGATAGTGGGAATACTTAAAAAAAGGATTTGCTTAAAAGGCGTTGTAGATTTTTAAAAAAGAACTTTAGATAGGCCAGAATAATATTTATCTTTTAAAGCTGTGATCAACATTATTGGCACTCTTGCATTTTAGGTATGTTGTGTACCATATCTTAAGAAATAATTGGAAATATTCCAACTGAATGTCATCATAATATTTTAATAGCATGTTCAAAAGGTATATAAACAAAAAGAAAAGATGTTTGTGCAACTTAGACATAGCAATTTCAAATCAAGGGGAGGAGCACATAAAAAACAAACAAACTATGTATCCCAATATGAAAGAAACAGGCTATGGTAATATCCAGCATATATATACATTACAGCACTTCACGTGGAGACTCAATGCTGGCTTCTAAGAAGCGAACATTAATAAAAGTCAGCAGCTGGGTGGGCTCATAAAAAATATACGAAACCAACTGGTACTTTACCAAACATTTACATGCATGTTTCAAGAAAAAAAGCCCACCCAATTGTTGGATCCCAGGGCATTGTAGGAGGAACTCTCTACGGCATCGCTGGGTATCCTTGGTTAAATCAAGATATATGTGAACCAATAACCCACGAAATAATAAATTCCATTTATGAAAGAATAACTTAAGAAGCCACTCGTTATAACAATGCAAAGGTTATAATCAATGTAGAGGGAACTGGAGTTTCCTCTTGAGATGACCTAACAAAGCCAAAACATTAAAGACATTAATTTGCTCATCCCCGATTTTTGCTGCCGACACTGATTTCTTACCCTCAGGCAGATAATCCAACTTCACAACAGGTGGAATCATTTCAATTGGAACAGACAAAGTCACCATCAAATATGCTCTGAACATATCCCTTACCGATGTTGTAGTTACTAGAGGAAAATTTATAAGTCTCAGATTATTAGCGTGGGATAAGTTCTCTAAATGTTCCAGTTTAGTATTAATAGAACAAAGTTCTTAATAAATGATACAGACTGTTCTTCCAATAAGGCAACTTTTGTTTGAAGTTCTAAGACCTCAACTTGAACTGTAGAAACCTTAGTCCCAGCTTGCTCAATTTCCACCGAGTTGTTTTGAACTTTAACTGCCAGTGAGACCTGAGGTAACAAGGCTTCCCCAAACAAGACAATAGCATGCCATATGGTCTCTAAGGTAAAATTCACTGGTCCCACAAGAGAGAAAGAAACAGTTTCACCTGATTGAGTCAATACTGCTTCCATTCGTGCTTTCGAAACACTTCCCAGAAGAGCGGCCACTACCACAGCTGACCTTCCACCCAGTAGCACTGAAGGAGTCACATGATGAGGTTATTCCAGGGCAGAGAGAGTGTCAGTCCTCGCAGCACCAAAGCCTGACCTTTGGTTCAAAGGAATCCCCCTCTCCCAAGGAGGACCTCAGCTGCAGGCTGTCTACAGGAGACTGTTGAAAACACGCCACCTTCAGTGTTGATCGCAGATCAGGGGAGAGAGATAAACACCTTGAAGCAGTCGCCAAGCTCTCTGGTCCCAGCAAAACTCGCCAGCAACTCTAGCCCCAGCAAAACTCCCCCAAACCCACTGAATATCGAGGTAGCCATCGAAGAAACAAATCGAGAGGTCCACAGACCACTGCAGACACAAGCATAGAGATGCCAGGGACTTGGGAAGGCTGCAAAAGCCCTTTACCTTTACGCTTCTTCCCCATAGTGGAAAACAGATGCTTCACTGGAGCTTAACCAACGCCATCTTGACTCCTCCCTCAGTATAAGGGCATTCAAAGTATGTTTTTGGTTTATATTGACAACTTGCTTATCAGTCGATGGGATAATTTGGAATCTTTCAACTCTGCCTGTTGTTTACTTACAGGCACCAGGGCTACATTTATTGCAACCTCTTTATCGGAATGGCCTAATCTTGGTTTGATAGTATATGTCAGAGATACATTATTCCGAACCAAGTGCTCTGGGGCAGCTGTTGGCTTTCCCCCAATATCTAGTTTAAAAGCTGCTCTATCTATTTTGTAAAGGTTAGTGCCAGCAGCTTGGTTTCACCTTGGTTAATGTGGGGAGGTCCATCCTTCTGGAAAAGACCCTCCTTTCCCAGAATGTTACCCACTTCCTTACAAATTTAAAGCCCTCTTCCATGCACCTTTGTCTTATCTATGCATTGAGACTTCGGAGCTCTACCTGCCTCTTTGGTCCTGCATGTGAAACGGGAAGCATTTTTGAGAATGCTATCCTGGAAGTCCTGGATTTCAACTTTCTACCTAAAAGCTTAAATTTGGCTTCCAGAACCTCTCTCCCATATTTTCCTAAGTCATTGGTGCCAACATATACCAAAACAGCTGGTTCCTTCCCAGCGCTATCTAAAATCCAATCTAGGTGATATATGAGGTCCACCACTTTCACACCAAGCAGGCAAATGACCAGGTGATCCTCAAGCCCACCAGCTACCCAGTTATCTACAAAAGAGAGAAGAGAGGTACACATTTTTAGTCAACAGCACCCCAAGCACTGATGCTCCCTGCTACCCTCAGACCTCATTTCCAGTATTATCTGCTAGAGCAAGGCAACTTTGTAGAGAGGGTTTGCTGTATCTGGTTAAGTGAGAGTTGTGGCATGGTGACAGCCAGGGTTGGAATCATACTCCTGCTTTGCAAAACTGAAAGGAAATCAATGCAATGCAATGCAATGTGTACCGTTGAGTCAATGCTGACTCCTGGCAACCCATCAACTCCTGGGTTTTCTTGGCAAGGTGTGACCAGAGGTAGATTGCCAGGCCTTTCTTCTGAGGCAGTGGAGGGTTAAGTGACTTGCCCAAGGCCACAAGAAGTGCTAGTGGGAATCAAACCCTAGACTCTTGATCATTTGTGGGAAAAAAGATGTCCTGTACTTCTGAGCCTTGTTTTAGCAGCAGCTCTTTGGCTGCAACATATTTTGGCTTAATATGTCAATAAACCTGATTGCAGAGTACAGTGTACATGCAATACGTATGCCACAGTGATGAGTGTGGCATGCATTTGGAAGAGAGGGGTTCTAACTTTCTGCCTGTAGCACTTGGCTCTCGGTGGGGCCTGCCAGATGACTGATACATCCATCCCCATATGAGTGCCATCTAGGATACCTTGCCCTCTGACCAAATGGCTGAATTGTACAGCAAACAGCGTACCTATCCTAATGACTGCCAGACCCTGACACAGTATGACACAATTTTGGCTTGTGTGTATGTGTCTATGAGGAGGTGATCTCTGGTAGACAGGCAGAGCACACCTGCCATTTTCATTGTTTACTGCCTACCTCACATGTGTCATCCCTCAGCTGGATAGCTACCCATAAGGTGCTGGAATACATGGCTGAAAAAAGGTTTTCACTTACTTCACCAGGGCCATCTGGATCTTTTATCACACCCTCCATGCTGCAGTGTGAGGCACCCAATGGCCACCAGACCAGCAGAGCCTTCTCTCATTTGAGAGAGCACCAGGCACATCAGGAGGTCACACTCTGCATCAGAGGAATTATGGGCCTGATATTCAGCAGTGGCGGCTAGCTGTGGCTGCTGAATGCTAGACTCAGATTTCAATGCTGGGCCTTATCCAGCCACTGGTATTGAATAGAAACATAGAAACATGATGGCAGAAAAAGACCACATGGCCTATCTAGTCTGCCCTACCATATCAACTACAATAGTCCCCCTTATTACTTTTAGAGATCCTCCATGTTTGTCCCATGCTTTTTAGAATTCAGATAACTGCCCTCGTGTCCACCACCTCCACTGGGAGACTATTCCATGCATCTACCACTCTTATCATAAAGAAATATTACTCCCGAGTCTATCCCCTTTCACTCTCATGTTATGTCCCCTCATAGCAGAGCTTGCCTTCAATTGAAAGAGACTCTCCTCCTGTGCATTTATGTCACAGAGGTATTTAAATGTCTATCATATCACCCGTATCCCACCTTTCCTCTAAAGTTTACATATTAAGATCTTTCAGTCTGTCCTCATATGCTTCATAATGAAGACCACTAACCATTTTAATAGCTACCCTCTGCATCGACTCCAACCTGCTTATATCTTTTTGCAAGTGCGGTCTCCAGAATTGCACACAATATTCCAAATGAGGTCACACTAGAGAATTATACAAAAGCATTATCTCCTCCTTTTTTCTGCTGGCCATTCCTCTCCCTATATACCCAAGCATCCTTCTGGCTTTCACAGTCACCTTTTCTACCTGTTTAGCTATTTTAAGATCATCGCTAATAGCTTTGACCTGGTGAAAAGCGGTATATAAATATGGCTAAATAAAAATAAATAAATCAGGCACAATTAGGTCTAGGTCCCACTCTTCTTTTGTGGACAGAAGTACCTCACCCCCTATACTGCACAGCTCCTTTGGATTTTTGCAGCCTAAATGCATGACCCTGCATTTTTTAGCATTAAATTTCAGCTGCCATATTCTAGACCATTCTTCAAGTTTAGCTAGATCCCTCCTCATGTTATCTACTCTTTCCTGGGTGTCTACTCTATGGCAGATTTTAATATCATCTGCAAACAAGCAAGCCTTACCCGACAGTCCTTCCACAATATCACTAACAAAGATTTTAAACAGAATCAGACCAAGGACAGATCCCTGTGACACACCACTGGTAACCTCAGAGTGAGCTCCATTTACCTGTACCCTTTGTTACCTCCTACTCAACCAATTTCTAACCCAATCAGTAACTTTAGGGTCCATCCCTAGAGTACTCAGTTTGTTTATAAGTCGCCTGTGTGGAACGGTATCAAAGGCTTTACTGAAAAGGTGGGCTGGCATCATTGTGCTTCACAAAGAGGGGGGGGGGGTGAGATCCTAAATGATATGGTTTGTACCTTCCCATTTCTCTCAATGTTGATGTTTAAATATCTGCTATAATATTGGTGGGCCAAGTGAACAAGGTGCTGGATCGTCTGGTTCACCTGGACCATTCAGGGTTTATTCTGTGCTCCAGGCCTTGATCACTCCACATTTAGATTTTTGCAATTGCATTTTGCAAGGTTTGCCTAAGAAGACAATTAATCAGCTTCAAATGGCTCAGAATGTTGCAGCCCAGATCATTTATAAGTCCCATAACATACATCACATCACCCCAATACTTTATAATTTTCATTGGTTACCAGTTACAGGTAGGATCAAATATAAATCACTAACAGTAGTGGCCAAAAAATTAAGGCAGGTATCTTTTTCTACAATTTATTGTTAAATAATGCACTGTGGAGATGTCACACGTGCTTACTTATTTAATCAGCATGGCGATTAGTCACACCATGCGTCTGGCGTCCATTTTAGTTTACTTACACTCTGTAGTAGGTTTCTTGGATGAAGTTTTGAAATTTTACAACTAGGAAAAGATTGAAAGTTACATGTAACAAGATGGGTAGAAAGTGTGATATTAATGACTTTGTAAAGGGACAAGTTGTCACACTCCTTGCTGAATGATATTCGCAATGTGCTATTGCAAAACATTTGCATATATCAAGGTGTGCAGTTCAGAATGTTCTGAAATCAGGTGGCTGTACACATCGTTCGAAATGTGGGCGCAGACGGATAACTACTGGACGAGATGACCGATTCCTCAAAAGCATTATTACATCTAGTCCACATAATTCATCTCAACGTGTGGCTCAGTTAGCTAATGATCGAGGAATAAAGATAAGTGCTAGATCTGTCCAACGACGGCTTGTGGATGAATTCAAACTCGTGGCCAGAAGACCTGCCAAGAAGCCTATGATGACCAGGAAACAAATTGCTGCCCGCATACAGTTTTGTAGCAAGATGAAAGACAAATTTGCTGAATGGTGGGAGAGGGTAATGTTCACAGATGAAAATACATTTCAACAAGCGCATGGGAGTGGTTACAACTACGTCCATCAACCAGCAGGTGAGAGACTAAATCCAAAGTACACGATCAAGACTGTTAAACACCCACCATCGGTCATGGTATGGGTTGGTATCTCGGCGAATGGACGATGTGGCCTGCACATTTTTGAGAAAGGTGAAAGAGTAAATGCTGCAAAATACATATCCGTGCTGAATAGTAAAGTTAAAATACACATGAATGTTTCTGGCACAACTATATTTCAGCAGGACTCGGCACCGTGCCACACTGCAAAAACAGTCAAAAAATGGTTCGTGGACAACAAGATCGAACTGCTACCAAGTTGGCCATCAAACTCTCCGGATCTCAATGTAATTGAAAACTGCTGGAATCTTATGAAGAAAAAGGTGGCAGCACACCGTCCAACTTCAAAGCAGATTTAAAGGACATACTCAAGCATCTATGGGTCAACAAAATCACTCCGGCATTCTGTAAAACGCTAGTTAACAGTATGCCTACAAGAATCCAGGCTGTGCTGAAAAATCATGGACACTCTATCAAATATTGACACATATATTGTTTCCTGAATAAAACTTTGAAAATGACATATATCTCTTTGGTTCTTAAAGCTTTTGACCATGAAAGTGACATAGTCACACATATATACTCTATATACGGTCACACGTATATAGTCACTGCTTAGCCTGTATATAGCCTGCGTAGCCTGTATATAGTTACTTAAATGAGTAGCCAAGCTACTGCGTAACCTGTACATAGTTTTCCCAGTTAATCTAAGTTGCAAAACCTGTTCTTTGTAAGTACAGTACGGGCGCTGCCTGCACTGTACAAATTTGCTGTTGACTGTAAACCGAGCTGATTTTAAAGAGCGCGGTATAGAAAAGACTTTAAATAAATAAATAAAACGCGTACTTTTCTAATAAAATTCTGATATTTTGAACTCTGCCTTAATTTTTTGGCCACTACTGAATGATCTCCTTTAAACTCCTGAATAACATTGCCCTATCATATCTCTCTTCTCTGATTAACACTCCTTCCTCTGTCCTGTCAGATAATGGCGTTCTTTTCTTTTTTTCGTTCAGCAGTCGTTTGATTTGTATTGTTCACCACTTTTATGCTCCAGCCTAGGCGGTATATCAAGTAAATTTATTTATTTATTTATTTATTTATTTACAATTCTTATATACCGCACTATTTATGATCAGCGCGGTTTACAAAGAACAACAACATCCGACACTATACAAATGTCTGGTCATTACATTGAACAGGGAATGAAACTTGGAGAGAGGGGGCAACTATATACATAGGAAGTTAATAGGGGAGGAACCTGTTTGGTGTTTACATATTTGAGGACGAGCTATACGAGGGTTCAAATGAATAAAGATAAAGATAAAACACACCCACTAATGAAAGAATCAGAAGAGGATGTACACAAAACACCATAATAGTCCCTTCTGACTTTTGTAATACAAACCAATCTACAAGTAATAGGCATTTGCTTACGTTGCTCCCATTCTCTGGAATGCACTACCAGAAAAATTAAGATCTATTTTGTTTTTTTTAGTGACCCTGCTACCTCTGGGTTTTCTTGGCAATGTGTCATTGGAAGTAGATTGCCAGGCCTTTTTTTCCCAAGGCAATGGAGGGTAATTAAAACCTATTTGTTCATTGAACACTACGGTAACATTCTTGACAATAATGAAATTTATCTGACCTAGCAATAATTTACTTAGGTTCCTATTTTCACTCCAGCAGTCCCTTATATTCCCTTATAGTTACTGCAGAATTAAACTAGAGTAAATCACACTTGTAAATATATTGTCTGTAAAATATGTTACCTGTAAATAGTTTACTTACAGTTTAATGTATCATCATTGTTCTAAGTTTTAATGTATCATGGTTGTTCATTGTAAACCACCTTTGATCTTGGGAAGGGGCGGTATAGAAAAAAACCTTATAAATAAATAAAATTCCAGAGATGATAATGTGAGGAGGATTTTGAATCTAGTGTGGGTTGCTTGAGGTGAGAAGCCCACACTGTTCCTTCATCGATACAGAAAAAAACCTTGATCAGGTCATTTGGGCCTTTATGTTTTGCATATTGGCGAGAAGGGGTTCAGTCTGGGGTTTTGAAATGGGTTGGTGCCTTATATGGTTCCCTAAGGCCTGTGTTAAAGTAAATGGGGGCTATTCTGACTTCTCCACTGTGGGTCAGGGTACCCGGTAGGGTTTCCCATTCTCCCCACTTCTCTTTGTTCTCTCAGTGGAACCTTTGGCAGTGAGAGTGCAGAACATTATGGATTTGCAGGGCATTGAAGTGAGTAGGGTAGCTTTTTCCCCATGACATTCTTTTTACGGTGTCCCAACCATTGATCACCCTTCTAATTTTACAGCGGGCGATGAGGTAATATGGGCAGCTTTTGGCTTTAGGGTAAATATGCAGAAGTCGGAGGTGCTGCCCTTGGTGATGCCATGGGGTTGGAGAAATGCTTGCGGACCAAGTTTCCATTTAAGTGGGCTGCCTCTGGAATTTGAAATCTTGGGTTGTGGATTACCAAGGATCCAGCAGGGATGTTCTGGTCAATTATCTGCTTGTGCTGGAGAGGATGGAGTAAGATTTGGAGCAATGGTCTCAATATCATAGCCACAGATAGCCACAATAAAAATGGTGGTTTTCCCCATGTGCTATGTTTGTTCCAGGTACTGCTGATAGCCATCCCAGAGTGGGCATTTAGGTGACTACAGAATAAGGTATTCCTTGGCTGGTACGAGCAGCCCTGTCGCAGTCCAGGAGGAAGGATGGTTTGGCGGTCCCCAATTTCAAACAATATTCCATATTGTCGTGCTAGACCAGTCCAGACAAGTGAGTTGTGTTCCCCTACCAGCAGACTGATGGAGACAAAGAACCAATGAAAAGCCAGGTTTCAATGACATCACTCCCATGCCTCTATTCACCTCAGCCTCCAAAGGGCCCTTCAGGAGTAAGCAACAGTAGAAAGCTGTCTGTTAAAGATGAACCTGCAGAGCCAAGTATAAAAATCATAGCGGACCCAAAGGAACCATAGCAGAAGAACAAAGCAAATAGAATTTCAAGGGCGGGCCTGGACTAGTCTAGCAGGTCTCAAGGAAAGAGCATTAACTGGTAAGTAAAATATCACCTGCCATATCGTCCTGCTAGACCAGTCCAGACAAGTGGGATGTAGCAAAGCTACAATTCCACTGGGCGGGAAGACGACACAGCAGCTCACACAACCTCAGAGCCAAAAGCTGTGTGTACATCCAAATGGCAATGCTCAACAAAAATGGAAAGAGATGCCACGTTAGAAACAAAGAAACATGACGACAGAAAAAGACCACATGGCTTATCTAGTCTGTCCTTCCTTATCAACCATTACAACAGTTCCCTTTGTTCCTTTAGAGATCCTCTGTGTTTATCCCATGCTTCTTTGAATTCAGATACTGTCCTTATCTCTACCACCTCCACTGGGAGACTATTCCACAGATCCACCACTCTTTCCGTAAAGAAATATTTCCGCATATCACTCCTGAATCTATCTCCTTTCACCCTCATCCCATGTCCCCTCATAGCAGAGCTTGCTTTCAATTGAAAGAGGCTCTCCTCCAGTGCATTTATGCCTCAGAGGTATTTAAACATTTCAATCATATCACCTCTATCCCTTTCCTCTAAGGTATACATATTAAGATCCTTAAGTCTGTCCTCATATGCTTTATAATGAAGACCACTAAACATTTTAGTAGCCACCCTCTGTACTGACTTTAGCCTGTTTATATCCTTTTGAAGGTGCGGTCTCCAGAATTGCACACAATACTCCAAATGAGGTTGCACCAAAGACTTATACAGAGGCATAGCACCTCCTTTCTTCTGCTGGCCATTCTTCTCCGTATGCACCCAAGCATCCTTCTAGCTTTTGCTGTCGCCTTTTCTACCTGTTTAGCTACTTTAAGATCATCAGACACAATCACAACTAGGTCCCGCTCTTCTTTAGTGGACAAAAGTACTTCATCCCCTATACTATATTGCTCCTTTGGATTGCTGCAGCCCAAATGCATGACCTTGCATTTTTTAACATTAAATCATAGCTGCCAAATTCTAGACCATTCTTCAAGCTTAGCTAGATCCCTCCTCATGTTATCTACACCTTCCTGGGTGTCTACTCTATTGCAGATTGTGGTATCATCCACTAAGAGGCAAACCTTACCCGACAGCCCTTCTGCTATATCACTAACAAAGATGTTAAAAAGAATCAGACCAAGGACAGATCCCTGGGGCACACCACTGGTAATCTCCTGCTCCTCAGAGTAAGCTCCATTTACCTGTTCCCTTTGTCGCCTCCCATCAACCAATTTCCAACCCAAGCAGTAACTTTAGGGTCCATCCCTAGGGTGCTCAGTTTGTTTACAAGTCGCCTGTGAGGAACGGTGTCAAAGGCTTTACTGAAATCTAAATACACCACATCTAGGGCTCTCCCTCGGTCAAATTCCCTGGTAACCCAGTCAAAGAAATCAATCAGATTTGTCTGACAAGACCTGCCTCTGATGAATCCATGCTGCCTCAGATCCTGTAATCTGCTGTACTCCAGAAACGTCACTATTTTCTCTTTCAGCAGCGTTTCTGATAATTTACTCGCCACCGAAGTTAAACTGTAGTTTTCAACCACATCCTTACTTCTGCTTTTGTGTAAAGGGACCACGTGTGCCTCTCTCCGGTCCTTTGGCACCACTCCAGACTCCAACAAGGCACTGAAAATGTCAGTCATGGAGCTGCTAGAACGTCTCCAAGTTCCTTCAGTATTCTAGGGTGTATCCCATCCATCCGGTCCCATCACTTTGTCTACTTTTAAGTTTCTCACGAACACAATCTTCTGAAAATTGTTCATGATGCCCCTCGCTTCTGTTCCTGTTTGTTGGTGTTTTCTGAGATCCTGCTCCTGTTTCTTCATCTGTGAACATAGAACAGAAATATTTGTTAAGCAATTCCGCTTTATCCTCATCAGCTTCTACATATTCATCCCCTTCTCCCTTGAGTCTGACAATACCACTTTTGCCCTTCCTCTTCTAACATATCTGAAAAAATGTCTTATGCCCCATTTTATTGCATTGGCTATTTCCTCCTCTTTTTGAATCTTTGCTTTCCTGACTACTTTGCTAGCTTCTCTAAGTTTTTCCAAATATAGATGCCTATCTTCCTCTCTCTGTGTTCTCTTGTATTTCATGAAGACCTCCTTCTTTTGCTTCACCTTTTCAGCTTTTTCTTTCGAAAACCATAGCGGTCTCCTTTTCCTTTTACCTTTATTTACAATTTTAACAAAAAGGTTGGTTGCTCTTAAAATATCCCCCTTCGCTCTGCCGAGGAGGACACTTGTGCTCAAGTAGCATCGGCGTGCAAACCCTCCGGAACCGGCTAGTTCCGCAACAGATATGCCGAGGCAATGGTCTCCTTAATCTAGCACCCTAAAACTGACTTGGCCACCGCACACTCTTGTGCAGGCCAGCAAACATCCCAAAAAGATGGTTGGACTTATGAAGGGAATTCATAACCTCCACGTACCGAAGAAGCACCCTCTGGACATCTACAAGGCGAAGATCCTCATCCTTCCTCCAACACTGCTCCTTAGAGGAGGAGGACTGGCAGACCACCTGGTTCATATGAAGAGGAGAAATCACCTTAGACAAGTAGGAAGGCACAGGCCAAATGGAAACGGCCTCTTTAGAAAAGACAGATAAGGATCTCAGCAAAGCAGAAATTTGCCTTGTGGCACAAATCGCAATCAAGAAGACCATCTTGAGCATCAACTCCTTGAAGGTAGCATGCTTCAACAGCTCAAAAGATGCTGCCATCAGGGCCTTGAGCACCAGAAACAAATCCCAGGAAGGGATCACAAACTGGAGGAGAAGACGCAGATGCCGAACCCCCTGGAGAAAGCGCAAGATGTCCGAGTGCAAGGCTAGAGATTTGCCAGCCAATGGACCTTGGAAACAGGCCAAAGCTGCCACCTGAACTTTCAGGGAGCTAAAGGAAGGGCCTTCTCCAGGCCGTCTTGTAAAAAAGCTAACAGAGAGGGCACCTTGGCCGATTCAGGAGACAATTGCCAAGCGCTGCACCATTGTTCAAAGAGGCACTAGATACGCACCTATGCCAGCTTGGTAGACCTCCTCCTGACCCCAAGAAGAGTAGAGACCACCGCTGGAGAGTAGACCTTAAGTGCTAGCCATCTCCTTCCAAAAGCCAAGGTGTAAGTAAGAAGTGAACCGAAAAGGAGGCACCTGCAGGAGCCACATCAGGTCTCTGAACCATGCCTGCTCGGCCAATCTGGCGCTACCAGAACAATCCTGCCTGGGTGGCATTTTATACACCTAAACATACACCCCACCAGGGGCCATGGAGGTGCTGACTTGGCCAAGGCTGGGTCAGGGCATTGATGCCATCGGACTCCATCTCCATCCAGCGACTGAAGAAGCAGCAAACATTGGCATTGGTGGGTTGCCATCAAATCCATTTCAGGCCAATCCCAGTGTCGCAAAATCAACTGAAATGCCTCCTGACTCAACTCCCATGATCCTGGATCCAGAGTGTGCCAGCTGAGGAAATTTGCTTCCACAATGTCCACCCTGGCAATGTGCTGAGCTGACAAGGCTAGAAGGTGCTTCTCTGCTCAGGCAAAGAGGAAAACCATCTCTAGAGCTACCCCGGCACTCCTCGAGCTGCCTTACTGATTGACATTAGACACCGCCATGGTGTTGTCTGAAAACACTCGAACTGCCCGGCCCTCGAGCAAGGGCTGGAAACACAGAAGAGCCAACCTGATGGCCTTGCCTCGAGGAGGTTGATGGACCACACTCCTTCTCTGTGGTTCCAGTGGCTCTGGGCCTTGTCAATGGACTCCCCAATCCAAGACACAGCCATCTGTTGTCAGGAGGATTCAGGAGAAATCATCCAGCGGCAAGCCCATCCTCAGATGACAGGACTGCTGCCACCACCGCAGGCTGGACTTCACCATCAATGGGAGCAGGAGCCTGTGCTCGAACTCCTGAGAACTCAGGGACTACCAAGCCAGCAAGGACCACTGGAACCATCACTTGTGAGGACACATCCATGGCATCATGTCTACGGTCGCCACCAACAATCCAAGGAACTGAAGATAATCCCAGACTTTGGAAGCTCATGGCACACCAAACAGCTCCAGGCAATCCAACCATCATTGACTTTCTCCTCCGACAAGAAATCTCTGCCCACTCGAGTGCCAAAATGTATTCCCAGAAACTCCAGGAACTAAGAAGGCAACAGTTGGCTCTTTCCCTGATTGATCACCCAGCCAAGGTTTTCCAAAAAAAAAGACACCACTTGGGACACCAGATGAGCCAGTCAACCAGATAGGGATGGACACAGATCCCTCGGCACCGAAGCTGCCACCACCATGACCTTGAAGAACGTTCTTGGGTGGTGGATAGCCCGACAGGGAGGGCAGCAAACTGAAAGTGAGAGTCAAGCAGGGCAAATTCCAGAAACTTTGCTGATCCGCCTGACTCGGGATATGGAAATACACCTTGGCCAATAACTTCCCTTGGCTCACTGCTTGAATCATGGAGTGCAAAGTTCCCATCCAAAAGCACAGGATGTGCAAGTGCTCGTTGACCCCCTTGAGGTCCAGAATGGGCTGGAAGGAAGTCTTTTTTTTTTTTTGGTAACCCAAAATAGATGGAGCATCTGTCCTTGCCCCTTTATTTATTTATTTATTTATTTATTTAAAATAAATAAAATAAATAATAAACCCGAGTCCATTCCTGAAAGCAAAGGCAAAGCCTGCATCCAACTGGAGGAACCGGGGAAAGGACTCCCAAACCTTCAATGCGAGGACCAGGCCCACATGCTTCATGAAAGAACCGAGAACAAGCCCAAGCCCAAAAGCAGAGTTGAAGGAGGGAGGGGTTTTTTGTTGGTTTTTTTAGCAGGTTGGTTATGATGAGAGACCTCCAGGGATCTATCCAGTGAGCTCTTGGTTGACGGATGGAGGCTGACGAGAGAGGGGCACCAGTTCGCTTCAGAGGCCCCTAGGACCTGTCTTTGAGAAAGTGATAAGATTTTGTCTCTCCCAGGTCCTTCACCAGTTTCTCCAAATCAGCTCCAAAAGCAGCTTTCCCTTAAAAGCCAGGTGGGCCAACCGGACTTTGGAAGATGTATCCGCTGCCCAGTGCAAGAGCCAAATCCAGTGCTGTGACACTGTAGTCCCTGGCCGCCAAAGTACCAAGTCATCTCATATATGGCATCAGAAAGGAATGCCTCAGTTGATTCCAAAGGAGGGATAGAAACATCCGGTGGAAGAGACAGAATCCACTGGAGCAGGGCTCGGGATGTCAGACCTGCACATACTGCAACTGAAGATAGAAGCCACTGCAGCAAACTGGTTCTTCAATATGAATCCATTATTCAGTTCAGAGTATCTTTTAAGGCCAAACCGCCTTCCGCAGGAATGGTGGTCCATCTGGTAACTGCTGTGATCTGCATATCTACCTTGGAAATATCAATCACACAACACACTCCCTCTCCAGGAGTGCATGCATTTTCTTGTACACCCTTAGCCTTTTAGATAGGGAGTTGGAGTAATCCTGCTCTGGCCAAGCAGGCCCATGAGTACCTCTGGGAAGGCAGTAGTGGATTTCCAAACCCCTTGCAGGAGCAAATGCATCTTCAGTTCCTGCTCTGTGACTGGAGCCTCTACCAAGCATGAAGCAGATAAGACCCTGGGATCAACACCACCAGTTCCTACTCCTGGAACAGACAAATAACATCAACCTCTGAAGACAAGAGTACTTCTTTATCGACATCAGACATCTCAATTCAAGCCACAGGACCCCATCCCAGGGGGGGTGGGACTGCGCCCCTGCCAGAGATGCTTTGCCATTAATCGAAGAAGGCCTCCACTCTCAGCCTGCCCCCACGAGCCTCCATGCAGGGGAAACAAAAAGCCACAGGGTCTGCATGTCCACACCGGAATGACCAGGCCTGCTGCAAAGGGAAAGAATTCCAGGGAGAACAGTCCAGACTCCAGAAGCTCTCCTCATGGAAATGACCCCCTCCCCCCCCTACACTCAGGGGCATAGTCACCATCAATCCCCTAGAGGATGGGGAGAGGCCCACAGCACGGATGCTAGATCCTCTGGCCAGCTGAATATCCTTACCCATAGCGCTATCTGCCACTTCCTGCCCTGACTATATATAAAAAATCTCCTCAAGGAGCCAGTAATATCAATAGAAAAACAAAAACCCCAAAAAGGCACAATAAGAACTGTCAAAACAAAAAAACAAAAACAGACAAAATATAACATGAACGTGAGGAATCAGTGGACTTAGGTAACAAACTGCCTGTCAGTAAAGAGGAAAAAACAGACCTCAGCAGCCCTCCAGCCAATAACATGGAGAGATCAAGTCTATCAAAGGACACCACAAAGTCACAGGTGCCACAAAGAGTGATAAGACTCAGCCAACATCAAAGGTCGTAAAAAACCTCTAGTACTCACGGCAGAAACAGTCCAGTACTAATATAGTCCCAGTCCAAAGCAAATGTGATCAAAAAAGCAGTGTTGCAACATGACAGTATATAGTAACAAAACAATAGTGCAAACTGAAGCACAGACTGAAAAAACGTATCTGTGATCCAGGTCAGTGAGCAAAACCAAGAGGGCAGAAGTGGAAGGAGCCCCGACATCCGATGTTTCGCCTTGCGGCTTCCTCAGGGAGCTCCAAGGTGCACTATCAAAACGTTGCACTATCCTAAAAAAAGAAAACAGAAAACACTGAATTATAGATCAAATTATTGTGCCTCGTTGGTGTTTTTGTTTTTCTATTGATACTTCCTGCCCTGAGGCAGGCAAGGATGGGCTGACAGCATGCCCTGGCTGAGAAAGGGTGAGTAGGCTTAGAAGCAGAATCCAGAAGCTGGAGATGAGGCACCATGCTTGCCAAAGCCAAACAACGTCACCTGGAAGAAGAATAACAGTTAAGGCAAGTGTCACAACAGTGTGTGCTAAGGATGTGGTGGCCCGAAGGACGCACATTAACTTTGTTTTTACTACAGCGCGCATTACAGGCACTAGGGTAGGAGTGTGCGGTGGAACTGCTTGGGTGGAATATGCGCAAGAACTACACAACTGCCAGGTGCACAATAGAGAAAACACATGCAGAAAATGATGGGACACCCCCCACCACTGAATACCAGCAGTCTACCCTGAATGCTACAGACTGAATCAGGAGCCCCAAATAAGGACAATGATAAGGTCAAGCCTTGGCACTCAGTCCGAGAGCCCCAGGCAGAGAATCCATGCCGGGCCCAGCTCTACTCCCCTGGAACTGTTTGGCTGGCTTTGCAGCATTGCGCATAAGGTGGCTGGCAGGCAGATCCCTCTGAAAGCCTTCCGCAATCTTCAAGAGAGAGCAGGGGGGACAGAGGATGAGGGAGGGGGTGTTGAGGTTGTGTGAGGCAGTCATACTCTTCCAGATCCTTCCAATTTCTGGCTGCTCAACAGGCCCTTATCCAGGGTAAAAGCGTGGAGTTAAACCAATTTTCCCTCCTCCTATGGCTACCGAAAAGACCGTAGTCTAGTGGAGCCTCCCACATCATGCTCTAGTGAGAGATCAACCCACAGGCTGTTGCTCATGAGCATTTTAAATCAATCTTTTCCTCTCAAATCCTCTTAATTTTCTTCATAGAAGAGAAAATCCTTCCACCATCTGCTGGAGACAAAGAAATACTGAAGGGACCTTTGGTGGCTGAGGCGAATAGAGGCATACTACATAAAGAAAAAGGATCCCACCTGTTTGCATCCCCTCCAACGAACATCATTCCCTTCATACTTATTTCTTTCTTTAAGCAGTGGCTTTTTTTCTGGCCACTCTTCCATAAAGCCCCGCTTTGTGGAGTGTATGGCTTAAAGTGGTCCTATGGACAGATACTCCTATCTCTGCCATAGATCTTTGCAGCTCCTTCAGTGTTAAACTTGGTGTCTTTGTAGCATCTCTGATTAATGCCCTCCTTGCCCGGGCTGTGAGTTTTGGTGGGCAGCCTTCTCTTGTCAGGTTTGTAGTGGTGTAGGTAACAAATGGTAAAATGGTCACTTTTTTCAGAGTATAAATTTGAATGTTAGTGTTACTCTGTACTATATCAAAGAAGTGTAGAGTATATCGTACTAGGACTCATGGCTATAGAGGTCTCAGAAACCATAGGCTGCCATTGTTTTTTAATCTGCAATGGACTAATGCCTAAATGCACATCAATGACCTCATTCTTAAACTGATAGCCAAAAATTATTTTTTATACAAAAATTTTGTCTGCTTCAACAAGATACACACTATTGTAGACCACATAGAAGAGCGACAGCCCGACATAATATGCTTCACAGAGACATGGCTCAACCCTACCGACAATGTACTACTCAACCAACTAGTACCGGACAACTACTCAGCGTACAACTGCCCACGCACCCACAAGCGTGGAGGAGGAGTCCTAATAATAGCAAAGACAAAACTAAAGTTCAAGACACATAGCTTCTCCAATACACAGCAATGTAACACAATCAGCATCAAGAACAAAAACATTACAATCTGCCTAACCTACAGAGCACCCAGAGCTCCACCCGACGAATTAGCCTGCACACTCGAAGAAGCCTGTGCTATAACAACAAATAACAAACCAGCGCTACTGATTGAAGACTTCAACCTCAAGTCCACCAATGCCAAAGACGCCGAGGCCTTCCTTCAAGCAATGACCTCACTTCAATTCACACAGATAATCAATGCTCCAACGCACAGACATGGATCATCTCCAGACCTCATCTTCGCATCCAATTACCTAACATCAAGAGACCTAATCTCTCCACCCACCATTACCCCAGTGCCATGGTCTGACCATTACTTAATCGAGACAAAGCTGCGATCTCAAGAGGACCAGACAAACGAAAGAACAAACATCCCCCACACACAAAGACGATTCAAGCATTTCGACAGGGACGAATTCATACAGGACACAACACAACACTTGAACATTACTACAGATGACCTGGAGGAACAAGTTTCCAGCTGGAACAGCATCTTAGCTAACGCCGCCAAACCATCTGGTGGCAGGCACAAGAAACACCACCACAACAGGAGACAAAACAAACCATGGTACTCAGCAAAAATACGACAGGAAAAGAGGGAGCTCAGGAAGATTGAACGGAGATGGAGAAAAAACAAAACAGCCGACCAACATCTTTAACTAACAAAACAAAAACAATACAATGAACACATCAACCAATCAAAGAGAGAATTCCACACAAACATGATAAATACTTCCATCAACAAGCCCAGAGAGCTCTTTGAAATAGTCAAGATCCTCACAAAAGAGCAAACAACAGAAGGGTAAGTACAAGTGGATCCACAGGAATTCGCCAACCACATCAAAGACAAATTTCACTCCACAGAGCGTACAACACCCAGTGGGACCACCAGGACAGACAGACACACCGAAACCTGGGGCACATTCTACTCTCCCTCAACAGAGCAGATATCTCACATCATCTCTACAATCAACACAAGCACTGCTCCTACAGACCCATGCCCAGTATCATGGGTCAAAGCCACCAAATCAAACTTCATTCACACCATACATAAAATAGTACACAACTCACTCACCCAAGGACTCATGCCAAAGCAACTAAAACTTGCCTCAGTAAGACCAATCACAAAGAAAACAACTCTCGACAAAAAAGATCCAGCAGCATACCGACCAATCTCCAGCATACCCTTCCTGGCAAAAATCATCGAAAAAACGGTACAACTACAACTCCAGGAACACATCGACAAACATGAAAACACTCGACGACAACCAACACGGCTTTCGTCCCAACCATGGAGTCGAAACGCTACTGATCTACCTCTTCGACAGCATCCTAAGAATAATTGACAACACCAGGAAGGGAATCAATGATCTTCATCGACATCTCCTCAGCCTTCGACACAGTGGACCACAACACGCTCCTGGAAAGACTAAAGAACACTGGTATACACGGTATCACACTGAAATGGTTCCACTCATACCTAACCGAAAGACAGCTACAGGTCAAGGTGGGACACAACACCTCCCGACCCATAAATGTCTGTCAAGGAGTACCTCAAGGATCCGCACTCTCAGCATTCCTATTTAACATCTACATCCAACCGATATGCAACATCATGAAAGAGAACAACATTCAATACACAATATATGCAGACGACATCATGATATACACCCCGATATCAATCGACAACCCGGACTTCTCCAAGATAACAGACTGCCTTACCCAAATGACGAGCTGGTGTCAAAAACAACCACCTCGCAATAAACTACAACAAGACCGAAGCTTTAATCATCACTCGGAACCAAAGCTTCATACACCCGCCAAATATCAAGATACAAAACACTACTATACCAATAAGATCAGAAGTGAGATACCTCGGTGTTACTCTGGACAATAAACTAAACCTCAAGCCACACAGACAAAACAATACAAAAAGTCTACTACAAGATGCAAATCATCAGGAGATTGAAACCACTCCTTGCTCCAGAACACTTTCGTACCGTCTGTCAAGCACTGATAACCCCAATACTGGACTTCTGCAATCCGATATACCTTGGACTACCGAAACAAGCTCTCAAACCACTCCAGCTAGCACAAAACACTGCAGCACGAATAATATCCGGTACTGCAAGACAGGACCACATCACACCTACCTTAAAGGACTTACACTGGCTCCCAATCGGTGCACGCATCAGATACAAAACTATCATAAACCTATTTAAGATAAATCAGCACACATCAGCCAACAGCCTACACACCCTCATTCAACCAGACACCAGCACTCGTCCTAGAAGAAAACAAACACACAACCGAGTCAGCACCCCAAGTGAATTCAAACACACACGCAAGGACACAACAGACAGAGCACTCTCTATGGCTGCTCCAACAATATGGAACAAACTACCGGACGACTTGAGGGCAACTACAGACCTCAAAGACTTTAGAAAACAGCTAAAAACCATGCTGTTCATAGAACACTATGGACACATCACATAACCTAAGAGAATGTATAACAGCACATGATACCGCCTGTATTGAAAATGTTTTGCAGCACCACTGTATATAGCACAGCAAGCACCAGATAGCGCAAATTCGAACCATCTCAGTGATACCAGAGTGCAGATTCGTAATACTCCCCTGATGAAACCAAAGTGGTGAAACGCGTGACATAGCGCATGAACAAGCGTCGGGAAACTACCATACAGATAAGCACTGGTTCACTGGTTTATTATATAGATATAAAAGCTTGCCAATGGAAATAACATATTGAAGCAGACAAAATTTTTGTATAAAAAATAATTTTTGGCTATCAGTTTAAGAATGAGGTCATTGATGTGCATTTAGGCATTAGTCCATTGCAGATTAAAAAACAATGGCAGCCTATGGTTTCTGAGACCTCTATAGCCATGAGTCCTAGTACGATATACTCTACACTTCTTTGATATAGTACAGAGTAACACTAACATTCGAGGTTTGTAGTGGTGCCATATTCTTTCCATTTTGTTATAAAGGATTTAATGGTGCTCCATGGGATATTCAGAATTTGGGATTTTTTTTTTTTTAACACTCAACCCTGATCTATACTTCACAACTTTGTCTCTGACCTGTTTGGAGTGCTTCTTGGTCTTCATGTTGCTTGCTTTGTGTTGTTGCAGATTCAGGGACCTTTCAGAACAGGTATATTTATACAGGCATCATATGACAGATCATGTGACACTGATTGTACACAGGTGGATCCTAATCAACTAATTATGGGACTTCTAAGGTTAATTGGTTGGACCAAATCTTATTTAGGGGTTTCCTAGCAAACAGGATGAATACATACGCCTTTTCCGTTTTTGCTTGTTTTGTTATATATACACACAAGGTATTTTATGGTCATTCCACTTCACCAATTTGGACTATAATGTTAGGTCAATTACCTAACATCCAAATGAACCTCCATTTTCAATCCAGGTTGTAATGTGACAAAATAGGACAAAACCCGAGGGGATGAATACTTTCACAAGGCACTGTATAGACTGACATGCTTAACCATGCCCAAACATGGGAAGGAAGATAGTGATGATGAAATTTGGGGTACATTTTGGGAGTGCGGATGAAAAGTGAAGGGGGCAAGTTTATGATGTTGTGATATTGCTCCTTTTTATTTGTAACCTGTGAGCAGGGACCTTGAGGCGGGGAGAAGAGGGAAGGGTTATGAATGGAATTCACTGTTGGTCTTCGTGGTTCGTACTACTCTTTCCTTTCCAATCGCTCTTTTCATGTTTCCCTCTCCTCCTCTGCCAGATGCCTACTCTCTCACTTGTGGTGTCTCATAGGGCTCTCCCCTTGCTACACTGATCCAGGATGCTGGTGTCACTGCTCACTACTATGCAGGATGACATCCTTCTTCTCTGGCACACTCATCCTTCCCAACAGGATCTCTCCCCCATCAATGCCTGCTTGGTTTGAATAGCTTCCTGATTGAATGACCATCTCTTTAAACTTAATCCCTTTTCTTACATCATCACTGGTTGCCCGTTTCCTCCCATATACAATTTAAAGTCCTGACTTTGGTCCACAAAACTTTGTATTCCTGTTTGCCTCTATACCTCTCCTTCCTCCTGGTTCCTCTTGCCCCAACTCGCTCTCTTCACACTATTCATGCTAATCGTGTCTACCTTCCGTTACTTGTGCCAGATACTATTCTACCTGGTCATCTGCCTCCTATTTTACAACCCCTATCTCTAGAACAATCTGCCTCCCGACCTCATTCTGGATCCCATGTATGTTTGTTTCAAATCTGCCTTAAAAACTCATCTTTTTCAGCATGCCTTCAACCTTACCCAGTTAGCGAGTCCAGATAGCTCTGCTTGTACCCCCTCCTCTTCCTGCCCTCACTCTTTCCTTTTGTCCTCTGCCTATCTCCTTTTCTTTACTGTTATTGGATTTCCTTTCTAAATTTCTAAATTATTTTAATTCCATTTTTAGACCACTTTTGTTTTGAAAGGCAGTATAGCAATTTTGAAATAAACATAAATCATTGTTTGGGAGGTGGGCAAGATATTTTGCTGGAAAGCTTGTATTGTGTTCTGTTTAGGAAAATCACTGAAAGTATAAATTATGGACATTTACCCCGTTTAGAACAGAGGGCTAGAACCAGAGAAGCCAGGATTAGAATCCCATTGCTGCTCCTTGTGATCTTAGGCAAGTCACTTAACCCTTCACTGTTTGAGGTTCAAGCTTAGATTGTAAGTCCTTCAGGAACAGGAAAATACTGATTGAACCTGAATGTAACTCACCTTGAACTTCTGTGAAAAGGAATGAGCTAAATCTAATTGCCTACCACCCCCAACTTGGTGAAGATATATAATGGACTGCTATGTAAGGGAGAGGTTCCCTTCCTCACTGATGGAGACTTGGATTGCACCCCCTCTTCTAAAATACCCCTGTCGGTACATCCAGTTATCCAGTTCTGAGGCTGTACAATTCAGGGACATTGACATTTGTAAAATGGCCTACGCCTGTGCATGTACCCAGCCTTGCAGACTGCATGTGGCCTATACACATAACCGGTTTACTAGAATGTTCATTTTTTAGGGATGGAAGTGGAGCGATTTCAAAAAGCATTTATATGTACCTCCCTTCACTGCTGCTACCCCCCCCCCCCCCTCCGATCTTTGGATGTTCTGCTAGGGACACCCTATATTTTTCCTGGGCACCCTTTCTAAACTACCACTTTGTATGTCTTTTATGCCTTGCCAATCTCTATACCTAAGAAGGTGTTAAAGGATCTCCAAAATTAGAACTTTAAATTTATATGGCAAAACACATCACCCAGAATAGCTCGAGCAATCCCATTTAAGAAATAGGAAGAAAGGTAGGATAACTGTGCCAAATATGCTGCAATATTATCAGGCTTGTCAGCTACTGGATGAAAGACTATGGGGGCTATAAACTTTATTTATTTATTTATTTACATTCTCTTATATACCGCACTATTCTGCATCAGTGCGGTTTACATTGAACAAACTGAAATTACATTGAAGAGGGCATTATAACTTGGAGATAACTATTTTACAGGGAACATGGTCTATGGAGGGTTAAGTGGCTTGCCCAAGACCACAAGGAGCACCTGTGGGACTAGAAACCCCAGTCCTTCCGGCCCAAGGTTGCTGTCCTCTAGTGGGATTTGAACACCCGACCTTCCGGCCTGAAGTACCTTGCCCCAACCACTAGGCCACTCCTCCACTCCAACTCTGGGTTGGTTCTGAAAATATTCTAGTTAGGGAGGCACCAATGGCTTCACTGCTGTGAACTTCACCAAGCTTTAGGCCATACAAAGGAGGGAAAAATATCATTTTGTAGATCTTTATCTTTATTAACATTTAATAAAACGCCCTAGGCAGCAAGGCATCAGAATAAAAAAAAACATCAGAATGAAAGGGAAAGAAACGCCAATTATTGACAGAACAGTTAAGACAGAAAAGAGACAGGAAAAAAGTGAAAAGTAATCAGGGGAGGAAGAAGGGAGATCATAGGCAAGCTGGAACAGATGGGTTTTGAGCAGGGATTTGAACCGGAGGTGTGAAAGCTCTGCACGAAGAGTGGTAGCTAAGAAGTTCCATATAGCGGGGGCGAGGAAAAAGAAAGCAGAGTGTCATGTCTGTTCTAGGCTTGCGCGTCAGACTGAGGGAAGAGCAAAGCGATGGGTGTGTGAGAAGGCGATGGGGGGAGTGGAATTGGAGAGGATTGGCTAGGTATTGTGGAATATCTGCGTGAACTGCCTGGTCACCTAAGAAGAGGGTTTTTATAGTCGATGCGGAATTTTATGGGGAGCCAGTGAAGGCGGACAAGAGAGGGTGTGATGAGTTCGCAGTGGGAGGAGTGTGTGAGGATCCATGCTGCCGTATTTTGGAGGAGTTGGAGGCAGCAAAGTTGGTAATGAGGAAGACCAGTAAGTGCACCATTATAGTAGTCAAGTCTAGAAATCACTAGTGACAGAAGGAGAAATGTGAGGGAGTGTGGGTCGAGGGAAGAGCGAAGAGCGCAGATCCGGCATAGAAAGAAGAAAGACCGCTGAACCAGGGAAGACAGATGATCATGAAACATTAGGGAGGAGTCCAGAATGATGCTGAGATAGCGGAGAGACTGAACAAGAGGGACTGGGGAGTGGGACAGAAGGGGGGGGGGCTACTGTGGGCCTAGGGTTATTGAAAGTAAACCAAATTGCAGAGCACTTGGAGAGGTTAAGACATAAATGTTTGTGAGGAGCCAGAGACAGCAGATAGACAGGTGTTTATGGGAGTCAGATCAAGGGAGTGGGAATCCCTATGAAAAAAAGAAGGAACATGTAATCAGCATAAAGGTAGGCAGAGATGCCAAATTGTTGGATCAGTAATGCAAAAGGGGCCAGAAAGATAGAAACATAGAAATATGACGACAGAAAAAGACCACATGGCCTATCTAGTCTGTCCTTCCATATCAACTACAACAGTCCCCTTTTTACCTTTAGAGATAGCGTAGTTACTCACCTGTAACAGGTGTTCTCCAGGAGCAGCAGGAATCAGTCCTCACATATGGGTGACGTCGGCGCCGACGGAGCCCTCGCGGAGCAATTTTCCCCAGCTTTCAAAGAAAGCCTTTGGGAATTGCAGCGCGCATGCGCGGTCGCCTTCCCGCCCAAGGGTGCCATCTTAGCCAGTCTGATGACATAGCTAAAAGACAGCATAAAAATTTGCAAAAAAAACTGAAGCAGATGATTGCAACTCCACGGGGAGGAGGGAGGGTTGTGAGGACTGATTCCTGCTGCTCCTGGAGAACACCTGTTACAGGTGAGTAACTATGCTTTCTCCAGGACCAAGCAGGAAGTCAGTCCTCACATATGGGACTCCCAAGCTTAAGGCTACCGGAGACCCTAAGCACAAAAATGAGCTCCCTCTAGCTCAGCGGCACAGAAGGAAGGAATCTTCACTGAATTATCACCCACCGGTAGCCCCCATCCGGGATGGAGGGTAGGAGTTGCTCAAACCTCGAAGAGATTTCAGAGGACTGCCTGTCCGAAAGCACTGTCCCTGCGGGACTCCCTCTCGAGACAGTAATGGACCGCAAAAGTCTGGCTCGAAGACCAAGTAGCGGCCCGGCAGATGTCTGCCAGCGGAACAGAGCGGAGGTAAACCACTGACGTAGCCTTCGCCCGAACACAATGAGCCGTGACTCGACTTTCTAAAGGAGAGTCCGGCTGCCCCATAAGCCCAAGCGATACAGTCAGCAACCCAGATGGACAGAGTACGCTTGGAGACCGGGAGCCCCAATTTATTGGGGTCAAAAGATACAAAAAGCTGAGCAGCTTTACGGTGCTCCCGCATACGGTCAAGGTAGAAGTTCAATGCCCTTCTACAGTCCAGGGTATGCAGGACCATTTCAGCACGGCTGGAGTGAGGCCTGGGAAAGAAGGTTGGAAGTACCACCTCCTGATTGATGTGAAAAGGGGAGACAACTTTTGGAAGAAATTTTGGGTGAGTCCGTAGGACTACCCTATTTTTGTAAAACCGAGTGTAAGGGGGATCAGACACGAGGGCCTGCAATTCACTTACGCGTCTAGCGGAAGTGAGGGCTATCAGGAATAAGGTTTTCCAAGAAAGAAAACGTAGAGAACAGGTAGCCATAGGTTCAAAAGGCGGACAGGTGATCCGCTGTAAAACCACATTCAGATCCCAGTCAGGTGCTGGCGGGCGCAGAGGTGGTTTAAGTAGAAGGAGACCTCGGAGAAACCTTGCTACGAGAGGGTCGCTGGAAAGAGGTCTGCCGTCCACCGGCACATGGTGTGCTGAAAGAGCACTGAGGTGGACTTTGACGGAGTTGGACTTAAGTCCCAGATTAGAGAGGTAGAGCAAGTACTGCAAGATCACCGACACCGAGCAGGAGAAGGGATCCTGAGACTGCTGTGCACACCAAACAGAAAAGCGACGCCATTTAAGGGCGTAGCATTTGCGGGTAGAAGGTCGCCGAGAAGCCAGGACGACCTCTTCCACCTCTGCCGGCAGGAGAAGGGGAGCAAGGACTACCCTTTCAGCCGCCAGGCCATTAGATTGAGAGATCTGAGGTTGGGGTGTAGCAGAGACCCCTGATCCTGTGTTAGGAGATCCGGTTGAAACCCCAGAGGGAACGGATCCTCCACCGCTAATTGCAAAAGGAGTGGAAACCACGGCTGGCTGGGCCAGCGAGGCGCCACCAGGATCATGGAAGTTTTGTCTCTGAGAACCTTGAATAGAGTTCGAGAGACTAGCGGGATGGGAGGAAAAGCATAGAGAAGGCTTTCCGACCAGGAGAGTAGAAAAGCATCTGCCGCTACCCGAAGGGGATGTGGCTGACGAGAGCAGAAGCGAGGAAGTTGCCGGTTGAGAGGACTGGCAAAGAGATCCATCGTGGGGAGGCCCCACTTCAGAAAAAGTTTCTGAACTACCAAGGGATCCAGACGCCACTCGTGCGGCTGGAGTATCCTGCTGAGTTTGTCCGCCAGGCAATTCTCTTGGCCTGGGAGATAAACTGCTTTGAGAAGAATGCCGTGACTGACGGCCCAAGAGCAGAGCCTCTGAGCTTCTCGGCAGAGAAGGAAGAAGCCCGTGCCCCCCTGCTTGTTCACGTAGAACATGGCAACTTGATTGTCCGTCTGGACAAGGACGGACTGGTGAGAAGTCAGGTGGGAGAAAGCCTTGAGCGCCAGATGGATTGCTCTGAGCTCCAGGAAGTTGATCTGTTGAGCAGACTCCCACGCGGTCCAGAGACCTTGAGTACATGCCCCTTGGCAATGTGCTCCCCAACCCAGGAGGGAAGCATCGGTCGTCAGCACTTGAGCCGGCTGAGGCGACTGAAACGGCATTCCGAGCACCAGGTTTGGCCGATGAAGCCACCACTGTAGGGAAGAGGCCAGCGGCCCGGAGATGCGCACTAAGTCGGCTAGTCCGCCGGTGGCTTGTTGCCACTGCTTGCGAAGGCACCATTGAGCCGGCCGCATATTCAGGCGGGCATTGGGGGTCACGTGGACGGTGGAAGCCATATGGCCGAGTAGTCTCAGGAAGCGCCTGGCGGAGACCAGGGACTGGCTGCGGAAAACGGCCGGCTAGGTCCATGAGCCGTTGAGCCCTGTCGAGAGGCAGGAAAGCTCGTGCCTGAGGAGTGTGCAGTCTTGCGCCGATGAACTCGAGATCCTGTGAGGGGAGCAAAGTGGACTTTGCGAAGTTTATGACAAAGCCCAAGTACTGCAGAAGAGTCACCGTGCGGTGTGTGGCATTGGTGACTGCCGGAGAGGACGATGCTCTGATGAGCCAGTCGTCGAGGTACGGAAAGACAGAGGCCGTGAAGCCGGAGATAGGCCGCCACCACCGCGAGACATTTTGTGAAGACTCGCGGTGCGGAGGATAGGCCAAAGGGCAGTACTCTGTACTGGTAATGATTTCCTGCCACCACAAACCTTAGGTATTGGCGGTGGCTTGGGTGGATGAGGATGTGCGTGTAGGCATCCTTTAGATCTAAGGAGCATAGCCAATCTCCCTGCTGGAGGTAGGGCAGAAGGATTCCAAGGGTAAGCATCTTGAACTTTTCCCGCACGAGGAACTTGTTGAGGTTGCGCAAGTCCAGGATGGGTCTGAGGCCTCCTGTCCTTTTTGGTATTAGGAAATACCTGGAATAAAAGCCTTGACCTCTCAGGTGGTGGGGCACCGGTTCCACAGCCTGTTCCTGAAGAAGACTTGCTAACTCCTGAAGGAGTAAGTCCCTGTGCAGAGGGAGTCGAGGAGGTTCTCCCGGGAAATAAGAGGGAGGGACCTGATGGAAGTGGAGAAGATATCCTTCTCTCACGACTTGAAGCACCCAGGCATCTGAAGTGATGTTGGACCACCTGTGGGCGAAGTGGGGGGAGCTGCGGAGGCCTGATATTGAGGGTAGTGTTTATAGGCAGCCGCCTTTCTCGGGTAAAAGGACTTCTTTCCCGAGCCCTTCTTTTTCTGGGAAGGGGCGGAGGTCTTCCTAGAAAGCCTAGTCCTGGTGAGAGTCTCCATCTCGATTTGTGCAGCCTTTTCAGCCATGGGCTTGCCAAAGAGGTTCTCACCTCGGCAGGGGACCTCGACCAACTTGTCCTGCACCCAGGGTTCAAGGTCAGACGACTGAAGCCAAGCCTGTCGGCGGGCACCGATGCCAGCTGCGGCTACTCGAGCCGATGCTTCAAAGCCATCATAGGCTGCTTGGGACATGAATTTGGAGCATTCCCGAATACCAGTTGTCAAGGCTAGGAACCTCCGCAAAGGTTCCTCGGACAGTCCAGCGGAGAATCCGGCTATCTCTTTAGCGAGGTCTCGGAGATACATGCCCATGTATAGCTGGTAGGTCTGGACACGACAAGCAAGCATAGAGCCCTGGAAACACTTCTTACCAAGGCCATCCAGGTTACGGGCCTCCCTGCCAGGAGGCACCGAGGAGTGCATCTTTTGGCTCTTAAGCCTATGCATGGCCGATTCCACTACCATGGAATGGTGTGGCAGCTGTGCTTTTTGGAAGCCAGGACTCTTGCGGACTCGATAGATGGAATCGACCCGCTTGCTTAATACCGGCGACGAGGCCGGACTCTCCCACATGCGGAAGAGTAGTCGTTCCAGCATGGGAGGAACCGGTACAGTAAAGTGCTCCCGGGCGGGAGAGTCGTACTGAAGGGCGTCGAGCTCTTCGGCTCGAGGCTCCTCCTCGGGATCCGCAGGGAAGGCCAAAGCCTTGGCCATATCCCTGACGAAGTCCGAGAACCGGGCATCCTCCGGAGGGGACTGTTTCCGAGGTTCGGACTCAGGTGAGTCCGAGGGGACACACCGAGTCCGAAAGGAATCAGGTGACTCCTCCTCTTCAGACTCCCAGGCCGACTCCGAAGAGGAATCGGTGGGGTCGGCTCGGGCAGGCGGAGGCGTCGGCCGCCCCGACGCCGAGGGAGTCGGCGGCGACGACCTCGGTCCCGAACGGGAGGCCGAGGGTGACCTCGACCGAGGATCGGCTCGGTCTCCGGGGTCGACTTAGACGTCGACGTCCCGGCGGTCGGGGCAGCGGCGCCAGCGAGGCTAGCGATCAGTACCCGCTGCTGGTCCATGAAGGCAGATAGTCTGCTCTCCAAGGCCGTCAACCTGAGTCCGACCTCAGGTGACCCAGCAGCCCCCGACTCGGGCCCCGACGTCGGACCTCTCGGAGGCGAGTCCAGAAGGACTACAGGACTTACCCGAGCAGGCAACTCCGACTCCAGGCGAGGTCGCTTCGAGAGGTGCTCCTTCTCCAAAGACCCGGGACGGCTATCGGGGCTATGCGACCTGGCCCTCGCGGAGCCAGGAGCGTCCACCGACGACGCCCTCGCAGGTTTTGCCTTCCGTCGATGGTCTCCGGAGGGAGAACCCCTGTCGGAGGAGCTTCGGCGATGGTCAGAGCTGGAGCCTCTGGATGCCGAGGCCTCCGACGAGGTCCGGTTACGGCTGGGGTCAGCGAAGATTCTATCCCGCTGGTGCCGCCGACTCCTCAACGCTTTGGAGGACATTTTGCCACAGGCCCCACAGATCATTTCTTCATGATCCGGGCCTAGGCAGCGGAGGCAATTATCGTGTGTGTCAGTGAGTGACATATTTCTGTCACACTGACCACACCGCTTGAAACCACTGGCAGCCATCGGGGGAAAAAGGGCCCCTGCAAGGTCAAAGGACCGGGCTGCCAGCGAAAAACCGAAAACGAAACTGACCAAAAATCAGAAAAACCGAAAAATAAGAGAAGGACTCGCAACGGCGTCGCGAGTCCGGGCAGGAAAACGACCGAAGTGAAAAAAAGAGAAAAACTCACGAAAATCAACTTTTTTAGCGGGGACACGAGGGGTACGTCTGTAGGGCTCCGCGGAAAAAAGACGACTGGCTAAGATGGCACCCTTGGGCGGGAAGGCGACCGCGCATGCGCGCTGCAATTCCCAAAGGCTTTCTTTGAAAGCTGGGGAAAATTGCTCCGCGAGGGCTCCGTCGGCGCCGACGTCACCCATATGTGAGGACTGACTTCCTGCTTGGTCCTGGAGAA
Source organism: Ichthyophis bannanicus (assembly GCA_033557465.1). Classification (NCBI taxonomy): domain Eukaryota; kingdom Metazoa; phylum Chordata; class Amphibia; order Gymnophiona; family Ichthyophiidae; genus Ichthyophis; species Ichthyophis bannanicus. The sequence continues at coordinate 452,970,066 of CM066031.1, forward strand.
CCTCTGTGTTTGTCCCATGCTTTTTTGAATTCAGTTACTGTCCTCATCTCTACCACCTCCACTAGGAGACTATTCCACGGATCCACTACTCTTTCCGTAAAGAAATATTATAGCGGAAGGGCTGTCGGGTAAGGTTTGCCTCTTTGCGGATGATACCAAAATCTGCAATAGAGTAGACACCCAGGAAGGTGTAGATAACATGAGGAGGGATCTAGCTAAGCTTGAAGAATGGTCTAGAATTTGGCAGCTGGGATTTAATGTTAAAAAATGTAAGGTCATGCATTTGGGCTGCAGCAATCCAAGAGAGCAATATAGTATAGGGGGTGAAGTACTTTTGTCCACTAAAGAAGAGCGGGACCTAGGCGTGGTTGTGTCTGATGATCTTAAAGTAGCTAAACAGGTAGAAAAGGCGACGGCAAAAGCTAAAAGGATGCTTGGGTGCATACGGAGAGGAATGGCTAGCAGAAAAAAGGAGGTGATAATGCCTTTGTATAAGTCTTTGGTGCGACCTCATTTGGAGTATAGTGTGCAATTCTGGAAACCGCACCTTCAAAAGGATGTGAACAGGATGGAGTCGGTGCAGAGGGTGGCTACTAAAATAATTAGTGGTCTTCATTATAAAGCATATGAGGACAGACTGAAGGATCTTAATATGTACACCTTAGAGGAAAGGCGGGATAGAGGTGATATGACTGAGTTGCTTAAATACTTCCGTGGCATAAATGTTCAGGGAGAGAGCCTCTTTCAATTGAAAGCAAGTTCTGCTACGAGGGGACATGGGATGAGGGTGAAGGGAGATAGATTCAGGAGTGATATGCGGAAATATTTCTTTACGGAAAGAGTGGTGGATCTGTGGAATAGTCTCCCAGTGGAGGTGGTAGAGATGAGGACAGTAACTGAATTCAAAAAAGCATGGGACAAACACAGAGGATCTCTAAAGGTAAAAAGAGGACTGTTGTAGTTGATATGGAAAGACAGACTAGATAGGCCATGTGGTCTTTTTCTGTCATCATATTTCTATGTTTACATATTAAGATCCTTAAGTCTGAGACAGTTTCCTGCTACAGCTGATTTGGATCCCGGTGCGGCGTTTTGGGTGGAGGAGGAGTTTGGTGACCCCGCCCCCTCCGGGCCGCTATTTCAACATCAGCCCACCACAGAACACGACCCACGGGCACGTACCCATGGGTGCGTGCCCAAAGGGGCGTGACCAAAGGGGCAGGCCACACCCCTTTGTAGCCCCTTCAGAGCCTTGAGGAGTTTTTCACACGGTCTCATGGGTAGACGGAGGAAAAAGGTGTTTCCAGCTATCCCTGCCAAGGTTGGTAAAACTGTTGGCCCTATGGATCGGAATCTTCTGGGACCTGGAACTTCTTCCTCGGAGAAAGATCTGTCGAGGGAGTCCGTGAGTACTGTGTCTGATTCTTCCTCTAATACGCTGGGGGTTGTCCAACCCAGAAAGGAAGTGGTATTGGAGGATTCTTTTGTCCGGGAGGGTGCACCCGATGAAAATCCTCGTTGCGATCAGGAAGCCTCATCTTTAATGGCATTGGGAGAACAGAAAGTTAAGATACCTTCCCCGGTGGTATTTTTCCCCTGGGACACTGGAAGTGGCTGCACCTGCTGAGGTTTCTTTGAGAGATATTTGGGAGCTGGTTGCGCGTATGGAAGGTTCCTTACGCGCTTCCTTCTCCCAAGCGAAGCGGTTTTCTTCCGAAGTGGTGCAGAAGCTTTCAGAGCATGAAGTATTGTATTCTAAATGTAATAAGTCTTTGCCTAAACTGGAGGGTCATTTTACAGTATTAGAGGCTGCTGCTTCGTCTTCTATTAAGGATAGTGCTTTTGTCCACCATCAGTTAGAAGCCCTTGAGAATGCTAATCGTTCTAAAAATTTGCGTTTTCTAAATTTCCCTCGTACCCATTATCTTGCTCCATTGATTCTGTTACAAAAATATTTTAATGAGGTGTTGTTAATTGATGACGTGGATTCTATCAAGTTTTCTTCAGTTTATTATATTCCTTCTTTTTCCTCTGTTAAGACTTCCTCTCCAGGTATTGTACAGGAAGGGAACCCCAATGGTGCTGAGTCCTTAGACGTTTCTCAGTTTTTAGTCTTCTACTGACTTAATTCCTCAACGTGCTACCTTGACTGTTTCTTTTATGTCATTACAAGATAAAAATTCAATTTTACGTTTATATTTTTCAAAGAAAAATCAGGTTTTATGTGGGGACTCTATACAAATATTCACAGATGTGAGTAGGGTTACTCAGATTCGTAGAAAAGCGTTTTTGGCCTTGAAAGATCAGATTTTAGCCATTGGGGCTTCCTTTTTTCTAAAATATCCCTGCAAGTGTATCTTGGTGCTAGAAGGTATTAAGTATGTTTTTCTCGATGTCGGACAACTTGAGGCATTTCTGATAAGTAAGGAATCTTCATGAGATATTATTTTCCTTTCCATGTATAATTGGGCTAAATAATTTGTGATCCTGTTGCCTTCATTTTTGCTTGTTTATTCAGGTGACTGTCTCCTTGATGTGGACTTGATTTTGTCTTCCTACTTTATCTTTAATAAAGATTGTTTAAAAAACTTAAGGATCTTTGTTTTTTGTTAAGTCTGTCCTCATAAGCTTTCTAATGAAGACCACTAATCATTTTAGTAGCCACCCTCTGCACTGACTCCATCCTGTTCACATCCTTTTGAAGGTGCAGTCTCCAGCATTGCACACTATACTCCAAATGAGGTTGCACCAAAGACTTATAGAGGCATTATCACCTCCTTTTTTCTGCTAGCCATTCCTCTCTGTATGCACCCAAGCATCCTTCTAGCTTTTGCCGTCGCCTTTTCTACCTGTTTAGCTACTTTAACGTCATCAGACACAATCACACCTAGGTCCCGCTCTTCTTTAATGGACAAAAGTACTTCACTCCCTATACTATATTGCTCCCTTGGATTGCTGCAGCCCAAATGCATGACCTTACATTTTTTAACATTAAATCCCAGCTGCCAAATTCTAGACCAGTCTTCAAGCTTAGCTAGATCCCGCCTCATGTTATCTACACCTTCCTGGGTGTCTACTCTATTGCAGATTTTGGTATCATCTGCAAAGAGGCAAACCTTACCCGACAGCCCTTCCGCTATATCAATAACTAGATGTTGAAGAGGAGAGGGGCCAACACCAATCTTTGGGGAACACTGCAAGTGAGAGGGATAGAGGGAGACAAAGCTGTGCCATAAACTATGGAAAAGGAATGTGAAGACAGGAAAGACTGGAACCAGTGAAAAAACCTGTCCCAAAGCCTGCAGTCGGAAAGGCGAGATAGCAACAGTGAGTGATCACCAGATTGAAGGCAGAGGATAAGTCCAAGGAAATCACAAGTGAGATATTACCCTGTTTGTGAGCAACGTGTACTTCGTTGAGTAAGGAGAGAAGAATGGTGTCTGTGCAGCGACCGGACAAAAGCTGGATTGGTGTGGGTGCAGAAAATGAGTAGAGTCAAGGTGTGAGGACAGCTATGCAAAGACCAGTTTCTCAAGAATTTTGGAAAGGAATGGAAGATTTGAGATGGGGTGCCAATTAGCCAGGATGTCAGAGGCCAGGGAGGGTTTCTTAAGGTGGGACGGACAATGGTATGTTTCCACAATGAAGGGAAGATACCGGAAGTGAGACTAGAATTAAAGATGGTAAGCACAAAGGGAAGGAGGACTAATGAGGGTTCTGTGATCAAGGAAGAAGTAATGGGATCAGAGGGACATGAAGTTTTGCGAGAAGAATTGAAGACCTTCAGTAAGGCGGCTGCAGTAATGGGCTGAAACGATGGCCAAAGATGGGAAAGGATGGTGGAGGGAAGGGACAAGGGCTTTGACAAGGGGCTAGAGGGAGAAGGCGAGAGCTCCGACACAGGAAGGTGGCTAGCGGAGTGCATAGAGCATTGTGCAGCGATCCTCTCAGAGACGTAATTATCGAGGCAGCTGGGGTCCAGCAAGGGGGGGGGGGGGGCGCAGAGCTGGCAGAGATCTGGGACAGGGAGCGGAACAGAGTAGAGTTGTCTGGAAGAATTTGTAGCAGATGAGATGACCGAGGTTGAATAAGATGTCCTGGCAGAGCAAATTTGTACTTTGTAGATCATATATTGGAAATACACAGTTGTGGTCAATGTTATTGGCACCCTTGCATTTTAGGTATGTCGTATACAATGTCTTGAGAAATAATTGGAAATATTCCAAGTGTATGTCATCATAATATTTTAATAGTTATGTTCAAAGGCATACAACAACAAAAAAAAGATGTCTGTGCAGCTTTGATGTAGTAATTTCTGAGAAAAAAAAAACACAAAATATGACCCAAATAGGATTAATGGCACCCTTCATTAATATTTGGCACATCCCTTGTCATTGATGATAGCCTCCAAACATTTCTTGCAGCCATCTATAAGTTTCATACATCTCCCATTCTTCAACTGTGATTTATTCCAGCTCATGAATATTTCCAGAATTCCTTTTATCAATGGCAAATTTCAACTCTTTCCAGAGATTCTCGATTGAATTGAGATCAGGACTCATTGCTGGCCAGTTTAAAACAGTACATTTATTCCTCTTTAACCATTCTTTTGTACTTTTGGATGTATGCTTGAGTCATTATCCTGCTGGAGGACCCATGACCTTCACACCAGACCTAGCTGTCTGACACTAAGTAGCACATTTCGCTCCCAAATACCTTGGTAGTCCTCTGAATTCATGATTCCTTTAATAGATCCAAGCCTTCAGGTCCTAAGGTAGCAAAATAGCCCCACAACATTATGGAACCTCCACCATATTTAACTGTAGGAAGGGAGGTTTTTTCCTTATAAGCTTCATTTCACCTGTAAATGTATTGCTGGTCTGCATTGCCAAAGAGTTCAAGTTGGTTTCATCTGTCCGCAGAACATTTTCCCAGAAGGATTGCGATTTCTCAAGGTGAGTTTGGGCAAAGATCAGGTATGCCTTTTTATGTTTGTCTTTGAGCAGGGGGGGGTCCTCCTTGGCCTTTGCCCATGAAGTCCTTCTTTGTTTAATGCACAGCATATGGTGTGGATTGAAACCAACACTGCAGATTGCTCAGGGTCAGCCTTAAGCCTTTTGGATGTTGTAGGTGGTAGTTTTCCAACAGTTCGCACTAACCTTCAAAAGCTTTTTGGATTGATTTTCCTCTTCCCACCATGTCCTGGGAGGTTCTTGACAGTTCCCCAAGCAGAAAACTTCTTAATAACAGTGTGCACTGTAGACACAGGAATCCCAAGGTCTTTGGAGATGTCCTTGTACCCCTTTGAAGTGTGATGTTTGGTGATAACAGCTTTTCTGATGAACTCAGGCAGCTCTCGTCTTCACCATTGTGAAAATGGAACAGAGAGTGCATGTGGCCATTTTAAACATTAGTAGCATCATTCATTGGTCGATTAAAGTCATGTGAGTACTGACAGGTTGATCACTGCTTCTTTTCAGTACAGACTGATTTGAACTGTTTATAAGGGTGCCAATAATCATGTCCTGGCAATGTCTCAGTTTTTATATCATTTCCTAGTTTTTCTTTTTTTAATTGATCTTGTTTTAGTTGATTTAATTTGTCAAATATGTGTGCATATATAGTCCACAGCCATTTCACTGGCCACTTTTATTTTTAGGAAATATTGGACATTAAGGGGTTAAACTGCAAAGGTGCCAATAACGTTGACCACAACTGTAGGATTCTCAATTAACAGGCCCTTGGAGCCACATTTAAGTATGCATGCTGATTCAGAATAACCTGATGTTGCACTTAAATATGTAGAGGAAGTCTATTAATTTTGGGAGGGAGCAGGAGTTGAAATTTTGGAGTCACTTAATGGATGATGAGCTTCCGTGAGTTTTCAGACCTCGAAGCAACAAAATAATATACTTATTTACATATAAAACTTTTATTAATAAAAACATACAGTCAAACGTGGAGAAGGATGAATCCTTACCGATTGTGCTGTGCCCACATAGTGACTCAAGTAAAAGGGGGGAGCGGGATTTAACAGTTTTACAGTTAAATAGTTATTTGCTATGGGAGTTATTTTAGAAGCCCTATTCATGCTTTGGACATCTGAAAATTTGCACAGAGACATCCCCAGAGCCGTTTAGAAACCAGTCCTGTGTATGGTCCCAGCACGAGGATATCAAAGTCAGAACAAGGGAGTGGTGTAAGCATGGCCAGGGTGTTCCCAAGAACTTGGGACATCCTCACCCGATCTCAAACATCCTGGACGACCTGAGCCTTATCAAAGTTTATACCCAGCCCCAGACACATGTAGGCATCTGAAAACTGCTCATTTTGTCAGGCAAACATCTGGAGGGTGTGGAGGAGGCCCCCTTCTATCCCCTTTATTTACAAGCTGGGAATAAGGACTCATGTTTTCGTTTTGCCATGCCACTGCTGTATGCAACCTTGCTTGGAGATGGACATCCCTGCCCCAGGGATGGCTACGTGGATGCCAGCGCAGGTGTGCACATCAGGGACGCCTATATTAATGAAATACAAAGATAAACATCCATTGCGTTTTCCTGCACACTTTGCCCTGAACATCCTGGATTGCACTTGGACGCCCCTTCTAAAAGATGAAATTAGACTTACCTGCTAATTGTAGTTCCTTGAGTAACTCCAGTCTAATCCCAAACATCTAGGGTTTTGCACCTCCTCCTGCAGCATTGGAGACTGAGCATGTCACTCTTTTGGTGACACCGTATATCTAGTCCAGGGTCCACCCCCACCGCTCCAGTAATCTATTGACAAAAGCAGACTCACCAGAGCAATAAGTAAGTACATCTGTAAATATTCTTAAATGCTAAACTGCTGCAAACCTAACTCACTCAAACAACTTAAAGACCTAACAAAGCCCCGTGCTGTTAGCAGGCCTAGGAGCTGCTTTACAGGGGAGTTAACTCCTTCTCCCCAGGCGCCTCAGCAAGCCCAGAGTACTATACGAACCAGCTGCCCTCATCCCCACCCCCCCCCAGCACTGCTGCCCGACCAATCTTCTAACCGGTCCATTGACCCTTCTTACCGTGCTACAGGCCGCGGTTTGGTCCAGTTCATCAGGGAAGGGAAGCGGGACTAGACTGGAGTTACTCAAGGAGCTACAATTAGCAGGTAAGTCTAAGTTCATCTTCCTTATCGTCCCTCCAGTCTAGTCCCGAACATCTAGGGATGTAACAGAGCAGATATCACTTCAACGGGAGGGCCCGGCCGGACCAGCCTGTAGCACCGCTGATCCAAACCTAGAGTCACCCTCCGCCTGAATGTCAATTCTATAATGTTTCACATAAGTATGCAAGGACGACCACGTCACCGCCCTGCAAATTTCTACTGCTGGCACTAAGCTAAACTCCGCCCAGGAAGCCGCCTGAGCCCTAGTCGAATGCGCTTTTAGACCCTTCGGAACTATCTTGTTCCTCAAAATATATGCCGCCGCAATCGCCTCCTTAGTCTACCGCGCAATGGACGACTTTGACACTGGCTCACCTTGCTTCAGACCCCCAAATAACACAATCTGTCTGTCGTGTGGATCAACGATGTTCTTTGCAAATACTTCTTCAGAGCTCTGCCTACATCCAACCGATGAAGCCTCCTGCTCGACGCATCCTTGCTCGCACCTTCAAAACACTGGCAAAGAGACCACCTGGTTCACATGAAACGCCGAGACTACCTTAGGCAAAAAGGCAGGCACTGTTCTTAAAACCACCTTCTTGCTATCAAAGGTCAAAAAAGGCTCTCTACATGATAAAGCCTGCAACTCCAAAATGCGCCTTGCCGACGATATAGCCACCAAAAACACCACCTTGAGAGTCAAATCCGTCGCCTTCGCTAATGGCTCGAACAGCTCTCTCAGCAAAGCCTCCAGCACCAGGTTAAGATCCCAGACCAGTACTGAGGCCCTGGTAGGCGGCCTAATCAATGTCGCCGCCCGTAAAAATCTCTTAACATCCGGATGCGCCCCCAGCATCATTCCCTGCACCTTCCCCCTAAAGCAGGAAAGTGCCACCAACTGCACTCTCAGGGACGCCACCGCCAGCCCTTTATCAAAGCCATCCTGCAGAAAAGCCAAAACTTGTGGAACGGAGACATACAGCACCTTCACCTGCTTCGCCACACACCACGACTCGAACAACCGGCAGACCCTGATATACGCCACTGACGTAGATCAACGTCTGGACTTCAGTAACGTAGAAATCACCGCCGCCGAATAGCCCTTGGACTTCAACCTTGCCCTTTCAAGAGCCAAGCCGTAAGCAAGAACCAATCCACCTGAGGCATACTTAATGGCCCCTGCACTAACAGGTCCCTCCTGACCGGCAAGCGCCACGGTTCCACTACTAGCATATGCATCAGATCTGCATACCATGGCCTCCTTGGCCAATCTGGCACGATTAGTATCACCATACCTTTGTGCCGTTCTATTCTCTACAGAACTCGCCCTATCAAGGCCCACCGTGGGAACACATACAAGAACTTCTCCTCTGGCCATTTCTGTATCAGCACATCCAGGCCTTCGGACATTCGCTCTCTTCGTCTGCTGTAAAATCTGCCGACCTTCGCGGATGCGAACAACGCCATGAGGTCCATCACCGGATTGCCCCAGCGATTCACCAGCAAGTCTAACACCTCTTGATTGAGACTCCACTCTCCCAGATCTACCTTGACCAGACTCAAGAAATCTGCTGTCACATTGTCCACTCCTGCCACATGCGCTGCCGACAATGCTTCCAAATTCAACTCAGCCCAGCTCAGAAGCTCCTCCGCCTCCTCCTCGAGGGCCACACTGCTGGTACCGCCTTGCCAGTTGACGTACGTCACCACGGTGGCATTGCCAGACAGCACCCGAATCGACTTGTCTTGCAGAAGTTGCTGACAGGCTTTCAGTGCCAGGGTAACTGCTTGCAACTCCAACCTGTTTATTGACCAAGATCTCGGGCATACTGTCTCTCGAAGTGGGCCCCCCAGCTGAACAGACTGGCATCCGTCGTCAAGGGCCTCCATTCCAGAGATTCGAGGGGCATTCCCTTCTCCAGACAGCCCCTCACCAGCCACCACTGCAGAGAGTGACGTACCTCTGGTGGACAGATCAGCTTCTGGGACAACAGATCCAACTGATGGGACCATCTTCTGAGAAGTGCTCTCATGTGCGCCCTGGCCCATGGCACCAACTCTATCATAGCCGCCATTGTCCCCAGTAGCTGCAAGTAGTGCCACGTCAACGGAGCTCGTTTCTCCAAAAAGGCCTTTATCCGTTGCCTTAGCTTCCCTGCCGAGCCTGGGCAGAAACACTCTCCCGCAGTTCGTGTTGAAGCGAGCTCCCAAATACTCCAACTCCTGCGACAAGACCAACTTTCTCTTTGACAAAATTTACCACCCACCCAAGAGTCTGCAACACCTGCACCACTCTGCGGGTGGCCTGTTCGCTTTCGCTCCTCGACTTTGTCTGAATTAACCAATCGTCCAGGTATGGATGAACCAATACCCCTTCCTTGCACAAAGCCGCTACCACTACCACCATTAGTTTGGTGAAAGTTCTGGGAGCCGTCGCCAAACCGAACGGCATTGCCTGAAACTGAAAGTGCCCCATCGGCACCGCAAACCGCAGAAACCTTTGATGTTCCAATCGAATGGGTATGTGAAGGTATGCTTCCGAAAGATCTAGCGACATGAGGAATTCTCCTTGCCGGACTGCTACTATGACCGAGCGCAGTGTTTTCATACGAAAATGCGCCACCCTGAGACATCTGTTCACCCTCTTTAGGTCCAGAATAGGTCTCAGAGTTCCCTCCTTTTTTGGCACCACGAAATATATCGAGTACTGACCACCTCCTTGTTGGCCTGCCGGTACCAGCACCACTGCCTTTAGCGCTAGCAGTCTTCCCACCGTCTCGCGAACTGCCGCCAACCTTGACTTCGTCCTGCAGGGAGACTGCACGAAGGAGTCGGCCACCGGCCTCTGAAACTCGAGCGCATATCCTTTCTGAATGACCTCCAATACCCACCAATCCAAGGTAATTTGGACCCAGGCAGGGAAAAACTCTTAAACGCCCCCCTACGGGCACAAACCCTGCCTGGGCCCCCCCCTCGCTTCATTGTGATTTCTTGATATTCGGGGAAGAGGAAGTCCCAAAGCCCCTGCCTGCTCCTCTAAACCCCCGAAACCCCTATGATCTAGACTGTGACCGCCCTCTCTGAAACTGAGGCAATCGCGACTGCCGAAATCTCCGAAACTCCCTTGCCAATTCCTGGAAGGCGCTGCCGGTCGACTCTGCTTCTGCTTGTCTTCGGGCAACCTCCCTCCTTTAGAGTCTCCTAGGTCCTTGACCAACTTATCCAGATCTTCTCCAAAGAGAAGTTTGCCTCGAAAGGGAAGCTTACCTAACCTAGCCTTAGGTAAACCTGTCGCTCAATTGCGCAGCCAGAGGATACCTTCGTGCCGCTACCATGGACGCCATACTGTTCGAAAGTCCTCAGATAAGATCATATTGAATATCTACTAAATACGGCGCCCCGACTCCAAGCGGGCCGCTTCTTCAACTGCCTCCTCCTGTGACCCCTTGATTCCTTGGGCCCATCGAAGGCATGCCCTCGCCACCCATGCTCCACAAATTGAAGCCAGCATGGATAGCGCATTAACCTCAAAAACCTGCTTCAACAAGGTATCTAACCTCCTATCCTGAGTATCCTTAAGAGCGGCACTCCCTTCCACCGGAATCGTGGTTTTCTTTGTAACCGCCGAAACTACGGCATCCACCTTAGGCGACTTAAAACAGATCCTTATCCGGTTCCTGCAACGGGTATAGGCACGCCATCACTCCCGAGCCCTTCAGGCTCGCCTCCGGCGTGTCCCACTCCTCCTGAATCATTTCCTTGAATACTCTATGTATTGGGAACACCCTTTGGGTCTTCCGCACCGCCTGCAACAAAGGATCCTCCAGAGTAGAATCCTCCGTCTGACCCGAGACCGGCATGTTCAAGGCCTTCAGCGTCTCCGAGATTAACGCTGACAGTTCCTCTCGTCGGAATACCCGGACCACCCTTGCCTGGTCCTCCTGCTCCAGTATCTCACCTTCTTCTAGGTCCTGCTCCAACTCTGAATCTTCCATAGACTCGGACTGTTCCTCTAGCCCCCCCACAGCTCATCCTGCCCTGGGGCTAGCCTGTGCTTCTTAAGTGGCACGCCACCCGCTCCACCTCTTAGCGGAGCCGCTGATCTCTTTGCCCTCAGCGCTCCCCCAAGCACCGACTCTGGTACCCCACCTCCAGACTCCCCCCAGGGCCTGCTGCAGCAGTACCATAAAGTCCTGAGAAAAAATAGCCCCCCAACCCCTCTTGCAAGGAGGGCTGGACCGAGAGGGTATCCACAGTCGCAGACATCCCTGCCACCGGCTCCATAGGGGGCCCCGACGGTTCAAACACCTCAACTGACCCCATCTGCCCCCCTCCTTCTCCGGACACCCTGTCCTCTGTCACCTGCACTGTCACCATCTCCTGTGCACAGCCCCTACGCACTCCTGCCTCCAAAACAGAGCTCCTTCTGACCCCACACTTCAGACACATCGACTTAGAAGGTATCTGGAGTCCGTAAAATAAAATGAATTGTAAAACAAAACTTTTTCTTAATTTTAATTTTCCCCAATATCACCACTAATTCCCTGATACAGGCCAAGAATTTGTTACTTCTCTGTGCTAACGCCAACCGGAGGACTGAGGAAAACAAACCCTCTCCCACTGCGCCGGTTTTCCCGCGCTTCAGACACGCGGTCTGGGCCCGGCCTCTCCTACCGCCGAGCTAAGTGCACTTGCCACGTGTGAGCTTCTGACTGCCGGCCCTTACCTGTCTGCCGGTCATCAGCTGCTGCGCCGACCCCCGAAGCCTGCAGAGGGAGAGACAGATGCTCCACGGCACAGCTCTGCACCTGCTGCAGTCCGCGGCTGGCTAAGCCGCGGCAGAAGCCAGGCGTACATACAATGCGCCCCACGGGTCCCACCTCTACTGCCTCACACCCGATCCAGGGATCAGAATCAAGAGGCCCCTCCGACGACTCCCTCACTCTCCCCTGCACAATTAATGCCTCAGGGAGGGGGGAGAAGGGGGGCAGCCAGAGCAGCACCTCTTAACTCGCCAAAATCACTTGATGAAAACCGCCAATTTAAAGAGGTATTACCTCTTTTTTTTTCCACAAGGAACTCTACCTAACTCTCTACCCTGATCTTTAATTATTTCTCCAATGAGCCCCGAACCACTAGGGCTCACACCTCCTCTGCTGCATGGAGACTGAGATTACTGGAGCGGTGGGGGCTGAACCTGGACTAGATATACGGTGTCACTAAAAGAGTGACATGCTCAGTCTCCAATTCTGCTGGAGGAGGTGCAAAACCCTAGATGTTCGGGACTAGACTGGAGGGACGATAAGGAATCCCACTTTATACGTTCTATTTGTAACATGAAAAATATAGGTCACTGATGTGTCTTGTACAGATTTGGTATTGGAGAAAACTATATGCATTGTGTGTTTAATTCTGTGAGACCTTGTTAAATTTTTTTAAAAAATGAAATGGAAATCTTAAGAAGCCACAATTTCTTTGAGCAAAACACAGGAGAAAATAGGAATTACACTTACCTGGTAATTGTGGTTCCTTGAGTGACTCCAGTTTAGTCCTCATTCTCTGGGTAATGAACCTCCTCCTGCAGCTTGAAGACTGTGCATGTCAAAAACTCATGACATCACTGGATATAGCCTGCTGGTCTCTCCCATCAGCCCCCAGTAAACTATTGACAAAGCAGACTCAAAAGGAGCAAAAAAATCAGTAACTTTTTTTTTTAAACTTAGGTTATATGTTCTGCGTGCCCTTGAATATAATGTTGTTATCTACCTACTACTCCCCTTCCAGAAGGAAAGGGACTGCTTCCTGCATGCTCTCCTTTCCGTCGAATGCCTAGCCCTAAACAATCAAGAGTAATATAGCAATATATATAATATATAACAATATCATACTATAATATAACAATATAGCGCAAAACAAATGGAAGCATCAAAACGACTGAACACCAGTGAAGGCCTATATCCACTTTTAACCTTGCACTTCCCAACAGAAAAACTACTGCTAAGACCCCATCCCCGGGCGGGAATGAGGACTAAACTGGAGTCACTCAAGGAACCACAATTACCAGGTAAGTGTAATTCCTATTTCCTTATCGTTCCTCCAGTTTAGTCCTCAACCTCTGGGATGTATCAGAGCAGTAATCATTGGGAGGGACCTTTCCAGTTGGATCTCAACACCGCCTCCCTGAAAACGGCATCCTCAGCCATCTAGGCAGTAGTGCTTACTGAAAGTATGGAGAGACAACCAAGAGGCCTCCCTACAGATGTCCACTGGAGGAACCAAACTGTGCTCCGTCCAAGACGATGCTTGCACTCTGGTAGAGTGAGCTCGTAAGCTCCCTGGGACTGTACAGTCCCGTAGAAGATAAGCCGACGCACTCGCCGCTCCAAACCATCCAGAAATGGACTCCTTCGCTTCGCTGCTGCTTCCCTTTGCGGGGCCCTCCGAACACCCCGAAGAGAGACGATCCGCCTTGCGAAAGTTTCTGAAACCTTTAAACACTGCCGCAGCGCTCTCTTGATGTCCAACCAGCGCAAACTATGGTTCAGGACCCTCCGCCGCACCTAGCGCTGGAAGAGAGACCATTTTAAATTAGGTGACGTAGAAACCACCTTTAACGATGGAACCAGCTGCCAGGCCACCTTCTGTCTGGAGACAGATAAAAAACGATTCCTGACAGGTCAACACCTGCAACGCCGAAAATCGCCTCGCCGAACAGATGACCGTCAAACATACCGTCTTCAAGGCAAAACCCTTAACCTACGCCTGTTGCAAGGACCCCAACTTGAGCTTCCCCGGTGGAATTAATATCCTACAAGAGGGCTACAATCTGGTAACTGCCTGAGAAAGCGTACCACATCAACCTGTGCATGAGAGCCACTCCCTGTCCTTTGCCCCTATAGCAAGACAGAGCTGCTAACTGAACTCTCCAGGACCTGCCTTTACCAAATCCATCCTGCAGAAAACTTAATACCAAGAGAATCGACACTGTTGTCACGCGAGCGTTCCTCCGTGAGCACCCATCCTCAAAAATGCACCATATACGCACATATGCAAGGGACGTAGACTTTTTTTTTTTTTTTTTTTTTGCAGCAAGGTGGCAAAGACTGCTGCTGAGCAACTCTTTTTCCTTAAGCTTGCCCTTTCAATGGCCACCCCGTAAGCAAAAAACCGATGCACTTGAGGCATTCGAAGGGAACTCCGAAGCAATAGAATCTCCAATGTCGGAAACCTCCATGGATTCCCGTCGAGCAACCGTATGAGGCAGTCATACCACAGGCGCCTCGGCCAGCCCAAGGCCCCCAACCACAAGTTTCCCCTAAGTGCTTCGATATGCAGAACCACTCGACCTATGAGTGCCCCCGGTGGAAAAACAGAGAAGACCGGACGACGGCCGCCGTTGAAACAGTGCACCGATGCCTTCCAACATCCTTTCGCGTCGTCTGCTGAAGAAGCGAACAGTTTACGCAGAGTGAAACACCGCCATGAGGTCCATTACTAGCTGTCTCCATATGTGACCATCTGTGCGAACACCTCCGGATGCCACTCCCATTCTCCGGCATCTACTCGGACCCAGCTGAGGAAATCCGCCATCACAATGTGCTTACCCACAACATGCGCCACCGAAAACACTGGCAGCCAAAGCTCTATCCACACACACAGACCCTCTGCCGCGGCCTCTATGGCCACACTTCCGGTTCTGCCCTGTCGACTGATGTAGGCCACCGCTGCGGAGTTGTCGGACAGTACTCGCACCGCTTGACCTGTCACCGTAGCTTCGAACGCCTGCAACGCCCGGCGTATCGCTCGCATTTCCAGTCGGTTGATTGACCACTGGGTCTCCTGTGTACTCCAAGAGCCTCCGCGAAACGATCTAACGTAGCAGAGTTTAACAAAGTTTTTGGCCAAGCTCCCGGAGGAAAGGTCCATAACCTTTTATTAGACAGAAGCTGGAAAATTATAAAAAAAACTTTTATACCAATTTTCACCAATTCAAGATGTTCTACAAGGCACACAACCCAACAGAGCGTCACATCTGATGTACATGCAACGGAACCCTTAAAATATGAGCATGCATGAATCCACCACTTGCCCCGATACAAGCATTGAGTAGCCTATTCGTCCTTTTGGAAACCAGCCAGATCCTTGGATTGGCTACCTTAGGAAACAGGATACTGAACCTGAAAGAGCTTGGTCTGACCCAGTATGGCATTTCTCGTATCCTTATGAACGGAACCTCCCCAAGGTCTCTGCCTTGGAAGTAACAGGCTGTGCCTGGCCCTATGGCCCTGTGGATAGCTCACATGGAGCAGTGCAGCTTAGTGGTTGAGGCAAGTTGCCAGAGGACCAAGGGTTTGAATTCCAATTGAGACCACCAACCTTGGGCCATAAAAAAACTGGGGTTTCTGGTCCCACAGGTGGTCCTTCTGGCCTTCGTTAAGCGACTTAACCCTCTGCCTCAGGTACCAAAACATAAATTGTGAGTCCTTCAGGGACAAGGGAAATAGAAATACCGTAATCGACTGTATGCCACCCTGACCTGTAGGCAATCAATATACTCAAATAAATAACTGACTGGGAATATGTGACCGTAGCAAACACTGGCAGTGGAGAGACATCAGAGCTGGTGCTGGTTCCTGGTCTTCCTTTCTCGCTTTCCCAGTCCTTCTGCCAGCATTGAGAAAAGGCTGAGAATAGATTGTCCAGTGGGCTGGGGACCTTGCATCCTGGACATCAGAGAGAAAGAGGGGCTAGGATCTGGGAGCAAAGCCCAAAGAGAAAGGGAAACTGGTGACTGCGACACTGTAGCTCCTCCAGACGGCTCACTCCACAGCAGATCCCACCAATGCATCTCCAACCCCATGTAACACCATGAGGACCTCACGCACTTTATTACAATCGACATCCCCCCCCCATTACTGGAGAAATTACCTTAGCCTGATAATACAGTCCGAGCAAAGAAATGCAGTCTCACTCTGCACAGAGTGCACCCAAAAATCATGCCTAAGCAATTGTGAGCACATACAAAATGCACGTCTACATATACGGGTGACCCAGCACCTGTCACCCAAACACAGTGCAGTGAGCACGCTTGAACACAGACTGAATACATGGAGCGTACACAGAGTATTGACTTCCGCTATGAAACCTTCGAGTGTCCTGGAGCGCTAAGCCCCAGACTGTGCTACCTAGACATCCTTCTCTTCACCCTCAGCCTTTAACAAGATGGCACAGACGGGTCAGTGCCCCTGCTAAGTGCTTAAAGCCCTGCTCTGACAGCACAGGCTCTAGAAATAGATGAGAATTTCCTGGGAAGGGCATGCTAAGTGGAGCTATGAAACACACAGGCCACACCCCCCCGGCCTTCCTGCAGTCAGAGAAATAGCAGTGCAATACACAGACAACCTTGCAAGTGGACGTCTTAGAGGTTGCTGCCTGTGTGAACCTGATGAGGAATACGATTTCATATTTTACAAACCCCCCCCAGGGATGGGGGCACTGAATACTATATGTGATTCATGAGCAACGCTGCCATCCAGTGGCCTTTAGGGCACCAGAGCCCGACAAACGATACATACGTTAAGAGCTTTAAATCTTGATTTGCAGAACATTACAGTTGCTTGTTTAGTCACTAACCCCTGAGAGCCCATGAGGTGGCCCTATGGTTATTTCTTCCCTGACTTGCAGAGATCAATCTGATGATGGCTGCATTCACATGGTCACAGAAAGGCACTATTGAGTGTACCAGCAGCCCTCTGATGGCCATAGACCGTAGCACAGGCACTTCTTGGTTGACAGTTTAACTGTTATTATTATTTTTTTTTATATCCTAAGGTTTCCTAAACCTGTCCCTGTGAAACCACAGGTGTTTGGGCAACTTTCACTATAGAATACACAAAAGCACACTTCCAGCCTGTTCCTCCTTCCAACTACAAGTTAGGGCTCTGCTCTTGAAGAACCTAAAAGCTGGCAATTTGCCTAATATCCCAGGACTTAACAGATGCTCCTCAGAAACATGATTAGGAGGGAGAGAACATGTGGCATCAGAGATCAATGTCAAAACTGCTGTCCTATAAAACTAAGAATAAACTTAAAAATAAAGAGGACTGACAACAGCCCCCTTAAGGCTGAGGAACCCCCCGAGCCTCAAAAAACCTACAAACAAAAGAAAGAAACACTAAGCCCAAAAATCTAGCTATTCTGCCTGTCGTCTTCCTCACACAGGCAGCTCGCTGCAACTCCTGCCACGCGGTCCAAATACCTAGAGAGAAAATGGCCGCCCCTTTGCCAACAAATTTTGGCACCAAGAACAACAGCCACTGCAAAAAGGAGGCCTCAGCAGACCGACACAGCCCGAAGGCCTTACCTGCAGGGCCGAAAGCCACGCAGCCTGCTCCTACTGCCTTGAATTCATCCGATCCTCAAACCGAGCTGCTGCGCCCAGCAGCCGCGGCGAGAACCGCTCAGCCGGTTCCACAGAGTAAAAGTAAAATCCCGCAGCAACGGAGAGGCTCCGTCTCACACAGCTTCAGTATGGCTGTACGAGTCCCGGAGCTCTCTCCCGTACTGTCAAGGGAGAGAGATCCGCACTGGCGAATGCCTGCAGCAAGTGAAAATAACTGAGGAGGGAAGGCAAGAGCTGCTACTAATTTAAAGAGCCAGGCTCAAATTTAAAATTACTGTAAATATAAGGAAATTTGCTCCTAACAACTAAAGGGAACTAATCCCTGATTGCCAATTAACCAAAGGTAACTGAATTGAAAGTAAAATCAAAAGTAAAATCAGAATAGAATTTGTCACACTAAATGCTCCTTATCTGTTCCCCCAAGTGAGCCCAGAAGCTAGGCTCACTACATCCTCCTGCTGCATGGAGATTGGACACACTGGGGGCTGATGGGAGAGACCAGCAGGCTATATCCAGTGATGTCATGAGTTTTTGACATGCCCAGTCTCCAAGCTGCAGGAGGAGGTTCACTACCCAGAGGTTGAGGACTAAAACTGGAGGAACGATAAGGAACAAAAATATAAATACATTTCCTCCTATGATAAAGCAAAATACAAAGATATAAGAAATGCATATTCCCAAAGCTATTTTTCCAAATCACTTAACTCTGGGAGTACCGATGAGGTCAAAAGTAACCCCATTGCAAGTTTCACAACGCGTATCTCAGAAACTAGTTCAAGAATGCAATCTTTTTATGACTTTTCACATGTCAATATTCTCTTTATATTGCGCCATGAGAGGAATAATTTTCATCCGCTAGGTGACGCTAGTGATGAACTGCAGCACAGAGTACCAGTGGGGTCATTTTTGACCCGTTGCTTACGTCCGGTTTGGATCGTGATACAATTTGCAGTTTTGTGAATTTTTTGATCTGACAAAAAGGTATTTATCATTATGTATCATTTATTTTTTGTACTCTTATTTTATGAAAATTACACATTTTCTGTAATTGATATCATACGTTCTCATTATTTCCGATGACATCTAAAGGCTTTCAGCTCGTTCATCACGATTATTGTACACCTATAGTAAAACTGCTTTGTGTTTTATTCAACTTTCTTTTTGTTTATTTATTGTAGGTTATTGTTTATGATGTCAAAATGAAAGTATTCAGCTGCCCAAGTAAGAGAAATATTGCAACGAAATGCTGACAGTGACGACTCCGAGTCATCTGATGATGCAGCATATTCAGCAAGCGAAGAAGCATATCAGCCAAGTTCGGGCAATAAATCTGATGACAGTCATGATTCAGATGGCGAGGGCAGTTGGTCGCCAAGTGAATGTGAGACTGATGGTGAGCTGGTAACATCGCCTGCAGCAAAGAGTCAAGTTACAGGTCGAGGTTGTGCTGGACGGGGAAGAAGGCAGGAGTCCTCGGTGTCAGTATCATCTGTGAGGAATCTTAGTTGTGGTCGTAGAGGAGCTAAAAGGTCATCAACTATAAGCACAAATGCTGCCATTGAAGCCTATGTATCTAAGGATGCCACATCATGGAACAGGAAACCTATAAAGCAAGCTGCTGGAAGATACGCCAGAGCTAATGTCATGCCCGTACAAGGTATGCTGTACAAAATGTTGATAGCCCTCTCGCAGCATTCCACTTGTTCATGAGGAAGAACTTATTGAATGAAATCATGATGTGGACGAGCAAATAAGGAAGACACATTTATGACGACACCTGGAAAGATTTGACAGACGGAGAATTTCAACGTTTTCTTGGACTTCTGATCCTCTCAGGTGTGTACAAGTCACGAAATGAATCCATAGTTCAGTTGTGGAACCTTGAAGATGGTTGTTCTGTTTTCAGCAAAAATATGGCCCGTAATCATTTTCAGCAAATTTCTTGTGCTCTCAGATTTGATGATGCAACCAACAGACGTGAACAACGAGGTGTGGATAAGCTTGCTCCAATCAGACATGTTTTTGATACCTGGGAAGCAACTCTAAGTGACGCCTTTGTTCCAGGTGAAAATGTTACCGTGGATGAGCAACTACTTACATTTCGTGGGCGTGTTCCGTTCAGACAATTTCCAGCAAACCTGGGAAATATGGCATAAAGCTATGGATGTTGTGTGACAGTGCAACGTCATATGCTCTGCGTCTTCAAGTATATACAGGAAGGGAACTCGGACAAAACAGGGAACAGAATCAGAGTGAAAGGGTTGTGCTGCAACTCACTGAAGGATTGACGCGATCTGGCAGAAACGTTACTGACAATTTCTTCTGCAGTTTATCCCTGTCACGGAAATTGCTAGAAAAACAAATGGCACTTTTGGGGACAATTCGAAAGAACAGAAAAGAATTACCTCCAGAATTTGTAACAGCAAAGGGCCGAGAGGTATTCACTTCACCGTTTGCCTTTCGCGATGATGCCTCTCTGGTTTTCTATTGCCCGAAGAAAGGAAAAGTGGTTGTTCTTCTGAGCAGTTTGCATGATCAAAAAGAAGCAGATAACACACGTCCAAAGAACCACGCATGATCTTGGACTATAATTCTAGTAAAGGTGGAGTAGATACAGCAGATCAAATGTTGCGCACGTATACCACAAAACGAATGACAAGACGCTGGCCAGTGACAATCTTCTACAACATGTTGGACATCAGTGCTTTGAACGCCTTCATTGTTTGGATGTCACTAAATCCAGAATGGCAGTCCAAGTCAAAGCACAGATGTCGTCTATTCCTCTTGGAATTAGGAAAGCAGCTGCTTCAGAGTAATTGCAGCGAGACTTCTTCCAGCATTGAAGAAGCCACTGATGCTGTTTGCAATGTCGGGATCCCAAAGAAAAGGGCAAGGTGTCACTGCTGTTCCAGAGAAAAAGACAAGAAAAGCAACATAGTTTGCACCTCCTGCAAGCACAATGTTTGCAAAGAACATTCAGAAACTATCTGTGTCTCATGCAAATGACTGTAGTACTTTACTGTGTTCATCAAGTGCATGCAAAAACTGCTTTCATGGCAACTCTTCTTCATGTAATTTTATGATAAAGCATTCAATTTCAAAACATTTAACCTTCATATAATAAATAATTAATTCAGAATAATATTTTGTCTGTTTAGTTTAAAATTGTCATGGTTAACAATTAAAATTCGTCGTGGGGCCATTTATGACCCCAACGGTATTCAGTGTGTGCAAAAAATCTCGGTAATTTCAGGGTTAAAACTGAAAAATAATAATTTTTTACTATTGGTATATGGACAATTTTTCTGATCAGGGTAGTTGTGATCTTTCCACTTTCTGTTAGTTGATTTTCTAAATCCTTTTCCAAAGTCTCCTTTCCATTTCTCATTTCTTTTCCACATCTGTCTCCTCTTCATCTTTTTCTCTCCATGTCTCTTCTGTGCCTCTCTATCCACCCATAGTTAAGATGTCACCTCTCCTTTTGCTTCATCTATTTTTCCCACCTTTCCAGTGAGTCCACCCATTTCTTTGTCTTACTCCTTTCCCAGACTTTTTCCCCCATTTCATTCAATCCCTAAAACCCCATTTTCAACCCTCTCTACTCAACTGCCTCCCCAGCCCTCATCTACTTTCCTCTGCCTATTGTCCTCACCAGCCCCATCTCCTTCCCCTTCCCTGTCACTTATCCCTTCCTTGGCCTTTATCCCTTTCTTCAATCTCTTATCCCAATACCATTTCCCATACTCCCCTTTTACCCCCATCTCCTCTATTTACACTTTCTGTCACCTCTTCAAACATCAGTCCTTTTTCTTTCACCCCCCTTCCCCAGCCCCTCCATAGCACCTCCTCATCTCACTTCAGAATTATTTATTCAATGGAGTTATCTTTCTCTCTTACCTTTGCTTAGAATCTAATATTTTGAGTATAAATTGTGCTAAGATATAGATCCTAGGGGGTTCACAAACTCAGCACTGTATTAAACACCTCTGGTTGATCAGCTTATTTTAATCCAATTTGGGGAAAGTCAATGAAAGGAGCAACCAATTCACATCTTTCTCTTTCAGCTTAGTTTATTTAAAAATGGCAAGAAGAAGTTGATGCAGCGACAATTATTAGGGAAGGGAAGGATCTTAATAACAAATGAATTGCAAGTGCAACTTGAATGTGTACAAACACAATCAATCTACATGCAGTCAGTCAGTCAATTTAAGGTCCGTTATTAACACATTTTTTTAAACATTTAATGTGTTAAAAATACAGTGTATTTTAATAACAACATTTTAAATATGAATCATGTACTCAGTTTGTCTAATTTAGCTTCAAATCTTTTTGCACTTAAATCCAGAATGCCAATCCCACATGCTTGGAAATCATAACCAATTTTTTTAAGTTCTTTGATTCTACTTGTTAGGGTTCTCACACTCATATCCATAACTCTGGGCTTTTCAAGTACTTTTATGATATCAATTTCTGCTCTTAAAAAGCAATCTATTTTATCAATGAAGTTCTTGGATGACAAGTAAAGCACAGGTGGATAGCTTATGAAAAAGCTAGTAATTTCAGTCTCCGTGCACCCCAAAGACTGCAACTTTTGTTTAGCAATTTTAAAGTTTCTTTTGATATATTCATGGGAAAGGTCCAAAATGTCTGCACCATTCCCCTGCAGCAGTATCAGCAATTCCTGATCTTTCAGCCTGAGAAACGACTGCAGAAACTCAATGTTAGCTTTCACCCGCTTAGTACTTTGAATAAGAAGGAAAACATTTCTAGCGAGGACCTGCTTTACAAACTTATCTGGGTTGTCACCACCTAAATTAATATATGCTTCTTGCAAAAAGTCTACCATCTGCCTATTCAACTCAGACCGATTAGAGAACGTCCGCGGAGCTTTGGATAACAAGCGACACAGATCTTTGGGCATCAGACCGAGAGAACAAAGAAACGTGATATTTTCCTCCAAGTTGGCGTTGTCACTGGAACGAAAAAAGGATTCAGGGGAGCGTGCCACAATCTTTATGATGTCAGAGTCTGTCTTTAAAATGCTTTGCCAGATCTCCCATTTTTTGTGCAGGTGTTCGTTTGTGCGTGTGATGGCACGGGGATATCTTGAGATGATGCTAGCAACTGTTTCTCTGCTAGCTCCCTTGTCTTGCAGAAACTGAGCCACAGTCCGCTCATGTGTAATCATTTTCTTCAGAACTCCGGGTTGCCTTCTCCTTGCCATTTCAACATCCACGCCCATGCGTTGCAAATGATTCACTAAAATGTCATTCTCTTTGGTTGATGTGGCATCAGTAGCTTTCAGCTTCCTCTTGTAGAGCTTGCATGACACTGGGCTAGACGCTGCTTCTGTCAAGAATTTCACTGACCAAGAGCATTTCACAGCATGCAAAAGCAGACAAGCTGTTGACAGTCCTTGCAGTGCCATGTTGATCTGGCATATCCTTTAAAAAAAATTGAAGAATATAAGTTCAATCTAAAAACAGGTCAAATTTCAAAACATCTGAAGTGAGTTAAAACAGCAGTAGCAGTAAAGCTCAAGGCAAATTAATCTTTGCTTGGGCTCAAGAAAATATGGGCCAACTGATTTTTCTCTTTGTTTTTTAACCAAAATTTTGGTTTATTTTTCTTTATTTTTGACATTCTCCTCTCCCCTTTGCCTCCCAACCTCTTTCCATCCCCAAAAGCCTTTCTCCCCTCCCCATTCCACCACCAGCAGCTCTTCCGTCCAGGGCCCAACCCCAGCAAATTTCTAGCCCTTGGCTTTCTAATTTAATCTTAATACTTTTAATTCCAGGGACCACCCAGAGTAGCTTACAACAAATGAAAATACAATTTAATTAATACAAATCACAAAATGCAATGTATTAAAAATTAAATTCATAATTCCTCTCTCACTTCCCTCCTTTTCTTTAGAGATTCTTCTGCTCTCTCTTCAGGCTCCTATCACCCTACTCCCAGGTACCTCTCAACTTTTCCTCTTCTTCAGGTTCCTGTCCCCACTGCTGCTCTTCTCCCTGGCATTCAATTCCTTTACAGTCAAGAAGCATATTTAGCAGAGGAGAAGCAACCACGCAAAGTAAGAATGCATGCTTATTGTGGACCCACACTGCCAGGCTGCCAAGGAGGAGCTGAGGCAGAGGAATTTGGGGGGGTTTTCACATGTGGTAACATTTGATAAAACCTTTACTGAAAATATGTCTTATATTCTGGGGATGCATCAATGGGCAACCTAATCTGCAAGAGGGATATAAAGAAAATAGGTGACAAAATTCTGAGTAGTTGTAAATAAAGGGTCATATACTATAGCTCAACAAAAAAATACTTAGACTGAACCAGAAGCCAAAAGAAAGAGGAGGATATTGTAAGGCCTAAATAAACCAAAACTGATGTTTATTTTTTTAAAGATTACTTAAAGGGTGTCTATCGTGGCACAATAAAGAAAATGTTTATTGTCCAGGAAGGTAAAGGTGTTTGCCTCAATACGTTTTTAAAACCAGTCATTTTCTTTGAATACTATTAGGAAAATAATAAATTCTCCACTTAAGGCAAACTAAAATGTTTCCAACAGATACAAATTTACAATATTAGCATATTTTAATTTGGATTTAGTTATGTCTTTTCAGCAATAGTTTAAAGACAAGTTTCAGGTACAGTGGGCATTTTGCATTTCTCAAAAAGGCTTATAATCTAAGATGTATGTCTACAAAACCGGGCTAACCGTTAGCCCGGGCTATCTGTTCCTAGGTCCCATTGAATGACATAGGACCTAAGTGCAGACAGCCTGGGTTAACCATTAGCCCAGCTTAGTAGACATATCCCTAAGTTTGTACTTAAGGCAATAGGGGGTTAAGTGAATTGCCTACGGTCACAAGGTGCATCAGGCTTCCCTGTTTCTCAATCTGCTGCTCAACTACTAAGCTACTCCTCCATTACATAGTATGAATGGAAGGCATTATTTCTAACATATTTTGTTCATTTTTATGCCAGTTCTAATGAAAATGTGATGAGTTTTCTGTTTCTAGCCAAGATAATCCTGTAGTGAAATTATACATAAAGACTTAGGGGGTCTTTTACTAAAGGTGCTATGGTGTTACACCTAACATGTCAAAATTTATCTGTCAGGGGTGTTGAAAGCATTTCCCCAGAAGTTAACATGGAGCACTGTCCTCTAACGTGGACCACATTAGCTTGGGCCCACTTAACGCCACCTAATGAGGTGGTATTAGGTGAACCTGTGCTAAGGCAATTAACGTGTGGTGTGAACCCAGCACCAACTGCTCTGAGCTCACCATGCCCACTCTCTGCCCCTAAGTCACCTACTTGCGACTAACGCAGCTTGCACAGTTAGCATAGAGATTGTTCTGCGCTGTCATGAACGCTCACTAGCTGACAATGCGTGTCCCAACGCACCTCCAGTGCACGCCAGAACATGCGCTGCCAGCTAGCACCCTTTGGTAAAGGATCCCCTTAATTTCTCATGTGACAGAGTACTTGTAGTTCAAAATCCCAGTACTTTACCTAAAGGTTAAGGGGGCTTTTTACCAAATGGCACTATGGTGTCACAGCTAACATTCCCATAACATGTTAATTCTTTGGGGCGTGAAAAGCATGTTCCTGGCATTTAATGTGGTGCGCCTTATCCTAACAGCCTAAAATTAGCAGGAGTGCACTTACCGTCACTTTAATAAGTAGTAGTAAGTGCACCTGTACTAATGGCATGCCTTGCAGTAAGTGTGAGGCATGCTGACTGCATGGAACTTACCCCGCCCACTCTCTGTCCCTAACCCACTCACTTACCATCCCAACACACAGCACAGTTACTGCAGAAATCAGGACGTGCTCATGCTAACTGTTTTGGCCCCACGTTAATAGTTAAAAGCCCCTAAGAATTATTGTTAGTAAAGAATCACTAGATATCCAATTAAAAATGGAAAAAGTCTTCTATTTTCCACATACTGTATATGTTAAGTATTTTCTATTGTTCATATCCTGTTTTGCCTGACACAGTATCTTTCGAAATACTGCTTCAGCAACAAATGTTTTTTGAAGAGGTCCCATATAAAAAAGTGTACTCCAACTCACTCTTGGAATAAAGAGTTACAACACATTGAATAAGAATAGATATGAACAACAGAATGTAACATCTTACATGGGCAATTTTTTTCAGATGTTTTTAATAAATATAAACATATGAAAAGAATGAAGGAATTTTAGATGCATGGGTAAAAACTGTAAAGGACATGTAATTATAAACAAATGGGAAGGTATGATATTTGGAATACCAACCAGCCCATGATCGTCCACAAAAGATAACAGAAAACACTTTGAGTATTCAAATACAACACTGTTTAAAAATTTTTTAAAAAATCCACATATAAGGGATCTTCAATTTGTGAGACCACCACACAGTAGAGACAAACACTGTTCAATATCAAGCATTACTTGCAGCAGAACCAACAAAGGAAGAAATGTTACTGATGTTACTGATAGCCAGTTATAAACTATAGAAGTCACACGAGATCATGATAGCAATCTTCAAAGCCATTTAAGAACATAAGAACATAAGAAATGCCATACTGGGTCAGACCGAGGTCCATCAAGCCCAGTATCCTGTTTCCAACAGTGGCCAATCTAGGTCATACGTACCTAGCAGTTTCCCCAAAAGACACAGGTTCTGCAGTGCTTGTACTAGGCCAAGCATTGATATCCTGGGTCCCTTTTTAATAGTGGTTTATGGACCTTTCCTCCAGGAACTTGTCCAAACCTTTTTTAAACCCAGCTATACTAACAGCCCTTACTACATCCTCCGGTAACAGATTCCAGAGTTTGATTACACGTTGAGAGAAGAAATATTTTCTCCTATTTGTCTTAAATAGTTTACCCTGTAGCTTCATTACATGCCCCCTAGTCCTTCTATATTCTGATAGCGTAAACAATTTATCCACGTTTATCCGTTCCACTCCATTCATTAATTTATACACCTCTATCATATCTCCCCTCAGCCGCCTCTTTTCTAGGTTAAAGAGCCCTAACCTTTTTAGCCTCTCTTCATAGGAGTAGCCTTCCATCCCCTTCACCAATTTGGTGGCTCTTCTCTGTACTTTTTCTAATAACTCTATGTCCTTTTTAAGATACGGTGACCAGAATTGCACACAATATTCAAGGTGCGGTCGTACCATGGAGCGATACAGAGGCATTATAATATCCTTTGTTTTATTCTCCATCCCTTTCCTTATGATACCTAGCATTCTATTTGCTTTCTTGGCCGCCGCTGCACACTGGGCGGAGGGTTTTAACATGTTATCCACGATGACTCCTAAATCTTTTTCCTGGGTGGTGGTTTCTAATGTGGAGCCTTGCATCTTGTAACTATAGTGTGGGTTGTTCTTTCCTAGGTGCATAACTTTGCACTTGTCCACATTAAATTTCATCTGCCATTTGGATGCCCAGTCTTCCAATTTATCCAGATCCTCCTGCAGTTTTCCACAATCCTCTTGGGTTTTAACAACTTTAAACAGTTTTGTGTCATCTGCAAATTTGATTACCTCACTAGTTATTCCCTTTTCCAGGTCATTTATGAATATGTCAAAAAGTAGCGGACCCAGTACAGATCCCTGGGGTACTCCACTATTCACCTTTTTCCATTGGGAATATTGGCCATTTAGCCCTACCCTCTGCTTTCTATCTTTTAACCAGTTCCCGATCCACAATAGTACACTGCCTCCTATCCCATGACTTTTTAGCTTCGCCAAAAGTCTCTGATGGGGGACCTTGTCAAGAGCTTTCTGAAAGTCCAGATACACTATATCAACCGACTCACCTTTGTCTACCTGTTTATGCACACCTTCAAAAAAACAGATCAGATTAGTAAGACAAGATCTTCCTTGTCTAAAGCCATGTTGGCTGTCTCCCATTAGGCCATGACTATCTACATGCTGTGTAATTTTGTTCTTTATGATGGCTTCTACCATTTTCCCTGGTACTGACGTCAGGCTCACCGGTCTGTAATTTCCCGGGTCACCCCTGGAACCCTTTTTAAAAATTGGTGTTACGTTGGCGACCCTCCAATCTTCAGGTATTACAGATGATTTTAATGAAAGTTCACAGATTACCAATAACAGGTCTGCAATCTCATATTTCAGTTCTTTCAACACTCTGGGATGTATACCATCCGGTCCAGGTGATTTGCTACTATTCAGTTTATCAAATAGTTGTAATATATCTTCCCGGTGTAGCGATATTTCTCTCAATTCCTCTGCAGTATCACCTTTAAATACCACTTCAGTCTTGGGTAACACCCCTACATCTTCCTCAGTAAAGACCGAAGCAAAGAATTCATTCAGTCTCTCTGCTATAGCCTTGTCTCCTCTTACTGCCCCTTTTACCCCTCTATCATCTAATGGTCCAATTGACTCTCTCACAGGCCTTTTGCTACGAATGTACTTGAAAAAGTCTTTATTTCGTGTTTTTGCTTCCGTAGCAAGTTTCTTCTCAAATTCCCGCTTTGCCTGCCTTATCAATGCTTTGCATTTAACTTGCCAGTGCTTGTGCTGTTTCCAGTTTTCATCATTTGGCTCTTTTTTCCATTTTCTGAAGGTTGCTCTTTTGGCAGCAACAGCCTCTCTGACCTCACCTTTAAACCATGCTGGCAGTTTTTTGGACTTTCTTCTCTTCCACTTTTCTTAATGCGTGGAATACAGCTGGTCTGGGCTTCGAGGATAGTATTTTTAAATAACACCCAAGCTTGCTGTAAGTCTCTAACCTTTGGAACTGCTCCTTTTAGTTTTTTCCGAACTATATTCCTCATTCTATCATAGTCACCCTTTTGAAAGTTAAAAGGTAGTACTGTGGATTCCTTTACTATCTGTCCTCCACTGATTAAATCAAACATGATCATACTATGATCACTATTGCCAAGTGGTCCCAACACCCTTATTTCTTGCACCAGATCTGGCGTTCCACTAAGGACTAGGTCCAGTATGGCTTCCCCTCTGGTCGGTTCATGAACCAGCTGCTCCAAGAAGCAGTCATTTATTTCATCTAGAAACTTTATCTCTTTAGCTTGTCCTGCTGTGACACTGTCCCAGTCGATACCGGGGTAATTGAAATCACCCATTATTACTACTCTGTTGTGGCTTTTGTTAGCTTCCTTGATTTCTTTGAGCATTTCATCATCCATTTGTTCATTCTGGCCAGGTGGTCGATAGTATACTCCCACTGCCATCACCTTCCCCTTCATAAATGGAATTTCAATCCATAGAGATTCTACAGCATATTTTGTTCCCTGCAAAACTTTAATCCTTTCTGACTCAATGCCCTCTCTAACATAGAGCGCAACCTCTCCACCAATTTGTTCAGCTCTATCATTACGATATAGTTTGTATACAGGTATCACAGTGTCCCACTGGTTATCCTCCTTCCACCATGTCTCTGAGAGTGCAATCATATCTAACCTCTCATTTAATGCTATATATTCTAATTCTCCCATCTTATTGTTTAGACTTCTAGCATTGGCATACAAGCATTTTAGAGACTGTATTTTATTAATATTAATCTGGCTATTGGTAGGCATGGGTAATTGGGAATCTTTATGCTCTGTCTGCTCCTTACTCAAGGGCATTTGGGCTACTATACTCCCTTTTGGAACCTCACTGCTTTTGGTAGTATCCTTCAAGGATACCTTTGTCCGAACCGTGCGCTCCTGGGTGACTGTCGGCTTTCCCCTATTTTCTAGTTTAAAAGCTTCTCTATCTCTTTTTTAAAGGTTAATGCCAGCAGTCTGGTCCCATCCTGATTAAGGTGAAGCCCATCCCTTCGGAAGAGCCCCCCCTTTCCCCAGAATGTTCCCCAGTTCCTAACAAATCCAAAACCCTCATCCTTGCACCATTGTCTCATCCACGCATTGAGACTCCGGAGCTCTGCCTGTCTTTTGGGTCCTGCACGTGGAACAAGAAGCATTTCGGAGAACGCTATCCTGGAAGTTCTGGATTTCAACTTCCTACCTAAAAGCTTAAATTTAGCCTCCAGAACTTCCCTACCACATTTTCCTATGTCATTGGTACCAACATGTACCAAGACAGCAGACTCCCCCCCAGCACTATCTATGATCCTATCTAGGCGGTGCGTGAGATCTGCTACCTTCGCACCAGGCAGGCATGTTACCAGGCGATCCTCACGTCCACCAGCCACCCAGCTATCTACATTCCTAATGATTGAATCACCAACTATAACAGCTGTCCTGACCCTCCCCTCATGGGGACATGGCCCTGGAGAAACGTCCTCGGTGCGAGAGGGTTTTACATCACCTGGAGGACAGGTCCTAGTTACAGGATCACTTCCTGCCACACCAGGGTGATGCTCTCCTGTCACGTGACCTCTCTCCTCCATGGCAACAGGGATGCTGCCAGACTGGAGGTGGGACTTCAGGACTATATCCCTGTAGGTCTCGTCCATGTACTTCTCTGTCTTTCTTATGTCTTCCAGGTCTGCTACTCTAGCCTCTAGAGAACGGACTCGTTCCCTGAGAGCAAAGAGCTCCCTGCACTTAGTGCATATGTAGGACCTCTCACCAACTGGGAGATAATCATACATGTGACACTCGATGCAAGACTGGAGAACCCCCATCTCGTTGCTGGACCTCTGACTGCATCTTAGTTTAAAGCTTGTGTTTAGGTCTTTTAAATCGGTATATAATAAGGATTGGTGTAGATGCTTATACTAATAAAAGTGTATCTAATACCCCTAATACACCCTGTGTACCTGAAGCTAATTAATCACAGGTCCTCTGTGTATGACTGATTTGGATTAAGAGCTGCACCTGAGAGCAGCCCCTTTCCTCTAAGATGTCCAAGTACCTATAAAACTACAATTACCCCAGGGGAGGGAGGGAGATAAGTCCTATTAAAGAGGGCAGTTACAAGGTACCCTGTCCTGAACCCTCAGCAGGGGGATGGGGGTACCACACAAAGCCCAGTTAGTTGAGAGAGGCAAGGTAAGTACAGCTGAGAAGGCTGAACTTGCACACCACTAAGACAAACACTAAATAATTAAACAAACAACAGTTAGACAAACAGTAAATAATTAAATAAACAGCTAGAACTCACAGTAAGATGTCCCAGGAGGCAAAAATCCACTCACTAGCAGAGCTCTGTAAAAGTTCAGCCTTTCTCTGATCAGAGAAAAGCAAACTAAAACAGCCTATGCACACGTGGAGAAAACAGGAACAAGGTTACAGGATACCTCAGGGGGAGGGGGTCAGGGGGAGGAGTCACTCAGGCAGGCAAGGACAGGAAAAAGCTTAACAAACAGCAGGCTCTGGGGAGAGAGATTAATTCAAAATGGCTACCACACACACAGGGGGAGGAGTCACTCAGGCAGGCAAGGACAGGAAAAGCTTAACAAACAGCAGGCTCTGGGGAGAGAGATTAATTCAAAATGGCTACCACACAAGGCCCAGTTAATTGAGAGAGGCAAGGTAAGTACAGCTGAGAAGGCTGAAACCTGCACACCACTAAGACAAACACTAAATAATTAAACAAACAACAGTTAGACAAACAGTAAATAATTAAATAAACAGCTAGAACTCACAGTAAGATGTCCCAGGAGGCAAAAATCCACTCACTAGCAGAGCTCTGTAAAAGTTCAGCCTTTCTCTGATCAGAGAAAAGCAAACTAAAACAGCCTATGCACACGTGGAGAAAAGGGTAAAATAGTATTTGAGCAGAAGTACGCACATTGTTCTATGATATGCATATTTTTACCCTCATAGAGAGGTGTTGTTCCTGCAGATAGGGTTAGGGTAAGGAACGTAAGAAATGCCTTACTGGGTCAGACCAAGATCCACCAAGCCCAGTATCGTTTCCAACAGTGGCCAATCCAGACCACATCCCAAAGAGGCACACAGGTCCACAATGCTTGCTCGGGGAGGCAAGCAGTGGATTTCCCGGGTCTCCTTTAATAATGGTTTATGGACCAAGAACTTGTCCAAACCTGTTTTTAACCCCAGCTACACTAACAGCTTTTACTACATCCTCCAGTAAGGAACTCCAGAATTTGGATTACTCATTGAGTAAAAAATGTTTTCTTTTATTAGTCTTAAAAAATTGCATTGTAGCTTCATTGTGTGTCCTCTAGTCTTTTCTACTTTTTGATGGCGTAAACAAACAATATATGTTTATCCGTTCCATGCTATTCATGAATTTATAAACCTCTATCATACCCCCTCAGTCGGCTCTTTTCCAAGTTGAAGAGCCCCATATCTTTTAAGCCTCTCCTTTTATCCCCCCCCCCTTTTATCCCCCCCCCTTTTACCATTTTTGTCACAATTCTTTGTAATTCAGCTACATCGCTCCCCACCATCAGTGATAAAAATCCTAGTAACTACACCACAGCGAATACAGACAAGAAAATGCAGTCTGCACGTTCGATTCACAAGAGAAAACAAAATATAAAGTGAAGGTACTGCCAGGTTTAGAAAACACACAAACTCACCAGCACAGCAAGCAATTCCTCCATTCAAAGCAGAAATGAAGAAAAAGAAACCGAGCAGTACCAAAGGCTGATCTTTTCCTGATCAGACAACAGCAAGCACTCGCTTCCGCCGGAGCTGACGTAACGTTGTAAAGAGAGAAGACTGACCACAGCACTAGATTCGAAATGGAAGGATTTGATAATTGTTTCGTCGTAATGTAGCAATTTGCTGGTATAGACAAGGAACTCGGATGGAATTCTGTGAAGAAAATAAAAGACTCCAGACTGCTTACCTTTTAATTTAAGAAAATAAGGATAGGTTCTGGTAAATGACCAATCGGGAACTACTTTACATCCCGGCTGGAGACTCGTCGCAGCTGCTGCGGTGTAATTAGCAACAGCTAAAGTTTCATCCTTAACCCGGATTAGAACCGAGAAACTATAAAGAAACGTTACTGGAAATCAAAGCAGAGAAAACCTCCTACCTTTTTCTACTTCTGCCATCTGGAGATCATCATGGACTTTCTTTTCTTTTTCAGATTTAAAAGTAGTGTGGTTGCCTTGTTAGTCCACTTCAATACACAGAAATAAAGGTTAATACATTAAAAAATCTTTTTTGAGCTAGGTTTGGATGATTTAATGTAAATGTAATCATTTTTATTCTTTTGGGGGGCTTCACTATGTTGTTTTTTTTATTTCTGTTACATGTCTGTTTTATTTATTTCATATATTAAGCTGCAAGCCATTAATAAATAATGGGGCATGTTTATTAAAGTGCAGTAACATGCCCCATTATTTAAAGGAGGAGGAGGGCGTTCCTAGGGTTGCCAACTGGCCGGTAGTGGAAAACCCGTTTTTTGTTGTGATGGGGGGCGGCTTTCGTTGCCTATTAAAAAAAATACCCCGGAAGATCAGCGATTAGGCGCAGGAGCGGCCATCCACTAGGCAGCCGCCTAGGGCTTCAGACTTCTGTGGGCAACACTGTGCCCGCGGCAGGCCATGCGCTTCGGTACACGTGGCCTGCCACTCCTGACCCTCCTCCGATAGGAAGTTGTGTTCGAGGGGGTTAGAAGCGGAAGTGCATGGGTGCCCAAACACTTGGCTGGCTGGCACGGCCAGGGCTTCTGCCTGGGGCGGCCCTGATTAGGCAGCAGCTCTGCCCTACTGCTGCCGCTTTTTCTAGTAGACATGACATGAAATCTGTATGTGGACGCATTCAGACCCCTTTGCCTCTCTTTCTCACGCAGTTTTCCTCTGCCATTATGCAGCTCCCCCACCAAAGTTACCATTTTCACTGCGATACCGACAAGAAAACTAGCGCCTGCAATTTCATAGCGCCGCTGACGGTTCTGCCGGTCCCACCCTTCCGATGTAAAAGTCCTGTTTCTGAGGGGTGGGACCGGCAGAGCCGTCAGCGGCGCTAGGAACGTGCAGGTCCCGGTTTTCTTACGTGTTTTATTGCCGCTATCGCACATCCTGACAAGCGGCAGCGAAGATGAGCGCTTTGGCAGGGGGGACACGGGAAGAAGGAACTGAACAGGCGCATCACTGGGGGAGGGGATGGTGGGCATGGAAGCGAGTTAAAGTGATGGGATATACTTGGGGGAATAGGGTGATGAGGCAGATGCTGGCTGTCGTAGGAGAGTAGGGACAGAGAGGGGAATTGTTAGAGGATGGGGCATAAGAAAAACATGGTGGATAGGGGGAAGATGTAGTAGGTAATAGAGGTTGGCTGGGCATAGGAGAGAGGATAGGGACACAGAGGGAAAGCACAGTTACTTACCTGTAACAGGTGATCTCTGGGAACAGCAGGAATTAGTCCTCACATATGGGTACGTCGGAACCGACGGAGCCTGCGCGGGAAAGCGCCCCAGCTTCCTAGAATGGAAGCTTTTGGGACCTCCCACTGCACATGCGCGCTGCCTTCCCGCCTTCCTGAACAGCTCTCCTCAGTTTCGAGTTTATAGCTGAGACAATAGAGAGAGGACAGGAAGACAGATAGATAGAAGATACAACTCCTAGGGGAGGTGGGTGGGTTGTGAGGACTAATTCCTGCTGTTCCCAGAGATCACCTGTTACAGGTAAGTAACTGTGCTATCTCCAGGAACAAGCAGGAATAAGTCCTCACATATGGGGACTCCCTAGCTGAGATGCCTGGGAGATCCCCCTCCAAGGGTTCGCCATCTTCGTATGGATCTCAGGCATCCATCCTGGGAAGGTGGGCAGGAGTTGTCTAAGAATGGAACAGGTGTTTGAGGACAGCCTGGCCAAACAAGGCATCCCGGCGGGAGTCCTTGTCCAAACAGTAATGGGCTGTAAAGGTATGAACCGAGGCCCAGGTAGCGGCTCGACAGATCTGATCAATGGAAACAGAGTGCAGATGAGAAAAAACAGGGAGCACTGTTCTTGCAAAAGTTCAACAGGAGCCACAAGAAGCAAGAAGCCAAATGTAAGGACAATTCAAATCCAATTTATTGAAAAAGACCCCGACGCGTTTCGGCAGTCAATGCCTTCATCAGGGGGTAGCAGCTACAATATAAATATAAATAATACAAATCATAACAAATAAAAACATAAAAATCAAATAATTACCCATAACATTTAAAATATATTATAATATTATATGAACAGAAAGAGGGACTGGTTAAACTATCATCCATATAGTTAAACAAAAACAAGTGTATGGAAACGCAGGACATGAAATATAATAAGAAGTGATAATAATTATAAACATATGAATATTGTGAGAAATAACAGAATAAACGCTTACGGACAATTATAATGAAGTATAAGTAAAACTCTTAGGACAATGAACTAAAATTTGTATATATCAAAAGTATAATAAATAAATAAACATAGAGAAAATTATTGTACTTACATACAACCATGTTCATGGACTAGTAATATAATCCTAAGTTCAAGGTTGGGCGTGTTCTGTCTCACTATGTTAGAGAGACTGGATGTTGCCTAAATTAAACTACAAATATAATAACTAGAAGTAACGACAAGTAATGACATAAAACATAAATATGTTAAGAAAATCATAAATAATTCAAATATGTATAGTGATTTAAGAGTATAACTGGAGGTGAGTACCAATTATGGGCTTAAAAATCTATGTATGTAAATAGATACGGTTATGATGATGAATACAATCTTGCAGACTCTTCTAGATTAAAAAATATATATAGTGGAGACTGAATACATAAAAATGATAATGTTAAAATAATATAAAATGTAAGGTAAATCAATATATGTCTAATAACTTATTATATTATTTTATCCATGTATATTAGCGCCCCTATTGTAAAAATATATAACGAAAAAATGTGTGCAAATATTTTGAAGTGATGATAAAAAACAGTGAATCACAGATTGAGAATCTACACCACATCATAAAGTCAAACTTGGGAAGCTATAGTTACTATTTCAATAATTAAGATTGCACAAACAAATGATACTATAGAACAGAATATTTTAAATTGTGCAATTACCTAACATCAAATAGTATGGATGGTGGACTTTATATGAGTATGAAGATAACATCAACTAATCTGAATAATGAACTAATGAGTGTGTTTATTTATGCCTACATCTTTGTATTAAAGGTTGAGACCGATAACCTATGAATTGGTGTCTCATATACAATTAACTGTAAAAAGGTAAAATACCATTGTATAAAAGCTAATAATATATTTGTTACAATTGGCGTTAATCCAGATATAAACAAATTGAGTGATGCGTTATTAAATGAATAAATAAATATAGTTTATTTTGAACATATCAATAACCTAAAATCAATTATCTTGATTAGTCCTATGTCAAGAGCAGGAACAGGATGATCATACTAAGAAAATTGACATTGGAACAGTGTTATTGAATAAAATTGATATATGAATAATTCAATTGAACATTTATAAATTTCTTGATGACGTATTGTCCTCTGAATGAAATGGACTACATAATTGAACATTTATGAGTTTCTTGATATCATTATATTGTTATCAGAATGCAATGGACTAATGATGTGAAACTGTGCAGTGTATAGATTTTTATGTCTTGATGTAATGCCACATGCTGTTGTAGGTGAAATAGAGAGAACCACATGGGTTCACTAAATAGCAGACTTAAAAAGGACTGGGTCAGTACTTGTTTAAAACTCGACGACAAAAAGGGGAGAGATATGATGTTCCAAAAACAAAAGGATCACCTAAGACTAATGATAAATGAAAGTAAAATACCTTAAAAATGTCTTAGTCCTTCCAAGATCGTTACCTAAGACATGTAAATGCACAAGTATGTTAAAATGCCATATGAAACAGGTTGTTGCTAAGAAAAGATTTTTTAGAGGGAGGTACTATGTTGTACACTTCAACGTATATATTATAAAACAGCAAGTCTTAAAAAGATGTGGAACTGTGTTTAAAAACATTTTTTGCATATGTAAACTGAAATAAATGTAATGTCGTGAACCACGAAGCACGAACAAAGTGCCGATAGAGAAACGGAACAAACTGTTTTCATAATAAGACATTGTGTATTGCTGTCGTGCTTGACCAAATACTCCTACTATTCTATATTGTATAAGTATTCTACTCACGCAAATCCTCCGATCAATTGCAGGAATTATCTGCCTTAGAGAGTTTATGCAACGCTGGTGCTGCTTCCACAAAAACGAAAGTGAAAGTGCACTGACTGTAGAAAGTCTGATGTAACCTTTTGAAATTGGCGCCAAAAAATCGAAGAAACTGATTGGAGGGTAAATAATGAGATGGACCACATAGAGGCTCATTGTAAGATTGGTAAACGAAATCACGGAGCCACATTTAAAACTATTTAACATATATAAACTGAAATCAACAATAGAGATAATGACGTAAATCACGGAGCAGAGTCAGAGTGTCAATAAAAGATGAGGAGAACTATTTTTTAATGAGACAATATATATCTTTAAAGAAAGCAATATATATTTTCTTTAAAGAAACAATATCTATTTTTCATCCTTCTTAAATAACGCTCTTGCTATCGTGCAGTATGTAAACGTTAAACTCACACTATTTCTCCGATCGAGTGCAAACATTGTCTGCATTGGAGGGATGCAGAACGCTGGTGGTGCTTGCATGGAGTCAAAGGTGGAATACAATATCTACGGAGAATATCATATACCCTTCAAATTGACGCCGAACCATCAAAATAGCTAATTAAAGAGCAGATAATAATGTGAAACATATAAATGCTCATTGTAGTATTAGTATATAAATTTGTTGATAGTCAGTTTTTTATACATATGTGCCTGCAGGCAACTCAGTAGTGAAGTGGAGAACGAATAAATATCAATGGCAGTACACTTAGTTGAGAGAACATTATGAATAGACATCTGGAATGGGACAGAACATGGGTCCATGAGTTTACAGAAAAACTGATAGGTCTATTTCTTGATTAAGACCCTCTGGGAATAAACTTTTAAACTCATAAATGTATCTCTGTTCCAATTTCAATAGTTTTTTGTCTATATCTCCTCCTCTCCAAAATGGTTTGATACATTTCAAAACTAAATATTTCAAGTCACTAATTTTATGGTCAGCAGCAATCCAATGAGAGACCAAGGGCCTATCTGTGATTTTCCGGGAAATACAACTTTTATGCTCAGTAATGCGAGTACGGATTTCTCTTTTGGTTTTTCCAATATATACAAGATGACATGGACACTGTATAAGATAAATTACATTGGACGTTCTGCAGTTCGTGTAGTCATTCAGGTATATCTTATGTCCTGATTTCGAATCCATGAAGCTATTTTTGGCTGTGATAGTGTGTAGGCAAACGGAACATTTTCCACAACTGTAGTGTCCCTTAATTTTAGGAGGAGCATGTGATCTCATAAGAGCTGATGGAACAAGTGTATTGGCTAGGTTTGTATTTCTTTTATAGGCCACCATAATATGTTTTGTATCAAATGCTGGTAATGTAGTCAATAAATGCCATTCCTGTCTGAGAATGTTCACTATTGATTTAGAATGTTGTGAAAATGTTAGAGCACAGACAACCCTATCGGAATTAGTTGGAATACTCTTTTTCTGTAGCAAAAGGGGACGGTCAGCAGTGCACGCACGTAGATATGCTTTCTTAATGCTCTCTTTTGGATATCCTCTCGTTTTAAATCTGTAATGCATATCGACGGCATGGCGTTCAAAATCTCTCTCTGTGGTGCAGGTCCTTTTGATTCTCAGGAATTGGCTGACCGGTAAATTTTGTTTGAATGCTCTATTATGACAGCTATCATAATGGAGGAGAGTATTGCGGTCAGTGGGCTTTCTATATAGTTCTGTGACAAAGCCACTATGATCCTTCTTAATCATGATGTCAAGATAAGGAATCTTATCAGAACTAAAGGTACCCTCAAATTGTAGATGGGGATCCAGAGAATTAATCCATAAGAAAAATTCTTGTAATTTATCTTCTGGACCATCCCATATAATCAGAATGTCATCTATATATCTCTTCCATAAAAGGACATTAGATGCATAGGGATGGATAGTTAAGTATTGTGCTTCAAAGTTAGCCACATAGAGGTTTGCCACATCTGGGGCCATGGAAGAGCCCATAGCTACCCCTTTTACCTGTTTATAAAAGAGGCCACGAAAATAGAAGAAATTCTCTGACATTGCTATTGAAGCTAACTGTACTAGGAAAGCCGTAGGAGTCCGCACTGGTCGTGCCCTTTGTATTAGGGTGTTGGCTAGAACTTCAAGCGCAGCCTGTTGGGGTATATTGGTATATAGAGAATTTATGTCCAGGGTAACTAGTATGAGCTGATCATGATATTGAGTAAACTCTTGTAGAATATTGATGATATGTGTCGAGTCACGAATATAAGAAGGTATCTGTGTAACAAATGGTCTAAGGTAAATGTCAAGAAATTTGGAAATGGGTTCCAAAATTGAACCTATAGCGGACACAATTGGACGACCTGGTGGATTCTGGAGAGATTTATGTATTTTAGGTAAAGTGTAAATAGTGGGAATAATAGGATGCATGACACGCAGGTATGCGACCTCATTAGATGTAAGATACCCTGCTTCTTTGCCTAAAAAAAGAGAGTTTCAATTCTCTGTTGTATCATTGGAGTAGGGTCCTCAAATATTTTCTGATAGAATTGTTGATCATTGAGTTGTCGCATTATTTCATTAATATAATCTTCTCTATTCTGAATGACAATGGCGCCGCCTTTGTCGGCTGGCTTAATAATAATGTCATTATTAGATTGTAATGTCTTGAGCGCCTGCAATTGTAATTTATTCAAATTGAAATAGCCAGATCGTTTATTGTGTCTATACAGGTCATCAACTTTGGAGAGAACCACATTTTCAAATGCTGAAATCATGGTATTAGTACTGGGTGGAATCCATTTAGAGGGATTTTTAACCACAGAGGGATCTATAGTGGCCTCAGATGTATTGGTAAAATGATCAATGGTTCTCAATTTTCGGAAGAATTTGTATAACTCCACATGTGTGGTGAATTTATCATGTTGTCTTGTAGGTACGTACGATAGCCCTCTATTCAAAAGAAATTTTTCAGTATCGGATAAAGTGTAGTTGGATAGATTAATGATACCGCCTAAAGGTTCCACTCTAATTGTCTTTTGGCAGAGAAGCTCTGGGTCCGATTTGTTCGATGAGACTGGGAGGCATGTTGTTCTTGTTGTCTCGTCTGCCTGTCTATAGGCGACTTGGGTGATATGCCTCTGCCACCTCCTTTCCATAAGGCAGACATCTGAAAATCCCGTTTGGCACTGCGAGGTTGTCTTGGGGGAATAGGGCAGAGGAGGAGAAAAGTGAGCCAGAAGGTTCAGCAAGATGTGGAGAATGCTGTCGTGATCTTTTATGGTCTCGTATGGGGGATTCTGATTTATCTGGTCTCCGCTCATCATATTTATGAGAGTATTTAGATGGTCGTCGTGGGGATCTAGCCGCCTTCTTATACGATGTACTCCTACGCCTATTTTTATGTTCCGTTTTATTGTAGGTCCAATAATATACCGTTTGAAGTTTATAGTCTTCCTCATCCCTTCTATATTTAGTTATCTTCATACTCTTTATTTCTTGCTTATATTCTAAATTATTTTTTCAAATTCCTTCATTTCATTATCAAAGTGTTTATCCTGTTTCTTAAGATTCTCAACCTTGGATTCTATCTGTGTTTTGAGAACTGCTGTCCTGCGTTTGGAAGTATTTATCAATAAGATCATAAGATCTAAAGAACACTTGTTCAGTATCTTCAACCAGTCCGACATGAATTTTTTGTCATCCCGGAACATGCCCGGGGCTTTTTGAATCCTTAATCCCCTAGGGATAATCTTGTTTCGGCAATACTCAAGCAATGAAGCTGCATGAAATTCCTCTCGAATGTATTTTTGTGTTGTCCAAACAAGTTCCCTCCATTCTTCTTCTATATTTGGAGTAGTGTCATCGGTGGTGAAGAAGGGGTCCTCTGGTAACATGGCGGTAAGGTCGTCCTCTTTGAAACTGAGGATATCCCTCCATGGAGAAAAACATGGCTCCAAGGGAGCAAACAAGAAAAAACAGGGAGCACTGTTCTTGCAAAAGTTCAACAGGAGCCACAAGAAGCAAGAAGCCAAATGTAAGGACAATTCAAATCCAATTTATTGAAAAAGACCCCGACGCGTTTCGGCAGTC
The DNA here is from genome assembly GCA_033557465.1 of Ichthyophis bannanicus. Taxonomy (NCBI): domain Eukaryota; kingdom Metazoa; phylum Chordata; class Amphibia; order Gymnophiona; family Ichthyophiidae; genus Ichthyophis; species Ichthyophis bannanicus. The sequence goes on from CM066031.1 coordinate 453,010,782, forward strand.
AATGCCTTCATCAGGGGGTAGCAGCTACAATATAAATATAAATAATACAAATCATAACAAATAAAAACATAAAAATCAAATAATTACCCATAACATTTAAAATATATTATAATATTATATGAACAGAAAGAGGGACTGGTTAAACTATCATCCATATAGTTAAACAAAAACAAGTGTATGGAAACGCAGGACATGAAATATAATAAGAAGTGATAATAATTATAAACATATGAATATTGTGAGAAATAACAGAATAAACGCTTACGGACAATTATAATGAAGTATAAGTAAAACTCTTAGGACAATGAACTAAAATTTGTATATATCAAAAGTATAATAAATAAATAAACATAGAGAAAATTATTGTACTTACATACAACCATGTTCATGGACTAGTAATATAATCCTAAGTTCAAGGTTGGGCGTGTTCTGTCTCACTATGTTAGAGAGACTGGATGTTGCCTAAATTAAACTACAAATATAATAACTAGAAGTAACGACAAGTAATGACATAAAACATAAATATGTTAAGAAAATCATAAATAATTCAAATATGTATAGTGATTTAAGAGTATAACTGGAGGTGAGTACCAATTATGGGCTTAAAAATCTATGTATGTAAATAGATACGGTTATGATGATGAATACAATCTTGCAGACTCTTCTAGATTCTCTGCCCCTATTCCCCCAAGACAACCTCGCAGTGCCAAACGGGATTTTCAGATGTCTGCCTTATGGAAAGGAGGTGGCAGAGGCATATCACCCAAGTCGCCTATAGACAGGCAGACGAGACAACAAGAACAACATGCCTCCCAGTCTCATCGAACAAATCGGACCCAGAGCTTCTCTGCCAAAAGACAATTAGAGTGGAACCTTTAGGCGGTATCATTAATCTATCCAACTACACTTTATCCGATACTGAAAAATTTCTTTTGAATAGAGGGCTATCGTACGTACCTACAAGACAACAGGCTAAATTCACCTCACAGGTGGAGTTAGTTATACAAATTCTTCCGAAAATTGAGAACCATTGATCATTTTACCAATACATCTGAGGCCACTATAGATCCCTCTGTGGTTAAAAATCCCTCTAAATGGATTCCACCCAGTACTAATACCATGATTTCAGCATTTGAAAATGTGGTTCTCTCCAAAGTTGATGACCTGTATAGACACAATAAACGATCTGGCTATTTCAATTTGAATAAATTACAATTGCAGGCGCTCAAGACATTACAATCTAATAATGACATTATATTAAGCCAGCCGACAAAGGCGGCGCCATTGTCATTCAGAATAGAGAAGATTATATTAATGAAATAATGCGACAACTCAATGATCAACAATTCTATCAGAAAATATTTGAGGACCCTACTCCAATGATACAACAGAGAATTGAAACTCTTCTTTTTTTAGGCAAAGAAGCAGGGTATCTTACATCTAATGAGGTCGCATACCTGCGTGTCATGCATCCTATTATTCCCACTATTTACACTTTACCTAAAATACATAAATCTCTCCAGAATCCACCAGGTCGTCCAATTGTGTCCGCTATAGGTTCAATTTTGGAACCCATTTCCAAATTTCTTGACATTTACCTTAGACCATTTGTTACACAGATACCTTCTTATATTCGTGACTCGACACATATCATCAATATTCTACAAGAGTTTACTCAATATCATGATCAGCTCATACTAGTTACCCTGGACATAAATTCTCTATATACCAATATACCCCAACAGGCTGCGCTTGAAGTTCTAGCCAACACCCTAATACAAAGGGCACGACCAGTGCGGACTCCTACGGCTTTCCTAGTACAGTTAGCTTCAATAGCAATGTCAGAGAATTTCTTCTATTTTCGTGGCCTCTTTTATAAACAGGTAAAAGGGGTAGCTATGGGCTCTTCCATGGCCCCAGATGTGGCAAACCTCTATGTGGCTAACTTTGAAGCACAATACTTAACTATCCATCCCTATGCATCTAATGTCCTTTTATGGAAGAGATATATAGATGACATTCTGATTATATGGGATGGTCCAGAAGATAAATTACAAGAATTTTTCTTATGGATTAATTCTCTGGATCCCCATCTACAATTTGAGGGTACCTTTAGTTCTGATAAGATTCCTTATCTTGACATCATGATTAAGAAGGATCATAGTGGCTTTGTCACAGAACTATATAGAAAGCCCACTGACCGCAATACTCTCCTCCATTATGATAGCTGTCATAATAGAGCATTCAAACAAAATTTACCGGTCAGCCAATTCCTGAGAATCAAAAGGACCTGCACCACAGAGAGAGATTTTGAACGCCATGCCGTCGATATGCATTACAGATTTAAAACGAGAGGATATCCAAAAGAGAGCATTAAGAAAGCATATCTACGTGCGTGCACTGCTGACCGTCCCCTTTTGCTACAGAAAAAGAGTATTCCAACTAATTCCGATAGGGTTGTCTGTGCTCTAACATTTTCACAACATTCTAAATCAATAGTGAACATTCTCAGACAGGAATGGCATTTATTGACTACATTACCAGCATTTGATACAAAACATATTATGGTGGCCTATAAAAGAAATACAAACCTAGCCAATACACTTGTTCCATCAGCTCTTATGAGATCACATGCTCCTCCTAAAATTAAGGGACACTACAGTTGTGGAAAATGTTCCGTTTGCCTACACACTATCACAGCCAAAAATAGCTTCATGGATTCGAAATCAGGACATAAGATATACCTGAATGACTACACGAACTGCAGAACGTCCAATGTAATTTATCTTATACAGTGTCCATGTCATCTTGTATATATTGGAAAAACCAAAAGAGAAATCCGTACTCGCATTACTGAGCATAAAAGTTGTATTTCCCGGAAAATCACAGATAGGCCCTTGGTCTCTCATTGGATTGCTGCTGACCATAAAATTAGTGACTTGAAATATTTAGTTTTGAAATGTATCAAACCATTTTGGAGAGGAGGAGATATAGACAAAAAACTATTGAAATTGGAACAGAGATACATTTATGAGTTTAAAAGTTTATTCCCAGAGGGTCTTAATCAAGAAATAGACCTATCAGTTTTTCTGTAAACTCATGGACCCATGTTCTGTCCCATTCCAGATGTCTATTCATAATGTTCTCTCAACTAAGTGTACTGCCATTGATATTTATTCGTTCTCCACTTCACTACTGAGTTGCCTGCAGGCACATATGTATAAAAAAACTGACTATCAACAAATTTATATACTAATACTACAATGAGCATTTATATGTTTCACATTATTATCTGCTCTTTAATTAGCTATTTTGATGGTTCGGCGTCAATTTGAAGGGTATATGATATTCTCCGTAGATATTGTATTCCACCTTTGACTCCATGCAAGCACCACCAGCGTTCTGCATCCCTCCAATGCAGACAATGTTTGCACTCGATCGGAGAAATAGTGTGAGTTTAACGTTTACATACTGCACGATAGCAAGAGCGTTATTTAAGAAGGATGAAAAATAGATATTGTTTCTTTAAAGAAAATATATATTGCTTTCTTTAAAGATATATATTGTCTCATTAAAAATAGTTCTCCTCATCTTTTATTGACACTCTGACTCTGCTCCGTGATTTACGTCATTATCTCTATTGTTGATTTCAGTTTATATATGTTAAATAGTTTTAAATGTGGCTCCGTGATTTCGTTTACCAATCTTACAATGAGCCTCTATGTGGTCCATCTCATTATTTACCCTCCAATCAGTTTCTTCGATTTTTTGGCGCCAATTTCAAAAGGTTACATCAGACTTTCTACAGTCAGTGCACTTTCACTTTCGTTTTTGTGGAAGCAGCACCAGCGTTGCATAAACTCTCTAAGGCAGATAATTCCTGCAATTGATCGGAGGATTTGCGTGAGTAGAATACTTATACAATATAGAATAGTAGGAGTATTTGGTCAAGCACGACAGCAATACACAATGTCTTATTATGAAAACAGTTTGTTCCGTTTCTCTATCGGCACTTTGTTCGTGCTTCGTGGTTCACGACATTACATTTATTTCAGTTTACATATGCAAAAAATGTTTTTAAACACAGTTCCACATCTTTTTAAGACTTGCTGTTTTATAATATATACGTTGAAGTGTACAACATAGTACCTCCCTCTAAAAAATCTTTTCTTAGCAACAACCTGTTTCATATGGCATTTTAACATACTTGTGCATTTACATGTCTTAGGTAACGATCTTGGAAGGACTAAGACATTTTTAAGGTATTTTACTTTCATTTATCATTAGTCTTAGGTGATCCTTTTTGTTTTTGGAACATCATATCTCTCCCCTTTTTGTCGTCGAGTTTTAAACAAGTACTGACCCAGTCCTTTTTAAGTCTGCTATTTAGTGAACCCATGTGGTTCTCTCTATTTCACCTACAACAGCATGTGGCATTACATCAAGACATAAAAATCTATACACTGCACAGTTTCACATCATTAGTCCATTGCATTCTGATAACAATATAATGATATCAAGAAACTCATAAATGTTCAATTATGTAGTCCATTTCATTCAGAGGACAATACGTCATCAAGAAATTTATAAATGTTCAATTGAATTATTCATATATCAATTTTATTCAATAACACTGTTCCAATGTCAATTTTCTTAGTATGATCATCCTGTTCCTGCTCTTGACATAGGACTAATCAAGATAATTGATTTTAGGTTATTGATATGTTCAAAATAAACTATATTTATTTATTCATTTAATAACGCATCACTCAATTTGTTTATATCTGGATTAACGCCAATTGTAACAAATATATTATTAGCTTTTATACAATGGTATTTTACCTTTTTACAGTTAATTGTATATGAGACACCAATTCATAGGTTATCGGTCTCAACCTTTAATACAAAGATGTAGGCATAAATAAACACACTCATTAGTTCATTATTCAGATTAGTTGATGTTATCTTCATACTCATATAAAGTCCACCATCCATACTATTTGATGTTAGGTAATTGCACAATTTAAAATATTCTGTTCTATAGTATCATTTGTTTGTGCAATCTTAATTATTGAAATAGTAACTATAGCTTCCCAAGTTTGACTTTATGATGTGGTGTAGATTCTCAATCTGTGATTCACTGTTTTTTATCATCACTTCAAAATATTTGCACACATTTTTTCGTTATATATTTTTACAATAGGGGCGCTAATATACATGGATAAAATAATATAATAAGTTATTAGACATATATTGATTTACCTTACATTTTATATTATTTTAACATTATCATTTTTATGTATTCAGTCTCCACTATATATATTTTTTAATCTAGAAGAGTCTGCAAGATTGTATTCATCATCATAACCGTATCTATTTACATACATAGATTTTTAAGCCCATAATTGGTACTCACCTCCAGTTATACTCTTAAATCACTATACATATTTGAATTATTTATGATTTTCTTAACATATTTATGTTTTATGTCATTACTTGTCGTTACTTCTAGTTATTATATTTGTAGTTTAATTTAGGCAACATCCAGTCTCTCTAACATAGTGAGACAGAACACGCCCAACCTTGAACTTAGGATTATATTACTAGTCCATGAACATGGTTGTATGTAAGTACAATAATTTTCTCTATGTTTATTTATTTATTATACTTTTGATATATACAAATTTTAGTTCATTGTCCTAAGAGTTTTACTTATACTTCATTATAATTGTCCGTAAGCGTTTATTCTGTTATTTCTCACAATATTCATATGTTTATAATTATTATCACTTCTTATTATATTTCATGTCCTGCGTTTCCATACACTTGTTTTTGTTTAACTATATGGATGATAGTTTAACCAGTCCCTCTTTCTGTTCATATAATATTATAATATATTTTAAATGTTATGGGTAATTATTTGATTTTTATGTTTTTATTTGTTATGATTTGTATTATTTATATTTATATTGTAGCTGCTACCCCCTGATGAAGGCATTGACTGCCGAAACGCGTCGGGGTCTTTTTCAATAAATTGGATTTGAATTGTCCTTACATTTGGCTTCTTGCTTCTTGTGGCTCCTGTTGAACTTTTGCAAGAACAGTGCTCCCTGTTTTTTCTTGTTTGCTCCCTTGGAGCCATGTTTTCTCCATGGAGGGATATCCTCAGTTTCAAAGAGGACGACCTTACCGCCATGTTACCAGAGGACCCCTTCTTCACCACCGATGACACTACTCCAAATATAGAAGAAGAATGGAGGGAACTTGTTTGGACAACACAAAAATACATTCGAGAGGAATTTCATGCAGCTTCATTGCTTGAGTATTGCCGAAACAAGATTATCCCTAGGGGATTAAGGATTCAAAAAGCCCCGGGCATGTTCCGGGATGACAAAAAATTCATGTCGGACTGGTTGAAGATACTGAACAAGTGTTCTTTAGATCTTATGATCTTATTGATAAATACTTCCAAACGCAGGACAGCAGTTCTCAAAACACAGATAGAATCCAAGGTTGAGAATCTTAAGAAACAGGATAAACACTTTGATAATGAAATGAAGGAATTTGAAAAAAATAATTTAGAATATAAGCAAGAAATAAAGAGTATGAAGATAACTAAATATAGAAGGGATGAGGAAGACTATAAACTTCAAACGGTATATTATTGGACCTACAATAAAACGGAACATAAAAATAGGCGTAGGAGTACATCGTATAAGAAGGCGGCTAGATCCCCACGACGACCATCTAAATACTCTCATAAATATGATGAGCGGAGACCAGATAAATCAGAATCCCCCATACGAGACCATAAAAGATCACGACAGCATTCTCCACATCTTGCTGAACCTTCTGGCTCACTTTTCTCCTCCTCTGCCCCTATTCCCCCAAGACAACCTCGCAGTGCCAAACGGGATTTTCAGATGTCTGCCTTATGGAAAGGAGGTGGCAGAGGCATATCACCCAAGTCGCCTATAGACAGGCAGACGAGACAACAAGAACAACATGCCTCCCAGTCTCATCGAACAAATCGGACCCAGAGCTTCTCTGCCAAAAGACAATTAGAGTGGAACCTTTAGGCGGTATCATTAATCTATCCAACTACACTTTATCCGATACTGAAAAATTTCTTTTGAATAGAGGGCTATCGTACGTACCTACAAGACAACATGATAAATTCACCACACATGTGGAGTTATACAAATTCTTCCGAAAATTGAGAACCATTGATCATTTTACCAATACATCTGAGGCCACTATAGATCCCTCTGTGGTTAAAAATCCCTCTAAATGGATTCCACCCAGTACTAATACCATGATTTCAGCATTTGAAAATGTGGTTCTCTCCAAAGTTGATGACCTGTATAGACACAATAAACGATCTGGCTATTTCAATTTGAATAAATTACAATTGCAGGCGCTCAAGACATTACAATCTAATAATGACATTATTATTAAGCCAGCCGACAAAGGCGGCGCCATTGTCATTCAGAATAGAGAAGATTATATTAATGAAATAATGCGACAACTCAATGATCAACAATTCTATCAGAAAATATTTGAGGACCCTACTCCAATGATACAACAGAGAATTGAAACTCTTCTTTTTTTAGGCAAAGAAGCAGGGTATCTTACATCTAATGAGGTCGCATACCTGCGTGTCATGCATCCTATTATTCCCACTATTTACACTTTACCTAAAATACATAAATCTCTCCAGAATCCACCAGGTCGTCCAATTGTGTCCGCTATAGGTTCAATTTTGGAACCCATTTCCAAATTTCTTGACATTTACCTTAGACCATTTGTTACACAGATACCTTCTTATATTCGTGACTCGACACATATCATCAATATTCTACAAGAGTTTACTCAATATCATGATCAGCTCATACTAGTTACCCTGGACATAAATTCTCTATATACCAATATACCCCAACAGGCTGCGCTTGAAGTTCTAGCCAACACCCTAATACAAAGGGCACGACCAGTGCGGACTCCTACGGCTTTCCTAGTACAGTTAGCTTCAATAGCAATGTCAGAGAATTTCTTCTATTTTCGTGGCCTCTTTTATAAACAGGTAAAAGGGGTAGCTATGGGCTCTTCCATGGCCCCAGATGTGGCAAACCTCTATGTGGCTAACTTTGAAGCACAATACTTAACTATCCATCCCTATGCATCTAATGTCCTTTTATGGAAGAGATATATAGATGACATTCTGATTATATGGGATGGTCCAGAAGATAAATTACAAGAATTTTTCTTATGGATTAATTCTCTGGATCCCCATCTACAATTTGAGGGTACCTTTAGTTCTGATAAGATTCCTTATCTTGACATCATGATTAAGAAGGATCATAGTGGCTTTGTCACAGAACTATATAGAAAGCCCACTGACCGCAATACTCTCCTCCATTATGATAGCTGTCATAATAGAGCATTCAAACAAATTTACCGGTCAGCCAATTCCTGAGAATCAAAAGGACCTGCACCACAGAGAGAGATTTTGAACGCCATGCCGTCGATATGCATTACAGATTTAAAACGAGAGGATATCCAAAAGAGAGCATTAAGAAAGCATATCTACGTGCGTGCACTGCTGACCGTCCCCTTTTGCTACAGAAAAAGAGTATTCCAACTAATTCCGATAGGGTTGTCTGTGCTCTAACATTTTCACAACATTCTAAATCAATAGTGAACATTCTCAGACAGGAATGGCATTTATTGACTACATTACCAGCATTTGATACAAAACATATTATGGTGGCCTATAAAAGAAATACAAACCTAGCCAATACACTTGTTCCATCAGCTCTTATGAGATCACATGCTCCTCCTAAAATTAAGGGACACTACAGTTGTGGAAAATGTTCCGTTTGCCTACACACTATCACAGCCAAAAATAGCTTCATGGATTCGAAATCAGGACATAAGATATACCTGAATGACTACACGAACTGCAGAACGTCCAATGTAATTTATCTTATACAGTGTCCATGTCATCTTGTATATATTGGAAAACCAAAAGAGAAATCCGTACTCGCATTACTGAGCATAAAAGTTGTATTTCCCGGAAAAATCACAGATAGGCCCTTGGTCTCTCATTGGATTGCTGCTGACCATAAAATTAGTGACTTGAAATATTTAGTTTTGAAATGTATCAAACCATTTTGGAGAGGAGGAGATATAGACAAAAAAACTATTGAAAATTGGAACAGAGATACATTTATGAGTTTAAAAGTTTATTCCCAGAGGGTCTTAATCAAGAAATAGACCTATCAGTTTTTCTGTAAACTCATGGACCCATGTTCTGTCCCATTCCAGATGTCTATTCATAATGTTCTCTCAACTAAGTGTACTGCCATTGATATTATTCGTTCTCCACTTCACTACTGAGTTGCCTGCAGGCACATATGTATAAAAAACTGACTATCAACAAATTTATATACTAATACTACAATGAGCATTTATATGTTTCACATTATTATCTGCTCTTTAATTAGCTATTTTGATGGTTCGGCGTCAATTTGAAGGGTATATGATATTCTCCGTAGATATTGTATTCCACCTTTGACTCCATGCAAGCACCACCAGCGTTCTGCATCCTCCAATGCAGACAATGTTTGCACTCGATCGGAGAAATAGTGTGAGTTTAACGTTTACATACTGCACGATAGCAAGAGCGTTATTTAAGAAGGATGAAAAATAGATATTGTTTCTTTAAAGAAAGCAATATATATTGCTTTCTTTAAAGATATATATTGTCTCATTAAAAAATAGTTCTCCTCATCTTTTATTGACACTCTGACTCTGCTCCGTGATTTACGTCATTATCTCTATTGTTGATTTCAGTTTATATATGTTAAATAGTTTTAAATGTGGCTCCGTGATTTCGTTTACCAATCTTACAATGAGCCTCTATGTGGTCCATCTCATTATTTACCCTCCAATCAGTTTCTTTCTTCGATTTTTTGGCGCCAATTTCAAAAGGTTACATCAGACTTTCTACAGTCAGTGCACTTTCACTTTCGTTTTTGTGGAAAGCAGCACCAGCGTTGCATAAACTCTCTAAGGCAGATAATTCCTGCAATTGATCGGAGGATTTGCGTGAGTAGAATACTTATACAATATAGAATAGTAGGAGTATTTGGTCAAGCACGACAGCAATACACAATGTCTTATTATGAAAACAGTTTGTTCCGTTTCTCTATCGGCACTTTGTTCGTGCTTCGTGGTTCACGACATTACATTTATTTCAGTTTACATATGCAAAAAATGTTTTTAAACACAGTTCCACATCTTTTTAAGACTTGCTGTTTTATAATATATACGTTGAAGTGTACAACATAGTACCTCCCTCTAAAAAATCTTTTCTTAGCAACAACCTGTTTCATATGGCATTTTAACATACTTGTGCATTTACATGTCTTAGGTAACGATCTTGGAAGGACTAAGACATTTTTAAGGTATTTTACTTTCATTTATCATTAGTCTTAGGTGATCCTTTTTGTTTTTGGAACATCATATCTCTCCCCTTTTTGTCGTCGAGTTTTAAACAAGTACTGACCCAGTCCTTTTTAAGTCTGCTATTTAGTGAACCCATGTGGTTCTCTCTATTTCACCTACAACAGCATGTGGCATTACATCAAGACATAAAAATCTATACACTGCACAGTTTCACATCATTAGTCCATTGCATTCTGATAACAATATAATGATATCAAGAAACTCATAAATGTTCAATTATGTAGTCCATTTCATTCAGAGGACAATACGTCATCAAGAAATTTATAAATGTTCAATTGAATTATTCATATATCAATTTTATTCAATAACACTGTTCCAATGTCAATTTTCTTAGTATGATCATCCTGTTCCTGCTCTTGACATAGGACTAATCAAGATAATTGATTTTAGGTTATTGATATGTTCAAAATAAACTATATTTATTTATTCATTTAATAACGCATCACTCAATTTGTTTATATCTGGATTAACGCCAATTGTAACAAATATATTATTAGCTTTTTATACAATGGTATTTTACCTTTTTACAGTTAATTGTATATGAGACACCAATTCATAGGTTATCGGTCTCAACCTTTAATACAAAGATGTAGGCATAAATAAACACACTCATTAGTTCATTATTCAGATTAGTTGATGTTATCTTCATACTCATATAAAGTCCACCATCCATACTATTTGATGTTAGGTAATTGCACAATTCAAAATATTCTGTTCTATAGTATCATTTGTTTGTGCAATCTTAATTATTGAAATAGTAACTATAGCTTCCCAAGTTTGACTTTATGATGTGGTGTAGATTCTCAATCTGTGATTCACTGTTTTTTATCATCACTTCAAAATATTTGCACACATTTTTTCGTTATATATTTTTACAATAGGGGCGCTAATATACATGGATAAAATAATATAATAAGTTATTAGACATATATTGATTTACCTTACATTTTATATTATTTTAACATTATCATTTTTATGTATTCAGTCTCCACTATATATATTTTTTAATCTAGAAGAGTCTGCAAGATTGTATTCATCATCATAACCGTATCTATTTACATACATAGATTTTTAAGCCCATAATTGGTACTCACCTCCAGTTATACTCTTAAATCACTATACATATTTGAATTATTTATGATTTTCTTAACATATTTATGTTTTATGTCATTACTTGTCGTTACTTCTAGTTATTATTTTGTAGTTTAATTTAGGCAACATCCAGTCTCTCTAACATAGTGAGACAGAACACGCCCAACCTTGAACTTAGGATTATATTACTAGTCCATGAACATGGTTGTATGTAAGTACAATAATTTTCTCTATGTTTATTTATTTATTATACTTTTGATATATACAAATTTTAGTTCATTGTCCTAAGAGTTTTACTTATACTTCATTATAATTGTCCGTAAGCGTTTATTCTGTTATTTCTCACAATATTCATATGTTTATAATTATTATCACTTCTTATTATATTTCATGTCCTGCGTTTCCATACACTTGTTTTTGTTTAACTATATGGATGATAGTTTAACCAGTCCCTCTTTCTGTTCATATAATATAATATATTTTAAATGTTATGGGTAATTATTTGATTTTTATGTTTTTATTTGTTATGATTTGTATTATTTATATTTATATTGTAGCTGCTACCCCCTGATGAAGGCATTGACTGCCGAAACGCGTCGGGGTCTTTTTCAATAAATTGGATTTGAATTGTCCTTACATTTGGCTTCTTGCTTCTTGTGGCTCCTCCAACAGAGTGCAGATGAGCCATAGAAGTTGCCATGGCTCTCACATTGTGAGCTGTGACATGGCCTTCCAGAGAAATGTTTTTACTCTGGTAAGCAAAGGAAATACACTGAGCAATCCAATTGGAAAGTGTACGCTTGGAGACTGGAAGTCCCAAATGTGAAGGATCAAAAGCCACGAAAAGTTGAGAAGACTTTCGATGTGGCTGAGTCCTATTAAGGTAAAAGGCTAGAGCTCTTTTACAATCCAGAGTATGAAGGTTCCTCTCTGCACTGGATGCATGAGGAGCCGGAAAAAAACCCGGTAGATATACCTCTTGATTAAGATGAAAAGGCGAGACCACTTTGGGCATAAAGTGAGGATTCGTCCTAAGGACCACCTTGTCATGATGAAATCTTGTATAAGGTGGATTAGCCACTAGAGCCTGCAGTTCGCTGATGCGGCGAGCGGAAGTGACTGCAATTAGGAATAGTACCTTCCAGGAAAGAAATTTCAAGGAGGTAGAAAAATAACGGCTCAAAAGGTGGCTTCATAAGCTGACCAAGCACTAGATTCAAATCCCATGCGACCGGGGGGGGTCTGATGGGAGGTTTAGTGAGAGTCAGGCCTCTCATGAATCTTGCAACAAGAGGATGAGAGGAGATAGGTTGTCCATTTATAGGTTTCAGGGATGCTGAAATAGCACTTAAATGGACTCTTACAGAATTCGTCTTAAGGCCTGCATTGGAAAGATGCAGGAGATAGTCTAAGAGGGAATTCAAAGGAAGTGCCAGAGGGTCAAGGCCCTGCTGAGCACACCAAATGGAAAAACGTTTCCATTTGAAAGCATAAGACCGCCTCGTGGAAGGTTTCCTAGAGGCATGAAGGATATCTTTCACAGGTTGAGAAAGATTAAAGTCTTGAAGACTTAAGCCTTCAGTAACCAAGCTCGGAGATGTAGGGATTTGGGGTTTGGGTGCCACAAAGTCCCCTCCTCCTGAGACAGAAGGTCTGGTGCAGCTCCTAAGTCCAGGGAGGATCCCTGGGAGAGCTGTAGAAGCAGAGGGAACCACACTTGGCGTGGCCAGCGTGGAGCTATGAGGATCATAGAGCCGTGATCTCTCTGGAGTTTGAACAGAGTCTTGGGAATCAGCGGAATGGGTGGAAAGGCATATAGGAACGCCTGACCCCAATGGAGGAGAAAGGCGTCCGTGGCCTGAGCTTCCTGACACGGAGTCCTGGAACAGAACCGGGGAAGTTTGGCATTCCACGGACTTGCAAAGAGGTCTATGTCCGGGTCCCCCATTCCTGAAAGATTCTGCTTATCTGGTCCACGTGTAGGGACCACTCGTGTGGCAGCAGAACTCGACTGAGCCTGTCTGCTCGAGAGTTTTGAACTCCTGGAAGATACACTGCTAGCAGATGAATTTGGTGCTCTCTGGCGAAGGCCCATAATCTGAGAGCTTCGTTGCAAAGCGACAGAGAGCCCGTCCCTCCTTGTTTGTTTATGTAAAACATGGCCACCTGATTGTCTGTCTGAACCAGGACAGTCAGGTTGGCAAGGAGGGTATAGAAGACCTTGAGGGCAAGGTAAATTGCTCGCAGTTCCAGGAGGTTGATATGAAGGGTGGCCTCCTGTGGAGACCAAGTGCCCTGAGTGGAGAGAGTTAGCAGATGGGCTCCCCACCCCAATTGGGAGGCATCTGTTGTGAGGGTTGCTTGGGGTAGCAAGGGCTGAAAGGGAGCCCCCAACAACAGATTCTTGGTGGATATCCACCAATGGAGGGACCAAGACAGACGGTTTGAGGTTTGTATTTGGTCTGAGAGTGCTCCCGACGCCTGAGTCCACTGGGTGGCCAGGGTCCATTGAGCTGCTCTCATATGAAGACGAGCATAGGGCACCACATGTACTGTGGAGGCCATATGGCCCAGGAGGCGTAGCATTTCCCTGGCTGTCAAGTGAGTACTGGACTGGGCTTGGGAGGCCAAGCTCAGCAGACGCTGACCCCGAACCAGTGGAAGGTAGGCTCTTGCAGTGGTGGTGTCCAACTGGGCCCCTATGAATTCTAGAGACTGAGTAGGGCTGAGTTGAGACTTGGGAAGGTTTACCACCAGTCCCAGATACTGCAGAAGGCTCCTTGTGCGGTCTAGGGAAATCTGGGCCTGCGACTGAGTTGGAGCTCGAATGAGCCAGTCGTCCAGATATGGGAATACGAAAATCCCCATGCTTCTGAGAAATGCGGCTACGACTGCCATGCATTTGGTAAAGACTCTTGGGGCAGAGGCGAGACCGAAGGGAAGTACTCTGTATTGGTAATGACTTCCCCTGAACAGAAAGCGAAGATATTTTCTGTGGGATGGATGGATGAGTAGATGTGTATACGCATCCTGCAGGTCTAGAGAACAAAGCCAGTCCTGACTCTGAAGGTATGGAAGGAGAATGCCCAAAGAGAGCATTTTGAATTTCTCCTTGTACAGAAATTTGTTCAATTCTCTCAGATCTAGGATTGGTCTGAATCCCCCTGTCTTCTTTGGAATGAGAAAATAGGGGGAGTAGAAACCTGACCCTTGTTGATGAAGAGGAACCTCTTCTATGGCCCCTTGGGCAAGCAGAGAAGAGATCTCCCGACCCAACAGGGCTAGGAGAGGAGATGGAGAATTGAAGGGTCTCACCATGTGATGAGGAGGAAGGTTGGAGAAATGAAGTTTGTAACCCTCTCGGATGATAGAGAGGGTCCATTGCTCTGTTGTGATTTGTTCCCATCTGGGAGCAAAGTGAGCTAACCTTCCAGGTATGGTGAGAGGTTCTGGTTGGTCCAGAACCAGGAATGGCAAGTTCTCTAGGGGCAAGTCAAAACCCCTGAGGGGGTGGAGCCTGTTGAGCTGTAGTAGCTGCTGCAGGCTTTGCTCTTGCTTGTTTCGTTTGCTGACGTTTAGCCGCAAAACGAGGTTGAGAAGATTGCTGGCCAGTATTGGAAGCATATCTGGCCTTCTTATAATAAGGCCTCTTGAAAGACTTCTTCTTAGTGGGAGTAGAAGTGGACTTAGAAAGTCTCTCTAAGGTGGCATTTTCAGCGTCCATTTGAGTGGCTTTAACTTGCCACTCTGCACCGAATAAGTTCTCACCTGTACAGGGCAGATTCCGTAAGCCATCTAGAACCCAGGGTTCCAGATCAGAAGCCTGGAGCCAAGCCAGACGTCTGGCTGCAATAGCAATGCCAGAAGCTCTGCTGGCTCCCTCGAAGGAATCAAAGGCAGCTCTGTTGGAGAACTTAGAAACATCTGAAAGTTGTTTCACTACAGAAAGGAAGTCCTCCTGTTTATCCTCAGGGATAAAGGGGGCAAAATGCCGCACTTTCTTGGCAAGTTCCCCTAGGAACATGCCCATATAGAGGCTGTAGGAATTAATCCTGGCTATAAGCATACTAGCCTGGAAGATTTTCCTACCAAAAGAGTCCAGTGTCTTACATTCCCTTCCTGGAGGTGTAGAAGAGTGCCTTTTAGTACTCTTGATCTTTTTCATTGCAGACTTTACCACAATGGAGTGGTGAGGCAATTGAGTTTTCTGAAAACCAGGAGAAGGAGGGACCCGATACATGGTGTCCAACCTACGGGAATAAGGAGACAGAGTTAAAGGGTTCTCCCAGAAATCCATCAATTGTTCCTGAAGGATTTCATGGATAGGCAGGGTAACTGCTTCTTTAGGAGACTTAGAGTATCCTAAAATATCCAATCTTTTTGACCTTGGTTCCCTTTCAGAGGAGGTAGTGATAGAAAGGCCTTTAGCCATTTCTAAAATAAAGTCCTGAAAGGACAAATCCTCTGGAGGAGACATTCTCCTTTTTGGAGAAGAAGGTTCCTCAGGAAGGTCAAGGGAGAGCTCTGCAGACTCATCAGAGGAGCCAAAATCCTCAGAGGAATCGGTGTATTCTCTAGTTTCCTCCAACGCACGATACGCATACCGATCGGTATCGACATCGGGCGTACCGGGTATGGAAGCGGTATGGAGCGAAAGCCCATACGGTACCGATTTGCATTTAGAAGAGGAAGGCCTGGGTTCCGGCATGGCGGACGATACCGGAACCGGGCCCGGAACCGCTGGAAGCGGTACCGATGGCGTTGCAGCTTTAATGGCGTTGCAGCTTTTAGAAATACTGTTAAATAAATAAATGACGGCCTGCTGCATGGATTGGACAGTATTGCCCATAGACGCCACGGCTGCCTGGATGTCGGTACCGGTATGGGCCGGTACCCCAGAGCAGTCCAACAGGTGATCTGTCGAGGCCGTGCCATCGATGTCAACCTGTAGCCCCTGAATTGGCGTTTTGGAAGGCAGAGCTTCCCGCCGGGGCTGTTTGGCTGGGGCAGGGTCCTCAAAACTAAGAGCCTCTCGATGCTTTGAAGGAGATTTGCCCTTTGAGGACTTGCCCACAGAAGGTTTGGTTACCTGAGATCCATCCGGAGATGATGACCTGGATGACTGTGATGTTGGATTCTCTGAAGCAAACAGCACATGGAATTTGTTGGCCCGGTTCTGCAGCCCACGCTTAGACATTTGGGAGCAGGAAGGGCAGTCCGGAATGGAGTGGTCAGGCCCCAAACATTTAAGACACCATTCATGGGTGTCTGTGACTGATATTACAGCAGTACACTTGGTACACTTCTTAAATCCAGGGGCTGGCTTCTCCATGTGGAGAATTCAAGTAGGCCTGAAGGCCTAACTGAAGTGACCAAGTGCTGAAAAATAATAAAAGAAAAAGAAAATAATTTTTCAAGAAAGAAAAAGGAAGACCGGCGATACCGGTATCGGTATGGGAAGGCAGGTACGCGGTCTAAAGAAACAAAACAAAAAACTACAATTTCTTCAGCGGTGACAGGATACACGACCTGCTGGCTCCGCGGAAAAAGAGAAACTGAGGAGAGCTGTTCAGGAAGGCGGGAAGGCAGCGCGCATGTGCAGTGGGAGGTCCCAAAAGCTTCCATTCTAGGAAGCTGGGGAGCTTTCCCGCGCAGGCTCCGTCGGTTCCGACGTACCCATATGTGAGGACTTATTCCTGCTTGTTCCTGGAGATGATATGGCAGATGCTAGACAGGTGGTGAGAGAAGAAATGCTTTATTAAGGGTGGCAAAGAGAGAGGAGATGCTAAAGAATGGAGGATAGATGAGATTCTGGAATGAGAGATAGGGAGGGTGGGCATGGTGAGAAAAAGAGATGGAAAGCAGTACATAGATGCAGTAGAAAGGAGAAGCATGACGATGGGATTGTAAAAAGGAATGAAATCTGAGTAGATAAGAGAGAAAAATAAATGGAAGAAAGCTGAAAGGAAAAGATCAATGTCAGAGATCAATATGGAGGAGGAAATTAAGAATACAGGACAAAAAAAGTGGGCAAATGGACTGGATACAGCAAAGAGCAACTACAGTTAAAGCAAAGCAATGCATCCTGGCAGCTGCACAAACTCGAAAGTCGTCAGTGCATACTTTTACCTACAGGAAGCATGGGCAAGATACAAATAGTCCATTTACCCTGTACGTGGCTTTTTGTAATCTCCCTCATTGTGTATATATTTACAAAACAAAGTTTAATATTTAAATGTGATGTTACAATAATTAAAATTGAGTTTAAAAAACAAGATTTTGGGTAGGGGCAGCACTATAAGTCGGAGTCGGTGCAGAGGGTTGCTACTAAGATGATTAGTAGTCTTCATTATAAAGCATATGAGGACAGACTTAAGGATCTTAATATGTACACCTTAGAGGAAAGGCGGGATAGAGGTGATATGATTGAGATGTTTAAATACCTCCGTGGCATAAATGTTCAGGGAGAGAGCCTCTTTCAATTGAAAGCAAGTTCTGCGACGAGGGGACATGGGATGAGGGTGAAGGGAGATAGATTCAGGAGTGATATGCGGAAATATTTCTTTACGGAAAGAGTAGTGGATCCGTGGAATAGTCTCCCAGTGGAGGTGGTAGAGATGAGGACAGTAACTGAATTCAAAAAAGCATGGGACAAACACAGAGGATCTCTAAAGGTAAAAAGTGGACTGTTGTAGTTGTTATGGAAGGACAGACTAGATGGGCCTTGTGGTCTTTTTCTGTCATCATGTTTCTATGTTTCTATAAGTCTAAAAATTGCGAAGAGGTTCAAGGCTGGAGTTTCAACTAGGGTGACCCGCACTCTTGCACTGGCTCTACTTATCTGCAGATTCAAGAACCCACCAAACTGTTTAAATAGGTATAAAGTTATGTTATTGCTAGGAGAATCTGAGCCATTTTGTGATCTCTTTTTATGATTTTTGAATGTTTTAGATTTCTGATTCGTTACTTTTGCAGTTATTGAGAATAAAATTTGAGATGGAGGGCAGCTTTATCTGGGTACTTCAATACATTTGAGCACAGGCTGTGGGGTTCATTCATTTTCTTTTTCAGTGCCGACACTGAGACAAATACAAGGAAGGAAGGAAATGTGCTTGGAAGGTTTGAAGGAGTGGATCTCGGGGGGGGGGGGGGCGGGGGGGAGGGAGGAAGGAATGAGGCACTCCATCCTGCACAGTTTAGCAGACAGGTGGTGGCAGTAGCTGAATAGGCTGTCTCCTACTGCTGCACTGCACCACACATTGCATGAGTCAGAGGTTGCTATCCCTAAATTGTGTCACTCTAGGTGATTGCCTAGCTTAAGAGCTGGCCCTGAATTCTGCCATCTGTTACCTGATCCCCATTAATTCTCAATCACTACCACTACCTTTCATCTTCAAACTACCACTGAAATGCTTTTTATGATTTATTTATATTTACTGGTAACACTGTCTTTTGCTCATTCTGTTTTGACCTGAGAGAGTATTAGATCTGGAAAGCTAGTCAAGAATGCAAGAAAGCTGTTCCAGTAGATGGCAGTACAAAACAACATATTTCAATTGTTCTCCCTAGCTAATGGCCTGTTTGACTGTCTTCTTTGTTGTTGTTAAGTGCCATGGCTGTCTTCTAGGAGTCCTCAGTTTCTTCTCAGACTCCACTGTCTGCCTTTCTTGACTGTGAGTGACCTTATGCTGTCCCATTTATGAGCTCCTCGCCCCCAAACTATCTCTTTCTTCCCTTGAGGCTATAGAAATAAATATTAATAAATAAAAACAAAACAAACAAAAAAATTATAGCATGATTTCTTTTTATTGGACAAAATAGAATGAGCAAAACATGACAATACTAGAATATGTAAGTGAGTCATAAAAGTATTTTAGCAATAGTCTGAAGGATAAAGTGATGTGGTTGCTGTGTACAATTTGACACCATGTTGTATTTTCAACAGCAAATTATTAACCCTTAAGAGATTATATACTAAAGTATACCAAATATTCCTAAACACTTTTATTTGTTTTAGGTATTTCTATTCCCTTAACAATTAAACTGTCCCTAAGGCAAAGATGCAGACAGCAGCCCAGCAGCAAGATAGGGGCTAGCCAGTCTGCATTGGACGCCACATGTGTGATTATCTCCCAGTTGCTGAGAGGTAATATGTGTGCATTCATAAAAACATAACATATTTATCTATTTAACATCTTTTTATACCATCTTTCTACTAGTTAAGACGGTTTACATAAAAGTGCAAGAATAATGTAACTAGAACAGTGAAGTGCACATTACAAGGAACATAACTTTAACTTGTCAACGTTCAACAGTTATTTAAATTAACTGTTTACAAGGAGGTAGTGAGATGCACAGTCCTGTGAGTACTGTTCTCTAATCTGCGCTTGGTCCATAATGTTCTAGGAAAAGCAGAGTCTTTAGGTTTTTAGGGAAATCACTGGTGAACTGAATGGCTCTGAGTTGAGGTGGCATAGAGTTCCAGAGGGTGGGAGCATATAGAGCAAAGGCTCTGCTATTGGCTCTTTGACTTCTTGAGGGTTTGTCTTTGGGGATTTTCCAGTGTTTGCTTTGGCTTTTCTCCTGGGTCTAGTATAATTATTGGTCGCTGATAATGGAATGAGACTTCTGTTGATTGGCAGGTTATGATTTTATGAATGCTGAGCAGGATCTTGTATTTGATCTTACTTGTGATGAGTAGCCAGTGAAACTTTTTAAAAAGAGGGGTGATGTGAGTTTGTTGGGATTCCACCAGTATGATTCCTCCAGTCGAGATCACAAGTACCTGTCAGGTTCCCATAAAGATACAAAAATTAAGCAGTGGATTTCCCTAGTCCTCTTTAGTAATGGATTATGGACTTTTCCTCCAGGATCTTATCCAAATCTCTTTTAAACCCAGCTACACTAACAGCTTTTACTACATCCTCTGATAATGAATTCCAGAGTTTGATTAAGCGTTAAGTGAAAAAATATTTTCTTCCATTAATCTTAAATGTGCTACATTGTAGCTTCATTGCATGACCCCTCTTTTAACACCATTAATTATTTTATAGATCTCTGTCCTATCTCCCCTCAGTCATCTTTTTTCCA
The DNA here is from genome assembly GCA_033557465.1 of Ichthyophis bannanicus. Taxonomy (NCBI): domain Eukaryota; kingdom Metazoa; phylum Chordata; class Amphibia; order Gymnophiona; family Ichthyophiidae; genus Ichthyophis; species Ichthyophis bannanicus. The sequence goes on from CM066031.1 coordinate 453,031,491, forward strand.
AGTTGAAGAGCCCTAGCCTTTTAAGCTTTTCCTCATAGGGGTAATCCTTCCATCCTGGTGGTTCTACTCTGTACCTTTTCTAATTCTGCTATATCATAAGAACATAAGATATATCCTTCTTTTAGAAATGGCCACCAGAATTGCACGCAATATTTAAGTGCTTCTGACTCTCAGAGAAGAAGTGCGATCTCTAGACATGATGGTACAAGGAAGAGGGCTTTAGATTTGATAGGAACTGGGCAACATTCTGGGGAAAATGTAATTGGCATCTCAGACACTTCATGGATAAGCAGTGGGACACTATGATATAATTTGTACCCCTACATCATGATAGGGTAGATCAAGTTGGTGGAGGAATAGTGCTATATTCTAAAGAGGGCGTTGAGTTAAACATGAAAAACGTTTTGCAGGAAACAAAATGTATTGTAAAATTTTCATGGATAGAAATTACATGAAGGAGGCATGGCTCAGTGGTTGGGACAAGTCACCTCAGGACGAAGGGCCAGGGATTCAATTCCTGCATGGAGACAAGCAACCTCAGGCCAGAGGGACTGGGGTCTCTAGTCCCATGGCCACTCCTTGTGGCCTTGGGCAAGCCACTGCCATTGCCTCAGGTGCACTTGGATTGTGAGCCCTTCAGGGACAAGGGAATAAAAAAGTACGTGTTCTGATGCGCATAGTAAAAAGCGGTATATCAAGTGCCTAAAACCATAAACCTTAGCTCTCTGGCCAGGACTGAATTAGGGGAAGGGATCTGCTACCATTCGCCTGGCCAAAATGAACAGACAAGTGATGAAATGCTAGCAGAAATTAGAGAAGCTAACAAAATTGGCAACACAGTAATAATGGGTGATCTCATGTAACCCTTCTTCTCAAGTCACTTCACTGGCTCCCTATCAGTTTCCACATCCAGTTCAAACTTCTACTTACCTACAAGTGTATTCTGCGGCACTTCACTACTTTTCCCTCTCTTATCTCACTCTACACTCTTGCTTGGGAACTCCACTCCTCTTGCAGATCCCTTTGTGCCCTTCTCTACCATTGCCAACTCCAGACTTCATCCATTCCACCTTGCTTCTCCATATGCTCCTTCTCTAGCCCTATTCAAGTCCAGACCAAAGACCCACTTCTTTGAGGCTGCTTTTAGATCCTGAGGCTCCTCATTCTCTTGCCTGTTACCTATGTGTATCTTACCATACTCTAATCCCCAGTTTCTCTATGTGTTTTGTCTCAATTAGATTGTAAGCTCTGATGAGCGGGGACTGTGTCTTACATCTATATGTACATACTACGTATGCCTTGTAGTGCTATACAAATGATTACTAGTAGTCAATTACCCTAGTGCCTGCTGGGTTAATATCACAGAGTATGGTAAGGAGGTAAATTTTCTAGATGAAATAAATGACTCTTTCATGGAGCAGCTGGTTTAGGAACTGACATGATGGGGAGCTATTTTAGACCTAGTCATTAGTGGAACACAGGATCTTGTGCGAGAGGTAACGATGTTACCACTTGACAATAGTGATCATAAAATTATCAAGGTGACATTTTACTTAACAGATAATGCCCTTTCATTGATTCGAGTCCTACTAGACCAGTCCAGACAAATGGGTTATGTTCCCCTACCAGGAGATGTGAAGACAGAAATATTCCAGAGGCTTCTTATGACATCTTCGTGCCATTAACAGCCAGCACCCCTAGGGGGACACCTCAGCATTCATAGCTAAGCATGGTCAAGAATCCCTGACCGGACACAACCTTAGTGAAGATAACAAGGCTCAACATAACACAAACCATAACTTTGTACAGGAACATCTTTAGACAGAAGGCTAATCAAGGGTAGAAGCCCACAGGGCCAAACAAGAGAATAGCAGACCAGAAACAGTTTCTGGGGCTAGTCCTGGACTGGTCTAGTAGGACTCAAGGAAATGACATTATCTGGAAGTAAAATGTGACTTTTATATCATCTTGCTAAACTAATCCACATAAATGCGACTTACCAAAGCTAGAACTCCACTGACCGGGAAGAAACATGGCAGCTGTCAAGACCTCTGAGCAAAATGTTATGTCTGCCTGAGCATGGATATCCAAGTAGTAATGCTGGACAAAAGCAGAAAGTGATGCCCCTGTTGCCCCTTAACAAATGTCTGAAATGGCACCAAGCTACGCTCTGCCCACAAGGATGCTTGTGCCCAAGTGGAATGCACATACAAACCCTCCAGAACCAGGTCGGTCCATCACAGATACACTGAGGCAATCATCTCCTTCATCCAGCACCCTAGAGTAGACGACAGCCATGTCACCTTTACCGAAACCCACAAACAGCACAAATAAATGGTCTGAATTGCGAAAGAAGTTAGTAACCTTCAGATACTGGAGAAGCACTCTCCAGACATCCACCAGGCAAAGGTCCCTGTCCTTCCCATTGCACTGGTCCTGGAAAAGGAGAGTAGAAAGATCACCAGATTCACATGGAAGGAGAACACCATCTTTGAGAAGAAGGAGAGTATGGTGCGAATATACACGGCCTCCTCTGAGAATAATAAGTAAGGGTCCCTGCAGAATAAGGCCTGCAGCTCAGAGATATGCCTAGCTGAGCAGATTGCAACCAAAAAGATAATCTGAAGGGTCAAATATTTGCGAGTGGCCTGCTTCAAGGACTCAAAGGACTCCAACATCAGGGCCCAGAGCACGAGGCCAAGATCCCACATGGGAATAACTGAATGCAAGGGAGGTCACAGGTGGTGTACCAGGAGATCCAGATGCATGACTATGGATCACCCCACCATCGGTCCCCTAAAGCAGAATAAGGCTGCCACCTGAACCATCAGGGAACTAATAGAAAGGGTCCTTGTTCAGGCCATCCTGAAGAAAGGCAAGCAAGGACGGCAAGTCCACCATTTTAGGGCTAACCTGATGTTCCTTATTGTTCCTCCAGTCCAGTCCAGCACTTCTGGATAGTGTACCTCTTTCAGCAGCTTGTAGACTGAGCATGTCATCTTTTGATGATACTAGTACTAATCAGGGAATCGCCCACTCTCTCCAGTATACTCAGTCTCCAAGCAGCTGGTGGAGGTGGTGAGCCAGGGTGCTGGACTTGCTGAAGAGACAACTAAGGAGCTTAGCTTTAGCATTTAATTAGGTTATTTTACTTTACTTTACATTATCTTACTTTATTCTGTCAATTGCCTCTCTAGCCTATATTCAAGTCTGGCACATCTTTGTGGCATGGGGTGCGGAGAGAGCACAGTTACTTACCTGTAACAGGTGATCTCAGGGAACAGCAGGAATTAGTCTTCACATGTGGGTACGTCGGCGCCGACGGAGCCCGCATGGGAATGCTCCCCAGCATCCAATCAGAAAGCTTTTGGGAGCATCCCTCGCGCCTGCGCGGTGACTTCCCGCCTTTCCCACTGCCTCTCCCCAGTTGAGTTTCATAGCTGAGACAGAAGGAGAGGAAGAGGAAAGGAAATAGATAGATACAACTCCTAGGGGAGGTGGGAGGGTTGTGAAGACTAATTCCTGCTGTTCCCTGAGATCACCTGTTACAGGTAAGTAACTGTGCTATCTCCAGGAACAAGCAGGAATGAGCCTTCACATGTGGGGACTCCCTAGCTGAGGGTGCCATGGGAGATCCCATAAAATGCGTATCCCTGGACAGGACAGCATTTTCCCAACCTGGATCCCCGGCATCCCTTGAGGGATGGGGGGTAGGAGTTGAGGAGAGAAGAGAAGAGTTGCAGAGGAACAACAAAAAACTAAAGACCACAGGGGAGATGAGTCTTTAGAATGCATGTCAGGTATCATTAAAGCATTTAATGAACTAGTACCATATAGAGCTTACCTACTGGATTGTAGGAAGTAGAACTGTGATGGAAGGTACTGTAGACGCAGTAGCGGAATCTTCAAGGGAACTTCACAGCAGTGCGGATGAAGTTCCAAATCTGGAATGGGCAGGTGACCCAGGTGTCAACTGGAGCAGGAGAAGAACTGCAGGTCTTCAATGGAAAGCTTTATGTGAAAAAGCTGAGAACTCTTTTAGGTACAGAGTTATTAACATTGAGGATTAAAAGAAGAAGACTGACCGATCTGGAATTAGCCCAGTCCGGAAGGGAAGAGGGTATGGAAAAAAAACCCTTTCCCAGGGAAAACAGGAGGGTACTCCGGAACACTGAAGATGTACACTGTCTTTCCTAGCCAATAAGAAATAGGAAGACATTGAAGTTTGATACCTCATAGATAAGGAGGTGTATAACAAAAATAGAAGCTGTTGACGCCACAGCAATAATTGTGAGTATAACCGGACCCAGTTACCGAGCCGTATGATAATAGGCAAGCGGACTGTCTGGACCCCTTAGAAAGTAAAAAAAAACTTTAGTACCGACAGTTAGGGAGATAGTGGGTAATACACAGGGTGCTATGACCATCTCCCAAAAAGCGCATACCTATATATATATATATATGAAACTATATACATATCAATACAGATGTGAATATATATGTCTAGACAAGTGTGACATATATATCTATATATAGATATAGATGGGCATGGTTTATGCCCACCCAGGGTACAAAAAACATGTATGCATAGGACACATACATACATGAAAACAATACTGCCTGCAACTGGGCCACAGAAGAAACATCCACATGGGAAATGTGATGCGAAAAACTTCATCTAATAGTAGGGGGCGAAAACCACCCGAAGAGTATAGAGAATCTATTTCTGTGGTACAGGGATGCAGATCAGTGGAATTAGCAGTATAGTTGCGTGAAGAACAGAGGACAATATCAGTCTGGGGACAGCACGTCAGAAGCACTTTAGGCTGCTGATGCATCCCAAGGACAGAAAACGCATAGACCAAGATACCAGGATGACCCAGCCAAGGGACTCAGGGGTATCATGTACAGTAAAAGAGTATACGTTGTCCAAGTGAAACATAATGCCAAGCTGTAAGGAAAAAGGGGGGGGGGGGGATTCCTGCCAGATTGGGAGCTCCTTGGACATTGTGACGCAATGGCAACCTCAGAAGCCATGGAAACTGATACTGACCCTCTGGTTGGTTCAGGTATTGCAAGAAAAGACAGGGTTTTCCATTCTCAGCATAACCTACAGGCAACTAATCAGCTCACCTCAGGGGAGGAGAGAACCAGAGCTGTGGATTGGGCACGCCCTAGTAGGAGGCGGGCTTCCCAGAGCAGGGGCCCCTTGTTAAGCAGAGAGAGGGAAGACAGTAGGATGATGAGAAGGAGAAGGAGTAGGACGGTGATGAGAAGGAATGGAGAAGTGAGCACTACAAATGGAATGAGAAGTGAAGGTGGTTTGAATCCACAAGAGAGAAGGCAAAAGGCATTGGGAAGGCAAGAAGCTCTCTTGAATGCAGAACCCTTTGACCCTGCTACAGAAATACTGCCCAGCTGCAACAGAAGGGAAACTGATTCAGAACCAGGAGTAAAGCCTAGGTTGTTGGGAGACAGCATTTACCCTTGGAGAGAAAGGCACGCTGGCAAGGCATTTTCTGACAAGCCTCATTTTAAGGTACCTGCTGCACTTAATTCCTTTAACAAGTTTTATAAGCCAGAAAGAGGGAGTCCTGATTTTAAAGTACAGGATAGTTTCAGGCAATGTGAGAGACGTTGGTTACAGCCTGAAAGCTCTCTAACTAAGCCTAGCTTTTCTCAGCCAGCAGTTCCTGCTTTTAACAAGCAAGCTGATGAGAGGAACTCAGCTAAACTGTTTACAAGAGAATTAGGCTACACTGATACAGAAGGTCCTACCTTTGAAGCATTCTTTAAGAGCAGAGCTCGTGCAGAGGAACGTGTGATTACAACACTCACTAACAGAGATAAGTGGGGGAGGGGTAACTCCACCACTGGCACAGAGTGTCTAAACAGGGAGAGCATTGTTTGTTCACCAGAAGCAGATAATTACTTGCCCAAGCAAGGAGAAGGTTCTCCCAGTAGTCCTGCTAGAAGACAGGCAGAACTACTCCTGGATGAATTCAAACAATTCCTAAATAGAAGAGCTGTTTCAGAACAGACTAGCATTCAAGCAGGAAGTAATCCTGAGATAGGATTTCCCATACCGGCTCCAGTTCCCATGATTGAAGTTAACCAGCCGATGGACTGCTCGATTGGTCTAATAGATAGAGCTGAGAAGAGCCAAGCTTGAATGATTATACCTGATATTTTATTCTGGTTATGTTAACCAAGGATATGTGAAAAGCTTATGAAATGAATACTGTTTGAGCAACTGAAAGGAAAGCTTATTGAAGCACTGAAATAAGCTGGACTGTAACCTGATTGCAAGAGAAAACAATATTATTTCTTACCGGAGTATTTGTAAATATAGCACAGAGAAGACACATGGTGTAATGTGCTTCCTCAGTGGAGATTTGGCTGAAGCACAGTATTGAAAGCCTGTAATTTGCATTGTTCCTGATTTGGTTATTCTTCTCACCTGTTCCTGTCCACCAAGGAGCGGGGAAAATAAAATCCTTGTAAATATAAATGTCTTGTTCCCGACTTTCATTGGCCCCCACAACTACACAAGGCCCATCCCTCCTTAACCCTCAAGGTTAGGGAGTGGGTGCAGGGTGACAACATTCACGCAGAACAAACTTGTCTTCTGCATCACAACGGAAGACAAGAGGGTATAATTATCTAGATAGCCATGGAATGACTATATAAGCCTCTTCTATTATATGGAAGACCCTCAGAGACAAAGTCCAATGCTCTATGGCAAGGGCCCATAGTGGGAAGCCTCTCTGACGATTGCAGAGAGCATCGTGCAGGAGATGGGACTGACAGAAGTCGACAGGTTGCCACATCCTCGATAAGTCACTCACTATTTCCCATATTCATTGTCATAACATGTTCTTCACCTGGAATCTTGCCCACAAACTATTATTTTTTGTCGGATTGTCTGCCGTGAGGGTGTAACACACTCTCTAGTAGCAGACCCTCCTTTTTATTCAACATTTATTTAAAAGGTCTGTACGACCTATAAATGCCTGAGGCTACAACTAGCCCTAAAGGACCAGCCCCTGCATAAACTAGAAGCTACTTGCATAATAATTAATTGTTCCTTCTCAAGAAATCTGCAACCAGCAGAACATTCAATGTAAGGAAGTGGTAACACTTAGCTGAGCATAAGGGAAGCCGGAGCTGATAACCGCCAGAGGAAACTTCATAAAAGCCTCACAAACTGGATAGTCCAAAAACTTTTTTCTGTCCACGGGTGGCTCCAATTAACTCCCGGAATGACCCGCTAACCAATCTTCCATATCACATCAAGCAATGGTTGGGTACTTGCGACACAAATCAGTTGTGTTTCAAGCCCACAATGAAACTGGCTCTTTTTCAAGCTAAACCCATCCAACTTCCTGTTCCGTTTGAACACGTGATGACAGCAGCATCCTGTGCGTAATGCTGCTGTCATCACGTGTTCAAACGGAACAGGAAGTTGGATGGGTTTAGCTTGAAAAAGAGCCAGTTTCATTGTGGGCTTGAAACACAACTGATTTGTGTCGCAAGTACCCAACCATTGCTTGATGTGATATGGAAGATTGGTTAGCGGGTCATTCCGGGAGTTAATTGGAGCCACCCGTGGACAGAAAAAAGTTTTTGGACTATCCAGTTTGTGAGGCTTTTATGAAGTTTCCTCTGGCGGTTATCAGCTCCGGCTTCCCTTATGCTCAGCTAAGTGTTACCACTTCCTTACATTGAATGTTCTGCTGGTTGCAGATTTCTTGAGAAGGAACAATTAATTATTATGCAAGTAGCTTCTAGTTTATGCAGGGGCTGGTCCTTTAGGGCTAGTTGTAGCCTCAGGCATTTATAGGTCGTACAGACCTTTTAAATAAATGTTGAATAAAAAGGAGGGTCTGCTACTAGAGAGTGTGTTACACCCTCACGGCAGACGATCCGACAAAAAATAATAGTTTGTGGGCAAGATTCCAGGTGAAGAACATGTTATGACAATGAATATGGGAAATAGTGAGTGACCTTCAACATTGAGACATTAGTTTTGGTTTACTTACAGAGGTTGATTACTGATAGTACTGACATCCTCGATAAGGACATGGCCAGAAGAAGATAACCTGCAGTGAGTGTCAGCACGCAGATAGTTGAGAGCAGCGTGCAGAAGCATTAAAGTACGCACTGGAACTCCTGCACGCACAGCAACTGAACAAGATAGCAGAGGGGATTCTCCTGTATGAAACAGGGAGAAGATAGACCAAGGGAGCGGGGATATTCCGGCCCTGTCTGAGGAGTTGTCCAGAACATGCGTTGAAGGATAACAGGAAGCCTACACTGGAAAGAAAGAGAGAGAAACGTTCCAGTATGGTACCGACTCAAGCAGGGGAAACCCTGGAAGAGAGGGGTTGAAGGTGACGTACCATATGGTAAATCAGCAGAAGGAAAGAATGTCCATGTGGGGACAGAAGCTATCATGGGATAGTGGTGATCTCCCTTTATAGCAATAAGAAAGGGAGAATACTGTGACCCATGGACAAAAGCATACTGAAAAGAAAACCCAGTGTAGAGTTGGAAGAAGAACTTCTGGTAAGAAGAAGTTAATTGTAGACTGCAGCATACAGGAGCCTATGGCTGCCGGTTATGATTATCCTGGTGAGAGCCTGGGAACTTCAGACCAGGATGAGATGTCCCTTGCTTGGGGACATCTGGAGGATGGGCAGAAGGAGGGTGAAACTTTCTTTTCTTAGGGAAAGAAGGTTTGGTAGGACATTTCCTACATCCTGGGGAAAAAGAAGGCTTAGGATGGTTTCCAGAACTAGGAAAGTCAGTGGAGCACTGAGCAACCTGACGTAAAGCCTCGATATTGAAAAGATTTTCTCCAGTACATGGAGAATTACCCAGTGTATGTTGTGCCCATCTGCTCAGGTCTGAAGCCTGCAGCCAGGCTGTATGACGTGCTCCAATGGCAATAGCAGAGGACCTGCTAACAGACTTAAAAGAGTCTAGAGAAGCACGAGAAAGAAACCAAGAGATATTCCTGCTATGGTTAAGAAGCAAGGAATAGTCAGAGGCCTTAGGTTCTGACAAAAAAGGAGACAAAAGAGATAATTTCTCTGTGACCTCCCGAAGTGTTAGACTCTTATAAAAGATATATGAAATAATTCTGGAAGCCAACATGGAAGTTTGGAAGGTTTGACGTCCAAAGGCATCAAGTGCTTTAGATGCACGACCTGGAGGAGAAGAAGAATGCTTCTTCTTGCTTCTGACCTTCCTCACTGCCGATTCAACTACAATGGAATGATGCGGAAGTTGGTTCTTCTGAAACCCCGGAGAGGGGGGCACCTGATACTGAACATGCATGGCTGTAGAAGGTGCAGGAACCTTTAAAGGCGACTGCCAAATCCCCAGAAGAAGGTCCTGCAAAGAAGGATGTAAAGGAAGCATCATGGTTGCTTTTTCTGCAGGACCTTGGTTAAGAGTAGGGCCAGGAATAGGAATGGCAAGAAAGTCTGCCATGTCAAGGAGAAATTCCTGAAAAGAAGGAACTCCCAGAGGAACTATTCCTGGGTAGGCTGAGGTTGAATGAGCAGCTTGAACACCAGAAGACCTACTGGACTGGTGCACCAAAGGAATCCTGCTAGATGGAGAATGATACCGACAGTTCCAATTCGAGGCAGTTAGTACTGCATCGTCGGTTCCCGGTATCGATTCCAAGCTAGGTATAGAAAGGATCGATGGCACCGATGGAACTGCAGGAGTCGACATCGATACCGACACCGGCATCGGGGACGGCAATGCCCTCGGAGCCGGCAGCGGCGGCTGCCAAAGTGATACCGAGGTAACCAGAGAGCTTTGATACCGACAGTTCCGATTCGAGGCAGTTAGTACTGCATCGTCAGTTCCCGGTATCGATTCCAAGCTAGGCATCGAAAGGATCGAAGGCACCGATGGAACTACAGGAGTCGACATCGATACCGTACTGCGTAGCCGGAAGGGACAAGGATCGGTTCCGAAAACCGTCGGAACCAAGTCATCCAGACTGGATATTGATACTAGACTGGGCATCGAACCGAGCGAGGTTATCGACGCCCGTCTAGAGGGCACCGTCATCGGTGGTGGTGTTGGCGATGCCGATCCCGGAAAGTTAAACGGAATCGCATCGATCGGCGCCAAAGGTGCCAAGGACGTCCAAAGACGCTGCTCGGCGAAGAGAGGAACACTCGACACCAGCGCCGATGTCGGGGTATAGGTACCGCCCGAAGCCGGTACCCCCTCCGAGCATGGCGTAGCAAGAGGAAAAGCCATCTGGGGCGTATCGCTCGGCCCCGAGGCCCAGGATACCCGATGCCGAGCCCCGGTGGAGAGTGGAACACTCGACACCGACGCCGATGCCAGGGCATCGGCGCCGCTCGAAGCCGGAACCAACCTTACGGCTGGCTGGGACAGAGGAAAGCCAGTCTGGGTCGTATCGATTGAAGGCACCGAGGACCCCAGATGACGATCCCTAGTGACAAACGGAGCACTCGACACCGGCGTCGATGCCGGGGAATCGGCCACGTCCGAAGCCGGCACTAACCCCGCTTGTGGCTGGGATGCAGGAAGGCCAGTCTGGGTCGAATCGATCGGTCCCGAAGGCACCGAGGACACCAGTTGACAATCCTTGGCGAAGAGTGGAACACTCGACGCCGGCGCCGATGCCGGGGAATCGGCACCACTCGAAGCGGATACCACCCCCGAGCATGGCTCAGGTATGTTCTGTGAGGAACGAACCCCAGGAACAACCTGAAACCCCGTGAATGCTTTGGAGCCCGAAGACTCCCGCCGGGGTTTTATTGCCAAAGGGGTCTTGAGGGGAAGGTTGGAGCCGTCGTCATGCTGGGCATGAGACTTACCCCTCAAGAATTGGCTAGTCTTAACAGACTGTTTGCGGGTTACCTGATCCTGGAGAGAAGAATAAATCGATGTCCTCACCTCAGGAGGAAAAACAGCATCGAGGGATACCCGAAAAAGAGAGGGTCTTCTCCCAACTCTAAAGCCCGATGGACCGGGGGAAAAAGGGTCAGGATCCAAACAGGATATACACCAAGTGGTGGAGTCTAAAAAGAAGACTAAGTCTCCACAGTGGAGGCACTTCTTAGGGGAAGAAGGCTCCATGCTGGAAAGGCCTGGAAGGCCTCAGAGGGGACTTGAGGAGAAAAAGACCTCTAAGTGGTTAAAAGAAAAAAACAAGGCACCGGCGGTGCCGGTATCGGCGGGAAAACGGCCGCGACCACAAGAAAACAAAAAATAAAGATTTAAGAGAAAAGGTTTCTGCGGTGACAGGAGGTACGTCCTGCCGGCTCCGCGGAAAAACGAAAACTGGGGAGAGGCAGTGGGAAAGGCGGGAAGTCACCGCGCAGGCGCGAGGGATGCTCCCAAAAGCTTTCTGATTGGATGCTGGGGAGCATTTCCGTGCGGGCTCCGTCGGCGCCGACGTACCCACATGTGAAGACTCATTCCTGCTTGTTCCTGGAGATTCAGATCTGGCCATCCACAGCCTCCTTGCCCGACATCTTAGCGTTTTTGCAGGCCTGACTCGATAGGGACCTGGCGGCGAGTTCTTTGAGAGTACAACTAGCGGCAATTTCATGCTACCACAGAAAGGTCCAAGGAGTGACGGTGGCACGCACCCAAACATCGTACAATTCCTGCGGGCAGTGGTCCACCTGCACTCTCTGTGGCAGACGGTAGTTCTGCTGTGGGATCTCAATTTGGTGTTAGCGGCATTGTGTGGAGAGCCTTTTGAGCCACTGAACCAAGCGTTGCTGAAGGACTGACCCTAAAGACTGTTTTTCTGGTGGACATATGCTTGGCGCACAGATTTTCGGAGCTGCAGGCCTTGTCCTGCCGGGAACCGTTCCTTTCCTTTTCAAGGGAGAAGGTGGTCCTCCGACTGGTGCCTTCATTTTTACCCAAGGTGGTTTCAGCTTTTCATTTGAACCTGGTGGTTTCCTTGATGGTCCTGGGGAATGTGGGGAACAGCTCCACCAGCCCCCAGTTGCGATGATTGGATGTGCAGTGTGTCGTGAGATGGTATCTGAAGAGGATGATGGGTTTTTGCAAATCGGATCACCTATTTGTCTAATTTGGCAGCCCACACAGAGGAGAAGAGGCAGCCAAGGCCTCAATTTCTAGGTGGATCAGAGAGGTGATTTTGTCAGCATACATCCTGAGGGGTAAGCAGGTGTTGGCGGGGTTTCGAGCTCATTCTACGAGGGCTCAAGTGACCTCATGGGCGGAGTATGGCTTGGTGTCTCCAGTCAAAATCTGCAAGGTGGCAACCTGCTCTTCGCTTCATACGTTTGCTAAGCATTATCTCCTGGACGTTCAGGCAGCAGGAGATGCCTGTTTTGGATTGGCAGTGCTTCAGGTCGGTTGGGCAGGTCCCTCCCATTAATTTTGACTGCTCTGATACATCCCAGAATTACGGGGCTGGACTGGAGGAACAATAAGGAAGATGAAATTAGACTTACCTGCTAATTGTTGTTCCTTGAGGAACTCCAGTCCAGTCCCGGATCCCAGCCAAGTACAGGTTGTCAGTGACTGGGGCCTGAAGAGAATTTTCATGACTATGCTAATGACCTGGAGGGGAGTGGGCTCCACAAACTCCAGGAAGGGAGGTGTGGAGGTTAGACCAAAAGAATTGTCTGCTTCACATTTAGTCCTGGATCTCGTTGCCTAGTAGCTCCTCAGGTAAGCCTCCTCATTCTGGGGGGGGGGGGGGGAGGGGAGGAGGGGGAATCTCTTCTCCACGAAGGGAGGGGGTCAGTTTCGTTAGGTTTAGTATGGTTTGTTTAAGTTTTAACTACTTATTTGTTACTCCTGTGAGTCTGCTTTGTCAGTAGGTTACTGGAGAGAGTGGGCGGTCCCTGCTGTATTAGTACTAGTGTCATCAAAAGATGACATGTTCAGTCTCCAAGTTGCTGGAAGAGGTACACTACCTAGAAGTACGGGACTGGACTGGAATTCCTCAAGGATCAAAAATTAGCAGGTAAGTCTAATTTCCTCTTCACAGTTCCAGTGTTCAAAAAGAAACCAGATGCGCATGTAGGCAAGGTTGGTAGAACTTCTCACCTTGAGGAGCATGGACACCACTGCAAGAGAACAGCCCTTATGTACTAAATGATGCCTCTCAAGAGCCAAGCTGGGTCATCCAAAAAGACTGGTTCTTGATGTAACAGCCCCCAGGTGGGGGGAAGTTACAGAGGAGGTGTCTGCAGGAGTCACATCAGGTCCCTAAACCATGGCCTCCGTGGCCAATCCAGTGCCATCAGGACAACACAGCCTGCATGATGCTCTATGCAGCAAATCACATGTCCTACAAGCAGACATGGAGGAAATATATATAGTAGACGCTGCTCTGGCCAGGACTGAACTAGGGCATCAACGCCCTCTGAGCCTGCTTCCCTGTGGTAACTGAAGAATTGTCTTGCTTTGGTATCAGACTAGGTCATCATCAGATCCATCTCGGGATGACCCCAGAGGCGCAGAATCCACTGAAGCACTGATAGCCTCAGTTCCTACTCCCCAGGAACAAGAGAGTGATAACTTACTAAGAAAATCTGCTTCCAAATTGTTGACTTCCACAATGTGTTGTGCCAAAAGAACCAGGAGATTCTTTACCCAGGAGGACAGAAGGATCACCTCCAAGGCCACTCTAACACTCTTTTTGCCCCACCCCTTGCCAGTTGGCATATGCCCCACGGTAGCATTGTCCGAGAACACCCAGACCATTCTACCCCAAACTAGGAGCCGGAAGTAGAAAAGAGCCAATCGAAAGGCCCTTGCCTTGAGGTGGTTGATGGGCCATGCTGACTCCCTTTTGCTCCAGTGACCCTGAGCCATTCAGTTCCTGCAATGGGCTCCCCAGCCAAACAGGCCGGCATCTATTGATAGGAGCCAGGATTGATTGTCCAAAGGTATGCGCCTCCTCAAGTGCTAGGGTTGCCTCTACTAACACAGGCTGGACACCACCATCAGTTGGAGAAGAAGTCTGGTCTTGAGAGCTCAAAGACTACTGAGACAGCAAGGACCTCTGCAGTGGGCTCATATGAGCCCATGCTCAAGGCACCATTTTAATCAATGACACCATCAAGCCGAGAAGCTGCAGGTGGTCGCAAGCTCTGGAAGCCTGCTGAGCTCAGAAGGCTGCCAGTCAAGATAACAGCTTTTCCATTCTCTCCTCGGGTAGGAAGATCCTGCCTACCCAAGTGTCAAACCACACTCACAGGTATTCCAGGGACTGGGAAGGCTCCAAGTAATTCATGCCACAGTTGATCACCCACCTGAGACTCTCCAGGAATTGTACCACATGGGCTGACACCTGAAATGCTTCAGATTGTGACCTGGGTCAAATGATACAGTCATCCAGATATGGGTGAACAGATTCCTTAGCACCTCAGCGTCACTGCTATTACCACCATGACCTTTGAGAACATCCTTGGGGCTGTGGGAGGCCAAAGGGAAGAGCTGTACAGTAAGATAAAGAAAATGCCATCAATCCTCACAGATAGGAATATAGAAATAGGCCTCAGCCAGATCCAGAGGTGTCAGGAATTCTTGGTGCTGCACCATCTGGATTACGGACCGTAGCATCTCCATAAAGAAGTGCAAGGTTGAGAATTGGCCAAAAGGAGCCATCCTTTGGCACAACAAAGTAGATGGATGGAGTACTGGCCCTTGCCCTGCTTGGCAAGGGGAACCAGGGCAACCACTTATAGACTGAGCAATCTTTCCAGGGTCACTTGAATGGCTGCTCCTCTGGCCGCAGAAACACATGGGGAAACGATGAAGGTTTCTGGGATAGGCTCCCTGCACTCCAGAACATAGCCATGCTAAATGGTGTCTAGTAACTAGTGATCTTCAGTGACCCTCAGTGACCTTAGCCCAAGCCTCCAGTAGAGATCACATCACCCCAATCCTAAAGGACTTACACTGGCTGCCAATTTACTGCCGACTCACCTACAAAGTAGTCCTGATGACCTTCAAAGCCATCAACAATATATCCTCTGCCTCCCTAACGGACCTACTCCACCCCACTCCAGCAAATAGAGCAAGGAGAACATTCGCTACCAATACTCTACAGACCCCCAATGAAATAACAAAATGCACCCAGGCAACGAAGAACCATGCCTTCAAGTTCTATGCTCCCAGCTGCTGGAACGCGCTCCCAACCACCATCAGGGCGATCACGGATCTTGCCCAATTCAGAAAAGCACTAAAGCACCACCTCTTTCTCCTACACTACTCACAACCCAGCAACTCAAACTCACTCACCATACACCCTACTAGACAATTGTAAGTTTCAGACAACTCTTGTGTAGACAGTCATCTCATGTTTATATTGTAGATAGTTGTAGATAGCTGTAGATAGCTCCCGCAGTTGTAAACCAAGTTGCATCACCCATTCAATGTAAGTGCATAACAGTCCCTTTGTTCTGCACAAAACTGTTATCTGTAAACTACACTGATTTTAAAGAGCGCGGTATATAAAAGCAATAAAATAAATTAAAATAAAACTCCTGGTAGAAAAGGCACAGCCTTGGGGTATCCTGGAATGAGCCCCCAATCCATCATTGCGTCAGATGGGAGGTGGTCCATCTGGAGGCAGTAGGTTCCCAGGGTCCACAAGCTCTTTGAAAGGACTGGGTCTGTGATCAAAATCCAGAAGAGGAAGAGAAGACGGGCTTTCCAAGGTGATAACTATGGGAGTCCCGGGAATTCGAGGGTTCCAGGTATCAGGAAAAAAGAAAACGTGTGGATGCCGAAGAGGAAGGCACACCCATACACTTCCTAGACCTTTTGCCCTATCCTCCGGGAGGAAATGAGGTTTCGACTCACCAAAATCCTTGACTAGCTTCTCTAAGTCCTCTCCAAACAGCAGCTTTACCTTGAAGACAAGCCAGGGCAACCAGGACTTAGAAGCTAGCAAAGCCACAGCCAGCGTCACATCATTGTCAAAAGAACAATTTCTTTTGCCACCAAGCAGACGAGATCATACATAGCATCTGACAGAAAGGCTGTTGCCGATTCCAAGAGAACAGCAGTATCCTCTAGAACGAATGACTGAATCTACTGAAGAAGAGCTTGAGTCGTTGGACCAGCACACACAGCCAACTGGAGAATAACAAAGGCAACCGAAAACTGACTCTTCAGGAGAGCCTCCATCTTATGATCCAGGTGATTCTTTAGGGCTGCAGTACCTTCCACCAGGATGGTGGTCCACTTCATAACTGGCATGACCTGTGCATTCACCCAAGGCACATTGAACCACATGGCATAGTCTTCGTGCAGCAGGGTATAAAGCTTCTTAAGGACACTAATCCCTTTCATGGGGAGTCAGGAAGGTCCCACTCACAGCTGACCATGCTCTTGATAAGCTCCAAGAAAGGAAATGCCCTTGTAGACCTACAAACCCCCTGCAGGAAGGAGTGTACTTGTGGCACCTGCACTGTTGCCAGAGTCAAACTCAAAGCTGTTTGCTCTTCCTTCCTATACAAGCAAGTAATGCCAGATTCATCATGATCCTCCTCCGAAGAAGACATTTCATCCTCAAGATTGGAATCGTCAACAAAACGTTGGAACAGAACTCTGCGCCTTGGACAAGGCAAGGCCAATCCAAATCTTCAGACTCCATTCTCTGGCGAGATTACTTAGGAGAAGGTGCTTTGGATGGGTTTTGACTCACCAGTCCCTCTTACAAGTGTGCAGAAAGAGCAAGAAGACCTGGAGGCCTCAGGGTCCGAGTTGCCATGCCATAAAGACCATTCTTGCTAAAGAAATGAAAATAATTCTGGGGAGGACAACCCAGCCCCAGGAGCACCCTGGCTAGACTTGGGTCCTCACTCATGGGGGAAGGAGTTCCCATCCAACCCTTAAAAGAAGGGGAGCAGCCTGAAAGCCACCCACTTGAGGCCAAGGTCTGGAAGTCATCTCTTCTCAGCACCTTGCTGCAGTGAGGACGATAAGGCCGGGGAATCCGTATCCCCTCACTGTGAGAGGCGAGAGGGGCCTTCCAATAGCTTATTCAAAGCTTCCATGCAAGAACCTTAGAAACCAGAATACAGTGACAAAACTCTCCACTTTCCGCAGACCAGGCAGCACTTAGAAGAAGGCATTTGGCAGTGAGCATGAGAGACTGAGATGTTACCAACAGTTCGTACAGGCAGTACTACTGTGCGCTATAAGGACACCATTACTGTGTGCTACAGCCGCGTGATCACTAACACCATGCATACAGATGAAGAGCACGTACTTAACGCACAGCATAGTAACATATGTACACAGTGCACAAAGCACAGTTAATGTGTGCAGGCAGCACAGTGAGGTGGGGAAACGACGGGAAGCCAATGCCACACCAAGACGTACCAAGCAACCCCAAACCCAATGAGTGCCCCAGCAGACGAGAGCAGGTAACCCCCACAAAATAAGTCAGACAGGAAGAGCACAGACTTAGTTTGGTACTCACCCCCAGGGATCCCAAGGCAAGCAAACCATACCAGGCTCAGACAACTCCCCTGCTGCCAGGGCCTGCAGGCACATACCTCTGAAAATCTTCTACTCTTTGGGGGGGGGAGGAGGGAGGGGGTACTGAAATTCTGTGTGGCTTGAAGAATCCTTTTCCAAATCCTTTTTAAATTTCTGGCTGCTCAACTGGCCCTTAGTAATATAAGGATGAGGAGTTGAACTAATTTCCCTCCTCTGTATGGCAATACCCAAAAGAGCACCAGTTTTAAGGGTGGCTCTAGTGGAACCTCCAGTGCTGAAACTCAAGTGAAACTGTCATCCTGAGGGTGGTGAAACATGAGGAAATTCAAACTCTCTTGGATGCTTTATCAGATTTCATCAGAGCTGTAAAAACGTGCATCCAACATCTGCTGGAGACAGAGAAAAATTACTGAGGCATCCCTCTAGGGGTGTTGACTGTTAATGTCACAGCGATGTCATAAAAAGCCTTGAGAATATTTTTAAGTCTCTACATCTGCTGGTAGGTGAACACAACCTGCTTGTTTGGAATGGTCTAGCAGGGCGATATGGAAATTTGATTTAATAAATGAAGGGAGGACAGCAAGGAAATCTACTACGCTAACATTTAACTTTCAAAAGGGAAATTGATTAAATGAGGAAAATGGATAGGAAAAAACTAAATGGAGCAGCTGCAAAAGTTAAGAGTTTGTATTGGGAAGGAGAAAGTGACGTCACCAAGGCTGATACCCGTCTGAGTGGGTAGGTCCACAGGCTGAACTTAGCACCCTCTTTTTAACAATACCTTGAACGATAGATTTTCCCCCTTCTGACAGGGCCCGGTGTGCTGGATGCTGTTGAGGTGTGATGGTGGCTAAAAAAGCAGTGGTAAACTTGAAAAATTGTGCTTTTAAGGGTTTGAAGATGCCTTCAGTTGAGAATTCCAAGCTGGCGTCAGTGGGGTCTAAAGTGCATGGTGAGCCAACTGAGCCTGACAGTGGCTCAGACATTACTGGGGGCAAATTAGCAAAGCATAAAGGTGATATTAAGAGCTGGTTTGCTGACAAACAAGAATTGAGCACCTTTAAGGCTAAAGCGCAGCTATGGATTACTGATCTCTGGTCAGAAATGCTGGAAATCGGAAGGCAGCTGGAAAAGCAGGTAGAGTCGGTTACCTCCCTTCAACAGAAAATAGGTGATGTTCAACAAGTTTATGATCATGCAAAATGCAATGTGTGCCTTCAAGTCAATACTGACTCATGGAGACCTAGCAGTTCCTGGGTTTTCTTGGCAGTGTGACTGGAAGTAGATTGCCAGGCCTTTCTTTTGAAGTAATGGAGGGTTAAGTGACAGCAAGTTTATAATATCATGGCTAAAATTGAGGATCTAGAGAATCGCTGTAGACAAAGCAATATCAGAACATTGGGGACTCCCTGAAACTAAAGGTGAACAAGATTACTGTGCTTTGAATAAACAATTGTATAAAACTTTAATAAAAGTGGCTTATATGGACAATAATAACACAGGTACACTACCAAAAAACTGCCTCCAGTTTTGCAACTGATTCCTATAGATTTTGGGGTGCTGAATCCAGGAAAAATAGCCAAAATGTTCCATCACGTCACGTTTTCTTGCAAAATTAGATTTCTTACCCATATAAGAAATGTTCACATAATTTCTTTTTAGCCGACTGCAGTTTATTTTCTTGGCCCAAAATAGAGGTTGTAATGGTTAACTAACTAGAAACACTCCCTCATGATATTTTAGAGTGTTTTGTATTCATTTTATACATTAACAGGACAATTGGGAGGCGGGGGGCTAAATCCAGTACTCGCGCTGGCGCATGTTCTTTCCTGTTCGCCTCGTTCGCTCGCTCAAACACGGTGGTTGCGACATGAACGTTCCTGTCAAATTTCAGTTTCTTGCAAGTTCATTATTACCTTTTGTTTGCTCAGTCGTAATCCAGCTTTATTCCGAAGTGGTTCACTACAGTTGTAGTTTGCAGTGCTGTGTATTTGTGATGGCTCACAGAGCCAGAGGTTGCGTCAACTCTCCGGACAGTTTTTGTTTTATTTGTGGGGAATATACCGTGAAAAAGCGGCAGAGGAACATTTCTGCATTTATTTAAAAAGTATATTTTGCCTATTTCGGTTTGAAGTTAGGCGATCAAGACAAACCGTGGGCTCCTCACAAAGTGTGCAAGACATGTGAGGAAGATCTACGCTTATGGATGAAAGGTAAAAAACAAGCATTTCGTTTCAGAATACCTATGATGTGGCGTGAACAAAGAGACCACAGCAGTGACTGCTATTTTTGCTCTTGCATTGTGAAGGGATACAACTTAAAAAATAAGAACGTAATAAGTTACCCCAACCTTCCCTCAGCAATTAGGCCTATGCCTCATAGCAACGAAGTACCTGTGCCTGAACCACCAAAATCTTTGGATCATATTTGTGTGGACGGTTCTGATCATGATGAGACTCATCAGATGGCTTTTCCCGATGAGTCCAGTACTTCCGAGTTTGAAACTGAACCAGATCCGAAACCTGAACTTTTCTCTCAAGCTGAATTGAATGATTTAGTCCGGGATTTAGGACTCCCAAAAGATGCTGCCCAACTGCTAGGTTCTCGGCTTAAACAGAAAAATCTATTGTCACCAGGAACAACTTTTTATTGGTACCGCAACCGCGAGACACAATTTTTGAAGTATTTCAGCAAAGAGGAAGATTTGGTATTTTGCAACGATATATACGGAGTGATGGAAAAGTTTAAACTCAAGTATGATCCTGCTGAATGGCGGCTGTTCATTGATTCGTCAAAAGACAGCATAAAAGGTGTTCTTCTTCATAATGGCAACACATTCGCTTCAGTTCCTATTGCTCACTCTGTTATTCTCCAAGAAAAATACGAGAATTTGGCCCTGATTCTTCAGAAGATTCGTTATGATGAGCATAAGTGGATGATTTATGGAGACTTTAAAATTCTATCCATGCTATTAGGGCAGCAATCCGGTTTCACCAAATATCCCTGCTTCCTTTGCTTGTGGGATAGCCGGGCCCGCGACCTACACTGGGGGAAAAAAGACTGGCCAATTCGGGAGTATTTGAGACCTGGTGAGAAAAATGTTCTTCATGAGAGCTTGGTACCTCGTGATAAAATTCTATTACCACCTCTCCACATTAAGTTGGTTCTCATTAAGCAATTCATCAAGTCCCTTCCAAAAGATGGTGAGTGCTTTCGGTACCTTTGCTCAAAGTTCCCCCGACTTTCTGAAGCAAAGCTAAAGGAAGGAGTGTTTGTTGGCCCTGATATAAGGAAACTCATTTCAGATGGAGCATTCGCTGAAACGATGTCTGAGAAGGAAAAAGAAGCCTGGCATTCCTTCAAGGATGTTGTTCTCAAATTCTTGGGGAACAGGCGGGATGAGAACTATAAGGATATTGTTGCCAGGATGCTCAATGCCTTCAAAGAACAAGGCTGTAACATGAGCCTGAAAGTCCATTTCTTGCACTCCCATGTGAACTACTTTCCCGAAAACGTGGGGCGTACAGTGAAGAACAAGGTGAAAGGTTTCACCAGGACATCAAGGACGCAGAGAGAAGGTACCAAGGAAGATAGAACACCACTATGATGGCTGATTTCTGCTGGTTGCTGCTGCGGGAAACCCCAGATGAAAAATACGCCAAGCAGCGCACCAAGAGAAGCATTCGGGGGGAAGAAGAAGAAATGGGCCCACCAGGAGATTGATTGACCCAAGAATGACTTTAAAATCTAAACTGTGTTGACAAATATCGTGTTTTTACTAAACTTTGAAATAAAAATTTGCTAGTTATTACCACAGTGTCGGATCTCATTTATTAGAATTTTATTTTCACACCATCGGGTGTTTGTCTTCATGTATTGCAATGGTGCGGTTTGCATTTTCTATTCTTACATACATACCTGTACAACATTTTTTGCACATTTCTTTGCTTTGCTTTGTGTCTAACCTCGCTCTTATATGCTCAATGTTTGTGCACATGTATGTGGCTGTTTTAAGTGCAGACAATTTTGCTACCATCACAGTGTGTTTTGTTGACATTACTCTATTCTTATGTGCTGCCTTGTTACAATTTTCTTTATTCTTATTTGAATAACTACTAAACAATTAGTATAAAGAATTCATCCAAGAAACCTTTATCTCGATCGCACTCAATCTGAAACGTTCACCTCAAACTGCTAACCCAATGTAGCAAAAAATCTGTACGTGATGGAGCAAATTGGTTACCAGATTTGGATTCAGCGCACCAAAAAACGTAAAAATCAATCGAAACATTAGAGGCAGTTTAAAAAAAAATTTTTTTAGTGTACCTGTGTAATTGTTTTAAAGTGAAAAGAGCACACAGAGTGGCCACGAGACATTGTTGCCTGCATTCATGAATACGCCACCAAAGAAAAGATGATGCATGAAACTGAGTAATCTGAAGTGGGAAGATGCATTTTGTGGAAGTCTTTGCAGATCTCTTATCCATCACTATTAAAAAATGGAGAGAACTCTGCAATATTATCTGGTAGCTAATGGAGGAGACAGTATGATATTGCTGGCTATTCCCATTTGGATTACAGTTCACCAAATCGTGTCACACCTTTCGGATGAAATCTATGGAGGGGTCACTACCTTGCAAAGGACAGAACAGAAAAATCTTCCAGACTTAAAAGCAAAGGATGACACCAGCAAGGCAAAAGAGAAGAACCTGCAGCCCAGGTAGCAAAGAGCATGATAAAGGGACTGGAGGCTTCAGAGACAAGCAGAGCAGCCCTTAAACAAGAGCAGAGCAGAGGGATGAAGAGCCACAAGGGACTCTGCAAATTGCTATGATATAGAGAATTTGAATAGGAGTGTTTGGCTGGATGAGTGAGGAATGTATGGGAAGGATGGATGATGTGTGTATTGGTTGACTGAGGAGGAAATTTTCTGGAGGGGGCAGTTAAAGATGTTATGTTAAATTACACAGGTACACTAAAAAATTTTTTTTTTAAACTGCCTCTAATGTTTCGGTTGATTTTTACGTTTTTTGGTGCGCTGAATCCAAATCTGGTAACCAATTTGCTCCATCACGTACAGATTTTTTGCTACATTGGGTTAGCAGTTTGAGGTGAACGTTTCAGATTGAGTGCGATCGAAATAAAAGTTTCTTGGATGAATTCTTTATACTAATTGTTTAGTAGTTATTCAAATAAGAATAAAGAAAATTGTAACAAGGCAGCACATAAGAATAGAGTAATGTCAACAAAACACACTGTGATGGTAGCAAAATTGTCTGCACTTAAAACAGCCACATACATGTGCACAAACATTGAGCATATAAGAGCGAGGTTAGACACAAAGCAAAGCAAAGAAATGTGCAAAAAATGTTGTACAGGTATGTATGTAAGAATAGAAAACGCAAACCGCACCATTGCAATACATGAAGACAAATACCGATGGTGTGAAAATAAAATTCTAATAAATGAGATCTGACACTGTGGTAATAACTAGCAAATTTTTATTTCAAAGTTTAGTAAAAACACAATATTTGTCAACACAGTTTAGATTTTAAAGTCATTCTTGGGTCAATCAATCTCCTGGTGGGCCCGTTTCTTCTTCCCCCGAATGCTTCTCTTGGTGCGCTGCTTGGCGTATTTTTCATCTGGGGTTTCCCGCAGCAGCAACCAGCAGAAATCAGCCATCATAGTGGTGTTCCATCTTCCTTGGTACCTTCTCTCTGCGTCCTTGATGTCCTGGTGAAACCTTTCACCTTGTTCTTCACTGTACGCCCCCAAGTTTTCGGGAAAGTAGTTCACATGGGAGTGCAAGAAATGGACTTTCAGGCTCATGTTACAGCCTTGTTCTTTGAAGGCATTGAGCATCCTGGCAACAATATCCTTATAGTTCTCATCCCGCCTGTTCCCCAAGAATTTGAGAACAACATCCTTGAAGGAATCCCAGGCTTCTTTTTCCTTCTCAGACATCGTTTCAGCGAATGCTCCATCTGAAATGAGTTTCCTTATATCAGGGCCAACAAACACTCCTTCCTTTAGATTTGCTTCAGAAAGTCGGGGGAACTTTGAGCAAAGGTACCGAAAGCACTCACCATCTTTTGGAAGGGACTTGATGAATTGCTTAATGAGACCCAACTTAATGTGGAGAGGTGGTAATAGAATTTTATCACGAGGTACCAAGCTCTCATGAAGAACATTTTTCTCACCGGGTCTCAAATACTCCCGAATTGGCCAGTCTTTTTTTCCCCAGTGTAGGTCGCGGGCCCGGCTATCCCACAAGCAAAGGAAGCAGGGATATTTGGTGAAACTGGATTGCTGCCCTAATAGCATGGATAGAATTTTAAAGTCTCCACAAATCATCCACTTATGCTCATCATAACGAATCTTCTGAAGAATCAGGGCCAAATTCTCGTATTTTTCTTGGAGAATAACAGAGTGAGCAATAGGAACTGAAGCGAATGTGTTGCCATTATGAAGAAGAACACCTTTTATGCTGTCTTTTGACGAATCAATGAACAGCCGCCATTCAGCAGGATCATACTTGAGTTTAAACTTTTCCATCACTCCGTATATATCGTTGCAAAATACCAAATCTTCCTCTTTGCTGAAATACTTCAAAAATTGTGTCTCGCGGTTGCGGTACCAATAAAAAGTTGTTCCTGGTGACAATAGATTTTTCTGTTTAAGCCGAGAACCTAGCAGTTGGGCAGCATCTTTTGGGAGTCCTAAATCCCGGACTAAATCATTCAATTCAGCTTGAGAGAAAAGTTCAGGTTTCGGATCTGGTTCAGTTTCAAACTCGGAAGTACTGGACTCATCGGGAAAAGCCATCTGATGAGTCTCATCATGATCAGAACCGTCCACACAAATATGATCCAAAGATTTTGGTGGTTCAGGCACAGGTACTTCGTTGCTATGAGGCATAGGCCTAATTGCTGAGGGAAGGTTGGGGTAACTTATTACGTTCTTATTTTTTAAGTTGTATCCCTTCACAATGCAAGAGCAAAAATAGCAGTCACTGCTGTGGTCTCTTTGTTCACGCCACATCATAGGTATTCCGAAACGAAATGCTTGTTTTTTACCTTTCATCCATAAGCGTAGATCTTCCTCACATGTCTTGCACACTTTGTGAGGAGCCCATGGTTTGTCTTGATCGCCTAACTTCAAACCGAAATAGGCGAAATATACTTTTTTAATAAATGCAGAAATGTTCCTCTGCCGCTTTTTCACGGTATATTCCCCACAAATAAAACAAAAACTGTCCGGAGAGTTGACGCAACCTCTGGCTCTGTGAGCCATCACAAATACACAGCACTGCAAACTACAACTGTAGTGAACCACTTCGGAATAAAGCTGGATTACGACTGAGCAAACAAAAGGTAATAATGAACTTGCAAGAAACTGAAATTTGACAGGAACGTTCATGTCGCAACCACCGTGTTTGAGCGAGCGAATGAGGCGAGGCGAACAGGAAAGAACATGCGCCAGCGCGAGTACTGGATTTAACCCCCCGCCTCCCAATTGTCCTGTTAATGTATAAAATGAATACAAAACACTCTAAAATATCATGAGGGAGTGTTTCTAGTTAGTTAACCATTACAACCTCTATTTTGGGCCAAGAAAATAAACTGCAGTCGGCTAAAAAGAAATTATGTGAACATTTCTTATATGGGTAAGAAATCTAATTTTGCAAGAGAATGTGACGTGATGGAACATTTTGGCTATTTTTCCTGGATTCAGCACCCCAAAATCTATAGGAATCAGTTGCAAAACTGGAGGCAGTTTTTTGGTAGTGTACCTGTGTTATTTGTGTGGGAAGAAGGAGAATATAAGCAGTTAAAAAGGGGAATTGGGAGTAATGGCGAGCCACATCTTCAACAGGAGGTCTGGCGGGTGACCAGGCAATGGTAAATGGAGGTGGAGGGAGGCACTCATCGAATCAGAGGATGGAAAGATTTCTCATAGTAATCATGGCTGAGGTAAAAAGTGTTTCTTTTAATGTGAGGGAGATAAACTCATATTGAAAGAGGCAATTCATGTTTAAGGAAGTAAACAGGTTGAAATGTTCTATTAGTTTGATTCAAGAAACTCATTTGCTGAGAAGGGATGAGTTCCAGTTTGCAGACCCCAAATTCAAACATCAGTATTTTGCATTTAATAAGGAAGAAAAGGAAAAAGGTAGAATAGGAGTTATTATGGCAAAAGACTTGGTATTTTATCTGAAGGAGGTAGTAAGAAATGGTGGGGAGTTATATTTTTGTTAAAATAGAAATGGGGGGGCCAGATATCACTATTGTCAATGTCTGAGCCCCTAATTAGGACATAGGGGGCTTTTACGATAAGCTTTGCAGAAGGGGGGGATTTCAAAATCGCAATCAACCCAGTTTTGGATACCTCAAGGGGGAGGATCACAGGGGAACAAACAAAAACAGAAAGCATTGAAAACCCTGAATATTCGACTTGGTGGATAGCTGGGAGGAATTTCATAAAGCTAAGAGATTTTTCTTATTATTTGCTTGTACATATTACATATTCCAGAATAGATTACTTGCTTTTGGATACAGTAAGTGGCTATCCACGAAGTTGAAACAGTGTGAAATGGAGGAGAAAATATGGTTGGATCACTCTCCAGTGTGGTGTGTGATTCAGAGTGAGGAACGAGAGACTGGGGTTAAGTATTGGAAGCTAAATGATACCTTACTAAACGACCCAAAGATCATGGAGAAGGTTCAGAAAAGTAATGATGAATATTTTGAAATTAATTATGATGGTTAAATAAGCCCCGTGCACAGTTTGGGAATGCCTTAAGGTGGTTATTCGGGGAGTATTTATTGCAGTGGGTGCTGCAAAGAAAAAGAAGGGGACAAAATAAAAAACTCAGGGAAAAATGATCATGCCTAGAGGATAAGCAAAATTTAGGGAGGATAACTATCAAGAAAAGGAAACTGCTGGAAACTACCTAAACCCAGCTTAATGAAATGCAGCTTGATGAAAGAGCACTCACTCACCCTAGAAAATATGAAATAATATCATTTTGAATTTGGGAACAAAGCCAGCTGTCTATTAGTGCATACATTTATTTATTTAACACTTTTTCAATACCGCTTTTCTTGTATTCAAAGCAGTTTACATTGAACAATGAACAAGAAACATTACATAGAACAAGGTCATTAAACTTGGAGAACAGGGGAATTAACAGTTTTATTTACATGCTTTCTTGTTACAGGTTGTGGGAATGTATGCTTGGGTGTTTGAGATAGATTGTAGTTACTGGTTGGTGTGGATGGGTTCAGATTTTATTGTAGTGGCTACGTTTCAGATGGCAGGAACCGTATAACCAAACTTGAGATGAGGGGAAAAGGAGATCCATGGAGGTGAGGACATTCAACATCAATTTATAAAATATTATCAGCAATTGTATGATCCAGAATACAGAGCATCAGAGGAGGAGCTAGCTGCTTTGCTGGATCAGGTCACTTTGCCTAAGCTCCGAAAGTGATATGATGGCCTGGCCAATATTCGTCTGTGAGGTTCTCCAGGTTATTAAATCCTTCCCAGTTGGAAAAGCGCCCCAATTAGATGTGTTTAGGAATAAGTTCTATAAAATCTTTCAGAATTATTTATTTATTTAACACTCATTTTTATACCGCATCTTCCAGAGATCAGGTGCGGTGTACAAACAACAACAATTAACAAAGCTAAGTTTGTTTTACATAGAACATAAATTAAATAGTAAATATTCTAGCAAGAGTGTATAATGCATTTTCAGAGGAATGTAAAATGCCCCACTCTATGAGGCTTGCAGGAGTTATTATCATACATAAGGAGGGGAACCATCCAGGACTGTGTAGCTCATACCATCCAATATAGCACAGTTACTTACCTGTAACAGGTGATCTCTGGGAACAGCAGGAATTAGTCCTCACATATGGGTACGTCGGAACCGACGGAGCCGGCGCGGGAAAGCTCCCCAGCTTTTCAGATGAAAAGCTTTTGGGGCTTCCCACAGCGCATGCGCGCTGCCTTCCCGCCTTCCTTACCAGCTCTCTTCAGTTCGAGTTTATAGCTGAGACAATAGAGAGAGGAAAGGAAGGTAGATAGGTAGAAGATACAACTCCTAGGGGAGGTGGGTGGGTTGTGAGGACTAATTCCTGCTGTTCCCAGAGATCACCTGTTACAGGTAAGTAACTGTGCTATCTCCAGGAACAAGCAGGAATAAGTCCTCACATATGGGGACTCCCTAGCTAAGATGCCTGGGAGATCCCCTTCCAAGGGTAAACCATCTTCGTATGGATCTCAGGCATCCATTCAGGGAAGGTGGGCAGGAGTTGCTTAAGTATGGAACAGGTGTTTGAGGACAGCCTGACCAAACAAGGCATCCCGGCGGGAGTCCTTGTCCAAACAGTAATGGGCTGTGAAGGTATGAACCGAGGCCCAAGTGGCTGCTCAACAGATCTGATCGATGGATACAGAGTGAAGATGAGCCATAGAAGTAGCCATGGCTCTCACATTGTGAGCTGTGACATGGCCTTCCAGAGAAATATTCTTACTCTGGTAAGCAAAAGAAATACACTGAGCAATCCAATTGGAAAGTGTACGTTTGGAGACTGGAAGTCCCAAATGAGAAGGATCAAAAGCCACAAAAAGTTGGGAAGACTTTCGATGTGGCTGAGTCCTGTTGAGGTAAAAGGTGAGAGCTCTTTTACAGTCAAGAGTATGAAGGTTCCTCTCTGCACTGGATGCATGAGGAGCCGGAAAAAAAACAGGTAGATATACCTCTTGATTAAGATGAAAAGGCGAGACCACTTTGGGCATAAAGTGGGGATTCGTCCTAAGGACCACCTTATCATGATGAAATCTGGTATAAGGTGGATTAGCCACCAAAGCCTGCAGTTCACTGATGCGGCGAGCCGAAGTGACTGCAATAAGGAAAAGAACCTTCCAGGAAAGAAAGTTCAGGGAGGTAGAAACCAAAGGTTCAAAAGGTGGCTGCATAAGCTGACCCAGAACTAGGTTTAAGTCCCATGCCACCGGAGGTGGGCGGATGGGAGGCTTAGTTAGGGTCAGGCCTCTCATGAATCTGGCAATAAGAGGATGAGAGGAGACAGGTTGTCCATTTATAGGTTTCAAAGATGCTGCAATAGCACTTAAATGGACTCGTACTGAATTCGTCTTGAGGCCTGCATTGGAAAGATGCAGGAGATAGTCTAATAGAGAA
This sequence comes from Ichthyophis bannanicus, assembly GCA_033557465.1. Classification (NCBI taxonomy): domain Eukaryota; kingdom Metazoa; phylum Chordata; class Amphibia; order Gymnophiona; family Ichthyophiidae; genus Ichthyophis; species Ichthyophis bannanicus. Next base: position 453,060,214 of record CM066031.1, read on the forward strand.
TGCAAAGGAAGTGCTAGAGGGTCAAGACCCTGTTGAGCACACCAAATGGAAAAAACGTTTCCATTTAAAAGCATAGGAACGCCTGGTAGAGGGTTTCCTAGAAGCATAAAGTATATCTTTCACTGGTTGAGAGACTATAATCATGCAGGCTTAAGCCTTCAGTAACCAAGCCTGGAGATGTAGGGACTTGGGGTTTGGATGCCACAAAGTCCCCTTCTCCTGAGACAGAAGGTCTGGCACAGCTCCCAGGTCCAGGGAGGAGTCCTGGGAGAGCTGTAGAAGTAGAGGGAACCACACTTGGCGTGGCCAGCGTGGAGCTATGAGGATCATGGATCCGTGATCCCTCTGTAGTTTGAACAGAGTCTTGGGAATCAAAGGAATGGGTGGAAAAGCATACAGGAATTCCTGACCCCAATGCAGGAGAAAGGCATTGTTGGCCTGAGCTCCCTGACACGGAATCCTGGAACAGAACCGGGGAAGTTTGGCATTCCACGGACTTGCAAAGAGGTCTATGTCCGGGGTCCCCCATTCCTGGAAGATTCAGTGTATTTGGTCCATATGCAGGGACCACTCGTGTGGAAACAGAACTCGACTGAGTCTGTCTGCCCGAGAGTTTTGAACTCCTGGAAGATACACTGCCAGAAGATGAATTTGATGCTCTCTGGCGAAGGCCCATAATCTGAGAGCTTCGTTGCAAAGCGACAGAGAGCCCGTCCCTCCTTGTTTGTTGACATAAAACATGGCTACCTGATTGTCTGTCTGGACTAGGACAGTCAGGTTGACAAGGAGGGTGTGGAAGACTGTGAGGGCAAGGAAGGTTGCTCGCAGTTCCAAAAGCTTGATGTGAAGGGTGGTATCCTGGGGAGACCAGGTGCCCTGAGTGGAGAGGTATAGGAGATGAGCTCCCCACCCTGTTTGGGAGGCATCTGTTGTGAGGGTTGCTTGGGGCAACGAAGGTTGGAAGGGGGTCCCCAACAACAGATTTTTGGAGGATGTCCACCACTGGAGAGACCAAAACAGACGTTTTGAGGTGAGTACTTGGTCTGAGAGCAGTCCCGATGCTTGAGACCACTGGGTGGCCAAAGTCCATTGAGTTGCCCTCATATGAAGACGAGCGTAGGGCACCACATGGACCGTGGAGGCCATGCGGCCCAGAAGTTGCAGCATTTCTCTGGCTGACAAGTGACCTCTGGACTGAACCTGGGAGGCCAAGCTGATTAGCCATTGGCCTCGGACCAGAGGGAGGTAGGCCCTTGCAGTGGTGGAGTCCAAGTGGGCCCCTATGAATTCCAGGGACTGAGTAGGGATGTTGGGACTTGGGAATGTTTACCACAAGTCCCAGATATTGAAGAATACGCCTTGTGCGGTCCAAGGAAATCTGGGCTTCTGACTGAGATGGAGCTCGGATGAGCCCGTCGTCCAGATATGGGAAGACAAAGATTCCCATGCCTCTTAGAAATGCGGCTATGACTGCCATGCATTTTGTGAATACTCTTGGAACAGAGGCGAGACCGAAGGGAAGTACTCTGTATTGGAAATGTTTTCCCTGGAACAGAAATCGAAGATATTTTCTGTGGGATGGATGGATGAGTATATGAGTGTACGCATCCTTGAGATCTAGAGAACAAAGCCAATCCTGACTCTGAAGGTATGGAAGGAGAATGCCCAGAGAGAGCATTTTGAATTTCTCCTTGAATAGAAACTTGTTCAATTCTCTCAGATCTAGGATAGGTCTGAAGCCCCCTGTCTTCTTTGTTATGAGAAAATAAGGGGAATAGAACCCTAACCCCTGTTGAGGAAGAGGAACCTCCTCTATTGCCCCTTGGGCAAGGAGAGAGGAGACTTCCTGACCCAACAGGGTCAGAAGAGATGGGGGAGAACTGAATTGCCTCACCATGGTATGGGGAGGAAGGCTGGAGAAATGAAGTTTGTAGCCCTCTCTGATGATAGAGAGGGTCCATTGCTCTGATGTTATTTGCTCCCATCTGGGAGCAAAGTGAACTAACCTTCCAGGTATGGTGAGAGGCTCTGGTTGTTCCAGAGCCAGAAATGGTAAGTTCTCTAGGGGCAAGTCAAAACCCCTGAGGGGGTTGAGCCTGCTGGGGTGTAGCAGACACTGCAGACTTTGACTTTACTTGCTTAAATTGCTGACGTTTAGCAGCAAAGCGAGGCTGAGAAGATTGTTGGCCAGTATTTGTGGAAAATCTGGCCTTCTTATAGTAAGGCCTTTTAAAAGACTTCTTTTTGGCAGGAGTAGAAGTAGACTTAGAAAGTCTATCTAGAGTGGCATTTTCTGCATCCATTTGAGCAGCTTTAATTTGCCAGTCTTCACCAAATAAGTTCTCACCTGTACAGGGCAGATTCCTTAGGCCATCCACAACCCAGGGTTCTAGGTCAGAAGCCTGGAGCCAAGCAAGACGTTGGGGTGCAATAGCAATTCCCGAAGCCCTGCCAGCAACCTCAAAGGAATCAAAGGCTGCCCTGTTGGAAAACTTGGAGACCTCTGAAAGTTGTGTCACCACAGAAGTGAAGTCCTCCTTTTTATCCTCAGGGATAAAGGGGCAAAATGCCGTACCTTTAGGGCAAGTTCTATGAGAAACATGCCCATATAAAGGCTGTAAGAATTGATCCTGGCTATAAGCATACTAGCCTGGAAGATCTTTCTACCAAAAGAGTCAAGGGTCTTACATTCTCGCCCTGGAGGGGTAGAAGAGTGCCTTTTGGGACTCTTTATCTTCTTCATAGCAGACTTCACCACAATGGAGTGGTGAGGCAGCTGAGTTTTTTGAAACCCAGGAGAAGGAGGGACCCGGTACATGGTGTCCAACCTACGAGAATGAGGAGACAGAGTTAGAGGAGTCTCCCACAAATCCATCAAGTGTTCTTGAAGGATTTCATGGATAGGCAGAGTAACTGCCTCTTTAGGAGCTTTAGAGTATCCTAAAATATCCAATTTTTTTGATCTGGGTTTCTTTTCAGAAGATGTAGCAATAGAAGTCCTTTAGCTATATCAACAATGAAATCCTGAAAGGATAAATCCTCTGGAGGAGACATCGCCCTCTTTAGAGAAGAGGGCTCCTCAGGAAGATCAAACTCAGCAGAGTCATCAGAGGAATTGAACTCATCAGAAGAATCTGAGTATTCTCTCTGTGCTTGCAATGCATGATACGCGTACCGATCGATATCGAGACCGGGCGTATCGGGCATGGGATTGGTATCGGGCAAAAGCCTGAATCCAGCAAGCGGAACCGATCGACGCTTGGAAGTCGATGGTCTCGGTTCCGGTGTGGATACCGGAACCGGGGTCGGTACCGATGGAATCGGTACCGAGGGCGTCGCAGCCTTAATGAAAGCCAGAACGGCCTGCTGCATGGTCTGGATAGTATTGCCCATGGACGCCACTGCTGCCTGGATGTCGGTACCGGTATCGACCGGTACCCCAGAGCAGTCTAACAGGTGATCAGTCGAGGCCGTGCCATCGATGTCAACCTGTAACCCCATAGGTGATGCTTTGGAGGCCGGAGCCTCCCGCCGGGTTTTTTGGTGTGGGCAGAATCCTCGAACTCAAGATTGAGAGCCTCTCGATCTTTTGAAAGAGATTTGCTTTTAGAGGATTTGCCCACAGAAAGTTTGGTTACCTGAGATCCATCCGGAGAGGAAGACCTGGATGACTGTGATGCTGGATTATCTGAAGAAAACAGCACATGGAACTTGTTGGCCCGGTTCTGCATACCACGTTTAGACATCTGGGAGCAAAATGGGCAGTCCGGTATGGAGTGGTCAGGTCCCAAACATTTAAGACACCATTCATGGGTGTCTGAGAGAGAAATAACAGCACTGCACTTGGTACACTTTTTAAAACCAGGAGCTGGCTTCTCCATGAGGAGAATTAGTGTAGGCCTGAAGGCCTAGCAAAAGTTACCACGTTGTGCTGAAATAAAAAAAAAAAAAGATTTTTTTTTTTTAAGAAATAAAGAAAGAGAGACCGGCAGTACCGGTTTTGGTATGGGGAAGGCAGGTACGCGGTCAAAAGAAACAAATTAAAATAACAATTTCTTCAGCGGTGACAGGAACACGACCTGCTGGCTCCGCGGAAAAAGAGAAACTGAAGAGAGCTGGTAAGGAAGGCGGGAAGGCAGCGCGCATGCGCTGTGGGAAGCCCCAAAAGCTTTTCATCTGAAAAGCTGGGGAGCTTTCCCGCGCCGGCTCCGTCGGTTCCGACGTACCCATATGTGAGGACTTATTCCTGCTTGTTCCTGGAGATCACTTCTGAAGATTGATCTAAAAGTTTTTACTCATAAGAAATGCCATACTGGGTCAGACCAAGGTCCATCAAGCCCAGTATCCTGTTTCCAATAGTGGACTTATTTCCAACAGTGGCCAATCCAGATCACAAGTACCTGGCAGGTTCGCAAAAAGGCACACAGGTTCCACAGTGCTTGTCCCGGGGCAAGCAGTGGATTTCCCGGGTCCTCTTTAATAATGTTTTATGTACCTTTCCTCCAGGAACTTGTCCAAATCTTTTTTAAACCCAGCTACACTAACAGCCTCCACTACATCCTCCAGTAACAAATTCCAGAGTTTGACTACACTTTGAGTGAAAATACCTATTTGGATTTTAGCGAACAGGTTTATTTATTTATTTATTTTATTTACATTCTCTTGTATACCGCGCTATTCTGCATCAGTGCGGTTTACATTGAACAAACTGAAATTACATTGAACAGGGCATTATAACTTGGAGATAACTATTTTACAGGGAACATGGGCTATGGAGGGTTAAGTGGCTTGCCCAAGACCACAAGGAGCACCTATGGGACTAGAAACCCCAGTCCTTCCGGCCCAAGGTTGCTGTCCTCTAGTGGGATTTGAACCCCTGACCTTCCGGCCTGAAGTACCTTGCCCCAACCACTAGGCTATCCTCCACTCCTCCACTCCTTCCACATGTGCCTCATTTAGTACACCTGAATTAATCGGGCTTCATTCCAGGGTGGCAAGCCTCTGAGAATATTCGGAAAGTACTAAATTTGATTCATGGCTCTGGGATAGAGTGAAGCAGACAGGTGTGCAGATGGTCTCTTCCATCTTTTCTGTTGAGGATAAAAGCTGAGGCAGAAGCGTTCACATCCTGAAGATGAATGTATGGCTGTTTGGATGGTATCAGAGAGCATTTTGGTTTCCTAGACCATGAGATGATTTTCCAGGGGCTGCAGGGCAGAGATGGCATCCATTTGTCAAGAAGGGTCAAAGTGTCTTCCGCAGCAGACTGGCTAACCTTCTGAAGGGTGCTTCAAACTAGATTCATTGGGGGTGGGTGAAGAAAGCTACCAGATATGTGAAAGCTCCCCAGGTAGATGAAACATTAAATAACTCTGTAGAAATGGGTAAAAAGTGCAACATCTGGAAAGCAGTATATATAAATGCCCGTAGCATGGGAAATAAGATCCCAAATGTTGAGGCTGTAATGGAAGAGGCTAATTTGGATTTAGTGGCGGTTATGGAGACATAGTTCACATGTCTGTACAGCGCTGCGTATGGTATCGCTTTATAAATGTTAAATAGTAGTAGTAGTAGTAGATAACCATGGCTGGGATGTAATTATACCTCGCTATACTTCATTCAGGAAGGACAGGATAGAAAGAAGGGGAGAAGGAGTGGCACTATATGTAAAAAATAATATTAAAGCTATGGAAATACAGGGCTTAAAAGGGAGCAAGGAAGCACTGTGGGCTAAACTAGAAAGAGGGAAAGGGAAATCCATTTGCATTAGTGTGATATACAGATCTCCCTCTCAGAGAGCAGAAGTGGATGGAGATTTAATAGAAGACATTTGCAGTATTGCCATGAAAGGAGACGTGCTACCGATAGGTGATTTCAATATGCCAGATGTTGATTGGCACATCGCTGCGATGGTGTCATCTAGAAGTAAAGAGATCCTGGATTCTCTACGGGAAGAAGTATTCCGGCAACTGGTAACAGAACCCACCTGTGAAGGGGCCATACAATAGGGAAAGTGTTTCTGATGTCATAGTAGAAGATCATCTCACATCCAGTGTTCACCAAATGGTGTGGTTCAGTAATAGGACTGGGGCTGATAAAATCCATTCAAAAGTGAGGGTTTTAGACTTTAGGAAAACTAACTTTGCCAAGATGGGACAATACCTCAAGGAATCGTTAGCAGGATGGGAATAGCTGGGGGATGTAGAAAAGCAATGGGCAAAACAAAGGGGACATTTTAATGGCAACAAACCTTTTTGTTGTTAAGTGCCATCAAGTCAGTGTCAACTCATAGTGACCCTCTGGATAGTTGTCCTAAACTATGGTTGGTCTTCAGTCAGGCGGCTCATTGTTGACATAGCTGCTGTTATTGTATCGATCCATCTCATAGCTGGTCTTCCTCTTTTGCGTTGACCTTGCCAAGCATGATGTCTTTCTCTAATGATCTCTCTCTTCAAAGTATGAAAGTCGAAGTCTTGTCATCTGAGCTTCTAAAGAAAGCTTAGGTTTGATTTTCTCTAGTGCTGACTGGTTTGTTCTTCGGGCAGTCCATGGTATACGCAGTATTCGTTGCCAGCACCATAATTCAAAGGCATCAATTTTCTTCCTGTCTTTTTCACTGTCAAATTTTTGCATCCATGTCATACACTATTTAAAATACCATGCTTAAACGCGTTGAATCTTAGTATGAAGAGAGACATCTCTGCTCTTAAGAATCTTGTCTAGGTCCTTCATAGCCATTCTGCCAAGAGTAATGCGTCATCTAGTTTCTTGACTGCTTGTTGTTTCTTTATTGATAGTTGATCCGAGTAGGTTAAAGTTGTCCACTATTTCAATTTCTTCTCCATCAAAGATGAACTTATTGATTTTGCAGTTGTCAGGATCTTTGTCTTCTTTACATTAAGATACAGGCCCGTTTTAAGTCTATGTTCCTTGATCTTGAGAAGCAAATGTTTCAGATCATCTTCACTTTCAGCCAGTAATGTGGTATCATCAGTATAGCGAAGGTTGTTGATGAATCTCCCACCAATCTTCACATCTCTGTTGTCTTCATACAGTTCTGCTTCTCTGATGATTTGTTCTGCATATAAATTAAACAGGTAGGGGGAAAGTATACAGCCTTGTCATACACGTTTGCTGATTTTAAACCATTCTTTTTCTCCTTGTTCTGAGAAACATAAATAAATGTAAAAGGAAAATGAGACCACTATGGTTCTCAAAAGAAGTAGCTGAAAATGTGGAGAAAAAGAAGGTAGTCTTCATAAAATACAAGAGATCACAGAGAGAGCAACTGCACTGATTGACCTTTTTAATGTTTCTTTAGAGTTGGGAGTGGTCCTGGAGGACTGGAGAAAGCAAAAGTACAGATGAGGTTGAGAACTACAAGCCAGTTAGTCTAATCTCTGTGGTGAGTAAATTATTAGAAATGCTGCTAAAACAGAGGATAGTGAGGTTTCTGGCATCCAATGGATTGCAGGATCTGAGGCAGCATGAGTTTACCAGAGGCAGGTCTTGTCAGACAAATCTGATTGATTTCATTGACTGGGTGGCCAAAGAGCTGGACCGATGGAGAGCACTAGATATGGTGTATTTAGAGTAGAGTAAAGCCTTTAACACTGTTCCACATAAGTGACTTATAAAAAAATTGAGCACCCTAGGGATGGACCCTAAAGAGACTGACTAGGTTGGAAATTGGTTGAGTGGGAAGTGACAAAAGGTACAGATAAATGGAGCTCACTCTTGGGAGAAGGATGTTACCGGTGGTGTGCTGTAGAAATCTGTTCTTGGCCCAATTCTTTTTAGCATCTTTGTTAGTGATATTGCAGAAGGGCTGTCGGGTAAGGTTTGCCTCTTTGCGGATGATACCAAAATCTGCAATAGAGTAGACACCCAGGAAGGAGTAGATAACATGAGGAAGGATCTAGCTAAGCTTGAAGAATGGTAAAGAATTTAGAGCTTTAATTCTAAAAATTGCAGTGTCATGCTTTAGGGCTGCAAAAATCCAGTGTGGGGGGCGAAGTACTTCTGTCCACAAAAGAAGAGCTGAACCTGGGCGTGAAACAGGTAGAAAAGGTGATGGTGAAAGCCAGAAGGATGCTTGGGTTCATAGGAAGAGGAATGGCCAACAGGAAAAATGGAGGTGATAGTGCCTCTGCATAAATCTCTAGTGCGACCCCATCTGAAGTATTGTGTGCAATTCTGGAGAACACACCTTCAAAAGAATATAAACAGGATGGAGTCGGTGTAGAGCAGCGGTTCTCAACCTGTGGGTCGTGACCCCCATGGGGGTTGCCACAGGATTTAGCGGGGGTCGCCTCACTCCGCCATTAAAAAAAAAAAAAAGCGCACAAGTTGCTGCCGCTGCCGAGTCCGCTTCTCGACAGCAGCAAACTCACCGCTTCCCTTCTAATGCAGCCGCGGCTCCCTGCCTTTTAGGGAACCGCGGCTGTGCCTGTGAAACTGTTGCAGAGCCGTCCAGTCTCTCGACGGGCTCCGTGCAGCATTGTCCCGCCTCCAAAGGAAGTTGTTACTGCGCGGAGCCCGTTGAGAGACGGGAAGGCTCCGCAATGGTTTCACAGGCACAGCCGTGGTTCCCTAAGAGACAGGGAGCCGCGGCTGCAGAAGAACAGAGCAGTCGCAGGGAGAGGGGAGGAGGGGGCAGGGAACCTGCAACAGGGCTGACATGAGAGAGGGAGGGGGCTGACATGGACAGGTGGGCTGACAAGGAGGGAGGGAGGGCTGACATGGATGGAGGGAGGGAGGGAGGGAAGGGCTGACATGAAGGGAGGGAGGGAGGGGGCTGACATTGATGGATGGATGGATGGAGGCAGGGAGGGGGCTGACATGGACAGAGAGGGGCTGACATGGAGGGATGGAAGGATGGAGGGAGGGGGCTGACATGGACAGGGGGGCTGACATGGAGAGAGGGGGCTGACATGGAGGGAGGGAGGGAGGTAGGGGGGCTGATATGGACAGAGGGGGGCTGACATGGACAGAGGGGGGACTGACATGGAGGGATGGATGGAGGGAGGGAGGGGGGATGACATGGACAGGGGGGCTGACATGGAGGGAGGGAGGGCTGACGGACAGAGGGGGGCTGACATGGATGGAGGGAGGGAGGGAGGGAGGGGAGGGCTGACATGGAGGGAGGGAGGGGGGATGACATGGAGAGAGGGGGACTGACATGGATGGAGGGAGGGGATGTGGGCTTTCCAGTCTTTTGCATTGAGTGTCACATGTATGATTTTCTCCCAGCTGGTGAGAGGTCTTACGTGTGCACTAGGTGCAAGGAGCTCTCTGCTCTCAGGGAACGAGTCCGTTCTCTAGAGGCTAGAGTAGCAGACTTGGAAAACATAAGACAGACAGAGAGGTACATAGACGAGACCTACAGGGATATAGTCCTGAAGTCCCACCTCCAGTCTGGCAGCATCCCTGTTGCCATGGAGGAGAGAGGTCACGTGACAGGAGAGCATCACCCTGGTGTGGCAGGAAGTGATCCTGTAACTAGGACCTGTCCTCCAGGTGATGTAAACCCCTCTCGCACCGAGGAGGTTTCTCCAGGGCCAAGTGCCCATGCGGGAAGGGTTAGGACAGCAGTTATAGTTGGTGATTCGATCATTAGGCATGTAGATAGCTGGGTGGCTGGTGGACGTGAGGATCGCCTGGTAACATGCCTGCCTGGTGCGAAGGTAGCGGACCTCACACGCCACCTAGATAAGGTCTTAGATAGTGCTGGGGAGGAGTCTGCTGTCTTGGTACATGTTGGTACCAATGACATAGGAAAATGTGGTAGGGAGGTTCTGGAAGCTAAATTTAGGCTTTTAGGTAGGAAGTTGAAATCCAGAACTTCCAGGGTAGCGTTCTCCGAAATGCTTCCCGTTCCACGCGCAGGACCCAATAGGCAGGCAGAGCTCCGGAGTCTCAATGCGTGGATGAGACAATGGTGCAGAGATGAGGGGTTCAGATTTGTTAGGAACTGGGGAACATTCTGGGGAAAGGAGGGGCTCTTCCGAAGGGATGGGCTTCACCTTAACCGGGATGGAACCAGGCTGCTGGCATTAACCTTTAAAAAGGAGATAGAGCAGCTTTTAAACTAGATAATAGGGGAAAGCTGACAGTCGCCCAAGAGCGCATGGTTCGGAAGAATGTATCCTTGAAGGATACTACAAAAAGCAGAGAGGTTCCAAAAAAGAGTAAAGTAGCCCAAATGCCCTCGAGTATGGAGCAGACAGAACTTAAAGATCCCAAATTACCCATGTCTACCAATAGCCAAATTAATATGAATAAAATACAGTCTCTAAAATGCTTGTATGCAAATGCTAGAAGTCTTCAAAACAAGATGGGAGAGTTAGAATATATAGCACTAAACGAGAGGTTAGATATGATTGGAATATCAGAGACATGGTGGAAGGAGGACAACCAGTGGGACACTGTGATACCTGGGTACAAACTATATCGAAATGATAGAGCTGATCAAATTGGTGGAGGGGTTGCGCTCTATGTTAGAGAGGGCATTGAATCAGAAAGGATTAAAGTTTTGCAAGAAACAAAATTTGCTGTAGAATCTCTATGGATTGAAATTCCATGTAAAAAGGGGAAGGCGATGGCAGTGGGGGTGTACTATCGTCCGCCTGGCCAGAATGAACAAATGGATGATGAAATGCTCAAAGAAATCAAGGAAGCTAGCAAAAGTTACAGTGCAGTAATAATAATGGGTGATTTCAATTACCCCGGCATCGACTGGGTCAGTGTCACAACAGGACATGCTAGGGAGATAAAGTTCCTAGATGAAATAAATGACTGCTTCTTGGAGCAGCTGGTTCATGAACCGACCAGAGGGGAAGCAATATTAGACCTAGTCCTTAGTGGAACACCAGATGTAGTGCAAGAGATAAGGGTGTTGGGGCCACTTGGCAATAGTGATCATAGCATGATCGCCTTTGATTTAATTAGTGGAGGAGGGATAGTAAGGAAATCCACAGTACTACCCTTTAACTTTCGAAAGGGAGACTATGATAGAATGAGGAAAACAGTTAAGAAAAAACTAAAAGGAGCAGTTGCAAAGGTTAAAGACGTACATCAAGCTTGGGTGTTGTTGAAAAATACTATCTTGGAAGCCCAGACCAGCTGTATTCCACGCTTTAAGAAAAGTGGAAGGAAGTCTAAAAAATTGCCAGCATGGTTTAAAGCTGAGGTCAGAGAGGCTGTTGCCAAAAAAGCATCTTTCAAGAAATGGAAAAAAGAGCCAAATGATGAAACCTGGAAACAGCACAAGCACTGGCAAGTCAAATGCAAGGCATTGATAAGGCAGGCAAAGAGAGAATTTGAGAAGAAGCTTGCTGCGGAAGCAAAAACGCGAAATAAAGACCTTTTCAAGTACATTCGTAGCAAAAAACCCGTGAGAGAGTCAGTTGGTCCATTAGATGATAAAGGGGTTAAAGGAGCACTAAGAGGCGACAAGGCGATAGCGGAGAGACTGAATGAATTCTTTGCTTCGGTCTTTACTGAGGAAGATGTAGGGATGTTACCCACGACTGAAGTGGTATTTAAAGGTGTGGAAGAATTGAAGGAAATATCGATACATCGGGAAGATGTCTTACAACTATTAGATAAACTGAAGAGTAGCAAATCACCTGGGCCGGATGGTATACATCCAAGGGTGTTGAAAGAACTGAAATTTGAGATTGCAGACCTGCTATCAGTAATCTGTGAACTATCATTAAAATCATCTCTAATACCTGAGGATTGGAGGATCGCCAATGTAACACCAATTTTTAAAAAGGGTTCGAGGGGTGATCCGGGAAACTACAGACCGGTGAGCCTGACATCAGTACCGGGAAAAATGGTAGAAACCATCATAAAGAATAAAATTGCTCAGCATATAGATAGTCATGACCTAATGGGAGACAGCCAACATGGCTTTAGACAAGGAAGATCTTGTCTTACTAATCTGTTATGTTTTTTTGAAGGAGTGAATAAACAGGTGGACAAAGGTGAGTCGGTTGATATTGTGTATCTGGACTTTCAGAAAGCCTTTGACAAGGTCCCTCATGAGAGACTTTTGGCAAAACTAAAGAGTCATGGGATAGGAGGCAGTGTACTACTGTGGATCAGGAACTGGTTAAAAGACAGAAAGCAGAGGGTAGGGCTAAATGGCCAATTTTCCCAATGGAGAAAGGTGAATAGTGGTGTACCCCAGGGATCTGTGCTGGGTCCGCTGCTTTTTGACATATTCATAAATGACCTGGAAAGTGGAATAACGAGTGAGGTTATCAAATTTGCTGATGACACAAAACTATTTAAAGTTGTTAAAACCCAGGAGGACTGTGGAAAATTGCAAGAGGATCTTGATAAATTGGAAGACTGGGCATCAAAATGGCAGATGAAATTTAATGTGGAGAAGTGCAAGGTTATGCACCTAGGGAAGAACAACCCAAACTATGGTTACACGATGCAAGGTTCCACATTAGGAACCACCACCCAAGAAAAAGATTTAGGCGTCCTTGTGGATACCATGTTAAAACCCTCGGCCCAGTGTGCAGCGGCGGCCAAGAGAGCAAATAGAATGCTAGGTATGATAAGGAAAGGAATGGAAAATAAAACAAAAGATATTATAATGCCTCTATATCGTTCCATGGTGAGACCGCACCTTGAATATTGTGTGCAATTCTGGTCGCCGTATCTTAAAAAGGATATAGCGATTTTAGAAAAGGTTCAGAGAAGAGCCACCAAAATGGTAAAGGGGATGGAAGGCTACTCCTATGAAGAAAGGCTAAAAAGGTTGGGGCTCTTTAACCTGGAAAAGAGACGGCTGAGGGGAGATATGATAGAAGTCTATAAATTAATGAACGGAGTGGAACGGGTAAACTTAGATCGATTGTTTACCTTATCAGAATATAGAAAGACTAGGGGACATGCAATGAAGCTACAGGGTAAACTATTTAAGACTAATAAAAGAAAATATTTTTTCACTCAACGTGTAATCAAACTCTGGAATTTGTTACCGGAGGATGTAGTAAAGGCTGTTAGTGTAGCTGGGTTTAAAAAAGGTTTGGACAAGTTCCTGGAGGAAAGGTCCATAAACCATTATTAAGAAGGGACCCAGGATATCAATGCTTGAACCAATACAAGCATTGTGGAACCTGTGTCCCTTGGGGAAACTGCTAGGTACGTATGACCTAGATTGGCCACTGTTGGAAACAGAATACTGGGCTTGATGGACCTTGGTCTGACCCAGTATGGCATATCTTATGTTCTTATGAGGGAGGGGGCTGACATGGCGGGAGGGAGGGGGCTGACATGGACAAAGGGAAGAGACAGGGGGACATACTGGACAGACGGGGATAAATGCTGGACAGAGGGGAGAGACAGTGTGGGTTAGGATTATAATGGGCAGATGGGGGGGCTAGGACTGGTAATGGGTTGATTAGGGAAGGCTAGGACTGGGAATGGACTGATCAAGGGGGGGTTGGGACTAGTAATGTGCTGATAGGGGGGTAGGACTGGTAATGGACTGATGGGGGGCTAGCATTGGAAATGAGCTGATCGGGGAGGTTAGGACTGGAAATGGGCTGATTAGAGGAGGCTAGGACTGGTAATGGGCTGATGGGGGGTAGGACTGGTAATGGGCTGATTAGGGGAGCCTAGCACTGGTAATGGGGTTGAGGAGGGACTAGCACTGGAAATGAGCTGATTATGGGAGGCTAGCACTGGTAATGGGCCGCTGGGGGGGTAGGACTGGTAATGGGCTGATTAGGGGAGCCTAGCACTGGTAATGGGGTTGAGGAGGGACTAGCACTAGAAATGAGCTGATTAAGGGAGGCTAGCACTGGTAATGGGGTTGAGTAGGGACTAACACTGGAAATGAGCTGATTAGGGGAGGCTAGGACTGGTAATGAGCTGATGGGGGGTAGGACTGGTATTGGGCTAATTAGGGGAGGCTAGCACTGGTAATGGGGTTGAGGGGGGACTAGCACTGGAAGCAAGCTGATTGGGGGGCTTCGACTGGGAATGGGCTGATTGTGGGGGGGAAGGATAAAGCTGCTGGCCCTGGAAGAAAACTGGGGGCTAAGGCTACAAATGTTTATGTTTATTGAGATTTGATATACCGCTCAGGCCAAAAGGCATTAGAGCGGTTTACAATACTATATCATTCAAGGAAAATAGGAAAAGAACACCATTTATATGATAGGACAGATTAAAGGATAGAGACAGTCATACAGGCAAGATAAGGAGATATACACTGAACAGTTACCACAATAAGTAAGCACGGACAGTCCAGCCAAAGCAATCAATGTAACTTCCAGCAGCAGACGCCACGGACCAACGCCTAAGGGCCACGCCAATGGGCTGATACGAGGGGATGGGAGAACGGAACTGGAAGGGAGTGGATCTGAGAGGGGCTGCCATGGTATTTGTACTAGAAGGGACTGGTCAGTGGGGAAGGAGGGGGACTGGAAGGGAATGGACACCAGTGGCGGTCATGGGAATGCAAGTTGACATTGGAAGGTGCTGAGAGCGAGGACTGGAAAGGGGCTGATACTGGGGAGGGTTACTGGGACTGGAAATAGGCTGATGGAAAGAAGTGAAGAAAACAAAAGAAGAGATAAGAAATGGCAGATGGACCATAGACCACAGAAAGAGAGCTAAGAGAAGACAGGAAAGCAGAAGCCTCAGATCGGGACCAGCATGATCAGAGAATAAATTGGTCAGACAACAAAGGTAGAAAAATAATTTTATTTCATATTAGTGATTTGACTACAAAATCATCATAATTTTGAAATCAAATATTGTTACTTGTTATTGTGATTAATGGTTTGCAATATGTTTTTATTTATAAAATTTACATATTTAAAGGCCTATAATATATTAATAATTCAACAAATGATTACAGCGACAATGCGTTAACGGTAAAGGAAGAGAGACGCATTTGATTTTATCATTGGGGGTCACCACAAGTTGACCAATGGTAAAAGGGGTCACGGTACAAAAAAGGTTGAGAACCACTGGTGTAGAGGGTGGCTATTAAAATGGTTAAGTGGTCTTTGTTATAAAGCATATGGGGACAGATAAAGATCTTAATATGTATATGTTAGAGGAAAGGTGGGATAGAGGAGATATGATAGAGATGTTTAAATATCTCCGTGGTATAAATGCACAAGAGGAGAGCCTCTTTCGATTGAATGCAAGCTCTGCTATAAGGGGACATAGGATGAGGGTGAAAAGGGATAGACTCGGCATAGTACTTACATCATGCCAAAGAGAGTGTCCTCTGGAGTTCGTAAGATGTAACATTTATGCGTAGTTTGTCAATATGTGCTTGGAAATTCTTCTTTATCAAGCCCGTGGTTCTCAATACAATGGGAAACATTTCTGTATCTTTCTGCCAAATTTTCTTGGGCTTGGACTGCATTTCTTGGTACTTCAGGATCTTTTGCCTCTCCACGCGATTCACAGAATAATCACTTTGAACTGACACCTCTATTACCAATGCCATTCTGGTGTTGTTCTCCTTTACCACTATGTCGGGTTTCCTTGCATCCAGTTTCTTATCCGTCGGAATGGGAATGTCCCAGGTGATCATAATTTTCTCTTCATTCTCTTAGGATCATGATCCCAGTGCTCTTCAAGGACATGATGTCGTGTTTAGAGAGGTTCCAGTGGATGAGGCATGCTACTTTGTTGTGCGTTTCTGTATCGAAATTTTACGCCATCAGAATTTCACAGCCAGCTATGAGGTGGGCCACTGTTTCCAGGTCTTTCTTACAGAATCAACATATGTCTGTTTTGCCAATTTTTTCAATGCTCACTGTAAACCATCTCATCTGTAATCTGCTGTCCTGGGCTGCAACTCTCATCCTTCGGTTTCAGTTCACCTCTCCTTAACCATTCATGCGTCTGTTCTTGATCGACAAAGGGTTCCTGGAGTAACACTTTGTATTTCCCACTATATTTGTGCATTTGCCACTTGTTTTTCCTTGTTTGCTGATCTAATTCTTTAAAGAGTTTTTTCTTTTGTTTTGCAAATTCTGTTTCTTCCTTTCCTGTGTGTGCTTGTGGACTCTCACTCATTCCTTCTAGTCATCAGAACGCTTGTCCAAGTTTGATGATGGAGACATATTCTGGACGTTTACTTTCTTATTTCATATTTGGATCCAATGATGCTGTTAGGTAGGCCTGGAGGCCTATGATAGTAGCTCTGTAGATGTAATCAGTCTCTATGAGGCCTCCTTCAGCTCTAGGAATGTACAGTCTTGGCATACAGTGATGCTTGTAAATTGCTTATATAAGGTACCTCTAATGTGTTTGAAAATAAATGATGGGTACACCACATTGTTCAAACTGCAGCATCATACTTGACAGGGTTGCCTTTTATTGCCTCTCCTTTTTGTTTTGGTGATGAAATCCCTACCCCAAAAAATCTGGGGATATGGAAGTGGGAGAGGAACTCATAAAATCTCTCTCTTCGCTGATGACATTCTTTATACAGTGACCAGATCAATGGACACCTTGAAAATCTTGATGAGAGAGATAGAGGCTTTTGGAAGGGTATCAAGCTTTAAAATAAATATCATTAAGTCTGAAATCCTAAACATCTTCGTGCTAGGGGAGCTGTGTAAGCAGCTACAAACAATATGGAAGTGGGAGAGGAACTCATAAAATTTCTCTCTTCGCTGATGACATTCTTTATACAGTGACCAGATCAATGGACACCTTGAAAATCTTGATGAGAGAGATAGAGGCTTTTGGAAGGGTATCAAGCTTTAAAATAAATATCATTAAGTCTGAAATCCTAAACATCTTCGTGCTAGGGGAGCTGTGTAAGCAGCTACAAACACAATTCTGTTTCGCTGGGCTAAAGGTGGTATAAGGTACCCACGTATAAATCTGACAGGTCACCTGCCCAAGCTTTTTGATCTTAATTATCGCCAGCTTTGGAAGAAAACTTGTCAAGATCTAGAAGCATGGGGGAAACTTGATTGGTTTGGACACATTGCTAATATTAAAATGATGATCATGCCCAGGTTTTTGTACCTGTTTAATGCTCTACCAGTAGAGGTCCCCAGATCATGTCTTCTTAAAGTACATAAAAGGCTTTTGGCTTTCATTTGGAACAAAAAAGATATGACCTCTGGTGCAGTGCTTTTTCGCAGTAAAGAAAAAGGGGGGCTGGCACCACCTCATGGAGTGGAGTAGCCGCCTAGTATTTAGAGCACTGGCTTGGGCACCAAGATACCAGAATCTGATTCCCACTAGCACTCCTTGTTGCCATGGGCAAGTCACTTAATGCTCCATTGCCTCAGAAGAATCCAAGTTCAATGTCCCTGTTTAATGTACATTACGAAGTTTAAGTTACAATGTAAACCGATTTGATTAAAACGATAAAGTGGTATAAAAAACCTGCTAAATAAATGACGGCAACTACTTTCAGGTGGCTTAAATTCACATGGCACTTGAATAGCAGATCAATGAGGCTAAAGAGTGGGTTAAGATTGAAAGAGATAAGACAGAGAAGGAAGATGGTGGCGGCATAAGCAGGTGCTCTTTGAAGAGCTCCAGCGGTGGCATTTTTCCTACCGTCAGTTTTCTTCTATGCCGCATTACATGCAGAAGCGAAAGGCTAGGCTCCTGCTGGAGTGTTCAGAGGTTTCTGGGCCAATGGATTTTTTCCTGGTGCCTGTTGGAGGAGTGGAAACTTCAGGTGGCTCATTGGCAGAGGCGAGGATAGAAGGAGGACTCCCACTTAGTCCAGGGCCTGACGCCTCTTTGAGCCCGGAGTGCCGGTTTCCTCCAGCTCAGCCAGCAATTAGGGTGAACAAGGCTGTGGCGAGGGATGTCGTGACTGGTGAGGCCATGGGATTTCCCTCGCTGGATGTACAGCCCCTCTGCCCCAGAAGTATTTGCTGTGTGTTAGAGGTTTGAGCCGATACTGCTAGAGAGGTGAGGGCTGAGGAGAACCAGTTGGAGCCACAGTGGTTTGAGGAGCAGTTGCTTGTTTCCCCTACTGTGATGCCAATCTCATCGTGTGTACAAGTTTTCTCTTTTGAGATCATTTGGGAAGTGCTTTTTAAATTTGAGCAATCATTGTCGGGACAGCTTCAGACTATCTCAAGCCAGTTTGCAAATTTTGGACAAAAAGCGGAGGTTCATGAATCACTCTTAAGTTTCCTGTGAAGATTTCTTCATTCGATAAGAGGTTGGATCATGTCCAGGACTGTTACTGCTATTATGAGGGACTCAGAGAGTTTACAACGAAAAACTGAGGCTCTGGAAAATGTATCTAGAAGTAGGAACTTAAGAGTTTTGAATTTTCCTAAGGTTCTATCCTTTTCACCTTTGGAACTTTTTAAGAAGTTTCTGATTAATGTTTTGAAAATTCCTGTGGAATCAATACCTCCTATCTCCAGAGCTTATTATTTGTCATAGGCTAAGATTAGGCTGGCTGAGGGTCAGGGTCAGGGTTTAATTCAATCCCCGGCCCTGTCCTATGATAGCCTGGACCTGACTGGATTTTTGGAGCGGTCGCGGTCTGATTCTGGGTTGACCACAACTTTGTTGGTCACCCTGGCATTAGATGTCGAACGGGACTGGTTGCTAAAAGCGCAGTTACTCACCTGTAACAGGTGTTCTCCAGGAGCAGCAGGAATCAGTCCTCACATATGGGTGACGTCGGCGCCGACGGAGCCCTCGCGGAGCAATTTTCCCCAGCTTTCAAAGAAAGCCTTTGGGAATTGCAGCGCGCATGCGCGGTCCCCTTCCTGCCCAAGGGTGCCATCTTAGCCAGTCAGATGACATAGCTAAAAGACAGCATAAAAATTTGCAAAAACTAAAGCAGATGATTGCAACTCCAAGGGGAGGAGGGAGGGTTGTGAGGACTGATTCCTGCTGCTCCTGGAGAACACCTGTTACAGGTGAGTAACTACGCTTTCTCCAGGACCAAGCAGGAAGTCAGTCCTCACATATGGGACTCCCAAGCTTAAGGCTACCGGAGACCCTAAGCACAAAAATGAGCTCCCTCTAGCTCAGCAGCACAGAAGGAAGGAATCTTCACTGAATTATTACCCACCGGTAGCCCAACATCCGGGATGGAGGGTAGGAGTTGCTCAAACCTCGAAGAGATTTCGGAGGACTGCCTGTCCGAAAGCACTGTCCCTGCGGGACTCCCTCTCGAGGCAGTAATGGACCGCAAAAGTCTGGCTCGAAGACCAAGTAGCGGCCCGGCAGATGTCTGCCAATGGAACAGAGCGGAGGTAAGCCACTGACGTAGCCTTCGCCCGAACACAATGAGCCGTGACCCGACTTTCTAATGAGAGTCCGGCTGCTCCATAAGCCCAAGCGATACAGTCAGCAACCCAGATGGACAGAGTACGCTTGGAGACAGGGAGCCCCAATTTATTGGGGTCAAAAGACACGAAGAGCTGAGCAGCTTTGCGGTGCTCCCGCGTACGGTCAAGGTAGAAGTTCAACGCCCTTCTACAGTCCAGGGTATGCAGGACCATTTCAGCTCGGCTGGAGTGTGGCCTGGGAAAGAAGGTCGGAAGTACCACCTCCTGATTGATGTGAAAAGGGGAGACCACTTTTGGAAGAAATTTAGGGTGAGTCCGTAGGACTACCCTATTTTTGTAGAACCGAGTGTAAGGGGGATCAGACACGAGGGCCTGTAGTTCACTTACGCGTCTAGCGGAAGTGAGGGCTATCAAGAATAAGGTTTTCCAAGAAAGAAAACGGAGAGGACAGGTAGCCATAGGTTCAAAAGGCGGACAGGTGATCCGCTGCAAAACCACATTCAGATCCCAGTCAGGCGCAGAGGTGGTTTAAGGAGAAGGAGACCTCGGAGAAACCTTGCCACGAGAGGGTCGTTGGAAAGAGGTCTGCGGTCCACCGGCACATGATGTGCTGAAAGAGCACTGAGGTGAACCTTGACGGAGGTGGACTTAAGTCCAAGATTAGAGAGGTAGAGCAAGTACTGCAAGACCACCGACACTGAGCAGGAGAAGGGATCCAGAGACTGCTGGGTACACCAAACGGAAAAACGACGCCATTTAAGGGCGTAGCATTTGCGGGTAGAAGGTCGCCGGGAAGCTAGGACGACCTCTTCCACCTCTGCCGGCAGTAGAAGGGGAGCAAGGACTACCCTTTCAGCAGCCAGGCCATCAGATGTAGAGATCTGAGGTTAGGGTGTAGCAGGGACCCCTGATCCTGTGTTAGGAGATCTGGTTGAAACCCCAGAGGGAACAGAGCCTCCACCGCCAGTTGCAGCAGGAGTGGAAACCACGGCTGTCTGGGCCACCGAGGAGCTATCAGGATCATGGAAGCTTTGTCTCGGAGAACCTTGAAAAGAGTTCGAGAGATTAGCGGTATGGGAGGAAAGGCATACAGAAGGCTTTTCGACCATGAGAGCAGAAAAGCATCCGCCGCTACTCGGAGGGGATGCGGCTGCCGAGAGCAGAAACGAGGAAGTTGCCGGTTGAGAGGACTGGCAAAAAGATCCAGCGTGGGGAGGCCCCACTTCAGAAAAAGTTTCTGAACTACCAAGGGATCCAGTCGCCACTCGTGCGGCTGGAGGATTCTGCTGAGTTTGTCCGCCAGGCAATTTTCTTGGCCTGGGAGATAAACTGCCTTGAGAAGAATGCCGCGGCTGACGGCCCAAGAGCAGAGCCTCTGCGCTTCCCGACAGAGAAGGAAGGAGCCCGTGCCCCCCTGTTTGTTCACGTAGAACATGGCAACTTGATTGTCCGTCTGGACAAGGACGGACCGGCGAGAAGTCAGGTGGGAGAAAGCCTTGAGAGCCAGACGGATTGCTCTGAGCTCCAGGAAGTTGATCTGCTGCGCAGACTCCCACGAGGTCCACAGACCTTGAGTACATGCCCCTTGGCAATGCGCTCCCCATCCCAGGAGAGAAGCATCGGTCGTCAGCACTTGAGCAGGCGGAGGAGATTGAAAAGGCATTCCGAGCACCAGGTTCGGCTGATGAAGCCACCACTGCAGAGAAGAGGCCAGCGGGCCAGAGATCTGCACTAAGTCGGCGAGGCCGCCCGTGGCCTGATGCCACCGCTTGCGAAGGCACCACTGAGCAGGCCGCATATTCAGGCGGGCGTTGGGGGTCACGTGGACGGTGGAAGCCATATGGCCGAGTAGTCGCAGAAAGCGCCTGGCTGAGACCAGGGACTGGCTGCGAAAACGGCCGGCTAGGTCCATGAGCCGCTGAGCTCTGTCGAGAGGCAGGAAAGCTCGCGCCTGAAGAGTGTGCAATCTTGCGCCGATGAACTCGAGATCTTGCGAGGGGAGCAAAGTGGACTTTGCGAAGTTTACGACAAAGCCCAAGTACTGGAGAAGAGTCACAGTGCGGTGCGTGGCTTGTGTGACCTCTTGAGAGGACGATGCTCTGATGAGCCAGTCGTCTAGGTAAGGAAAGACATAGAGGCCCTGAAGCCGGAGATAAGCCGCCACCACCGCGAGACATTTTGTGAAGACTCGTGGTGCGGAGGATAGGCCAAAGGGCAGTACTCTGTACTGGTAATGATTTCCTGCCACCACAAACCTTAGGTATTGGCGGTGGCTTGGGTGGATGAGGATGTGCGTGTAGGCATCCTTTAGATCCAAGGAGCATAGCCAATCTCCCTGCTGGAGGTAGGGCAGAAGGATTCCAAGGGTAAGCATCTTGAACTTCTCCCTCACGAGGAACTTGTTGAGGTTGCGCAAGTCCAGGATGGGTCTGAGGCCTCCTGTTCTTTTTGGTATTAGGAAATACCTGGAATAAAAGCCTTGACCTCTCAGGTGGTGGGGGCACCGGTTCCACAGCCTGTTCCTGAAGAAGACTTGCTAACTCCTGAAGGAGTAAGTCCCTGTGCAGAGGGAGTCGTGGAGGCTCTCCCGGAAAATAGGAGGGAGGGACCTGGTGGAAGTGGAGAAGATAGCCTTCTCGCACAACATGAAGCACCCAGGCATCTGAGGTGATGTTGGACCACCTGTGGGCAAAGTGGACCAGCCGGCCTCCTGTGCTGGGAGAAACCAGCTGAGGGGGAGAGGCTATGTCGATGAAGTCAAAAACCCCCACCCTGCTGAGCAGGGGCCGGTGGTGCAGGCTTGGGGGCTTGCTGCCTACGGGACCCGTTACCCCGTCCCTTGGCCTGCTGACCCTGTTGGGGAGCTGAGGAGGCCTGATACTGAGGGTAGTGTTTATAGGCAGCCGCCTTCCTCGGGTAAAAGGACTTTTTTTTCCCGAGCCCTTCTTCTTTTGGGAAGGGGCAGAGGTCTTTCTAGAGAGCCTTGTTCTGGTGAGAGTTTCCGTCTCGATTTGCGCAGCCTTCTCAGCCATGGGCTTGCCAAATAGGTTCTCACCTCGGCAGGGGACATCGACCAACTTGTCCTGCACCCAGGGTTCAAGGTCAAACGACTGAAGCCAAGCCTGTCGGCGGGCACCGATGCCGGCTGCGGCCACTCGAGCCGATGCTTCAAAGCCATCATAGGCTGCTCGAGAAATGAACTTGGAGCAATCTCGAATTCCAGTGGACAAGGCTAGGAACCTCCGCAAAGGTTCCTCGGAAAGTCCAGCAGAGAATCCGGCTATCTCCTTAGCCAGGTCTCTAAGGTACATGCCCATGTAGAGCTGGTAGGTCTGGACCCGACAAGCAAGCATAGAGCCTTGGAAACACTTCTTACCGAGGCCATCCAGGTTGCGGGCTTCCCTGCCGGGAGGTACCGAGGAGTGCATCTTCTGGCTCTTGAGCCTATGCATGGCCGATTCCATCACCATGGAATGGTGCGGTAGCTGTGCTTTCTGGAAGCCAGGGCTCTTGCGGACTCGATAGATGGAATAGACCTGCTTGCTTAATACCGGCGATGATGCCGGACTCTCCCACATGCGGAAGAGTAGTCGTTCCAGCATGGGAGGAACCGGTACAGTAAAGTGCTCCTTCGCTGGAGAGTCATACTGGAGGGCGTCGAGCTCTTCGGCTCGAGGCTCCTCCTCGGGATCCGCAGGGAAGGCCAAAGCCTTGGCCATATCCCTGACGAAGTCCGAGAACCGGGCATCCTCCGGGGGGGACTGTTTCCGAGGTTCGGACTCAGGGGAGTCCGAGGTGACACACCGAGTCCGAAAGGAATCAGGTGACTCTTCCTCTTCAGATTCCCAGGCCGACTCCGAGGAGGAATCGGTGGGGTCGGGTCGGGTGGGCGTAGGCGTCGGCCGCCCCGACGCCGAGGGAGTCGGCGTCGACGACCTCGGTCCCGAACGGGAGGCCGAGGGAGACCTCGACCGAGGATCGACTCGAGCCCGCATGGACTCGAGGATCGGCTCGGTCTCCGGGGTCGACTTAGACATCGACGTCCCGGCGGTCAGGGCAGAGGCGCCAGCGAGGCTAGCGATCAGTGCCCGCTGCTGGTCCATGAAGGCAGCCAGGCTGCTCTCCAAGGCCGTCAACCTGAGTCCGACCTCAGGTGACCCAGCAGCCCCCGACTCGGGCCCCGACAGCGTCGGGCCCGACGTCGGACCCCTCGGAGGCGAGTCCACGAGGACTACAGGACTTACCCGAGCAGGCGATTCCGATTCCAGACGAGGTCGCTTCGTGAGACGATCCTGCTCCAAAGACCCGGGACGGCTATCGGGGCTATGCGACCTGGCCCTCGCGGAACCAGGAGCGTCCACCGACGCCGTCCTCGCGGGTTTCATCTTCCGATGATGATCCCCCGAGGGAGAACCTCTGTCAGAGGAACTCCGGCGATGCTCAGAGCTGGAGCCTCTGGACGCCGAGGCCTCCGACGAGGTCCGGGTACGGGTGGGATCTGTGAAGATTCTTTCCCGCTGATGCCGCCGACTCCGTAAGGCTTTGGAGGACATTTTGCTGCAGGCCCCACAGATCAGCTCCTCGTGATCTGGGCCGAGGCAGCGGAGGCAATGATCATGTGTGTCAGTGAGAGACATGTTTCTGTCACACTGAACACACCTTTTGAAGCCACTGGCAGCCATCGGGGGAAAAAGGGCCCCTGCAAGGTCAAAGGACCGGGCTGCCAGTGAAAAACCGAAAACGAAACTGACAAGAAAAATCAGAAAAACCGAAAAATAAGAGAAGGACTCGCAACGGCGTCGCGAGTCCGGGCAGGAAAGAGACCGGCGTCGAACCGAAGAAACAATGGAAAATAAATGAAGAAAATCAACTTTTCTGCGGGGACTGTAAGACCACGTCTGTAGGGCTCCGCGGAAAAAAGAAGACTGGCTAAGATGGCACCCTTGGGCGGGAAGGGGACCGCGCATGCGCGCTGCAATTCCCAAAGGCTTTCTTTGAAAGCTGGGGAAAATTGCTCCGCGAGGGCTCCGTCGGCGCCGACGTCACCCATATGTGAGGACTGACTTCCTGCTTGGTCCTGGAGAAAATGTATTTTCGTTCATCCCCTAAAGAGTTTATAGGGTCTGTTATCAGAATTTTCCCTGATGTGTCTATGGCCACACAGAAAAGGCAGAAACTATTTCTTGTTCTTAAGCATGGGGTACTTCAGCTGGGTGGGTTGTTTTTCCTGTGCCTTCCTTGCAAGTGTCTAGTCAAATCGGCTGGGACTAATTTTCTTTTTTTGGACCCACAGCAGTTATCTGCCATTGTCTCCTCTAGACTTGCGGGTATTCAATCTGTCACTGTAGAGGCCCCTAAAATTAGCCCTATGTTTACAGGGTGAGTTACCCGGCAAGATATTATAACTCTTTCGGTCTGCTTGGATAGTCATTGTTTATCTCTTTTGGAATATGTTTCCTTGTTTTTGTGTATCCTTCTCCTTCATACTGGGGACTGTTGGGGGCAAGGCTCTGTAGTATTACCTATGCATGTATTGATTTGTACAGTATATTTTTTGTTGCATTTTCTTGGCTTGCTGCCCTTTTCTGGGCAAGATTTATTCTTGTAATTATGATGAAAATTTGCATAAATAAAAAATGTAAAAAAGATTAAAAGATGTAAATTGGAAGGGGAAGCCCCTTGCCATCATCTATGAAAACTAGGGATGACATTTGAAGGGGGGAGGATAAAAGAATTAACCCTATGATAAAGCTCACATTGAAAGTATGGTATAAATGGAAGGACAGAAAGAGGAAGTGACATCACTCGATGCAATGGCTGCCTGAGCAATCGGCTCCGGGACCATCCTTGATAAATTGCAGAAAATGCCCTCCAAAAGGCACTTTCAAAAAAAAGCTACACTACCCCAATAAGAGCTGAAGGTGCAGGAGACGATGACCACATGGTGGAAGACAGCGGATCTGAAAGGAATACGCATATACCGGTACAAGTGCTGGTAGTGGCAAAGCTAAAATGGTGGCCAGTGGCTCACATACCAAGGAACAGAAAGAGTATGTGGAGAGAAGGAAACAGGCGAGCAACTGAGAATCTGGAGAGGGCCATCTTCAACAAATCATAAGAGATGAGTTGTGCAAGTGGTTCAATGAACTAAAATCAGAAGTGCAGGCGGTAAAATCAGAGCTCGGTGAGCTTATGAGGAGCATGAAAGAGGAACTCACTGAATTGAACTACCGAGTGGGGGGGATTAGAAAGATCAAATGCTTTATAAGCTAGAGGTCCTAGAGAATAGATCTAGGCGACATAACTTATGTATAAGGAGGATACCAGAGAGCCCAGAATTCAAAGATGGCGCAAAGGTGGCAGAAACTGTGTCTGGAAGCTCTGTGCGGGGGGGGGGGGGGGGAAGAAAAACTCCTGGAAAAAATAGTGCTCGATCGTGCCCACCATGCACTAGGTCCATTAAGAAATGACAGATCCAGAGACATAATAATCTGTGTGCCTATTTAATAGCTATTTTATAAAGAAGAGATAGGATCACTGTTCCCTCTAAGCTGTGCGCGTGTGCGCGCGCACACACCTCGCCGAGCGAGCGCACATACTTTACAACTGAGCGCACAAAAATTACGGTTCTGATTCTGATAGAAAACAACACAGACGTCTTAAAATTTAAAAGTTGTGATTGTAATTACTAGAAATTTTCTGCTTCATTTAGTAATCGTCTATTTTCATTTAATTTGATTAAAATCAATGTGGTGTGCATACTGTATTCTGATGTGTAGTCAAATTTTAAAGTATATAACTCAGAGTGTTGTTATGTGGCGCACAAAAATTTAACCTTCCTTCAAAAGCTGCACACAGCTGATATTTTATGCGCACACAACCTACAGAAAATTAGAGGGAACATTGGATAGGATGCTACTTTTCTTCAGGGTAAGTGGTAGAAAGCATAACTTAAATATAGACACAATCACTTATAGATGCTTGCAAGCGGCAAAAATGAAGGGTCTCAACATGTTTACCTGGCAAGGATACTAGGTTGCTATCTATGCAGATATCTCAACAGGAACACTGCAAAGGTGCAGGGCAATGAACCCGGTAATGAAAGCCCTTAGGAATGCTAAGATACAGATGCTGCACCCTTTTGGGCACTCATTCTCTAAGGGAGAGAAAACATGGAAGGCAAAAACTGTCCCTGAGGCATTGAAAGCACTGAAAGAAGCAGGTTTACATCAGCAAGAAGTAACAGTGCATCAAGAATATGAGCAGGGGTGCCAGGAGAAGAGTATTGAAAGTCATCTGGGACAAAGTCAGAGAGAAAAGCAGGTACCAGAAAGACTGAGGAATACCAAGTAACACAACCAAAAAGTGTAAAGCGTTGAGATGAGCAAACAGAGTGTGGGACATTAATCAAATAAAGTGGACTGCCACTAGGTCGCGGAGAAAATAAGGTGTAGCCTGAGCAGCCAGGGCTCACCTTATTCTGTGAGGACTGAGTGTGACCAAAGAAGTTAATGGTTATTGCAAAGTTTATGTTATGCTGCATGGAGCAGATAGATAAGTCTATTTTTATAAGGTATATTTTCTATGTGTAAACTGTATATGATTGCAATGTGAGTTAACACAAATAACGAACAGGATGATTGTGGAATGGATTACTGGGAGGGGAGTGCTAACGATACTGGAAGGGTTGTAAATATGGTGGGAAGAAGGGGACTGAAGCGGAGGGGGTAAGTGTGGATGGGTAGGTGAGAATAGGGGAGAACGAAGTGAGCACTACTCTGGACTGACTTCTGTTACAAGAGTATGATAAGTGAGGGAAGGAAAAAGGTAAGAAAGGAAAACTGATAGGTTACCAGTAATAAGCAGCAATTAACATTGTTCAGAGTTAATGCAAAAGGGCTCCAAATGTGGCATAAATGACACCTTCTGGAACATGAAGGAAAGAGGCTTAAAGCAGATGTTTTGTGCATGCAGGAGATCCATCTGCACATAGGGCAGAAGCGACTGCTACATTCGAAAGGCTATCCCTTGGTGTTATTGGCAGGACAGAAAAGGTGGCGTGGGGATACTGGTGAATAAGAAAGCTAAGGAGACAGTAGTGGGAGAATGTCAGGATAAAGGAGGGCGATGGGTAGGGGTGAGATTGTGGGTGGCAGGAGAGGAAGTATGGATAGTAAGTGTATATGGGCCCAATAAACAGCAGTGAGAGTTTTATGAGCAGATGTTAAAAAAGTTGGAGAGGTTTGGAGAAGCTCCGATTATTTTAGGAGGGGATTTCAACTTAACCCTCAACCTAAGGTTAGACAATAGTGGGGGACAGGCCACTGGGGGACAAAAAGATCATAGGAGCCTCTTGAAGTTCAAAGAAAGATTAGGGTTTGTAGATATTTGGAGGTGTATAGGCACCCCGGGGAATGCAAATACACAGTTTACTCCCATGCTCATGGATCCTATAGCAGATTAGACATGATTTGGGTGAGTAGAAAATGGGTGTCTAAGGCGTGGATGGTGGAACAGGGACCAATAACCTGGACAGATCATGCTCCTGTCAGTATCACTTTTGTCATAGGGGTTCAAGACGAGGGCATAAAATTTTGGAGGATAAATTATGCCATCCTAGAGGATGAGAAGTATGTAAATAAAATAAGACAGACCATTCAGGAATATGTCCAATTAAATATACTGTACTCATCAACCACCTTTTACCTCCCAACTTCACAATCCATAGCTGCCATAGAAGCAACAAAAGAGGAGGAGGAGTTCTCATAATTTCTAAAACAGACGACAAGTTCCAACTGCACAACAGCACCAACACAACAAATCTTGACCTAGTAGTTATAACCAATAATCTCTGCTCCATCAATCTATTATACAGAGCCCCAACATCGTCCTCGGATGACCTAGACACAATAATAGAGCTAGCCTGCAATACACCACATCTGCGCATCCCAAATTGGATACTAGGAGACCTCAACCTAGCAACACTACAAGACTCCCAAGCCTCTGCATTCCTCGAGGCACTCAATGACCTAGGTTATCAGCAATTAATCAATGAACCAACCCACACAAAAGGAAACATATTAGATTTGATCTTTGCCCCACTATCTACCTGCAACACTGCCAACTTCTCACCACCAACCTTCATCGACGTACCGTGGTCTGACCATAAACTAATCCTTTTCCAAATTCCCATTGACAACAAGCCAATAAAGTCACCTGAGAGTAAGACAGCACCGAGACCGCCAGCGCGACGTTTCCAACCATTTAACAAGGAACTCATCATAAATCACACGCAACCCATACTTGCCTTGACAACAACTGACCCGGACAGTCTGGTCTCTAACTGGAACAACAGTCTCAGTACAATAGCGCAACGCTCAGTACATAACAAAAACACAAGGAAAAAACCCACAGCACCCTGGTTCTCCAATGACCTTCGGACCTCGCTTCTCAAACTCAGGAAACTCGAAAGACGATGGAGGCGCTCACGCTCAAAAAATGATCTTGACGCCTATAACCTACAGCTCACAACTCACAGATCTGCGATATCTGAGAAAATGAAACAAGCCCACACCAACACGCTAATGCGATCGCTAAATAAGTCACATGACCTCTTTGCCCTTGTCAAGAACCTAACGAAGGAAACAGGACCAGAGCAAACAACAGAGATTCTCGCCCAAGACTATGCAGACTTCCTCCAATCAAAATTACTCCAAACCTCCAAGTCTGATATTACCGACTCCAAGAGTCCAGCATCCACACTGACGCTATCAACTTTCGACACCCCCTCCCCTAAGAAAATCGCTGATTTAATCTCTACAATCAACACGACCACGGCCCACACTGACCCCTGTCCAGCTTTTTGGATAAAGGAACAAAAGACAGAGTTTAGCCCCTTTATCGCCAAACTCTTTCACACATCATTCTCTTCTGGCTTTTTCCCCCTAAGTCTCAAACACACTTCCATTAGACCACTGCTAAAAAACCCACAACTAGACTCCCAGAAAGTAGAATCCTACAGACCAAATGCCAGCATCCCACTGCTGGCCAAGATAATCGAAAAGGAGGTCCAAATTCAGCTCCAGCAGCACATAGACAACGCTGCACCTCTTGACCACAGCCAACATGGATTTAGGGAGGCTCATGGTGTGGAGACCCTACTTACCACCCTCTTTAACAACATCCTCACCACAATTGATAACATCCATCGCGGAGTGGCCCTTATATTCCTAGACATAGCTGCAGCATTTGACTCAGTTTGTCATCAAACCCTCCTGAAACGGCTTGAAGAGAAAGGCATCTGCGGCTTAGCACTAAATTGGTGCAAGTCATACCTCGCCGATAGATGGCAGCATGTGCGAACCGAATCCTCTACATCTAAACCATTTCACCAGAAACAAGGCGTCCCACAAGGATCCTCCCTTTCAGCTCTTATGTTTAATATCTACATGCAGCCCGTCTGCGACATTATCCGCTCATACAACACTGAATGCATGATATACGCAGATGATGTCCTGCTATACTTGCCGTTCAACACTGACCAAATTGACCTCTCACCCCTTACAGAATGCTTCAGTGCAGTAGAAAGATGGCTCCAGAATCAGAATCTTCGCATACAACATAAAAAGACCGAAGTGCTATTTATCACCAGAAACTCGAACTTCTCTCCACCTACACATCTAAAAGTCGGCGATGTAGAGCTGCAATCCAAGCCCTCAATCCGTTACCTGGGGGTTACCCTGGACCAGAGCCTCAACATGAAGACACACATTGGAAACATGGTCAAATCAACATACCACAAAATTAGGACTCTCAAACATCTACGTCCCCTCTTACAACCAGACGACTTCAGAACCATTTTCCAGGCCCTAACCATTCCACATCTGGACTATGCCAATGCGATCCTCCAAGGACTCCCAAAATCCACGATGATCCCTCTCCAGCTCGCCATGAACGCCGCTGCCAGAGTTCTGAACGGGGCCTCGAGGCGGGACCATATAACACCCATCCTCAAGAGTCTCCACTGGCTCCCTATCCACTATAGGATCATCTTCAAAACAATACTACTAACATTCAAGGCCATAAATGGGCCCTCCCCCATATCCCTTGCCGGTCTCGTACACAAACCCCCCCCCCAATAGAGCCAGAAGAACTACAGCAGTAAACGCTTTGGCAATCCCCAAAACACTGACCCAATGCACTCAGGCTACAGCAAACAGGGCCTTTAGTATCAATGCCCCCAGACTCTGGAATGCCCTGCCCCCCAACATACGTGCAATCCCAAATCTAATCAACTTTAGAAGGGCACTGAAACACCACCTTTTCTGCAAATGCTACCCAAATAAAGATGCATCATCCCGACCTTCCCAAATTAGCCCTGCGTCCAATATATAATTATGTTCTCTAATGTAATGTATACCATGTAAATAATTCTATGTTTAAATATGTGTAAATAGTTCATGTAATTTTCTGACCATCCAAGTTGAATTACCTGTTTAACTGTAGTTTTACGGTTAACCCACCGTAAAACATAATTGTTCCATGTAAACCGCACTGATATTGAAGAGCGCGGTATATAAGAGAAATAAATAAATAAATAAATAAAATATGAACGGGGAAGTGACAATAGGCAGAGTATGGGATGGGTTAAAGGCGTTGTCTAGAGGGCACCTCATAAGCATTGCAGCCCAAGTCAAAAGATTGCGAAGGGCATCTGAAAAGCATCTACTGGATAAGATCGCAATGTTAGAAATGAACCACCAGAGTGATCGTGATCGTGATCCACTCCTGATATCAGAATTGGTGAAGCTGAGGGGGTAGGTTAAGAGTCCAAGAGATAGTGCATGAGTTAACTATGCACAAGCAAGCCCATTTTGAAGGGGGAAAGAGAGCTGGCAAGCTTTTGGCCAGCTGGCTAAAAGCTAAGAAGCAGGCGGCTCATATACACCAAGGGGCTTGATTTCAATGGGGCTGCGGCTCCGATAACGATCGCAAACCGCTACTGCGGCTTTGTAAACAAGCCCCCAAGTCTTCAAGGAGTTTTATACAGGCATCTATAAAAGTGAAGTACAAGGGGAATAGAGAAGGGCGTCCAGTTTTTGACTGAATGAAAACTGCAGAAACTCACAGAGGATGATGAGAGGCGATTAGGAAAAGAGATTAGTGAGGGGGAGGTTTGAGCGGTTATTAAAACTCTTAAGATTAGCAAAGCTCCTGGATTAGATGGCCTTATGGCAAAATTTTATTGCTTGATGCAGGATCAAGTAGCCCCAGTATTAACAACAGTCTTTAATGGGATGCTTCAGGGAAAGCAGTGTTACTTACGGTCGAAGCTGAAAAGGTGTTCGACTGAGTCTAATGGCGATTCATGTTTCAGGTATTAGAACAGATGGGATGGGAGGAAAATTTCTTAAAGTGGATTAGAGCACTTAATGCTAGCCCCAGAGCCCGCATCCGAATAAACGGGGGATACTCTGACAGTTTCACATTGGGGAGAGGGACCCATCAAGACTGTCTTCTATCTCCACTATTGTTCACTCTAGCGATAGAGCCACTAGCAGCATACATTAGACAACAGAAAGACATACAGGGGGTAGAGTTAGGAGGGTAAAATAGCACTTTTTGCAGATGACGTTATATTCACACTAAGTAAACCCTTTACTACTTTACAGATACTGCTGAAAGTGATAGAAAGATATAGAGAGGTTGCGGGATATAAAAGAAGCATGAGCAAGACAGAAATATTAGGGTTTAATCTCCCAAATGAATTGGAAGCTCAATGGAAGAGTAGTTTCCCATTTAAGTGAGTAAATAAAACATTTAGATATCCAGGGATTCAACTGGGGGGGGGGGGGGACCACTCGAGAATCTTAGAAGAGAATATTAGGAGAGATCTTTTCAAATGGACAGGGCTCCATCAGTCCTGGCTTGGACATATAGCAGTTATAAAAATGTATAATGAATATACTCCCTCAGATCCTATTCTTGTTTACCTCTCTGCTATGTACTATTTCGGAAGCAATGTTGAAGAGCCTACAAAACACTATAATGACATATCTGGGAGGGGGGAGGGAGTGAGGGAAGGCTCCTCGGGTGTCGCGTCAGATAATGTACAGAAGGAAAGAAGAAGGGGGTCAAGGGGTACCATGTCTGGCCACAAGGCGCAACTGCAGACTCTGTTTGCCTGGAGGGGAGTAGGGGAAACCCCACAATGGGTACAGATGGAGCAGAGGGATAAGGGAAACTTAGAGGCTCAGATTGGGATCTGGAGGGGGGGGGGGCAAGTGGTGGAAAAGCAGCTAACCCTCTAAGGATAGTAACATTACAAATCTGGAAAAAATGGCTGAAAAGTTTATTAAGGGGAAGCAAATAGTCAAATGAGCCTTCATCCAAGGAAAAGGAGACTGTCCCAAGTAGGGAAGGGAACACTTTCAAGGAGTAGGCAAAGAAAGGTTTAATCTGGGTAGGGCAAGTGGTGGACCAGGAAGGGAAGATAATTACCTTTGATGAGCTGAAGGAGACATACGCATTAAGAGAGATGGACTGTTATGTGATGCACAGATCTGTTACTTCCTACAACAGAAAGATAAGATCTGATCTACAGGCAAAATCTACAGCCTTTGAGGAATTAATGGAGAAGAAAGATACACAAAAGAGTCTCCTCTCTATCCTCTATCAGGTGCTACAGGATGGAGAAGGGGAAAGATTAGAGAGTCAGAAGAGATGGGAAGAGGAATTACCGGGACCTTGGGATGAAGGGAAATGGAAGTCAGTCTATAAAAGTGCCTACACGATGGTTACACAATGCAAGGTTCCACATTAGGAACCACCACCCAGGAAAAAGATTTAGGCGTCATCGTGGGTAACATGTTAAAACCCTCTGCCCAGTGTGCAGCGGTGGCCAAGAGAGCAAATAGAATGCTAGGTATCATAAGGAAAAGAATGGAAAATAAAACAAAGGATATTATAATGCCTCTCTATCATTCCATGGTACGACCACACCTTGAGTAATGTGTGCAATTCTGGTCGCCGTATCTTAAAAAGGATATAGCGTTATTAGAAAAGGTACAAAGAAGAGCTACCAAAATGGTAAAGGGGATGGAAGGATACCGCTATGAAGAGAGGCAAAAAAGGTTAGGGCTCTTCAAGCTGGAAAAGAGACGGCTGAGGGGAGATATGATAGAGGTCTATAAATTAATGAATGGAGTGGAACGGGTAAACGTAGATTGATTGTTTACGTCATCAGAATATAGAAAGACTAGGGGACATGCAATGAAGCTACAGGGTAACCTATTTAAGACTAATAAGAGAAAATATTTTTTCACTCAACGTGTAATCAAACTCTGAAATTTGTTACCGGAGGATGTAGTAAAAGCTGTTAGTGTAGCTGTGTTTAAAAAAGGTATGGACAAGTTCCTGGAGGAAAGGTCCATAAACCATTATTAAAAGGGACCCGGATATCTCTGCTTGACCCAATACAAGCATTGTGGAACCTGTGTCTTTTGGGGAAACTGCTAGGTATTTATGACCTAGATTGGCCACTGTTGAAAACAGGATACTGGGCTTGATGGATCTTGGTCTGACCCAGTATGGCATATCTTATGTTCTTATGCCTACAAGCCAGCTCCAGGAATCCCTTCCTTAGAAAATAGTCTAAAATCCCTTCCTTAGAAAATAGTCTAACTCTGGACCCCGGTTAAATTACAGGCCATTTATAAGAACGGATCAAGTGAATGCTGGAAAGAGTGTGGGGGAAGGGGAGACCTGCTACATTTAATATGGAGTTGCTCTACGATGCAAGGCTTATGGAAAGCAGTGGAGTAGCTGTATAGAGACATCACTAATGTACAGATATAATTGGTACCAGCAGGGCCGGATTTACCTTGAGTGAGGCCCTACGCCAACAAAAATTGTGGGCCCCCAGCAGGGGCGGCCCAAGGGGGGTGCGGGGCCTCATTTGCATAAGGGGCCTCATTTGCATAAATATTTGCATAATGTTACCATATACTAACTTTTAGTAAACGTGCCTCTTAATGAGTGTATGGATAAAGAAAGACTAAAAAATTTCTACATTACTATAATCCAGTGCCAACTGCCAGACACATTAGGAACTACTACAAACACTGCCCATTTAGAACCCATAGCAAACCCGCCGTATCCTAACAGCACTACCAGGACTCACAAAGCACCATACTCTACCAATCAAAAGGCAACACTGCAAATATTAAACCAATACATTTCAGAGAACAACAATACATGACCTACTGGGGAAAGAGAACAAGTGGTAATGTCAAATAGGAATTATATAAACAGAACACCTCAGCTCAGTTACACATGCAGAACATAGACCATCACCAAACAAGTAATCACAATTTAGAAACAGGAAGACAATAATTAAACTGGGAATCCCAAAAGCCAAACTTGGAATGTACAACACTGTAGAAATAAAACTATACATTAATTTGCTCTTGTACTAAACAAAGCGCAGACGTTAATGATGCACATTTACCAGAGCTGACATATTCCAATTAATAAATTCAAAATAAAGAGATATTTTTCTACCTTTTGTGCATTTTTTTCAGCTGCAATTGCTCCAGCCACTTTCTTCTGGTTTCTTCGTGTCTTCTGCTAACTCTCCATCGTCTGCTGTCCATTTGTCCTTTCTTCTCTCCTAGTTTTTTTCCATTCTCTCTCTACATCTGCTTTAACATACTAATCTTTCTCCTTTTGCTCTTTCCTCATTCCTATTTCATCCACTCAAATTTTACCCCTCCATCCTCAATCCCCACTTACTCTCCCAATACCCGGCCAATTGTAGATTTTTATCCCTCCCACACAAAATATTTTTCCCTTCTCCATTTTACTCTTCCAGCCCCATCCCATTCTAATCCTCCCCCAACATCAGCTCCCTTCTAGTTCCAGCCTCACCCAGCATCCATTCCCTTCTAGTCCCTGCATCAGCCCATTTCCAGTCCTAGCCACCCATCAGCCCATTTCCAGTCCTAGCAACCCCCCAACCCAATACCAGTCCTAGCCCCCCATCAACCCACTTACAGTCCTAACCCCCCATCACCCCATTTTCAGTTTAAGCCCCCCTATAACCCATTACCAGTCCTAACCCCCCATCAGCCCACTTCCAGTCCTAACCCCATCAACCCATTTCCAGTCAGCCCCCCATAGCCCATTGCCAGTCCTAACCCCCCCATCAGCCCACAGCCCATTACCAGTCCTAACCCCATCAGCCCACCTCCAGTCTTAAACCCCCCAGCCCATTTCCAGTCCTAGCCCCCCCATAGCCCATTACCAGACAGCCCCCATCAGCCCACAGCCCATTACCAGTCTTAACCCCCCCAAAGCCCATTACCAGTTCTAAACCCCCCCAACAGCCCATTAGCAGTCCTAACCCCATCAGCCCACCTCCAGTCTTAACCCCCCAGCCCGTTTCCAGTCCTAGCCCCCCCTTAGCCCTTTTCACTACAGACCCCTTCAGCCCACCGCCCATTACCAGTTTTAACCCCCCAAAGCCCATTACCAGTTCTAAACCCCCCCATAGCCCATTACCAGACAGCCCCCATCAGCCCACAGCCCATTACCAGTCTTAACCCCCCCCCAAAGCCCATTACCAGTTCTAAACCCCCCCAACAGCCCATTACCAGTCCTAACCCCATCAGCCCACCTCCAGTCTTAACCCCCCAGCCCCTTTCCAGTCCTAGCTCCCCCATAGCCCATTACCAGACAGCCCCCATCAGCCCACAGCCCATTACCAGTCTTAACCCGCCCCAAAGCCCATTACCAGTTCTAAACCCCCCCCAACAGCCCATTACCAGTCCTAATCCCATCAGCCCACCTCCAGTCTTAACCCCCCAGCCCATTTCCAGTCCTAGCCCCCCCATAGCCCATTACCAGACACCCCCCATCAGCCCACAGCCCATTACCAGTCTTAACCCCCCCCCAAAGCCCATTACCAGTTCTAACCCCCCCAACAGCCCACAGCCCATTACCAGTCCTAACCTCATCAGCCCACCTCCAGCCTTAATCCCCCAACCCATTTCCAGTCCCAGCCCCAGCCCCCCCCAATAGCCCATTACCAGTCCTACCCCCCCCCCCCCGTCGGCCTAAAGTAAAATTTAATTTTAAAAAAAAAAACCTGCTGGCTGCCGCCGCGGGGCCCCCTCTGCTGCCGCGGCAGCATGGACTGACCCGCGGGGGCCCCCTCTGCAATGTCGGTCGGTCGGTCCCTCCCTCCGTGCAGGCTGTGAGAGGCACGAAGGCAGACTGTCTCCCTCGCGTCTCTGTTAAGCCCGCAGGGGCTGTTTGGGAATTTACCAAAAGCCCCAGCTGGCTTAACAGAGTCGCGAGGGAGACAGTCTCCCTTCGCGTGTCTCACAGCCTGCACGGAGGGAGGGAGGGAGGGAGGCATCGAGCTTGCAGAGGGGGCCCCCGCGGGTCAGTCCATGCTGCCGTGGCAGCAGAGGGGGCCCCGCGGCGGCAGCCAGCAGGTTTTTTTTTTATTTTATTTTTTAAAAAAAGCCTAACTTGTTCATTTTTGTGGGCCCTTGCCAGCTGTGGGCCCTACGCCATGGCGTACATGGCGTATAGGTAAATCCGGCCCTGGGTACCAGAGATGACAGTACTTAATGAAGTGTGGAGGGGAGGAAATGAAGCACTGGAAACCTTTCTTGGTTACTGTGTGGGAGCAACAAGAATGACACATAACATGGTAGAAAAAGTGAACTGTCCCTACCTTAGAGGCAGTTGTGCGCAAATTAGACCGGGTATGGGGCCTATGTGCGGTAATGGCATATAGACAACAAAATAAGTGAGTATGTAAAAACACGTTGCACTGGTATGAAGAATGGAGGAAGGAGGGATTACAGAAAATTTTAGGGAGTGCAAATAGAGGATAACTTTGAAAGGGGCGGGCTGGGAAGGGGAAAGAAGGGGAGAGGAAGGGATAAGAGGGGGACTGAGGAGATAGTGAGAGTATTGTAAGAGAAAGTACATAAAATAACGTGTTCTATTGCATTTCAAATTGTCGGATATATTATTGACGGTGCTATGTACTTCCCTATATGCTGTAAATGGAAGGGGTATAGGGGAGGGATTGGAAAAGGGTCTATGATGAATGTATATTGTTTGGATTAAAAGGTGTGTGTAAAAGTTAATAAAAAATATAAATTACAAAAAAAATGGAAGGACAAATGTTTGGGGAACAGGGGATCTCTAAATTTATACCCTGTGTGATGAAATTTGGACTTCCCTCCAGGCAAATTGAAGTGTCATGGGATAGGAGATTATGTACTATTGTGAAGTAGGAACTGGTTAAAAAATGGAAAACAGAGAGTAGTGTGCAGGATAGTGCTAATCAGTGAAATGCACCAATGGGTGTGGCAAGTACTGGCCCCCTAACACACAGGTACCAAATGCTGTGAGGGCTGTAGGCACAGCGGTTCCCATCGCTCAGGACACCCACTGACAAGGATCTTGAGGGTGTACCACATTCAATTAAGGATCACTGACCCAGCAGGAGGTTGCTATGGTGGCAGGAAGTGCTTGGGCCTGGTACAGTAGAAAAGCATAGTAGCAACCAGATAGTGATGTTGAATACTTAGGGACAACATAAAAAAATGACAGCACATAAAGACTCCAGTTGTGGTCAACATTACTGGCACCTTTTCAATTCAACCCCTTAAATGTTCAATATCTCCTAAATAAAAAGTGACCAATGAAATGGCTTTGGATTATACATGCAGACATATTTGACAAATAAAACAAGACCAATTAAAAAAGAAAATAGTATAAAAAATTGGACATTGCCAGGACATGGTTATTATCAAAAAGGAAAAAACATGTGTAACATGAAATTTTTGTCGGAGCTTCTGCCATGAAAGAAACCTCCTTCTCGTAGCACAATTCTCCTTTTTAATCTATTTAAAAGGGAATCACCCTTACCACAAACCAACGGATAATTAAATTGTTCCCTAGGAAAAATCTATATATACAATATATCAAAGGAGAAATATTGTCCGTACTTAGCTTTCTGATGAAATGTCAAATAAACCGTTGTGGAGGAAAAAACCGCCAGACCATTTCAATCCATGGCAGTACCCCGGCACAACACTAAGTTGCAAAAGTCAATCAAAAAAAGCCTTTTCTCATCCATACAACTGAATAAAACTCAGGGCTGGATTAGGGTTGGATTACAAAGAAAGAGTTTGAATTTTTAAATAAAAAACATCCGATATTACCTGTGATATACATGTTTCTCAAAATTCATAAAAGTTTGGAGGACCCCCTGGGCGTCCAATAGTCTCTTGTCGAGGTTCCATTTTAGAACCACTGTCACAGTTTTGTGACGTGTTTTTTCATCCATTATTGAGCAAGATGACGTCTTACATACGGGATTCGTTCCATTTTCTGTCTTTAATACAACAAAATCCGGAGAATGTTCAAACATATTTTTTGGTTACCATGGACGTGAAAGCTGTCTATACGAACATTAATCAAGATGCGGAATACTGATGGCAGCTCAGCTACCTTTACAATTGCCAACACGTTTACCAAAGGAGTTTGTCCTACAGTTTTTATCTGTGGTTTTGACAAAAACAATTTTTCGATATGAAGATCAATATTACCAGCAGATTCATGGGGTAGCCATGGGAGTAACAGTGGCTCCATCAATTGCAAATTTATACATGGCTAACTTTGAAGAACATTTCATTTACCCCTCCGTTCGGTATCAACACATTAGGATGTGGTCTCGATTTTTGGATGATGTCTTCTTTTTGTGGATCCATTCTGAATTACAACTAAAATATTTTTTTGAGTGGATAAATACATTGGACCAAGGCATTCAATTTGTGCCTAAAGCGTAGTTACTCACCTGTAACAGGTGATCTCCGGGAACAGCAGGAATTTAGTCTTCACATATGGATATCGTCGGTACCGACAGAGCCTGCGCGGGAAAGCTCCCCAGCGTCCAATAGGAACGCTTTTGGGAGCATCCCTCAACACATGCGCGCTGCCTTCCCGCCTTTCCAACTGTCCCTCTTCAATTAAGTTTGTAGCTGAGTGAAAGGATAGAGGGGGAGAGAAAAGAGACAAAGAGAGAGAGAGACAACTCCTAGGGGAGGTGGGTGGGTTGTGAAGACTAAATTCCTGCTGTTCCCGGAGATCACCTGTTACAGGTGAGTAACTACACTATCTCCAGGAACAAGCAGGAATGTAGTCTTCACATATGGGGACTCTCTAGCTGAAGATGCCAGGGAGATAGCCCCAGGAAGGTGCCACCCTAAAAAGGTACTATATAACTAACCCAAAAACCTTCTTGGTTCTCACATAAATAATCACATCCAAAAAAGAGAAACCAATTATACTAGAAATTTTTTTGTTGGAACGCACGCCTTGAAGGAAGGAAAGAAACCTCCTCTTCTCACAGCGTGTTATTCCGTTTTTATCT
Organism: Ichthyophis bannanicus; assembly: GCA_033557465.1. Classification (NCBI taxonomy): domain Eukaryota; kingdom Metazoa; phylum Chordata; class Amphibia; order Gymnophiona; family Ichthyophiidae; genus Ichthyophis; species Ichthyophis bannanicus. The sequence goes on from CM066031.1 coordinate 453,099,955, forward strand.
TATTTTAAGATGTAGGGATTCATCCCTATCAAAGGATCGAGGGACCATAACCCTCAATACCAACCAGCAATTAATGGATTATAGAAACAGTACTTAGCTTAAGGTTATATGTTTTCTGATAAACGTCCAAAGGTCTTCGCCACTGTGTTTGAATATTATTAGCGCTCAGTCTCTGCAGAATCAGAATGCCCTGGACCCAACCGTTAGAGCGATCCGCTTCTCTTGTCTTGAATCAAGGTGAAACGCTCAAAACCAATGTCCAGTGTAATCGGTTTCACACAGGTCTAATCTGCCTTTGTTCGAAAACAAAACCCTCAAAACAACGTCCAATATGATCAACCTCACATGTGCATAAATGGTAACCCAACGTTGTAAAGTTTCAAGCCTCCGTTATTCCCGGCTCTTCCTCAAACCCTGCCGCTCTTTGTTGTCTCCAGACATACAAATTTTAAAGCCCCGATGGTAATCACGTGACCAGTTGGTAACCAATGAGCACAGACAAATTCAGATATTCTGATCCTAAATGATTGTCCACCATTCCACATTAGAATTTAAACCTTGAGGACTGACGGAGTTTAATGAGTAAATCCAGAATTGTTCTCGGAGGCTTAGTCGGGATTGTCGATCGCCCCCCCCCCTACTATGGGGCGGTATATGGTCAATTACTCGCCATCTCAGTTCATGAAAACTATGATTTCGTTCTTGGCAATGAGGTACTAGTGGGGCTGTTTCTATAATCCATTAATTGCTGGTTGGTATTGAGGGTTATGGTCCCTCGATCCTTTAATAGGGTTGAATCCCTACATCTTAAAATAAGATAAAAACGGAATAACACGCTGCGAGAAGAGGAGGTTTCTTTCCTTCCTTCAAGGCATGCGTTCCAACAAAAAAATTTCTAGTATAATTGATTTCTCTTTTTTGGATGTGACCCTAAAAAGGTAGGCATCCTTCCTCCCATGGATCTCTGGCATTCCACCAGGATTGGTGGGTAGGAGTTGAATTAGGTCTGAAAGAGATTTTGAAGAACAGCTTGGCTAAAGACGGCATCCCGATGGGAGGCTTTATCCAGGCAGTAGTGGGCTGTGAAGGTGTGTACCAAAGCCCAGGTGGCTGCTTGACAAATGTCATCGATAGACACAGAGTAGAGATTAGCCATAGAAGCTGCCATGGCTCTCACATTATGAGCTGTGACATGGTCCTGAAGAGGAAGACCCTTACTCTCATAAGCAAAGGATATGCATTGGGCAATCCATTTAGATAAAGTTCTTTTGGAGACTGGAAGTCCCAAATGACTAGGGTCAAAAGCTATAAAAAGTTGTGAGGACTTTCTATGTTGCTGTGTTCTTTGTATGTAAAAGGCTAAGGCCCTTTTACAATCCAAAGTATGAAGGTTTCTTTCTGCATTAGAGGCGTGAGGCTTCGGAAAAAATACAGGAAGATAAATTGATTGGTTTAAATGAAAAGGCGAAACCAACTTTGGCATAAAGTGTGGGCGAGTTCGAAGAACAACCTTATCATGATGAAACCTAGTATAAGGAGGATCAGCCACTAAAGCTTGCAATTCACTAATGCGACGGGCAGAGGTGATTGCAATTAGGAAGATGACCTTCCAGGTCAAAAACCTAAGGGCTGTAGTGGCCAAAGGTTCAAAAGGCGGCTTCATGAGCTACCCGAGAACTAGATTTAGATCCTATGCCACCGGTGGTGGCTTGATGGGAGGTTTAGTTAATAAAAGGCCTCTCATAAATCTTGATAGGAGTGCATGAGAGGAAATTGATTGTCCATTAAGAGGCTTATAAGAAGCTGCAATTGCACTAAGATGGACTCTTACCGAATTGATCTTTAAACCAGAATTCGATAAGTGAAGGAGATACTCTAGTATCGATTCTAAGGGTATGACCAGGGGGTTTAATCCCTTCCTGGAGCACCGTATAGTAAAACGTTTCCACTTGAAGGCATAAGATCTTCTTGTGGAAAGTTTCCTAGAAGCCTGAAGGATATCTTTTACCTGCTGGGACAGGTTGAAATCTTGGAGGTCTAGGCCTTCAGCAACCAGGCTGTGAGGTGTAGGGACTGGGGATCTGGGTGCCATAGTGTCCCGTTCTCCTGGGAAAGGAGATCTGGAGCGTGCCCTAACTCCAGAGGTGCCGCTTGAGAGAGATGTAGAAGCAGGGAATACCACGTCTGGTGTGGCCATCGTGGCGCTATGAAAATCATGCGACCCCTGTCTCTCTGAAGCTGGAAGAGTGTTTTGGGTATGAGGGGAATGGGTGGAAAGGCATAAAGGAAGTCCTGACCCCAGTGAAGGAGGAAAGCATCCCTTACCTGACAGTTGTGAGCCGGAATCCTGGAACAGAACCGGGGAAGTTTGGCATTCAGTGGACTTGCAAAGAGGTCTTTGTCTGGAGTGCCCCAGAGATGAAATATCTTTGCCACCTGATCTAGGTGGAGGAACCACTCATGAGGCAGCAGTACTTGACTCAGTTTGTCTGCCCAAAGGTTTTGAATGCCTGGAAGATATACCACTAGAAGGTGAATTTGATGCTCTCTGGTGAGGGCCCAGAGTCGTAAAGCTTTGTTGCATAACAACAGAGAGCCTGTTCCGGCCTGCTTGTTCACATAGAACATGGCTACTTGATTGTCCGTCTGCACTAGGACTGTCTTGTAGCTGAGTTGGGTGTGGAACACTCGAAGAGCTAGATAGACTGCTCTTAATTCCAGGAGGTTTATGTGTAAACCAACCTCCTGTGGAGTCCAGGTGCCCTGGGTAGAGAGATGATTCAGGTGTGCTCCCCAACCCACCTGTAATGCAATGTTAGGATGACTTGAAAGAGGGGTTGATGAAAAGGAGACCCCACTGTCAGATTTTTTAGTGATTGCCACCATTGGAGGGACAAAATTAGTCGTTGAGAGATTGTTATTTTGTCGGACAAATGACCCGTGGCCTGTGTCCACTGTGTGGAGAGGGTCCACTGAGCTGCTCGCATGTGGAGGCGAGCATATGGGACTGCTTGAACTGTGGATGCCATATGTCCCAGTAACTGCAGTAGCTCCCGAGCAGTGAGGGAGGATTTGTCTGCTGCTTGAGAAGCTAGTTGCATTATGCGAAGACACCGGGCTTGTGGAAGGAAAGCCCTTGACTGTCTGGTATCCAGAAAGGCTCCTATGAATTCTAGGCATTGGGAAGCAACTAGTTGAGATTTTGGGAAGTTTATTACCAATCCCAAGTATTGGAGGATTCCCATTGTATGGGACAGTGCAGTGCTGGCCTCTGCAACTGTAGGGGCTTGAATGAGCCAGTCGTCTAAGTAGGGGAAGACGAAAATCCAGAGGGTTCGTAGAAATGCAGCTACTACTGCCATGCATTTCGTGAATACCCTTGGTGCTGAAGCCAGACCAAAAGGAAGAACCCTGTACTGGAAATGTCTTCCCCTGAAAAGGAAACGTAAACGTTTCCTGTGATCTGGATGGATGAGAATGTGAGTGTATGCATCCTTTAAGTCTAGAGAGCAAAGCCAATACTGGCTTTGAAGGTATGGCAGAAGAGTTCCTAGAGAAATCATTTTGAATTTCTCTCGAAACAGATATTTGTTCAATTCTCTGAGGTCTAGAATGGGTCTGTGTCCTCCTGTTTTCTTTGGAATAAGAAAATAGGGGGAGTAGAACCTTGCACCCTGTTGAAGAATGGGTACTTCCTCTATTGTCCCTTGGGCAAGAAGTGTGTTGACCTCGTGATATAGCAGATCGTCTGCAGAGGTTTGTGAATTGAATTGCTTTAGAATTGTAGGAGGGGGCATGCTGTGAAAATTAAGCTTGTACCCCTTTCCTACAATGGACAAAGTCCAATCTTCTGCTGTTATCTGATGCCATCTGTTGACAAAGTGGCATAACTTGTCCGGAATATTGGGGGGTTGGGGACCCCTCGGAGGCAGGGAGGCAAAGCTCTCTAAGAAGGAGTCAAAGCCCTTGAGGGGGGCTGAACCTGGAGAGCTGCATCAGGCTCTCCTAGTTGCATTGGTTCTATCTCTCCTTCTAGCTCACTGGGCTTAGCTGACAGCCTCTCATTAGAGCTGAGAGTGTCTCCTGCAACTCTGCACTGCTCGGTATGGGACAGGCTTCTAAGGCTCGTACCTGTGCCTTGGCTTGTAGCAGCTTCTCCTCTCTCGTGCTCTGTACCTCTCTCTGGCTCTTTCCAGCACTTTCGTCTCCTGCTGTTCCTGCTCCTGTTCCCGTTGCTGCTGTTCTCCTTGCTTTCTTTGCTCTCCTTGCTCTCTTTGCTCTCCTTCGTATAATCTAACCTAGGCTTAAATCTCCAGGGTTCCAGCCCCACCTCTTCTCTTCCCAGGTGACGGAGATCAGTTTGCCCTCTGGCACCTGAGTAATCAGGGAGCTTACTGACGTAAGGGTCTTTTACCTTGGGTCTGTATTCACTCTCCCTTACTCCACTAGGGGAACTCTGAAACCTATTCCAGCTGGGGATTTTCTGGTTTCTAGGTGTGGTTGTGGTTTTATTTCTCTGACCTTGTAAAATAGGTCCTTTTATTAGGGTGAATTCTTTGGTTTTTTCCCTTTCTCCTAACTCAGGATGTGCTTCCTTACCACATACCCCCCTACCCAAGATATTACGGGCTGGCGGAGGCTGTGAGAGATCCTCCGAACAGTCTGTAATCCTTGCTGAGGCATCATTGTTTTGATGCTGTTTTCCTGCCCTATGTTCTGCGCTGGGTAGACTATCCACTGCAGATCTTTCTTGCCAGGGCCTAAGCACATTTATGTGATAAATCTGCCTGAGACCTGTATTACTTTCTACTTCATATGACACCGGGCTTACTTGTTTGGTCACTTTCCATGGCTCTTTCCACTGAACCTCAAACTTGGGAGTGGCGCCTACTACCTGTACTAGGACTTTCTGTCCCAGTGCCAACTGGCGAGGCTTGGCCTTCTGGTCGTATCGCTCCTTCTGGCGAGCTTGACTGTCCTGTAAATTCTTCTTGGCCACTTGAGAGGTCCTATTCAACCGCGCTCTTAAATCGCGTAAAAAGTGAGGGACTCCCTTAGCCTCCTTTTCCGGTTCTAGCCACTGCTCCCTTAATATGTCTAGGAGACCATGAGGGGCTCGATCATAATCATCAACTCATAGGGCGATACGCCCAGGGAAACCTGTATCCGTTCCCGGCATGCGTACAGAACGAAAGGAAGTAACGTGTCCCATTCCGACATGTTCCCGGCTAAACCTCTTCTTAACATTTGTTTCAAGGTTTGATTCAGCCTTTCCACCAGGCCATTAGACTGGAGATGATAAGCGGCTGTTTTCACATGATGAATGCCAAAAGTATCCCAAACCTGGCCAGATACTTTGACACAAAATTGGTCCCATGGTCTGTTAACACTTCTCTGGGGAAACCTACTTCGCAAAACAGCTTTACCACCTCTAAGGCTACTGTTTTGGCCGAGATATTATGTAGGGGTACTGCCCAAGGAAACCTAGTAGCCTGATCCACCATGACTAAAATGTACTGGAATCCTCTGGGTGTTTTAACGAGGGGTCCCACTATATCCATGGCGATTCACCCGATGGGATCAGATATAATAGGTGTTGGAATTAGGGGTACAACTGGAGGTCGGGCAGCCATGACCCGCTGACACGCAGGGCATGCGGCACAGAACCGGGCGGTTTCTTTAAAAACGCCGGGCCAGTAAAAACGTATAAGAATTTGATCTAAGGTCCCCTGTACCTCTTTGTGACCACCTACTGGATGATCATGGGCAAGTCTTAAAACCAACCCTTTAAAAGTTGTGGGCACCACCAGCTGTTTCTTGATCGTCCCTGTCCGGGGATCCTGACTTTCCCTGTATAATATCTCATTGTCTAGAAGGAATCTTGGAAGGACATCTCGTACAACCCGGGCATAGTCAAACGCTTGGGTGAGAGCAGGGTCTGCTCGCTGCTCTTGGGGAAAAGTTGGGAACTTTTCAACTAATTCCGCTGGCACCCAGGGTAAACCTTGGCTAACCTCCATCTTAGCCCTTTTCCCTGTGCCCTACACCGCCTCTCGCGACGTTTCAGGGCTTTCCCCTTCTTAACCCTAGAAGATGGGGAAGCCACCAAGTTATCGTGTGAGGGTAAAACTCCTAATGAATCCTCTAGGGACTCGTCCTTTTGGTCCTTGGCCATAGACTGGGACCGAGTAGATACAAGGCCAACCTTTTGCCATAAGCCTTTCTCAAGTCCCTTCCTGAACTGCGGCCAGTCCCTACCCAAAACTAGGTCGTGGGGGAGTTCTGGAACCACTGCCAATTGAATCTCTTTCTGTACTCCTAATCCTTCTATCATTAAATTGTACGTGGGGTAAAAAGAAGGAGCACCATGAATGCATCTGATTTGAACCCTACCTTTTGGTCTCCTCTGCTCAGACTTACTCTGGGCCTCTATTGCTCGCCAAAGCCTTTGGGATACCATGCTTTGGTCTGCACCAGAGTCCAGGAGAGCATTGGTAGTGATCCCCTGTATGCTAACCGTTAAGAGAAAACCTTCTCCCAGCTGTTTCATACTTGTACCTATTAGGTTAGTGCAGGCTTTGCAACCCTTCTGCAAGTGTCCCAATTTCCCACATCGGAAACATTTCCTCTCAACCCACTTTCCTTCTTGAGCAGGTACACAAATCTTTCCAAACTCAGCCTTATTTTCATTCTTCTTTTTTAATGCAACAAAACCAACCTCAGCACCTGTTTTTGGAGTGCCCCCCTTTTGCTGACGAGCTAACTCAGCCTCCATGTAACGTTCAGACAAAAGGGTTGCCTCTTCCATGCTCTGGCAGTTCTGCTGAATTAGAAAGGATTGTATGTCTCTTGGCACTGCTGCCATAAACTGTTCCAACATTACCATATCAATCACCATCTCTATAGTTTTCCCCTCTGGAGCCAGCCACTTTAGTGCTAAGCCACAAATTCTTTGGCTTAAAGCCTTGGGCGTCTCACCGGCTCTCAGGGTTGTCGCTCTAAACATGCGGTGATATACCATTGCTGTTAATCCTAAGCGGTCTTTTATGGCGCTTTTCACTGCCTTATAATCCATAGCCTGCGTTGCTGGCATAGCTCTATAAGCGGCTAGTGCGTCTCCTGTTAAGGATGTTGCTAAACGCACTGCCCACTGGCTATCTGGCCATCCTACAGCTTAAGCCACCCTTTCAAAAGACTCCAGAAAGTCATCTATATTGTCCCCTGGGGGAAGCTTCCCAAACTTAAATGCCCCAGTGTTATGTAAGTCTACCAGATTGTCCACATGAAGTGTAGCTGCTCCTACTGGTGCTGATAGTCCTCCGCTTCCTTCTCTCTGGAGTGTGATCAAAGCTTCCATCAAGTCCACGACAGGCTTTTGTTGCGCCTTTATGGCGTCAATTGCACTATCCTGCGCCAGCTGTGCCATCTCCTGCTGGCGTTGGAACTGGTCTGCCATCCAGTTCACCAGCTCTTTAGGATCCATGCCTTGGGTTACCTGTAAGAAAAAGAGAGAGCACCACTCAACAGCTTTCTTTTATGCCTCCTTTAATGCACAAGCATTCACTTTTTTTTTTCCACAATCCGGTCCAGCCACGCCTAGGTATCTTTTACCTTATTCAGGCATTGACTCTCGCTTATTAAGGGTATCTTTTCCTCTGGAACTCCAACTGGATCATTCCCTCTGTTCACCAACACTGTCAGGGAAATCCTGCTGCCACTTTCACCGACCTTCGGACTGTAAATCCTTGCAGCTGTATATCCTGAAGTAAACTCCTGGTATATCCTTAAGGTAAAAATATCCAAAAATCTACGCCACTGTCACGCCCTTGCTCCTTGCATTCAGCATGGAGGGTCGTGGTTATAATAGAAACTTCCCTTTTCAGCCTTCTCTGACTGCTTCCCCCGCAATGCTTCTTGGGAAATGTAGTTTAACTGCTACACATATGGCTTCAGGTAGTAAAAAAATCTTGTAGTTTGGCTCTTTTGGTAAGGCAATGACAGAAATTTATTAAACTCAAATGCAAGGTTCATAAATACCTCTTTCAGGATTATTTCTCCAGGTTTCTTTCAAAAGCACAACAGGACATAAGCAAAAGTCAAAACAAAATATCAGCTTACAGTATTCTTCAGCTCAAAAGCAAAAAACCCTTTAACAGCAAGGCTTCCAGCTTTCTCTAGCCTTGCTGGTTAAAGCATAAACACAAACAGCTTTCTTCAAAGGCAGTTTTCTTTCTTTTCAGTTCCAAACATTTCCAGGCTATTCTCCTCTTTATAAGCAAAGCAAAACTTCCAACAGGAACAAAGTCCAATCTTCTGCTGTTATCTGATGCCATCTGTTGACAAAGTGGCATAACTTGCCCGGAATATTGGGGGGTTGGGGACCCCTCAGAGGCAGGGGGAACCAGTCAGAGAAGGCTGAAAAGGGAAATTTCTATTATAACCACGACCCTCCATGCTGAATGCAAGGAGCAAGGGCGTGACACTACGCATGGCTGATTCCACTACCATTGAATGGTGTGGCAGCTGACTTTTCTGAAATCCAGGACATGGCGGAACTCGATACATAGTATCAAGTCTCCTAGAGTGAGAAGAAGTAGTCAGAGGTGTCTCCCACATTCTGAGCATCAAGCTATGCAGAATTTCATGGATAGGCAGAGTGGCTGCCTCCTTAGGAGCTTTAGGATATTGGAGAATTTCCAATTCCTTTGCTCTGGGTTCGTCTTCAGGAGCTACTGTGATTAAAAGACCTTTGGCCATATCACGGATGAAATCCTGAAATGACATGTCCTCTGGAGATGACATTCTGCGTTGGGGAGAAGAGGGATCTTCTAGGAGAAACTCTCTAGTGCCAGCAGAATTGTCAGAGTCTTCGGAATCGGAGGAATCGAAGTATTCCTGACCCCGTTGCTCTTGCAAAGCACGATCCCAGTACCGATCAAAGTCGGTACCGAGGTGACCTGGTACCACTTTGTCAATTCCCACCGGTGCCGGCACCGTTGGTACCAGTATCATCGGTGTTGGTACCGGCATCGGTGCCGATGTCAGTACCGGTGCCCGTGGGACCACCGGTTCCGCAGCTGAAAGAAGAGCTGCGATGTTGCGCTCGATAGCGAGGAACCTCTGGTCTATCGACACTGCCGATGCCTGGGTGTCGGTACCGGTAAGGACGGCCGGAACCCCTGAGCATGGCACAGGTAGTTCTTGCGAAGTTTAGGCCTCGAGAACATCCTGAAGCCCCATCGATGCTTTGGAAGCCGAAGCCTCCCGCCGGGGCTGTTTTGCCGGTGTAGTTCCCTCAAGGGCAATGCCAATGGCCTCTCGATGCTTAGCAGGAGAGCTACCCTTTGAGGACCGGCTTTTATGTTTAGTTACCTGAGATTCGTGGGAGGAAGAAGAGGCCCTTGACGATGTCGATGCAATGGATCTGGCATCTGAAGAAAAGAGGGTACCGAGCTTTGCAGCCCGGTTCTGTCTTCCTCTTTTAGTCATCCCCATGCAGGAGAGACATTCAGTTGGAGAATGTTCAGGTCCTAAACATTTCAGACACCAGTCATGGGTGTCAGTGACGGAAATGGTACCGCCACACTTAGTACATATTTTAAAACCACTAGTTGGTTTTTCCATGATTTAGGAACATGGGGCCTAGTGCCCAAAATGGCGCCTAGCACCAAAGAGAAAAGTTTCTGAAAAGAAACAGTCTGAAGTCTAAGGGTTTTTTTTTTTTAGGAAAAGAAAAGAAAAGAAAAGAACCGGCGGTACCGGTAGGCGTCGTGCGGTAGGCAAACGCGACCACAAGAAAAGAAATTTAAAGACAGAATTTTCTGCAGTGACAGGGAATAGATCCTGTCGGCTCCGTGGAAAACGAAGAACTGAAGAGGGACAGTTGGAAAGGTGGGAAGGCAGCGCACATGTGCTGAGGGATGCTCCCAAAAGTGTTCCTATTGGACACTGGGGAGCGTTCCCACGCAGGCTCCGTCGGTACCGACGATACCCATATGTGAAGACTACATTCCTGCTTGTTCCTGGAGATACATCATTATCAATCAATTGAGTTTTTAGATTTATGGTTATATAAACAGGATTCTAGGCTTTATTCCACGTTATATAGAAAGGAGGTGCAAAGGAACACCTTGCTACATTATCATAGCTATCATCCAGGCCCTTTACGTATAGGCTTACCTGTGGGACAATTTATACGGTTAAGGATATTATGTTCCACCGATGATGAATTTTGCAGACGTTCTTGGGATTTAAAATCTCGTCTACGTGAGCAAGGATATCCTGACAGAATTGTTAGGAGAGCATTTAAACAGGCGAGATATAACCATTCTGAACGGTGGGGAGGAATGGACATTCAACTACAGGATGATCAGGAATAAGAAAAACCTTTTGTAGGGGTATTTATTTATTTATTTACAGTCTCTTCTATACTGCGCTATTCAGCATCAGCGCGGTTTACAATGAACAAAGATTACACATTTCCCGGGGTACTTTGTGTTTACAGTGAACAGGTGTTAAAAACTTGGATAACTGGGGTAACTATTTACATTTACAACATGTTAGGATTCACTTCCTTGGTCTTAGTCATGGGTGTTTTGCGTGGTTTGTGAGGTTGGTGTCATAGCTGCATTGTTTACAGGGTAATACTGGAGGAAGAGGTGGTGTTTCAAGGCCTTTCTAAACTGGAGTAGGTCTGGTATTGTTCGGATGTCGTGAGGGAGGCTATTCCAGCATCTAGGCGCACAGAATTTGAAAGCCCTGCCTGCTGTTGACTGGGTGCATTGTGTAATTGATCTTGGAACTACCAGGGTATTGAGTGCTACAGACCGTCTGGCTCTGTTGGAGGGTATTTATTAATTTATTTATTTAGACAGTTTTGTATACCGCCTTATCCTTCAATCAAAGCGGTCACAACACAATTGGGGGATACATTTAACACGCAGGGATATGAGACACATACACTAATACTTACAGGGAACATGGGCAATGGAGGATTAAGTGGCTTGCCCAAGACCACAAGGAGCATCTGTGGGACTAGAAACCCCAGTCCTTCCGGCCCAAGGTTGCTGTCCTCTAGTGGGATTTGAACCTCCGACCTTCCGGCCTGAAGTACCTTGCCCCAACCACTAGGCTACTCCTCCCTCAATAGGTATAGTCTGGATGAACTCTGTTAGTGATGAGGATGAGAGTCCGTTGATAGCCTTGAAGGTCAGAAGTAAGATTTTGTATGTGAGTCTACCTTGTATCGGGAGCCAGTGGAGGTGTTTTAGGATGGGTGAGACATGGTCTCTCCTGGACGCTCCATGTAGGACTCTTGCTGCGGCGTTCATTGCCATTTGTAGTGGATGCAAGGTGGACTGAGGGAGACCATGCAAGACTGAGTTTGCGTGATCGAAGTGTGGTATGACCAGTGCCTTATAGATTGTCCTGAAATCGTCTGGCTCCAGCAGGGATCGTAGGTGTCTGAGGGATCGGATCTTATGGTAAACCGCCCTCACCATGTTTCCTATGTGCACCCTCATATCCAAGCGTTGGTCTAAGGTGATGCCAAGGTATCTGATGGTGGGTTTGGTCTGGAGGTCTGCTCCCTCTACTTTTAGGAAGGGTGGTGTGGAGAAATCTCGATTCCTTGTAATGAATAGCACCTCAGTTTTCTTGTGTTGTATCCTGAGGTTCTGAGTTTGCAGCCAAATGGATACTGCATTAATGCAGTTTGTTAGTGGGGAGAGGTCAGGGTTCTCTGTTGAAAAAGGCGTGTAAAGCAGCACGTCATCTGCGTATATCAGGCAGTTGACACTGAAGGACTGGATGAGGTTGCAGATGGGTTGCATGTATATATTAAACATCAGAGCGGAAAGGGAAGATCCCTGCGGGACACCTTGCTTTTGGTGGAACGGATCTGATGTTGTATCACTGAATCGTACCTGCTGCCATCTATCAGAAAGGTAGGACTTGCACCATTCAAGCGCTTTGTCGGTGATTCCCTTCTCCTTGAGGCGTACCAGGAGATGCTCATGGCTCACGGAGTCGAATGCCGCTGCGATGTCCAGGAAGACCAGGACGAATCCTTGGCGAACGTTGTCAATGTCTGCTATTATGTTGTTGAAGAGTGTGGTAAGAAGTGTTTCAACTCCATGGGCTTCTCTAAAGCCGTGTTGGCATGGGTCCAGTGGTGCGGAGGTTTCTATGTGATCTTGTATTTGCATTTGTACTTCCTTTTCCATTATTTTTGCCAGCAATGGTATGCTAGATATCGGTCTGTATGATTCTGGCTTATGGGAGTCTAGTTTATTGTTTTTTAGTAGAGGTCTTATGGATGTGCGCTTGAGGGATGGTGGGAATGCTCCTGTTGTGAATGATTGTTCCATGAGTCTGGTTATAAAGGGACTGAGGTTGGTCCGTAGATCTTTGATCCAGAATGCAGGGCATGGGTCAGTTTGAGCAGTGGTCGTATTGATGGCAGCAATGGTGTCCTCGATGGGTTTTTTGGGTGGTGTTGAGAAGATGGTGAGAGGTGATAGATAGCTTGGTTCAAGGGTGGTGCTGGGTATTGGGGTGTTGTTGGTCTGACAGAGCTTGGATTGCAGATAGTCGGCGAATATTTGAGAGTGGATTTCGGATGTGTGCTCTGATGCAGGTTCCTTTGTCAATCGCTTGACGAGGGCAAACAGGTCGTGAGGTTTGTTCAATGATCTTTTTAGAGTGTCAGTGTGGAATCGTCTCATGCTCTCACTCACTGCGGCGCGATGTGCTGCCAGGTGTGAGTTATATGCACTTTGATCTTCAGCTGAGTGTGAATGGCGCCAGCGCCTCTCCAGTTTCCTTAAGGCAGTGAGTGAGGCTTTCAGCTCAGCAGAATACCAGGTTGCAGCGGGTCGCTTCCCTTGGGGTTTGTCGGGTGGTGGACGTATGGCGATTGAGCTAAGGGTTTTATTCCATTCGGAGACCAGCTCCTCTGGGTCGTGTGCAGGCGAGGTGATTAGTGGGAGTGTTGTGCTCAGAATTAGGTCTTTGTTGAAGGTCTGGAACCTTCGTGGTGGAGCATTGGGATGGCTGCTCGCTCTTCTTTCTTCCATCTGGCTACAGCTGGGTAGGGGTGCTTGGAATAAGATAAGCTTGTTACCTTATATGCCCAACTCTACTTCAGTCATGACTATTTTAAAGTGACACTGGCTGATTTTAGCATTACACTCCTGTTTCGCCAGACCTTTAATGTTGGCGTTTCAGCGTGGTCGCAACATAGCTGACTGGGTAGTATGTACTATCAATGAATCTCCATTACCTGTTGTTAAAGGTCACTTTGCATGTAACTCTTGTGATTTTTGCTTAACTGTGGAAGGAGCACAATGGGAACATCCCGTTACAAAATGTGCGTTTCAAAGTGTAGTATACACCAATTGCTCTTCCTCCTTTGTAGTGTACATCCTGATTTGCCCCTGTAATAAAATCTATGTGGGTCGAACGACAAGATCTCATTCACGGATCAACACTAAGGTGACATCAGCGCCAGTAGTCCTGCATTGTGAGGAACAACAACACTCATTTCAGGATTTATGCTGATGGACTGTGGATCATGTATTGGAGAAAGTCCAGAGAGGAGATCAGGTGTCCCGTCTACAATATCACGAGCAACAATGGATTTACTGGTTACAATCAGTTACACCAATGGGGTTGAATTTGTCGCAGGATTGGTGGAGTCTGATTTGATGTGTTAGTTTGGAAGGAATGGAGATTGACAGCCAATACCCTGGAGAAGATGGACACCACATGATCTTCTTTTGGCATATAAGAAGGGGATAGCATCATGACGCCCCAGATACGTAATGGGTTTTGATGAAGGGCCGGGAGATTCAATGGCCTGAAACACAGCATTTTGTCAACTCATTGAATACATTGTACAAATGAAATTGCACTCTATTTTAAGAAGCACTATGTACTGTGGTATATTGTGGTGAAGAGTATCTACACAAAGTTTTATCAGTTGTATGGACGAGAAGAAGAAATTAGACCTTACCTGCTAATTGTCTTTCCTTGAGTTCTCTTCAGGCCAATCCAGGAACCTTAGGGTAGTCAACCTCCTCCAGCAGTTGAGGACTGAAAAACTGAAAGTTCTTGCTGACAGACTAACCAGCTCCCCTTGGTGCCAGAACTCAGTCATTACTAACAAAGCAGCCATCTATCACCTACAAACAGAAACTATCAACTATGTAAACTAGAAAATGCTTAACAATTACTGAGGTATGTGAACCCCTCCTACAAAAACAATTTTTTTTCTTCCTAGTTCATTTAGTTTGTACCCTACGAGAACCCTACGATTTAGAGGACCCCAAAATCCACTCCATCCTAACCACTAGGCCCTGCTCTCTGGAACTCCCTTCCCACCGCCCTCCGCCTGGAACATCATCACCCTACCTTCAAGCTGGATCTAAAGACTCACCTTTTCTCCCTTGCCTTTGGCCCTCCCTCCTCCCTCCTCTCACCCCTAACCTTTTTTCCTGTACCCTTTGATATCAACCTGCTCTCCCATTTTCTCTCTACAAAGTAATTGTAACTTTCTTTCTACTTTTCCGGCCTTGTGCCTTGCTGTTACTGTAATATTTTATTATCATTGTAAACCGCTCTGCTATTTTGAAGGGCGGTCAATCAAATCAATCAACATAAACATAAACATAAACTGTAGGACCTGTACTGTCCACCGGCAACGCACTGGTCTCCATCTCCCGCCATCAGTGGACTACAATGTTCTTCTGCTCGTCCACATGCCTAACTCCTGACCTCACTCAACCACTCGCAGACAAACTGAGAGGGCCCTGGACTGACCCGGAGAGAACTCAAGGAAAGACAATTAGCAGGTAAGGTCGAATTTCTTCTTCCTCTTCGTCTCTCCGGGCCAGTCCAGGAACCTTAGGGAAGTACCAAAGCAGTTCCTAAACCTGGGAGGGTCCTGCAAGTCCTGCGACAATGGCCGAGGCCTTCACCTTAGCATCTCCCCTTGCCTGAACATCTAAGCGGTAATGCTTCGTGAAGGTGTGAAGTGACGACCACGTAGCTGCTCGAGAGATATCTACCGGAGGCACCAATGCAAAATCCGCCCAGGAAGCCTCTTGACCCCGCGTAGAATGAGCCTTGAGCCCTTCGGGAGGCGATATCCCCTTTGCTGCATATGCTGCTGCTATGGTCTGCTTCACCCAACGAGCTATTGAGGCCTTGAAAGCTGCCTCCCCTCTACGCGGTCCTCCAAACAGGATGAACAACCTGTCCGACCGTCGAAAAGACTTCGTTTTCCTCAGGTACTTACGTAGCACCCATCCCAGATCTAACTTCCGAAGCGACTGATCCATTTTTCCCCCTTTCCGAACCGGGAAAGTTGGAAGCGACACCGGCTGGTTCAAGTGAAAACTGGAAACCACTTTAGGGAGAAAGGACGGCACCGGCCGTAACACCACTTTTTCCGCCGAAAACTAAATATAAGGCTCCCTTACAGGAAAGTGCCTGCAAGTCTGAGACCCTTCTAGCATAACAGAGCGCCACCAGGAAGGCGGTCTTCCAAGACAGCAGTTTCAAACTTCCTGCCGCCGACGCCTCAAAGGGAGGCTGCGTCAAAGTCTCTAACACTAAGTTCAAATCCCACGCGGAAACTACCTGACGTACCGGCGGCCTAATATTCCTCGCCGCTCTAAGGAAACGCACATCTGGAAGAGATGACAAAACGCCCCCCCCCCCCGCACTCTTCCCCTATAACATGCCAGAGCAGCAAGTTGCACTTTAAGATTGCTGAGAGCTAACCCTTTTTCTAGCCCTCCTTGGAGAAAAGACAAGATATTGGGTAATGACATGGAAAATGGCTTTATGTTACGCTCCGCACACCAAGCCTCAAAAATATGCCACACCCGAATATACGCTAGGGAAGTAGACTTCTTTTTAGACTTCAACATAGTAGTGATCACCGACACCGAGTATCCTCGCCGCCTCGATCGTTCCCTTTCAAGAGCCAAACCGTAAGCAAGAAGCGATCCACTTGCGGCATTAACACTGGTCCCTAACTCAACAGATTGATCCGGCTGGGAAGCCTCCATGGACGATCCACTAGCAGCCGCACCAAATCTGCATACCAGGGCCTTCTGGGCCAATCCGGAGCAATGAGAATCACCTTCCCGACGTGCCCTGCAATCCTCCGAACTACTCGTCCGATCATTAGCCACGGCAGGAACACATAAAGCAAGCCGCTCACCGGCCAGGGCTGTACCAGGCTGTCGAGCCCTTCCGACATGTGCTCTCTGCACCTGCTGTAAAACTGGGACGCTTTGGCATTGTTGAAAGTAGCCATGAGATCCATGACTGGCTGTCCCCACCTTACCGTAATGTCGTGAAAGACAGCTGCGTTCAACTCCCACTCTCCGGGGTCCAACCGATGTCGACTGAAATAGTCGGCCTGCACATTGTCTTTCCCTGCTACATGCGCCGCCGACAAGGCTAGCAGGTGGTCTTCCACCCATCGCATCAAAAGCAGAATATCCACCAGTAAGGCCGCACTGTCCGTGCCTCCTTGCCGGTTGATATACGACACAGTTACCAAATTGTCTGAGAAAACGCGTATCACTCTGCCTTCTAGCAAAGCGCTGAATCCTAGTAGCGCCCAACGGACTGCTCTGAGCTCCAACTGATTGATCGACCATGTACTCTCTTTCGTGGACCAGACCCCTGCGTCATTTGCGCTAGACAATGAGCCCCCCCAGCCCAAAAGGCTGGCATCTGTGGTGACCAACACCCATTCCGGGTCTACCAGAAACACCCCCGCTCGAAGATGCTCTGGTACCAACCACCACTGGAGAGTGTCGTTCACTTCCTCTGGACAGGCTAGCCGACAGGACAGGATGATGCTGAGGAGACCACCTGGTCAGCAAGGACCGCTAAAGCGGATGCATGTGAGCTCTTGCCCACGGAACCAGGTCCAAGGCATCCGCCATGGAACCCAGCAGCTGCAAGTAGCGCCAAGCTGTCGGAGCCTGCAAGCGCAAGAAGGTCCGTACCTGCTTTAAAATCTTTTGTGCCCTGTCATCAGGGAGAAACACCGACCCTATCTCTGTATCGAACAAGGCTCCGAGGTATGTAAGCCACTTCACCGGCTGCAACTGACTCTTTGCCCTGTTGATCACCCAACCAAGGTGTTCCAGGAACTGCACTACCCAAGCGGTAGAGGAGATCGACTCCGTGAGAGATCCTGCTCATACCAAACAACCGTCTAGGTAGGGATGCACCTGAATACCTTCCTTTGGCAACACCGCCGCTACTACCACCATCACTTTTGTGAAAGTTCGTGGCACCGTAGCCAATCCGAAGGGCAACGCTTGGAACTGAAAGTGACCCATGGGCACGGCAAAGCACAAAAACCGTTGATGCTCTGCCCTGATAGGAATGTGTAGATAGGCCTCCGTCAGATCTATGGACGAGAGCACCTCCCCAGGCTTTACCGCCCGAATTACTGATCGAAGGGTTTCCATTTGAAAATGCGGCACTCGCAAACACCAATTGACATGCTTGAGATCTAAAATTGGCCAAAAAGAACCCTCTTTCTTGGGGACCACAAAATAATTCGAGTATCGACCTAAGCTGCACTGGTCTCGAGGCACCGGAACCACCGCCTCGAGCCGCAGTAAAGTGAAGTGTGTCGACTATCGCCTTCCTCTTTGCCGGAGGCCCACACGGAGACATCACGAATGACTCCGCAAGCGGTTGAGCAAACTCCAGCGCATACCCCTCGCGGATGATCTCCAGCACCCACCTGTCCATAGTTATGGAGGCCCAGATGGAGAGAAATCCCTACAAACATCCTCCCACTGGAATTTCCGCCTGGGCCAGCCGCACTTCATTGCGGCTTTTTGGATGAGTTCTGCTGGGCATTAAAATATCCCTTGCCGAACCCCCTAGCTCCACGAAAGGACTGCCCCCGAGATGGAAACCGACCTCTCTGATATGGAGCAAACCTTGGAACTCGAAATTTGCAAAAATCCCTACCTTGTCCTCTGAGCATCATCCCCGGTCTTCTCGCTTTAGGACGATCCTCCGGTAGGCAACCTCCCTTGGAATCTCCTAAATCTTTCACTATCTTTTCCGAGGCTTCCCCAAAGAGCAGCTTGCCCTTATAGGGTAATTTACTGAGGCGAGTCTTAGAAGAAGTGTCTGTGTTCCAATTCCTTAGCCAGAGAAACCTCCTAGCAGCAATTACCGCCGCCATGGACTTAGCTGAAATCCTAACCAAGTCATAAAAGGCATCCGCCAAATAGGCTGCTGCCGACTCCAGCTTCGCACCCTCCAAAGCAGACCCTTCTTCCCTTTCTGGCCCCGACTCCCCCTGGAGCCAGCGGATAGAGGCCCTCGAGACATATGCTCCACAAATGGAGGCCTGCAGCGAAAGAGCACTCGAATCAAAAGCCTGCTTCGGAAGCGCTTCCAACTCACAATCCTGAAGATCCTTGAGGGCTGTACCACCTTCCACTGGAATAGTAGTCTTCTTTGTCACCGCTGAAACTAACGCATCAACTTTAGGCATACGCAACAACTCCTTCTCCTCCTGCGGAACCGGGTAAAGACGCCCAATGGCACGGCCACCCCTCAGAGTAGCCTCTGGACATTTCCATTCCGACTCAATCATCTGCTTAATTACTCTATGAACTGGAAAACAGTGCTGTTTCACTTTAAAGCCCTGCAGCAAGGGATCTTCTAATGGTTCTTGCTGAACCTCTGGAAGGACAATATTCAGAGCCGCTAGGGACTGCGCAATAAGCGTCCCTAGCTCCTCCTTGCAAAACACCCAAAAGACATTTGGGTCTTCGCCTGGTAATATCTCACCTTCCTCCAATTCAGTTGTCCAGGAGTCTAAACCTGCCTCTGAGAGGAGCTCTCCTTCCTCCCCCCCTGAGGCGCTGAGAGGAGGAGCCTGAAGAACCGCTGCCTCTAACACATGAGCGGCAAAAACCCGGCCCCGACAGTCCGCGGTGATTCCCACACTGAAAACATACCGCCGACGCCGGGAACATATGCGTATCCTGAAGCAGTGAGGGACAAACGGCAGCTCTCCTGCACCACAGAGATGCGAAGCGCCTTTAAATTCCTACCTGCAGCAAGCTCGTTGGAACGCCCGATCTTCCTTCACCCACTGCTAGCAGGAGCAGAGACAAAGCTACGGAGCCAGAGGGGTGGATTCTAGGGCCCCCAGTTTCTCCCTCGACCCTCCGAGAAACCAGTCCTTAAAACTTCAAGCAGGCTCTGCGCTCTTTGCCGACGGAATTGACTGCTGGCAGATCAGACCCAGTTCTCCCTTTATCTTTTTTTTTTTTTTTTTACCGTAGCCTCAGAAATGCTCAGGGTTTACTTCCCTGCTATGGCAACCCATTTAAACAGCTTTTTGTGCTATCGATTTACTGTAGGCTAAATGCTTTATTCCTCTTCATTCCACCAGGGAGCCTGTCAGACCCACGTCCTGTTCAGCTGCTGAGGACTGAACGACTGAGTTCTGGCACCAGGGGGAGCTGGTTGGTCTGTCAGCAAGAACTTTCAGTTTTTCAGTTCTCAGCTGCTGGAGGAGGTTGACTACCCTAAGGTTCCTGGACTGGCCCGGAGAGACAAAGAGGAAAAGGCTTTTTTGATTGACCTTTGCAACTTCGTGTTGTGCCGGGGTACTGCCATGGATTGAAATGGTCTGGCTTTTTTTCCCCGCAATGGTTTATTTTGACATTTCATCAGAAAGCTAAGTACCGACAATATTTCTCCTTTGATATATTGCATATATAGATTTTTCCTAGGGGACAATTTAATTATCCCTTGGTTTGTGGTAAGGGTTTATTCCCTTTTAAATAGATTAAAAAGGAGAATTGTGCTACGAGAAGGAGGTTTCTTTCACGGCACAAGCTCCGACAAAAAATTCATGTTATAAAGACATTTAGGAGATAAGGGCACATGTTTTATCCTTTTTGATAGTACAGTAAGCTAGTGTGGATAAGCATTTTGTTTTTTTGGATTATACTAGGACATGGTTATTGGCACCCTTATAAACAATTCAAATCAGTCTGAACAAAAGAGCCACATTCCCATAGGAGTAAAATTAGACATACCTGTGATCAATTGTCAGTACTCACATGACTTAAATCAACCAATGAATGATGGCTCTAATCATAGAAATTGTAGTTCAGAATCAACTCCAAGAACATGTTGACACACATTTCCCACTGGATCCACAACAATATGGATTTTGACCCCAGCACGGGGCTGAAACATTACTAACTGCCCTTACTGACAATTTAATAAGAGGCACGGACAAACCCCAAAAAAAGCTTTATACTTATTTTCCTAGATGTCAAGGCAACTTTTGATTCCATCCCACATGATAAAATCCTGCAACGACTACAAGACATAGGACTGGCTGGAAACACCCTAAACTGGTTCAGATCCTACCTCAATGACCATCACAGACAGGTGAGAATTGGCACCAAAGAATCAACAACATTCATCCTGCAGTAAGGAGTCCCTCAAGGATCTGCTCTGTCATCTTTGATCTTTAATATCTTCCTCCAAACTCTATGCACATTAATATAGACACACAAAGTTCTATACTATGTTTATTTAATGACATACACCCCTTTCTCAACCATCAACCTAACAACCACACACATCAAAGGAGCCTTCAGAGCAATCAAGGAATGGCTATCTGAACACACCAGGACATTAAACTACAAGAACACTGAGGTTCTGTGTATAACTAGAAACAACAACTTTAAACCGTCTTTCACAATAACCATCGATGGATTCCAACTGCAGGTCAAACAAGAAGTCCGATATTTAGGGGTCACAATGGACCAAGGCCTCATCTTCATACCCCATATCAATAGCATAACAAAATCTATATACTACAAGCTCAAAACAGTACAACGACTCAGACCCCTCCTTGACGCACCTGGCTTCCACTCAGTCCTGCAAGCACTCATTTTCCCAAATGGACTACTGTAAGCTCATCTTGCAAGGCCTATGCAAATGCACACTATACCCGCTGCAACTTGTCCTAAACACCGCTGCGAGGATAATGACCAAAGCTGGGGAAAATTGTATCGCCAAAGCTCTTGCCCCCATTACAGCTTCTGCCTCTGTCCAGACAGAGATCCCAATGCCAGTTGAAGGACTGGTTCCATGTGCAGGATTCCTGCATGCTAAAGCTCTCAGGAAACAAGTAGAGGAGCTCAGAGAAGAGGTGGCGAGGCTGAGAAGCTTTCAAGACAGTGTACATTGATGAGAAGCTTCTTGTAACATCCAAGCTCTCCAGCAGAGGAGAAGATGGGAGCCTAGAGAATGGCAAAGGTTGGACACGTCACCAGAACTGCAAAATTACCAATCCAACTCCTCCAGCCCTTGAATTAAAGAACCATTATGCAGTCCTGGAAGTGGAGGAGGTGAAAGCATCCCTGGAAAGGGAAGAACCAGAGCTCAAGCACCCCAAAGTTGCAGAATCGGTGACCACAAGGAAGCGAAGGGTAGTGGTGGTTGGTGATACTCTTCTGAGGAGTACTGAGGCATCCATAAGAACATAAGAATATAAGATATGCCATACTGGGTCAGATCAAGGTCCATCAAGCCCAGTATCCTGTTTCCAACAGTGGCCAATCTAGGTCATAAGTATCTAGCAGTTTCCCCAAAAGACAGAGGTTCCTCAGTGCTTGTATTGGGTCATGCAGTGCTATCCCGGGTTCCTTTTAATAATGGTTTATGGTTTCCTCCAGGAACTTGTCCAAACCTTTTTTAAACTCAGCTACACTAACAGCTCTTACTACATCCTCTGGTAACAAATTCCAGAATTTGCACGTTGAGAGAAAAAATATTTTCTCTGATTAGTTTTAAATAGGTTACCCTGTAGCTTCATTGCATGTCCCCTAGTCTTTCTATATTCTGATGATGTAAACAATCGATCTACGTTTACCCATTCCACTCCATTCATTAATTTATAGACCTCTATCATATCTCCACTCAGCTGTCTCTTTTCCAGGTTAAAGAGCCCTAACCTTTTTAGCCTTTCTTCATAGGAGTATCCTTCCATCCCCTTTACCATTTTGGTGGCTCTTCTCTGTACTTTTTCTAATAACGCTATATCCTTTTTAAGATACTGCGACCAGAATTGCACATAATATTAAAGGTGCAGTCGCACCATGGAATGATACCGAGGCATTATAATATCTTTTGTTTTATTTTCCATTCCTTTCCTTATGATACCTAGCATTGTATTTGCTCTCTTGGCCGCCGCTGCACACTGAGCGGAGGGTTTTAACATGTTATCCACAATGACGCCTAAATCTTTTTCCTGGGTGGTGATTCCCAATGTGGAACCTTGCATCGTGTAACCATGGTTTGGGTTGTTCTTTCCTAGGTGCATAACTTTGCACTTGTCCACATTAAATTTCATCTGCCATTTCGATGTCCAGTCTTCCAATTTATCAATATCCTCTTGCAATTTTCCACAATCCTCTTGAGTTTTAACAACTTTAAATAGTTTTGTGTCATCTGCAAATTTGATAACCTCACTCATTATTCCGTTTTCCAGGTCATTTATGAATATGTCAAAAAGCAGCAGACCCAGCACAGATCCCTGGGGTACACCACTATTCACCTTTTTCCACTGGGAAAATTGGCCATTTAGCCCTACCCTCTGCTTTCTATCTTTTAACCAGTTCCTGATCCACAACAGTACATCACCTCCTATCCCATGACTCTGATTAGGGACCTTGTCAAAGGCTTTCTAAAAGTCCAGATACACTATATCTACTGACTCACCTTTGTCTACCTGTTTATTCACACCTTCAAAAACACATAACAGATTAATAAAACAAGATCTTCTTTGTCTAAAGCCATGTTGGCTGTCTCTCATTAAGCCATGACTATCTACATGCTGAGTAATTTTGTTCTTTATTGATGGTTTCTACCATTTTTCCCAGTACTGACGTCAGGCTCACTGGACTGTAGCTTCCCGGATCACCTCTGGAACCCTTTTTAAAAATTGGGGATATATTGGCAATCTTCCAATCTTTAGGTATTGCAGATGATTTTAATGATAGTTCACAGATTACTAATAGCAGGTCTGCAATCTCATATTTCAGTTCTTTCAACCCCCTTTGATGTATACCATCCGATCCAGGTGATTTGCTACTCTTCAGTTTATCAAATGGTTGTAATACATCTTCCCGGTGTAGCGATATTTCTTTCAATTGTTCCGCAGTATCACCTTTAAATACCACTTCAGTCATGGGTAACATCTCTATATCTTCCTCAGTAAAGACCGAAGCAAAGAATTCATTCAGTTTCTCCACTATAGCCTTGTCCCCTCTTAGTACCGCCTTTTACCTCTCTATCATCAAATGGTCCAGCTGACTCTCTCACAGGTTTTTTGCTATGAATGTACTTGAAAAAGTCTTTATTATGCGTTTTTGCTTCCACAGCAAGTTTTTTCTCAAATTCTCTCTTTGCCTGCCTTATCAGTACCTTGCATCTAACTTGTCAGTGCTTGTGCTGTTTCCCGTTTTCGTCATTTGGCTCTTTTTTCCATTTCCTGAAAGATGTTTTTTTGGCAACAGCAGCCTCTCTGACCTCACCTTTAAACCATGTTGGCAGTTTTTTGGACTTCCTTCCACTTTTCTTAAGCATGGAATACAGCTGGTCTGGGCTTTCAAAGATAATATTTTTAAACACCCAAGCTTGATGTACGTCTTTAACCTTTGCAACTGCTCCTTTTAATTTTTTCTTTTTCCTCATTTCATCATAGTCTCCCTTTTGAAAGTTAAAAGGTATTAATGTGGATTTCCTTACCATCCCTCCTCCATTAATTAAATCAAATGCAATCATGCTATGATCACTATTGCCAAGTGGCCCCAACACCCTTATCTCTTGCACCAGATCTGGTGTTCCACTAAGGACTAAGTCCAAAATGGCTTCCCCTCTGGTCGCTTCATGAACCAGCTGCTCCAAGAAGCAGTCATTTATTTCATCTAGAAACTTTATCTCCCTAGCATGTCCTGCCGTGACACTGACCCAGTCAATACCGGGGTAATTAAAATCACCCATTATTATTACTGTTCTGTAACTTTTGTTAGCTTCCCTGATTTCTTTGAGCATTTCATCATCCATTTGTTCATTCGGGCCAAGCGGTTGATAGTTGTGGCAAGGAGGCCTATCCGGAGTCCGGGGGAGGACAAAGAGACAGGGAATTCACCCTAGTAAAGCGTCCCCTTTCACCAAATCAGGGTAGGAAAGCCACAAACACCTCCGGGAATCAGAAAACGTCCACCTGGCCCACATTGCTTGCTCCCCCTAGTGGAAGGAAGGGGAGAGGATACAGGGCACAGAACCCCTTAGGCAGTGAATGCTCCAAGCACTCAGGTGCACAAAGTCAGGCTGATTGCCGTCACCTGAGTAGGGAGGGGTTGGAGCTAGAGCCCTGGAAGTATAAGCCTAGGCCAGAGTATGAGAGAAGAGGAGGAGAAGCAGGAAGCCAGGCTGCCACGAGCAGAGGCACAGACACAATCAAGGGAAGCTTGACTGGTGCGTAGCAGAGCAGAGGAACTGAGCTTCCAGGAGAGGAAAGTGCTAATTGGCATATAGCACGTCTGCAGGAGAGTTTGGAACCAGGAACAAGAGAGATTCCAAGATTCCCTGGGAGGCTGTTAGCTGACCATGGTGAGCAGGACGGGGAGTCAGAGCCTATGCAGCTGGGAGAGCCCGAGGTGAAGCTGAATGATGAGGACACTCCCATGGACTGTTCCTTTTGCCAAGCTTTAAACCTGGAAACGTAGAGAAAGCAAGCCAGTTCTGAAAGAAAGTCTTCCAGGAAAAAGGTACCCATATTCCACAAGCAGGGTGGCCGTGAGTCCCATGTGTTTGTAAAGGGGAAGTTTACGGGGACTAAGGAGCAAGCCTGGAACTGTGGTAAGCTTGTTAATCACCTGCTGCTGGAATGCTGACACTGGGGTAAGCTAAAGTAGCTATTGGAACAAAGCTTTCTGTTGCCCTGAATTATATTTGTTACTTGGAAGGTAACCAAGAAAGGTTTGAAGCTGAATAGAAGCTGAACTACCACAGACTTTAAGTGTGATTTTGTTTTTGTGCTTTAGCCAGCAAGGCTATAAAGGAATGCAATATCCTTGCTGGTAAAGACTGTGTATCCTGAACTATAGAGAACCTTTAAAACAGCATTTTTGTGTTTAGGTTTGTTTTTGGACAATGCTCTACTTCAAAAAGTCCTGAACAAACAATTCCTGTATGTGGTATGATCGAACCATTGTGTACAAAATACATTTCTGTCATTTGCCTTACCTCTTTGAGCCTGACTACAGCTTTCTGCCTGATGCACCCATACAGCTAAACAAAGACTACATTTCCCAGAGGGCACTGCGGGGAAATAGTTTGAAAAAGCTGAAAAAGCAGATAGCAGAAAGTCCCTCTAATAACCACGCCCCTCTAAGCTAGAGGCGAGTGGTGGTGGCGTGACATAGTACACCCCCACTGCCATTGCCTTCCCCTTTTTACATGGAATTTCAATCCATAGAGATTCTACAGCGAATTGTGTTTCCTGTAGACCTTTAATCCTTTGTGACTCAATGCCCTCTCTAATATAGAGCGCAACCCCTCCACCAATTTGATCAGCTCTATCATTACGATATAGTTTGTACCCAGGTATCACAGTGTCCTCCTTCCACCATGTCTCTGACATACCAATCATATCTAACTTCTCATTTAGTGCTATATATTCTAACGCTCTCATCTTATTTTTTAGAGTTCTAGCATTTGCATACAAGCATTTTAGAGACTGTATTTTATTCATATTAATCTGGTTATCGGTAGGCAGGGGTAATTTGGAATCTTTAAGCGCTGTCTGCTCTGTACTCAAGGGCATTTGGGCTACCTTTGTCTTTATTGGAACCTCTCTGCTGATGTGCCCTAACTTCATTTTTTTGGTAGTATCCTTCAAGGATACATTGTTCCAAACCATGCACTCTTGGGCGACCGTCGGCTCTCCCCTATTAGTTTAAAAGCTGCTCTATCTCCTTTTTAAAGGTTAATGCCAGCAGCCTGGTTCCATCTCAGTTAAGGTGAAGCCCATTCCTTTGGAAGATCCCCTCCTTTCCCCAGAATGTTCCCCAGTTCCTAACAAATCCAAAACCCTCATCCTTGCACCATAGTCTCATCCACGCATTGAGACTCTGGAGCTTTCCCTGTCTTTTGGGTCCAGCGCGTGGAACGGGAAGTATTTCAGAGAAAGCTATCCTGGAAGTTCTGGATTTCAACTTCCTACCTAAAAGCCTAAATTCAGCCTCCAGAACCTCCCTACTACATTTTCCTATGTCATTGGTACCGACATGTACCAAGACAGCAGACTCCTCCCCAGTACTATCTAAGACCTTGTCTAGATAGCACGTGAGGTCCACTACCTTTGCACCAGGCAGACATGTTACCAAGCGATCCTCATGTCCACCAGCCACCCAGCTATCTACATGCCTAATGATCGAATCACCAACTATAAGAGCTGTCCTAAACCTTCCCTCATGGGTACTTGGCCATGGAGAAACTTCCTTGGTGCGAGAGGGTGGAGGACAGGTCCTAGCTATAGGATCACTTCCTGCCACACCAGGGTGATGCTCTCCTGTCACATGACCTCTCTCCTCCATGGCAACAGGGATGCTGCCAGACTGGAGGTGGGACTTCAGGACTATATCCCTGTAGGTCTCATCTATGTACCTCTCTGTCTTCCTTATGTCTTCCAAGTCTGTTGCTCTTGCCTCCAGAGATCGGACTCGTTCCCTGAGAGCAAAGAGCTCCTTGCACCTTGTGCACATGTAAGACCCCTCACCAACTGGGAGAAAATCATACATGTGACACCCAATGCAAAAGACTGGAAAGCCCCCATCTTGCTGCTGGACTGCTTTCTGCATCTTTGTTTTAAGGTTGTGTTTAGATGTTTAAGTTCTTTACTTACTAAGGGTTGCTGGGGATACTTATACTAATAAAACTATACCTAATACATTTAATGTACTTTGTTCACATGAAATCTAATTAATCTCAGGTCCTTAATGTATGCTGATGAGAATAAACAGCTACACCCTAAAGTTACTACTTGGGTTAGAAACTGGATGACTGGGAGGCAAAAAAAGGTACAGGTAAATGGAGCTCACTCTGAGGAGAGGGAGGTTATCAATGGTGTGCTCCAGGGATCTGTCCTTGGTCCAATTCTTTTTAACATCTTTGTTAGCGATATTGCGGAAGGGCTGTCGGGTAAGGTTTGCCTCTTTGCAGATGATATCAAAATCTGCAATAGAGCAGACACACAGAAAGGTGTAGATAACATGAGGAGAAATCTAGCTAAGCTTGAAGAATGGTCTAGAATTTGCCAGCTGAGATTTAATGTTAAATAATGCAAGGTCATGCATTTGGACTGCAGCAATCCAATGGAGCGATATAGTATAGGAGGTGAAGTACTTCTATCCATAAAAGAAGAATGGGTCCTAGGCGTTATTGTATCTGATGAACTTAAGGTAGCTAAACAGGTAGAAAAGGCAACGGCGAAAGCTAGAAGGATGCTTGCCTGCATAGGGAGAGGAATGGCCAGCATAAGAAAGGAAGTGTTAGTGCCTCTGTATAGGTCTTTGGAGCGACCTCATTTGGAGTATTGTGTGCAATTCTGGAGACCGCACCTTCAAAAGGATATAAACAGGTTGGAGTTGTTACAGAGCGTGGCTATTAAAATGGTTACTGGTCTTCATTATAAAGCATATGAGGATAGATCTAAGGATCTTCATATGTATATTTTAGAGGAAAGGTGGGACAGAGGTGATATGATAGAGATGTTTAAATACCTCCGTGGCATAAATGCACAGGAGGACAGCCTCTTTCAATTGACATCAAGCTCTGCTACAAGGGGACATAGGATGATGAGGGTGAAAGGGGATAGATTCAGGAGTAATATGCAGAAATATTTTTTTACAGAAAGAGTGGTAGATCCGTGGAATAGTCTCTCAGTGGAGGTAGTAGAGATGACAACAGTATCTGAATTCAAAAAAGCATGGGACAAACACAGAGGATCTCTAAAGGGAAAAAGGGGACTGTTGTAGTGATTGATATGGAAGGGCAGACTAGATAGAAACATAGAAACATGACGGCAGAAAAAGACCACATGGCCTGTCTAGATCTGAACACATCACCCCGGTTCTTAAAAAACTCCAAGGCTACCTATCACAGAGCGCATAGATATGAAGCACTTCTCACTATCTTCATAATCAACCATGGACTACTATCACAGAGCGCATAGATATGAAGCACTTCTCACTATCTTCAAAATCAACCATGGACTATCAGCTACATATCTACAATCTCTCATTAAAAGCACACCAGATACCAGAACCAGAAGATCAAGCACCCTTTACATGCTACACACCCCTTCAGCAATTACCAAGACTAACCACGCAACCTCCAGGAGAGTGTTCACATTATTCACCCCAACCCTCTGGAATGCACTGCCAGTAAACCTACATGCCACAAATGAACTAACAGATTTCAGAAAAAAATGAAAAACCCACCTCTTCATTGAACACTTTGCTGATCCGACCTAATCACCCGAATTGAATGGACCTTCTATTGGACACTTTGCACACTTTACACACCAATATTGGCCACTCGACCTGAATGGCCTACATAACCTAAGAAACTCCCCCCTCCCCATAATTTCCCACTCAGTTGAATGCAATATAGTTACATGTCACAATGTTATGCTGTTGATTCCTGTTCTGTTATTGTTATATTAACACAGTTCTATGTAAAGCCCTGTTGGCCCCACTGTTATTATGTAAACTGCTTAGAAATGGAGATATAGCATTATAGAAAAACTGTTAAATAAATAATGTTTAAAATGGCCATATTCACTCCCTGTCCCATTTTCACAATGGTGACAACAAGAGAGCTGCCTGAGACTGTCAGAAAAGCCATTATTGGGAACCTGCTTCAAACCCGGCAAGGGGTTTTGTTTTGATCCTTCCATCACCCCTGGGACTGCTGCTGAGTGGATGCTGTTGTTGAGCCTTGATCCTGGTCCTGCAATTTTGGGCAGGCACTGTGGAAGCAGCCCACTCCTAGGTCAGCTATACCCTTTTGACCACGGAGCATGGACAAAGGGGCAGGTTCTGCTCCTTTGGTGTCACAGCGACCTTGTTTTGTGTTTCTCATTTTAACACTTGTTGAAGCTTGTTTGTTATTTATGTTATGGGGAAGAGGAAAAATAAGACTGGGAGTAAGGTGTTGAGAACCACTGCACCTGGAGGTGTCAGTGGATCTCTTGGATAAGCACTTTGTCCCATTATCCATCCTGCAATCCTCACCCGAAGGTCTGGAGGGAGATTCCCGCCACCCTGCCCACTCATCTTTTGTCTTCTACTCTTCTGGGAGATTCCTCTGAACAGGTGAGGCGTGTTACCTCAGTGATTTTATCTAAACCTGTACAGCTTAATGATGCCAGCATTTCTGCTGATCTCTTGGCTGCTACTCCCAAGGGGGAGATAACCTTGGGAGATGTTTGGGGGGCCATTGAAAATATAGACGGTAAAATGAGTTCTACAATTATATCTTTATGTACCTTCTTTCAGGAGGCTGTAGTTTCACTGCAACTAGATAGAAAGGTTTCTTCTTTAGATATGGCTGTGGCCAAGCTTGAGTCTCAGCTGCAACCACTTCATGACGAGTATTAAAGATTCTTTATTCTTGCACGCTAAAGTGGAGGCACTTGAGAACTTGCTTCATGCCCGTAATCTGCATTTTTTAAATTTCCCCCAGACATTTATTTTCAGCTGAGATTCTTTTGAATAAATACTTTAAGGAAGTTTTGGCCATATCTGATCCAACAGAGGTTTTACAAGCATATTGCCATCTCAGGCTAAAGAGGTTAATCCCACCGAGGGTGAATTAGATGTGATGGTACCTTCCATTCAGAATTATTACTGTTTTCCTAGAGGATTCCCTTGATGTAATAAAATTTCGTTCCACAGTTTTGGCAACTTTTGTTTCTGGTTTTGTGAAACTTTGGATCCTTAAGGCTTTCTTTAAGAACAAGGAAGCCAAATTTTGTGGACAGCGTTTGAATGTTTTTTCCCAATGTTTCTTGGAGCTCCAGTGGTGACGGCTTCTCGGTTTGAAGCCCCAAGTATTAGCTCTAGGAGCTTCATTTTATTTGCATATTCCTTGCAAATATATCATCACATATTGTGGGGATACATATACTTTTGTAGAAATCTCCCATCTGGAAAAATGTTTGTTAGAGCAGCAGGGCTCTGAGGAGGTGGTTAATGGGTAGTTTTGTTTTGCCTCCTCGTAAGGCTAGGAATAACCACTTTACCTGGGTATCTGTATTTGTTTCTCTTATTTTGAAGTGAGTGGTTCCCATAATGTGGGCTTTTTACAATATTGTGTTTTGTAGTTATCTTTTTATTATATTTCAGGATTTTTTGTGTTCTTGATTGTTTGTAATGAACTGAAATTCTAGAAATAAAAGGACCCAATTTTCAACTGCCCACCTTTGGAAGGGCTATGTGCCGATGAAGCACATAGACCTCCCTGACGACCTCTAAACCAGGATATTCAACGCTGCGGTGACGGCATTGAATATCCAGTGATCACAGCAGGCTAACCGGGCAGCAGCAATATTGGCTGCTGCCCAGTCAGTGATCTGTACCTTAAAAATAGGTGAGGGTTTTCTTTAAGGCGCCGATCGCTAACCAGGCAGCATGCAATATCGCTGCTGCCCGGTTAGCTCCATTCCCTGCCTTTGCTCCATCCCGGAACACTCTCAATACACCCCAATGGTAACCAGATTGCATCGGGGTGCGTAGGGAACATAGACAGGGATATTCAATGGCACCAACCATGTATGTGCCATTGAATATTCCCATCTAAGGCATTTGCACAGTTTACTAGACTGTAAACCATATAAATGCCCTTCGAATATCAGGCCCAAAATATTTTAAAAAAGCCATTATCACCAAACCTCAAACTTGAAAGGGGTACAAGGCCATCTCCAAAGACCTTGGGATTCCTGTGTCTATAGTTCACAATGTTATTAAGACATTTTCTGCTCATGAACTGTCAAGAACTTCTGAAGATGTGGTGGGAAGAGGAAAAACACCACATACAACATCTAAAGGCTGATCTGGAGCATTCTGGAGTGGTGGTTTCAACCTGTACCATATGCCACACCCTAAACAAAGAAGGACTTTATGAGCAAAGGCCAAGGAGGACCCCACTGCTCAACGACACACATAAAAAGGCACGCCTGATCTTTGCCAAACCCACCTTGAGAAACCACAGTCCTTCAGGGAAAATGTTCTGTGGACAGATGAAACCAAACTTGAGCTCTTTGGCAATGCAGACCAGTGATACATTTACAGACAAAGAAATGAAGCTTATAACGACAAAAAACACCCTTCCTACAGTTAAATATGGTGGAGGTTCCATAATGTTGTGAGGCTGTTTTGCTGCCTCAGGAACTGAAGGCCTGGAACATATTAAAGGAATCCTGAAATCAAAGGACTACCAAGGTATTTTGGAGTGAAATGTGCTACCTAGGGTCAGAAAGTTAGGTCTGGGTCCTGCAGAAGGACAATGACCCAAAACATACATCCAGAAGTACAAAAGAATGGCTAAAATGGAACAGATGTTCTATTTTAAACTGGCCAGCACTGAGTCCTGATCTCAATCCAATTGAGAACCTTTGGAAAGAGCTGAAATCTGCTATTGGTAGAAGGAATCCTGGAATATTCATGAACTGGAACAAACACAGTTGACGTGTGGGAGAAACTACCAGCAGACAGATGTACGGAACTTATAAATGGCTACAAGAAACATTTGGAGGTTGTCATCACTGCCAAGGGGTGTGCAACCAAATATTAGTGAAGGGGGCCATTATTCCTGTCCAGGTCATATTTTGGGGGGGGTTTTCCTCAGAAATTACTACATTAAAGTTGCACAGACATCTCTTTTTTTGCTGTATACCTTTGAACATACTATTAGAATATTATGATGACATACAGTTGGAATATTTCCAATTATTTCTCAAGATATTGTACACAACATACCTAAAATGCAAGCGTGCCAGTAAGGTTGACCACAATTGTATATGGCTCATTCAGTCTGCCTTTCCATACCAACTACTGCAGTCCCTTTTTTCCTTTAGAGAACTTCTGTGTTAGTCCCATGCTTTCTTGAATTCAGATACAGTCTTTGTCTCTACTACCTCCACTGGGAGACTATTCCATGCATCTACCACTCTTTCTATAAAAAATATATTTCTGCAAATTACACTTGAGACTATCCCTTTTCATCTTCATCCTATACCCACTTGTTGCAGAGTTTTCTTTCAATTGAAAGAGGCTCTCCTCCTGTGCATTTATGCCACTAAGGTATTTAAACAACTATATCATATCTCCATACATGTGGATAGGTCACTCAAAAGAGGCCTTGGAATAATCAACTGTGTGGTGCTTCTGACAACTCCCCTCCCGCACATTATGACAAGTAGCAAAGGAATAGCACTTGAAAAATTCCACATCTGCAATAGTCAACACCTGAACACATCAAACTGAGGAGGCATATAGAGCATTGATCACAGGGACACAGCTATAATGGGTCTCTCCTCCCAGATTTCCGGCTGGAACTCTCCTTCAACAGGTTTAAATCTCTTCTCAAGAAGCATCTCTTTTGCTCCGCCTTAAACCTCCCTGTTCCTGCTGTTCCTAACTGAGGTTCTTTCCCCCTTCTTTCTCCCCTTAGTCCCTCTTTCTTCTGCTCCTCTCTTTCCTATCTCCTTTTTCCTGTTGACTATGGCATTCTTTTCCATTTCTGGCAGTTATTTTAGTCTATTGTGAACCACTTTGGTGTTTTTCATAAAGTGGTATACCAAGTATTAAATAAAGATAAAGACCTCTATCATATCTCCTCCTCAGCCATCTATTTTCCAAGTAAAGGGTTAGTGCTTTTGAACTTGGAATAAAAAAGGTAGTTGAAGAGAGATATGATAAAAGTCTATAAAATAATGAGCAGAGTGGAATGGGTACTCCTTCAAAACGTAGAAAGACTAGGGGACACACAATGAAACTACATTTAGGACTAATCAGAGAAAACATTTTTTTACTCATTGCATAATCAAACTCTGGAATTCATTACCGGAGGATGTAGTAAAAGCTGTTAGTGTAGCTGGGTTTAAAAGAAGTTCAGTTTTGGCCATGTCCAATTTCAGGTGGCTGTGAGATATCCAGGCAGCAACTTCAGATAAGCAGGTTGAGATATGGGCCAGGATTCCTGAAAAGGTTTCAGGTGCAGAGACATAGATCTGAGAGTAAACCATGGAAGGAAATAAGGGTACCAAGGGACTGAGTGTAGAGAGAAAGAGAAGGTGAGGCCCCAAGATAGAACCCTAAGATATATTGACCGAAAGCAGGATAGGAGTAGAGGTGGATCCACCAGAACATACACTAAAAGTGAAGTGCAATGGGAGAAAGAAGAAGAAAACCAGGACAGAACAGAGTCCCTAAATCCAAAAGAGAACAGTCTATCAAGGAGAAGGTTGTGATCAACAGTGTCAAAAGCAGCGGAAAGGTCAAGAAAGATGAGGATCAAGTAAAGGCACTTGGATATGGCAAGGAATAAGTCAGTGGAAACTTTGGCAAGAGCTGTTTTTGTAGAATATAAAGGACGCAAGTCAGATTGTAGTGGATCCAGAAGGACTTGAGAGAACAAAAAATCCAGACAATGGCAGTGAACCACACATTCAAAGAGTTTAGAAGCAAAGGGAAGGAGGGAGATAGGGCAATAATTAGAAAGACAGGTGTAACCACAGCATGTTTGAAGGCTGCAGGAACAGTTGCCGTGGAAAGTGATAGGTTGAAGATATGACATATGGAAGGGATAACTGTGGAAGAGATTGAGCTTAGTAGATGGGTGGGAATGGAATATCAAGAACAGGAAGTGAGCTTGGAGGAGGAGAAAAGATAAGCAGTTTCCTCCTTAGTGATTTTAGAATGGAAGAAAGGTTGACAGAGATTGAGGGAAGAATTTGAGAATGCGGAAGGGGAAGTGGGGGTGGAGGCGACCATGTGGCAAATTCAAGATTAATCTTGTGGTCCTTATCATGGAAATAGCCAGAGTCTGGATGGAAAGGGAAGGAGGAGTTGGAGGTGAAGGTACTTTGAGAATAGAGTTGAGTGTAGTAGAGAGACGATGAGGGTCAGAGACAAGAGAATTAGTCTGGTGGACATAATACTCTTGCTTGGTGAATGCCATGGCCAACTGGAATGAGGTTAGCATGAGTTTGAAATGCAGGACATTAGCAAGGCACACATATGCCTGGCTTGGGGGCCGAGCCTGCCACATCATCTCCAGACACCCCATGGCACCCTCGAGACAGCTGGGCAGGCACGTGACCAATGCTAGGGCCTTGGATCCCATCCCTAACAACCCTCCTTCACAAAGATATGTAGCTGCAAATCATCCTCCAGGGACACAGGCCATGTGCCCCCCTTTGCCCAAAGCACCTTTTTTCCAAGGCACATGGTCACCGCCTCCATTCACAGGACGGTGCAGGGGAATAAGTGGCCAGTCAAAGTGCCAGGTATGTAGTCACAGGTCTAGTGGGTGCCTTCCTAAAGCCATGCTAACATGCATGCAATGAGGGACATATTCAGCGGCAGCTAGGCAAAATAAAGCACCTAGCTGTAGCTGCTTTTTGCAGCTGCTTTAAGTAAAAACGGATATTAAGTGGCATGACATATTTGGTTTCTGCCCCTGAATATCCAAGATGCCCGGACACTGGCACCACTATCTGGTTAGCAGCGATATTCAGCCACTAACCAGATAGCACTTAGTCCCCTTTAACCACTGAAGCTCTCTGGTTAGTGGCTGAATAATCGCCGCTAATGGGATATCAACTATCTCTGTCCCCGCTCTATTCACAGACTTCCCCCCATTTTAACCAAGCTCCACTGTCCATCACTGCCACTACTACTCCAGCTCTCCACATTAGTGCCACCATCTGTCCAACACCCACCCCCTCTTTTTCAACATATTTGGACCTATGCCCTGTGGAGGGGGGAACCCCTTTGCCTCCCCCCTTTCTATGAGGTCTCACAACAGTAGATTGCTGGACGAAGTCTCCAACAGCTCCTCAGAGTCCAGTGAAACGTTAGCTATTACACCCTGTGATAAGGAAGCTTATCATAGCTCAGGAAGGAGCTATAGGAAAGGTGAAGTGACTCTGAACAAGCAACCTGTCAGTTCTGGTAGAAATAAGAAAACAGAATTTTCTCATAAAAGACTACCAGTCCCAGAATGCACCAGGTTTCCAACAGCCATTAGAGGAGCTGAAGTGGGGAAACGTGTGTTCAATCAGGAGGGCTATGAGGTAATCCCTAAGCACTCATCTCAAAGGGCAGGGCCTGATTCAGCACAGCTGCGCTGTGTTAGGGTGGAGCACTCATCTAGGCAGAATAAAGGTAGAGTTTATTCTAAAGAGAATCATCCTCAGAATTATCCTCATCATCATCTTCATGATCAGCTTGGATATCCTCAGTTTCATCTGGAGGATCGTCAGAAGCAGAAGCCAAACCGGACGGACAGAGAGGGCAAGAAACCCTTTGGAAGAAAGAAGAGAAAAGCCTTTGGGAGATCTAGAGGAGTCCGGAGCAGTATGTATACTGGGAGGCATTCCAAGGGCCAGCATACACCATTGGACTGGGGAAAGCCAGAGGAATGGTGCTGCAGAGCTAGGAATCTCCAGACGGTACCTGTGAGAGAGACGGCTGCACGTGGAAGGGACCCTAAGACCCCTGCCAGAAGGTATGTGAAGAGAGATCCAGTGTCCAGGGATCTGGATTGGAAGGCTGGACATAAGAACTGGACTACATACTGGCCAGGCTATATAGAGAGGAACTCTAACAGCAATGGAAGCTCAGGTATGAACACTGATCTATGCCCTAGCTATAACCTTGAAAGACAGCAGGGAAACAAGTATTCTCCTGAAAGTGCTCCATTGAGAAATTCATCTGTGCCAATCCATGATATTGAACCCATGATTGTTGAAGAAGGGGAGAGATTGCAGATGAAGGGTGTGTTTACATGGATTGCTCTCTGTCTAAACTCCTTTGGTGATTTTCTGTTATAAAATACAGCAACCATCACAAAGAAATACAAACTTGTTCTTTAATCTACTCAGAAAAGCTCCTGAGTAGGATTTTTAGCCACACAGTAGAAAGCAAGCCAGCTAAGGGGTTTCAGCTGGGTAACTGCTAGCAACTGAGCCTTACCTAATTGCTTGTGAGCTCTGAGGGAATCACTTCTGAATCTATGTGGGAAGATATAAGAAGTTAACCTGAAAAGAACAGTTTTTCCTTTCTTTGTGGATTTTGTTTGTTGTTTGATACACTGCTAAGAAAATATTAGCTAAAGCCTACAGAAAAGACCAGTTTGTTACCAACCAGGTCTTAATTCTTTTGCTTTGATTGCCTGATAAGTTCAAATGTTGTTTTCCTGATTTTGTTTTTCCAAGTTTAACACTGAAAGCAAGTAACCTGATTTATGTGCTACCAAGCATATCTGTGTTGGGAGAAATAACCCCATAAATAAATATCTTATTGGCTTTACCCTCAAGCACAACTAATTATTGTTAGCAGCTGTGTCTGGTGTGAATGGACTGCATTGCCCACAATCCCTTGCAAATCATATTGACATATGCACTTGCCAAGACTGTGAACATTCTCACCCAGGCAGCCATCTGACAACCCTCATGCCAACACAATGTCGGGAGGTTGGGGCAGAGTGTAAGGTGCAAAGCGACAAGGGTCAGGGAACAGGACGTGGGAAGAAGTAACCCCGTCTTTCTATAATCACACTTTGGGGAGTGATAGAGGGCTGTGGGGGGCTGCTCCTGAGGTGAGTGTACAAGTGCTAAGTGCTTCTGGAGGGGGAGTTGTTGGCGCTACCACTGGGCTGGTGTGAGGGAGGGCATTTCACAGGGCTAGTGCTAGGGGTTGGGAGTGGTGGAATGGGCTGTGATAGGCATGGGGTTGGGAGGGAGGATGGTAGAGGATAGGCACTATGCCATACATGGTATTGTGTGTAAAATGTGCCTATGAATGAGGTCATTTCTTGCTACAGTGCTTAGTTGGTATTGTTGCCCAGTATTCCTCTTCGTCTCTCCGGGCCAGTCCAGGAACTGTAGGGTAGTCAATCCTCTCCAGCAGCTGAGGACTGATTTTTTTTTTCAAAGTCTTGCTGACAGGCTAACCATCTCCCCCTGGTGACAGAGACTCAGTCTATCAGTCCTCAGCAGCTGGATAGGACAGGTTTCTGACAGGCTCCTGGTGAGACAAAGAGGAATCAGACCTTAGGGACAAAGTAAGAGATAATTTCCTGGGGAGCCCTAGGAGGGTTCAATGTGTCAGGAACACTGCAGCTAACAAGACTTATATTAAAAAAAAAAAAAAAAAAGGAAAAGGGCACGGCTGCGGGGGAAAATTTCTCTGAGGATCAGTAGAGGCAGAGCATGCCTCGTTTGGCAGCTGTGTGCACCGACGATTACTAGGGGGGGAGCTGGGAGCCCCGGAGTCCACCCCCATATGTTTTGAATGCCCGGCATACCTCTACCGCTAGCAGCGGTATGACTTGGTCCGGGCTCTGGCAGAAGCTGCAGGAGTTTCAGGTGAGGAGATTTGCCTATATTTAGGGGCCGGGGAGGCCTCGGGGCGGCGATCCGTCACCGATGAGTTTGTCGGGTGGAGTTTCAACGCGGATGGCTGGGGCCGGCAAAGGATACGCTGCGTGGGTGAGCCGCTGGGGGCGGTCGTTTTCGGTTTGGGACGTTTTTTGTTTGTGCGCGCTGAGAAGGCTGGGTGGCAGAGCTCTTAGGCACAGCATGGAGGAGAGATCAAAGCCCCTAACTCCGTTGGGCAGTAATTTGAGCGCGGGGGAAAAGGCGGGAACGGCCGCCATTTTGGAATCGGCAGCCGTTTCTCCCACGCTTAAAATGAAGCCGGAGAAAAAGAAAGCAAAGACAAAAAAGCTTATTGGTGAGGTGCCTGTTGCTCAGATGCCTGGACCAGGGCTTCAGGGGGGTTTGGAATCTGTTTTCTCCGCAGACTTCATCCTCTCACTACATAAAGCCTACTGTCTGAAACTTGAGCAGGGGCAGGACAAAGTTTCTCCCCCTACCCTATCAGGACCCTTTCTGGGGGAGGCGGCTGCTATGGACCCAGGTGAAGGAATCTCTAGGAGAGGATTGCTAGGAGAGGCTGCGGCCGATGGATTCGGTCAGCAGCCTCCTGTGCCTCAGGCATTTGAAGAGGGGGAACTTCTCTCCCAGGAGGGGCGGGATTGGACAGGAGACCTGGAAGAGGGAGAGATTCCTCCAGGAGACGACCCCAATGTATTTAGAGTGTTTAGAAAAGAGGAACTGGGGTCTCTGATTACGCATTCGCTAGCAGCCCTCAATATTGTAATGCCGGCGGTGCAGGAGGAACCCTTGGAGGACCCGCTGCTGCAAGGTTTTAAAGCAGAGCAGCGGTGTTTTCCGGTCCATAGAGTAATTTAGCAGATGGTGGAGTCGGAATGGGAATGTCCGGAGACCACTCTGAGGGGCGCTAGGGCCATTGATAGATTGTATCCAGTGCCGCAAGAAGAGAAGGAGTTGCTGCGAATGCCGAAGGTGGATGCCTTAGTATCAGCAGTGACTAAGAAAACAACAATTCCAGTAGAGGGGGGAACGGCTCTTAAGGATTTGCAAGATAGAAAGTTGGAGTCGCTTCTAAAACAAGCGTTTGATACCAGTGCCCTCTACCTACAGGCATCAGTTTGTGGGGCCTACATGGCAAGAGCCTCCATTCGCTGGCTCCAAGGGGATGCTATGGCTGAAGGGGGCCAGGGCTCTTCCGTGGAAGGTGCGAAGCTGGAGTCGGCGGCGGCGTATCTAGCAGATGCCTTCTATGACCTGGTACGGATTTCGGCTAAAACCATGGCATCAGTGATTGCCGCAAGACGGTTTCTCTGGCTGAGAAGTTGGGCGGCGGACACCTCTTCCAAAGCACGCCTTAGTAAGCTCCCATATAAGGGCAAGCTGCTCTTTGGGGAAGCTCTGGAGAAGATCGTGAAGGACCTGGGTGACTCAAAGGGGGGGTCGACTCCTGGAGGACCGTCCTAAAAGCACGAAGCCAGGGGGGCTGCAGAAAGGACTGAGCAGAGACTTTCGCAGATTTAGAGGAGCGCGTTTTGCACCTTATCAACGCAATCGTTTTACGACCAGGGGTCAGTCCTTTCGGGGAGCTCGAGGTTTTGGCAGAGGTTACTCCGGTTCCCAGCAGAGCTCCTCCAAAAAGATACAATGAAATGGGGTCGGTCCAGGCGGAGGTTCCAGTAGGAGGCCGTTTACGGGGCTTCCACTCCGTCTGGACTACCATAACGTCGGACTGGGGGGTGCTGGAGATTATCCGCGACGGTTACGCGTTGGAATTCGCACGGCTGTTGTCGGAGGCTTTCGTGGTGTCCCCTTGCGGTTCACAGGCAAAGAGGGACGCAGTTTGCTCTACTCTTCAGCGCCTGCTACAGCTTCAAGCGGTGGTTCCCGTACCGCGGGACCAGTACGGATTAGATCGATACTCGATTTATTTTGTAGTTCCCAAAAAGGAGGGTTCCTTTCGACCTATCCTGGATCTCAAGCACGTAAACCGGTGTTTAAGGGTGCCGCATTTCCGTATGGAGACTCTACATTTGGTAATTCGCTCCATGAGGCTGGGCGAGTTCTTGACCGCCATAGATTTGACAGAGGCCTATCTGCACATTCCTATCAGACAGGAGAATCAGAAGTTCCTGCGCTTTGCGGTGCCCATGGGGCATTTCCAGTTCCGGGCGCTGCCCTTCGGGCTGGCAACAGCGCCTTGCACTTCCACGAAGGTGATGGTAGTGGTGGCGGCGGCGTTGCGGAAGGAGGGTGTGTTGGTACACCCTTACCTGGACGACTGGCTGATTCGGGCTCCGTCGGTCCAAGATTCCATCAGTGCGATGGCACGAGTGGTGGCGGTCCTGGAACGGCTTGGCTGGGTAGTGAACCAGGACAAGAGTCACCTGGCTCCGGTGCAGTGCCTCGTATACCTCGGGGCGTTGTTCGACATGGCCGGAGGGGCGGTGTTTCTACCGGAGGCCCGAGTTCAAAAAATTTTAAGGCAGGTGATGGCATTTTTGCGCATGAAGGCTCCGACAGCTTGGCGATACTTGCAGCTGCTGGGATCTATGGTGGCTGCGTTGGACATGGTCCCTTGGGCCAGGGCGAATATGCGTCCTCTACAGCAGGCCTTGCTGTCCAGATGGTCGCCCCAGACTCTTCCGCTGAATCAGAAGTTAGAAGTATCAGAGACCATCCGAGCCAGCTTGCAGTGGTAGTTGGAGACCAGCAATCTTCAAGCAGGGGTATCCCTGGATCAGCCGGAGTGGGTTCTGGTGACCACGGACACCAGTCTCTCCGGTTGGGGAGCGCATTGTCGGTCGCAAATAGCACAGGGCGGCTGGCCGCCGGAAGTGAGCGGCTGGTCCATCAACCGCTTGGAGATGAGAGCAGTGCGAATGGCGCTCCAAGAGTTCGAAGGGTTAGTAACCGGAAAGGCAGTACGAGTGTTTTCCGACAATGCTGCGACGGTATCTTACATCAATCGGCAGGGCGGTATGGGCAGTGTGGCCCTGTTGGAGGACAGTCAACTGCTAATGCAGTGGACAGAGAGTCATTTGATAGCTTTGTCAGCGGCTCATGTGGCACATCGGGACAATCGACAGGCCAATTACCTCAGTCGGAAGTTGTTAGATCCAGGAGAGTGGGAATTGAACGATGCAATATTTCACAACATTACGTCACGGTGGGGGCAACCGGTCATGGACCTCATGGACACTTTCATCAATTCCAAAGCGCCTCGGTTTTTCAGCAGGAGCAGGGAACCCATGGCGGAAGGCCTCGATGGGTTAGCCCAGCCGTGGCCATCGAGCGGGCTGCTCTATGTGTTTCCTCCGTGGCCGATGATTGGGCGCGTCATTCGGAGAATAGCACGACACGACGGCAAGGTGATCCTCATTGCCCCGGATTGGCCAAGGAGACCATGGTATGCGGATCTGGTGAGACGTCTAGTGGACACGCCTTGGAGGTTGCCCGACTGCAGCAATCTTTTGTACCAGGGTCCAGTTCTAATGCCCCAAGTGGAGCGCTTCTCGCTTACGGCTTGGCTCTTGAGAGGGACCAGCTGAGGCATAGAGGTTATTCCGCCGCTATGGTATCCACGTTGCTGAAATCCAGAAGGCCGTCTACATCGGTAGCGTATGGTAGGATTTGGCATATCCTTGAAAATTGGTGCGACAGGTGTAGCGTCCGGCCATTCTCGGCAACGGTACCGGACATCCTTTCGTTCTTGCAGGGAGGTCTGGACAAAGGACTCGCCCTCAGTACCCTAAAAGTTCAGCTGGCGGCGCTAGCTTCTTTTTGGGGGAACATACAAGGTGGGGGTTTATCTTTCCACCCAGATGTGATCAGGTTTTTAAGAGCGATAAAGAATGTCAGACCCCCACAGTGAGGCCGGTGGTTCCAGCTTGGGACTTAAATTTGGTCCTGGAGACGTTGACGAAACCGCCTTTTGAGCCACCGGAATCGCTCAGAGAGTTTTCATGGAAGGTAGCGTTTTTGGTAGCCTTGTGTTCTGCCAGGCAGATATCCGATCTGCAGGCTCTGTCGTGTAGAGAGCCCTACATTCAGTTTTCGGAGGAAAAGGTAATGTTGCGACCTGTCCCTTCTTTTCTGCATAGAGTCGGGGTTTCATGTGAACCAGCCAATTTCACTTCCCACGTTTCGGAACTGTGAGGGGGTAAGAATACATGGGTCGCTGCGGAAACTTGATTTAGGCAAGGTGCTCCAGCGGTATCTGCGAAAAACGGCAGCATTTAGGAAGACGGACAGGTTGTTCATTCTGTTTGGTGAACAGCGGAAAGGGGAGGCGGCGTCCAAGGCCTCGATTGCTCGATGGGTGAAGCAGGCGATCGGGATAGCGTATCAGACGGTAGGAAAGTCGGTTCCTGAAGGGCTTTGGGCGCATTCCACGCGGGGGCAGGCTGCCTCTTGGGCCGAGTTCGCTTTGATTCCGCCAGTGGATATTTGTAGGGTGGCTACGTGATCGTCCCTTCACACGTTTGCAAAGCATTACAGGTTGGATGTTCAGGCAAGAGGAGATGCAAAGGTGGGGGCCGCAGCTATAGTGGCGGGTTTAGCGGGTCCCTCCCGATATTGAGTACTGCTCTGGTACTTCCCTACAGTTCCTGGACTGGCCCGGAGAGACGAAGAGGAAGAAGAAATTAGACCTTACCTGCTAATTGTCTTTCCTTGAGTTCTCTCGGGGCCAGTGCAGGGACAAGCCTTT
Source organism: Ichthyophis bannanicus (assembly GCA_033557465.1). Taxonomy (NCBI): domain Eukaryota; kingdom Metazoa; phylum Chordata; class Amphibia; order Gymnophiona; family Ichthyophiidae; genus Ichthyophis; species Ichthyophis bannanicus. Next base: position 453,142,449 of record CM066031.1, read on the forward strand.
AACATAATGACCCGCTAGGGGTTGCAGGTGCTTTGGAGGGCTATAAGTCATACTGAAATCAGTAGCGGTAGTACCTGAAGGTTTTGAAGGGGAGCGGATTACGGGGCTCCCTGTCCTAGCGGGCAGTGCGGTGTTGAGGCCGTGTCCAGTTTAACGGAAAAAAAAAAAAAAAGAAGTTATAATTTTGAAAAAAAAAAAAAAAGAAGATAGGACAGTTAACACTTCCATATATAAAGGGAGTAGAGTTAAAGGGTGCAGTGAGGTGTTTTTGGTTTTTGGTTATGTTTGGTTCAGCTTAGTTGAAGATTTCGGGATGCAGACTGCTTTGACAATAGTAGACTGAGTCTCTGTCACCAGGGGGAGATGGTTAGCCTGTCAGCAAGACTTTGAAAAAAAAAATCAGTCCTCAGCTGCTGGAGAGGATTGACTACCCTACAGTTCCTGGACTGGCCCGGAGAGAACTCAAGGAAAGACAATTAGCAGGTAAAGTCTAATTTCTTCTTCTTCCACCTCTGCATCATGGTCTGGATCTGCTGCATCCTGTTGTTCAGAGAGGAGTTGTCAACGCCTCAGTGCAATATTTTGGAGCATGCAGCAGGCCATGATGATCTAACATGCCTTGGCAGGGCTGGACAGCAGTTCACCCCCAGATTGGTCAAAGCACCAGAAGAGGATCTTGAGCTGGCCAAATGTGCTCTCAATGATGGCACTTGTGTTCCTGTGGGCCCTGTTGTAGCATTCCTCTGAGTCTAGCACCACAATGGGTGTCAATAGCCAATGTCTTCGTGGTTAAGCTCTATCACATGCACAGGTAGGAGGAGTGCAGACACTTGGGTATTGCACCAGGGTGTTCAATATGCTGAGTAGGCACTGCAGTTCTGGGCTCTTTGGGCTGAGTTCTGTAGGTCCCAGGATATTGTGCAATTTCCAAGCATATGCATACAGTATCTAGTTGATGGAGAGGACTGATATGGAGCTTAACCAGCAGCCTCCACTCTTAAACCTCTTGTAGATGCCAGTGTGGGTCAGGATGGTAGGCGTTATGGCAAGAACCTAAAAACCTGAGGAAGGCATTGTTATCTCCCCCTGTCCATTACAGACCACCTGCTTGATGAGTGAGTGGAATATCTTCCTGTTGTGGTTGGTGGCTTTCCTTCCTCATGGAGGCCTGTGAACCAGATATGTGCAAATCAATGAGCACCGGCACCAAGGGGAAGCATGACACCTCAAAGAATTGGATCATGGTTTGCTGCTTCTGCTACACAGTCTGTGGGAAGGCTACATATTGTGCAGTGTGGGTTAGTAAGGCCCTCAGGAACCGTGAGAAGCACAGTGAGACAACTGAATGGCTGAGATCCACAGTGACAGTCAACACAGACTGGAAACTGCTAGTGACTAGGAAGGCAAACGTCATAGTGATTTTGAGGTTGGTGGGCATGAGCAGACCCCCTCTGTGTGGTGGAGTGGAGGAGCTGCTCTAGCTCCTGCAACGGTAGCTGGCTGCCTTGTCAAAACAAAAGCTGGTGCACACTGCTCATCTGAGAGGTCCATGAATTGGGTTCTGAGCCTGCAGACCCTCTATATGGGTGCCTCTTGGTGGCTCTCTTGTGCTCCCTATAGGCCTCATGTAGCAGGGATAGTGCAACCAATGACTTTATCTCCACCATAGCTCTTGCTATCCACCACCAATACAACTGTGTCACAAACTATCACAGATGCTACAGGGAACACTGGGTCACACACAGACAGAGAACTAGGCAGAAGGAAACATGCACACAGGGCCAGGGAGTGTGTTGTTGTGGGTTTGTGATTGGCACAGTTGGGTGGGGGGTGAGGGAATGGGAATCTAATGGGATCTTAGAAAGGGGATGGACGATAGAATAATTTTGTCTCATCTGCAAATTTGATCACCTCACGCATTCCCATTTCCAGGTCATTTATAAATATGTTAAAAAGTAATGGGCCCAGCACAGATCCCTGGGACATTCCACTATTTACCATTCTCCATTGCTCTCTGTTTTCTAGCTTCTAAATGGTTCCCAATCCGCAATATAACACTATCTCCTATTCCATGACTTTTTATTTTCTTCAAGGATGTCTCATGAGGGACCTTGTCAAAGGCTTTCTGAAAATCCAGATACACTGTCCACCGGCTCACCTTCATCTACCTGTTTATTAACAACTAAAAACATCTATTTCAAACTCTTAATTCTCTGTAAACTACAACCCCTCCTATCACCTGACAGCTTTTGCACAGTTTGTCAAGCTTCCATCACATCACTACTCGACTACTGTAACTCCGTCCTCCATGGACTCCTTAAGGCTACCATTGCCTATCTACAGGTTGTTCAAAACACCACCACTCACATCATAGCTGTAGCCCCAAGACACTCTCACATCACTCCTACCTTAAAGTCTCTTCACTGGCACCCCATTGCATCCCGAATCAAGTTCAAGATACTTGCCATCATTCACAGAGCCTTTTTCAATACCTCTGCTAAACAACTCCAATTACTAATCAAACATTCCGAAAACAACAGACTCCGCCGACGAAACAAATCCAATCTGCCCCTTCAACCAATGCAAGTTTGCAAGAAACTCCAACGAACTTGCACCAGAGCTTTCAAATTTTATGCTCCTACCATGTGGAACCAACTCCCCCCACCATACAATCCCATACTTTCAAGAAACATCTTAAAACATTCCTCTTCAAAGAACATTATGGTATTTCAACTGCAACCAACCCCCAGCAAGAGCATCCTACACTCTCACACACCATTCCTCTCTCCCCTCTCCCATAACTCTCTTTCTCCATTCCTCTTATTTAACATCATCCATGATACAAACCTCAACCATAATAACTTTACTTAACATACTCCAAGCATCCCCCTCACCTCCCTCTTCACCCCTCCCACCCTCCCCGCCCACCCCATCCCTCTCTTAGTATTCTGTAATATCCTTACTAGCTCAACTTTCCCCCATACTACCTCATCTTCCCTCTTGCCAAACGCTATACTCAGTTAACTGTCACTGTTTCTAGCTGCCTGTACATAGTTGACTCCATTTGTTATTGTTATCAAACTGTTCCTGTAAACCATTTTGCATTGTAGAAAAACTGTATATTAAAAACAGTTAAATAAAATAAATAAACTATAAAAAAATGTAGCAGATTGGAGAGGCAAGACTTCTCTTTGCTAAATCCATGTTGGCTTTGTCTCATTAAACCATGACTTATCTACATGTTTAGTAATTTTGTTCTTTATAATGGTTTCTACCATTTTGCCTGACACTGATGTCAGGCTCACTAAGCTGTAGTTTTCTGGCTCACCCCTAAAATCCTTTTTAATCCTTTTCACTTGACCCTGTGTGACATTTAAATTTTCCCATTCCGATTGTCTGCCCCACCCTGTGGGACATATAAATAACATGCTAGCTTAGGGCCCGTAAGATACAACATGACTGGTTACTATAGAGTGTGTATGTCATAATGATTGTAATTTGGCCAGCTTCTTGTGAAAAATTTATTCTGATCTAGCATGAGCAACATAGAAAATGTATTCAAGTAGAAAGGGTTAAAAATTGGCAATACATTGGCTACTCTCCAATCTTCAGGTATTATAGGCAATTTTAATGATAGTTTACAAATTACTAATCGTAGGTCTGTAATTTAATTTTTTTAGTATTTTCAGCACCCTGGGATATTTATTTATTTATCCAGATTTGTATACCACTTTCTCCTTTAATCAAAGTGGTTGTTTACATAAGTTGGGATAACATTACACAGGTTGGGACAACATTAAACAGGGGTGACGGGACGTACAAGAGACTAAAGTGTGTGGGATCATTGTACATTTAGGCTTGTGAAAGGAGTCTTCAGTATGTTTGGTTGTAACATTCTATGAATATATGACATCTGGGCCAGCTGATTTGTTACTCTTTAGTTTTGTCATATTGCCCTATTACATCCTCCAGGTTCACCAAGATTTGTTTCAATTCCTTTGAGTCTCTAAATGCCATTTCTGGCATGGGTATCTCTCCTTACCAGATAATTTTCTTTCCTGGAGTCCTGCTAGACCAGTCCAGTCAAATAGGTTGTGTCTCCCTTCAGCAGATGTGGAGAAAAAAAACTTCCAATGACATCACTGCTACTTGAGCTGGTGCAACTAGGGGCATACTTCAATGTTCGTCCCCAAGCATATGATCAAGAACCTTACCGCATACAACTTCATTGAGGATAACAGAAACAGAACAGAGAATTACATACACAATTATGTCACAACAGCCACCATTGAATATCTGATATGAAGGTCAAAAGCTTAAAATAGTCTAAACTACAGAGAAAGCAGAGCACAATGAGGCAGGTGCTGGACTGGTCTAGCAGGACTCCAGGAAAGGTAAGTGACATTTCATCTTTCAGATCATTCTTCTTGACTAGTCCAGACAATTGAGAAGTGCAAAGCTACAACTCCACAAGGTAGGAATCTCTGCATCGAAAGCCATGCTTGCCCTAGTGTGGACATCCAAGTGGTAATGTCTGACAAAGGGAGAGAAGGATAATCAAGTCACAACCCTACAAACGTCAATGGGGGTGTCAGAACTGTGCCCAAGTGGAGTGCACATGCAATTTTTCTGGAACAGTTCAATTACACAAAAAATATGCCAAGGTATACAGCCTCCTTTATCCAACAGGCCAAAGTAGTCATAAAGGCCACTTTACTTTTGTGCGGCCCTGCAAAAAGCACCAATAGTCTATCCAACTTTCGGAAAGAATTAGTGGCTTTTGGGTATCTGAGAAGCACCCTGCAGATGCTAACTAAATGTAGATTCTTGTCCTTCCCTTTACATTGTTCTACCAGAAAAGATGGAAGACAAACTAACTGATTGACTTGAGCAATGCACTCTAGGCAAGGAAGGAAGAGACTGGCCAGATGGAAACAGGCACTTCTGAGAAGGACAGATAGGGGTCTCTACATGACTAAGCCTGCAACTCCGAAATGTGATGTACTGAATAGATGGCGACCAAAAAGACAGCCTTGAGGGACAGATCCCTAAGCATAGCCTGTTTCAACAGCTTGAAGGACATAGATATTAGGGCCCGAAAAATGAGACCCAAATCCCATGGTGGAACACCACACTGTAGAGGAGGGTTCAAGTGCTGCACCCCCCCCCCCCCCACCACCACGCCAAAGGAAGCAGGCCACATCTAGGAGGGAAGTAAAGGAGCAATCAGCTATCAGCCCTCTAAAACATATTAAGGCCACAACATGAACCCCCAAGGAATTGAGAGACAAACCTTTATCAAAACCATCCTGCAGGAAGGCAAGAATGACAATTCTGCCTTTCGGGGAGCCTAGTGATGCTGACACCAGCTCTCAAAGTAATACCAGACTTAGGATAGGCAGGTGTAACCACTCTTCACCTTCAAGAGAGTGAAGACCACAGCTCACAGATAGCCTTTATGTACTAAGCACTATCTATCAAGGGCCAAGCCATAAGCAAATAGGGAGCCAAGTCACTTGCGGGAGACGCAAGGGCAGCCCCTTCAAGAGTTGCATCATATCAGCAAACCATGGTCTTCATGGCCAATTTGGCACCACCAGAATCATTAGGCCTGGGTGATTCTCTATCCAGAGAATCACCTGCCCTATGAGAGGCCACAGCAGAAACATCTACAGAAGAGGCTTCAGAGGCCAAGTTGAACCAGGGCATCGACACCTTCGGAGCTGATCTCCATGTGGCAAATGAAAAATCTTCCCATCTTGGCACTGTACCAGGACACCATCAAAGTCCACCCATGGATGGCCCCACTTGTCCAGGATTTGCTGGAATGTTGATAGGGCTGATTCCTACTTACCGGGATTGAGGGTGTGGTGACTGAGATAGTTTGCCTCTACATTGCTACATCCACAAAGTGTTGTGCTGAGCGTGAGAAGATTCTGCTCTGCCGATGGAAACAAGAAGGTAATTTCTAGGGCTACTCCTACACATTTGGTGCTTTCCTGGGTTTTTGATATATGCCACTGCTGTGGCATTGTACTACTATTACTACTACTAATCATTTGTATAGCACTACAAGGCACTATAGATGCAAGAGACAGTTCCTGCTCATCAGAGCTTACAATCTAATCTAGGCAAGGAAGGAAGAGACTGGCCAGATGGAAACATCACAAAACTGGGGACTACAGTATGGTAAGATGCACATAAGTGGTGAACAGGGAAGTGAGGGGCATCAGGATCCAAAAACAGCCTCAAAGAGGTGGATTTTTAGCCTGGATTTGAATAGGGCTAGAGAAGGAGACTAACATACTGACTCAGGTAGTCGGTTCCAAGCATATAGAGCAGCAAGGTGGAATGAATGAATTGTCCAAGACAACCTATACCACTCTATCCCCCAAACAAGTGGCCAAACACAAGAGGGCTAAGCGAATGGCTCAGACGTCGAGGTGATTGATGGATCAAGCCAAATCGTGACTGGTCCAGCATCCCTGAGCCAATTGCCCTTCACAATGAGGCCCCTAGCTAAATAATCTGGCTTCTGATGTCATGACGAACCACTGAGGATCATCAAAGGGCATGCCCTTGTTCAGACTGGTGGACCGAAACCACAATAGCAGAATGAATGCTACTAGGGAAGCCTGATCTCAAAGTTTAACAAGCGAGGTGACCAACATGCAGGAATGCCCTTTGGAACAGTCTCATATGGGCCATTGCCCAAGACTAACTCTATAGAACCCAGGAGTTAAAGATAATCCCAAGCCTTGGGATTCTGCTGTTGTCAAAAGGCCATCAGCTGTGCCAGAAACTTGGTCATTCTCTTAGTGGTCTAAAAGACTTTGCCAGCACAAGTGTTGGAAAGGGCCCCAAGATTCTCCAATGACAGAGGGTCCAGATGACTCTTGTTCTGACAAACTACCCAGCCGAAGCCCTATAGCAACTGCACCACTCTGGCTTTCACTCTGACTGCTTCCAACTGAGACTTGGCCCAAATAAGCCAATCATTGAGACAAGGATGCACACATAGATCCTAGAGCTACAGAGCCATGGCTGCAACCACTATGATCTTGGAGAAGATCCTCAGGGATGTGCCAAGGCTGAAGGATAGGGCACAGAAGTGAAAGTGAATGTGAAGTCTAGAATGGCAAAGCACAGAAGCCACTGCGGATCCTCCTGAATGGAAATGTGGAAATCAGCTTCTGCTAGGTCCAGGGATGCGAGTCACTCCCTGCTCCAAACCACTTGAATAACTGACCTCAGCATTTACTTACAGAAGCGAGAGACCTTCAGGAAGCCACTGATACATTTCAGATCGAGGCTTGGTCTGTCTGAAGACTCCATCTACTCTTTCATGCTGAAGAAGGATGGAAAGCTTCCCTTGCTTCTTTGGGCAGGGGGTATGTGCACAATGGCCTGGAGTCATACCAGCTTTTCCAGGTTGAACTGGACAGTGGCATTTTTGCTTTCAGAACCACATGGAGAGACCACAAAAGTTCTAAAATACACTCCAGGGCATAATCATACTGAATAACATCAAGCATCTAGCTATCAGTGGTAACCTGGGCCCATTCCTGGTGAAAAAGACTGAGACAGCCGCTCACTGGAGGCACCTTGGAATGGACCCCTTCCCATCATTGTGCTGGACAAGAAGGATTGAACATCAAGGAGGGAGAGTCACTGAGTCTGTGAATCCCATGAAAAGGCTGAGGCCTTGCATGAGAGATGGCAAAGTCTGAGGTTGGCTTTCCTGGCTGGTACCATCAGGAGTCCCAGAAATGGGAACAAGGAAAACATGAGGAAGACAAAGAAGAAGAAGGCATACACCTCCAAGATCATGTTGTCCTATCTTCTGGGAGAGATTGAGGCTTAGAATCTGCCAAGTCCTTCATGAGCTTCGAGGTCCTTGCCAAACAGAAGCTTTCCTTTAAAGGTGAGCTTGGACAATTGGGACTTAGAAGCCATATCCACCACCCAATGCTGAAGGCGATGCCATCTTCTCTCTACCATGGCAACTACAATGTCTTTAGCCGCTAAACAGACAAGATCATACATGGCATCAGCCAAAGAGGTTACCACCAACTCTCCCAGCTGAAGCATGGTCCTCTGGGAGTAACTGCACCCACTGAAGAAGGGACTCATACTGTCAAGCCTCCACAAATTGCTGCCTGGAGAATAACGGCAGAGGTTGAGAACCCTGTCTTGATTAGTGCCTCAACCTTGTGATCTGACTGATCCCTGTGGCTTCACCCTCTACCAGAATGGTAGTATGCCTGCTTTTTATCCAAATCCTGCTAAGGAAGGGTGTAGAGCTTGCTCAAAACTCTGCCACTCTTCAACAGAGAGTCTGGTGAGTACCACTCCACAGACACCATGCTCTTAAGGACTTGTGAGAAAAGCCTTGGTAGGTTTACGGATCCCCTACAAGACTGGGTATCCTTGCAGTTCTTTGCCTCCAATGGACACATCAGACAGCTGCAGGAAGAGGCCTACTAAGAAATCAAGGTCGCCAATTTATCCCTTCTTAATAGGTGGACAATGAGAAAATCTTCTTGCTCTTCTTCCAGTGAAGAGAACTCACTGTTCTTCTGCCTGGACTCCTCCCCGAAGCTAGCATCTGAATTGGGTCACTAGGCGAAGGAGCCAAGTGAGTCACCTGATGCCTCCTATTGATGGGACCTCTCCGTGACTCAATTGGGGCCGGAACCCAACTGCCCTTCACCAAGGAGCATCTTGAACTGATATCCTGTTGCTCTGCCAGAAGGATTCATGCTTGCTGAAAAAAAGGATAAGAATTTTGGCGACAAGGGCCCTGAACTGGGAGGCGCCAAGCCACTGGCCACACCCCCACCTTAACATAAGAACATAAGAAATGCCATACTGGGTCAGATCAAGGTCCATCAAGCCCAGTATCCTGTTTCCAACAATGGCCAATTCAGGTCACAAGTACCCCTTGGGTTCCCAAAAAGGCACAAAGAGCAGGACAAGAATGCACCGTGGAGTTGAGGACGCTTTATTGGAAAACTGCAAGGTCAGTCTGACACGTGTTTTGGCCAATGGCCTTAAGGGGACAATGACCTCCAAAAAAAAATATATGTAAATATCACAAAAACAATTACATGCAATTAAATAACATTGATAACAATAACATGTACAACAATAAAATAAATAAATAGAGCAATAAATAAAACCAGGAACCAGGGATCTGCCCATCTAAACCTACATGTATAATTTACATGTGCAGATCTGCATATGTCTATGGCGACACATCCTTTACATGTGTGTGGGCTGCAAGAAAGGCATTTGTACAGGAAAAAAGAGCCTAGAATTTAAAATCCAGACATCTGCCAGACCAGACAACAGACTGTGCAAACAGGAAAGGTCGGGCCACACTCCAAGGCTATGGCTGCAAGACGCAGGCACTAACAAATAAAAGAGTTGCACTTGCCTGCATGGAGCAAAGAATTTACAGACAGTGCTGGGCTCTGGGTTAATATCATATGTTCAGTCCTGTCCTCATATACTTTCTTCTTGCTTCTGTTTGGAGGCTGATCTGAGGCCCAGGGGAGGGAGGGAGGAAGGAAGTAGAAATACTCAGAGGCTATATGAAGACAAGATCTTGATCCAGCACAATATTGGTCTCTCAATCGGTCAGGAATACGTACAGGGGGGCATGGCCTTTTTCCCCCCTCTATATTTGAAACGCCAGCAGAGTATCATTAGATATGCTCTGGAGATGTCCACTGTCGAGCTCTACTGGGACACTACACCCCTCAGGATGGCTCCCCATGAGCTAACACGATTCCAAAACAGAGTTGCATCAGTCCAGCATCCATCTGCTGGAGACAGAGAAATACTGAAGTATGCCCCTAGCTGCACCAGCTCAAATAGCAGCAGCAGCAGGCCACACTGTTAGAGAACGCTCATACCCAAGGCCTGCCAGTGCTGGAGCATAGGAGCCTGGAGTTCTGTTCCCCAGAGTCGTTCACTTTACAGGAGTTGGCTGGGAGTAGTGGCCAAGCGGGATTTGTTTTTTCTCCAGTTTGTGCTCCTCATTCATAAGGCATTCTGCAGGGCACAGACCCCTCGAAAGCACCAGAGAGGGCAACGGAGGAGAAGCCAACAGAAAGGAGGCAGCATATAGAGAAGGGATCCTTGGGAAGTGTCAGGAGCACTGTTCCCTCTAAGCTGTGCGCGTGTGCGCACGCACACACCTCGCCGAGCGAGCGCACATACTTTATAACAGAGCGCACAAAAATTACAGTTCTGATTCTGATAGAAAACAACACAGACGTCTTAAAATTTAAAAGTTGTTGTGTATTTACGGTTTTCACAAGTTCTACAATATTTTCTAGTGCAATCAATGTGTTGTACATACTGTATTCTGACGTGTAGTCAAATTTTAAAGTATATAACTCCCAGTGTCGTTATGTGGCGCACAAAAATTTAACCTTCCTTCAAAAGCTGCACAGTTGATATTTTATGCGCACACAGCCTACAGAAAATTAGAGGGAACATTGGTCAGGAGCCCATCCATTCAGTAGACCTAGAAGGGGGAAGGCAGACCTGGGGGTCAAACCAGGGGATTTGGAGGAAGGTGAGATTCCACAGAAGTCATCTCACATTGTACGTGTGTTCTACTGGTAGGAGTTGGTGATGCTAGTCTTCCAATCCTTGAAGATGCTGAACATGGCAGCAGGGGTGCTGCAGGAGGTAGTCCCATTGGAGAATCTGCTTTTTCAAGCTATCTGGAAAACCCAGTTGTTTTTCTGCTACACAGGGTTATAGAACAGATGATACAGGATGAGTGGGAGGTTCCAGGGGCTGCCCTGAAGGGTAAACAGACCATGTCCCGCCTCTATCCTCTGCCAGAGAGGAAAAGGAGCTTCTGCACTCCCTTAAGTTGGATGCGGCGGTGTCAGCAATTACTAAAAGGACCACTCTTCCAGTGGAAGGCAGTACCGCCCTTAGACATTCAGGACAGAAAGTTGGAAACCTTGCTGAAGCAAGTATTTGATATTAATACCCTATCATTGCAGGCATCCGTCTGCAGGGCGTTTGTGGCCAGGGCATGCTTTCACTGGGCGCAAGGAATCTTGGACATTAGTGGCAAGGCTCAGGGCCTGCCCTCAGAGGCAGCAAAGTTAATCAGGTGCAGCCTACTTGGTGGATGCCTTCTATGATCTCATTAGGGGCCTATCGAAGAGTATGGCCTCAGTGTTGGCTGCATGCCATTACCTATGACTGCATAATTAGTCAGCAGAGGTCTCCTCCAAGTCATGGCTGAGCAAGCTTCCATTTAAGGGGAAGCTGTTCAGAGAAGTGCTTGATTAAATTGGTAAAGGATCTCGGAGAGACTAAAGGCAAGAGACTTCCTGAGGATAAGCAGAAGCTTGGGCATTTGCCCCTCCCGGCACAAAGACAGCACAAGATTTCCACCACTTCAGAGCGGTACGTTTCACGCCTTTTCAGAGAGGACGCTTGCTGTCCTGTGGGCAGGCCTTTTTGTGGGTTTCGAGGAACAGGGCGAAGTTTCTTCTCATTCTCCTCTGCTACAACCGAGAAGGAGGGAGGAGTGGCCTAGTGGTTAGGACAAGGTACTTCAGGCCGGAGGGCCAGGGGTTCAAGTCCCACCTGGGGACAGCAATCTCAGGCCAGAGGGACTGAGATTTCTAGTCCTATAGGTACTCCTTGTGGTCTTGGGCAAGCCACTTAACCCTCCATTGCCCATGTTCCCTGTAAGTATTAGCGTATGTGTGTCATATCCCCTCGTGTTAAATGTATCTCCCAATTGACCGCTTTGACCCGGGGAAAAGCGGGATATAAATACAGCTAAATAAATAAAATAAACAATGAAATGAGGGAGCCCAGCCAGGGGTAGTTCCCATAGGGGGTTGGCTGTGGGAGTTCTACCCAGCCTGGGCCCGGATCATATCCGACCAGTAGGTCTTGGAAATCATCCAAGAAGGAGTTTGCACATCTTCTTCTGGGTGCCTTCGTCAGGTCCCTTTGCAAAGTGACCAGGAAATTCCAGGTGGTCTGAGACACCCTCAGTCGGCTTTGACAGCTGGAAGCTGTTGTCGAGGTGCCCCTTGGCCAATGTGGATAAGGTCGATACTCCAATTTATTTTGTGGTTCCCAAAAAAAGGAAGGATTGTTTGGTCCATCTTGGATCTTAAGCAGGTAAATCGGTGTCTGCGAATGCCCCGCTTTTGAATAGAGACCGTCCGGTTCATCATAGCACCTGTCAGAGAGGGTGAGTTCCTAACCTCGTTGGATTTCACAGAGGCTTATTTTACATATTCCCATTTGTGCCGAGCATCAGCAATTTAGAAACATAGAAACATGATGACATAAAAAGGCCACATGGCCTATCTAGTCTGCCCTCCCATTTCATCCACTGCCTCTGTATTTTTCCGATCTTTCTTTGAATTAAGATACTGTCCTCTTTCACCTCTACTGGGAGACTATTCCATGGATCCACCACTCTTTCCGTAAAGAAATATTTCCGCTATCCCCTTTCACCCTCATTCCATGTCCCCCTCATGGCAGAGCTTGCTTTCAATTGAAAATAGGCTGGAGGAAAGGCCTATAAACCATTATTAAAAGGGACACGGGATATCACTACTTGACCTAATACAAGCTTTGAGGAACCTGTGTCTTTTTGGCCACTGTTGGAAACAGGATACTGGGCTTGATGGACCTTGGTCTGACCCAGTATGGCATATCTTATGTTCTTATGGTCGTCACTGGAAGTAGTTCATTCTTTGTTTCTACATCTGCTGGAAGGGGGACACAACCCACTTATCTGGACTGGTCTAACAGGATAATCTGGAAAAATTCATTTAGTCAGTCTACAATGCCCTTGGGCCTGCCTTATTACCCCCCTTTCCTCCTCTATCATTTAATGGTCCAACTGACTCCCTCACAAGCTCTTTGTTCCAAATGTACCTAAAATGGTTTTATTATGGGCTTTTATCTTCCACGGCAAGGTTTTTTTTTTTCAAATTCTCTCTTTGCCTGCCTTAATAATGCTTTGCATCTAACTTTCTGGATCTTATGCTGTTTCCTGTTTTCTTCATTTGAATCCTTTTTTTCATTTTTTGGAAAAGATTTTTTGGCTTTAACAACCTCTCTCACCACACCTTTAAACTATGCCAGAAATAGTTCGGCCTTCCTTCTAACTTTTTAAAGCGTTGAATACATCTGTTCTGGCCTTCCAAAATAGTATTTTTAAACAATGTCCAAGCCTGATGTAAACTCTTAACCTTTGCAGATGCTCCTTTTATTTGTTTTTTTCTTAATCATTTTCCTCAGTTTTCATGGTCTCCCCTTTGAAAGTTAAATGCTAGTGCAGCAGATTTCCTTGCTATTCTCCCTCCATTTACTAAATCAACCTTTACCATGTTATGATCACTACTGCCAGCACTGTCACCTCTCCTACCAGATCCTGTGTTCCACTAAGGATTGGGTCCACAACAGATTTCCATAAAGCAGCCATTTATTTCATCCAGGAACTTTATCTCTTTAGCATGTCCCGATGTGACATTCACCCAGCCAATACTAGGTTAATTTAAATCACCTATTGTGTCGCCAATTTTGTTACTTCCCTTCTGTTAGCATTTCATCATCTGTCTACTCTTTCTGTCCAGATGGACAGTAGCACATCTCCACTGCTATTCCCTTCCCCTTCTCATATGAAATTTCTATCCAAAATGATTCTACAGTGCATTTTGTTTCCTGCAAAACTTTTAACCTGTTTGACTCGATCCCCTCTTTAAGATATAGTGCCACCACTCCACCAATTTGATCTATCCTATCAATGCAATATAATTTGTACACTAGTATCACAGTGTCCCGTTGATTATCCTCCTTCTACCAGGTCTCTAAGATACCAACTATATCTACCTTATCATTCTGTGCCATATATTCTAACTGTCACCTCTTATTTTTTGGACTCCTAGCATTTCAGGATATGTGCTTTATTCATATTACATAGAAACATAACAGCAGAAAAAGACCACATGGCCTTCTAGTCTGCCCTTCCATATGAACCACTACAATAGTCCCCTTATTTCCTTTAGAGATCCTCTGTGTTTGTCCCATGCTTTTTTGAATTTAGATACTGTCCTGAAATCTACCACCTCCACTGGGAGACTATTCCACGCATCTACCACTCTTTCCATAAAGAAATATTTATGCATATTACTCCTGAGTCTATCCACTTTCACCCTCATTCTATGTCCCCTCGTAGCAGAGCTTGCTTTCAATCGAAAGAGGCTCTCCTCCTGTGCATTTATGCCACGGAAGTATTTAAATGTCTCAAATCACCTCTGTCCCGCCTTTCCTGTAAAGTATATATATGAAGGTCCTTAAGTCTGTCCTCAGATGCTTTATAACAAAGACCATTAACCATTTTAATAGCCACCCTCTGCACCGACTCCAACCTGTTTATACCCTTTTGAAGGTGCAGTCTCTCGAATTGCACACAATACTCCAAATGAGGTCACAACAAAGATTTATACAGAGGCACTATCACCTCCTTTCTTCTGCTGACCATTCCTCTCCCTATGCACCAAGCATCCTTCTAGCTTTTGCTATAGCCTTTTCTACCTGTTTGGCTACTTTGAGATCATCAGACACAATCAAGTCTAGGTCCCACTCTTCTTTCGTGGACAGAAGTACATCACCCCCTATACTGTACTGCTCCCTTGGATTGTTGCAGCCCAAATGCATGACCCTACATTTTTTAGCATTGAATCTCAGCTGGCAAATTCTAGACCATTCTTCAAGCTTAGCTAGAACCCTCCTCATGTTATCTACACCTTCCTGTGTGTCAACTCTATTGCAGGTTTTTGTATCAACCACAAAGAGGCAAACCTTACCAGACAGCCCTTCCACAATATCACTAACAAAGATGTTAAAAGGAATTGGACCAAGAACAGATTCCTGTGGCACTCCACTGGTAACCTCCTTCTGCTCAGAGTGAACTCCATTTATCTCTACCCTTTGTTGCCTCCCACTCAACCAATTTCTAACTCGAACAATAACTTTAGGGTCCAACCCAAGGGTGCTTAGTTTGTTTATAAGTCCCCTGTGCGGAACGGTGTCAAATACTTTACTGAAATCTAAATACACCACATCTAGGGCTCTCCCTCGTTCCAACTCCCCGGTCACCCAGTCAAAGAAATCAATCAGATTTGTCTGACAAGACCTGCCCCTGGTGAATCCATGCTGCCTCAGATCCTGCAATCCGTTGGACTCCATAAACCTCACTATTTTCTCTTTCAGCAGTGTTTCCAATAATTTACTTACCTCCGAGGTTAAACTAACTGGCCTGTAATTTTCAACCGCATCCTTACTTCTGCTTTTGTGTAAAAGGACCACATGTGCCTCTCTTCAGTCCTCTGGCACCACTCCCAACTCCAAAGAGGCATTGAAAAGGTCAGTCAGTGGAGCTGCTAGAAAGTCCTCAAGTTCCTCCAGTATTCTTGGATGTATCCTATCTGGTACCATCGCTTTGTTCACTTTTAATTTAGCTAGTTCCTCACGAACACAGTCCTCTGAAAATCATTTGAGATGCCCCTTGCTTTTGTTCCTGTTTGTGGGTTTTGTCTGAGGCCCTGCTCCCAGCCCTTCATCTGTGAACACAGAACAGAAATATTTGTTAAGCAACTCCGCTTTATTCTCATCAGCTTCTACATATTGCTCCACCCTTCACCCTTGAGTCTGACAATACCACATTTGCCCTTCCTCCTCTCACTAACATATCTGAAACATGTCTTATCCTCTCCTTCCCCCCCCCCCCCCATTTTATTGCATTGGCTATTTCTTCTTTTTTTTGTACCTTTGTTTGCCTGACTACTTTGCCAGCCTAAGTTTTTCCAAATATAGATGTCTTTCTTCCTCTCTTTGTGATATCTTGTATTTCATGAAGGCCTCCCTCATTTTCTTCACCTTTTCAGCTACTGGTTTTGAGAACCATAGCGGCCTCCTTTTCCTTTTATTTACCTGCTGAGGGCTAAGCTATCGGTAGTTTAATTACTGGCAGGTTCTCCCAAGATGGACAGATCTCAGCTGAGGGGCCAGACCAAGACAAACCACTCATCTGGGCTGCAGCAAAATGGGACAGTGTTGGCGCTGGAGGATCACATTTCTGCACGGAAGAAAGGCCTAGCAATCTACTTCCGTATCTTACCATGAAAACCCAATAGATAGTCACAACAAAACAAAGTGCACTATAGTGCTGGAAGATGAGACCCCCAGGTCAGAAGGCACTCAAATGGCTACTGGGGAGGAGCTGAAGACTTTTCAGAGTAAAGCCAGCATTTATGATGTGGTTGGATCAAAGCCCTCAGGACGTCTGACTGCTGATGTAGCTGCGCATGAAATGAAAGTCAGAAGCTGCAACAATGTCTTACATATTGGGACATCGAATGTACGACGCATGAACCAAGGGAAGTTGGAGGTGGTCAAGAATGAAATACAACATGTACAACTTGATCTGTTGGGTGTCAGTGAAGTGAAATGGACTGGTATCAGGCACTTTGCATCATTCGATCACATGATCTACTACTCTGGAAATGAAAGACAAAGAAGAAATGGTGTTGCATTTATAATTAAGAAGAAACTTGCAAGAACTATAATGAAATACAATGCAGTCAGTGAATGCTTAATTTCTATTTGTCTACGAGGAATGCCTATCAACACAACTATAATTCAAGTATGTGCCCCACCAACAGCTGCAGGAGAGGATGAAATTGATGACTTCTATGAACAAATACAAGCTGAAATTGACAGAACATGGAAACAGGATAGCCTGATAGTCATGGGTGACTGGAATGCAAAGGTTGGTAACAAAGAAGTAGGTAAAATGGTTGGAAAATATGGACTTAGCAACAGAAATGAAGCTGGAGAAAGCTGATAGAATTCTGCAAGACCAACGATCTATTCATCTCAAACACCTTCTTCCAGCAACACACGCGGCAACTGTACACATGGGGACGTCACCCAATGGATTGTACAAAAATCAAATTGACTACATCTGTGGAAGTCAACGATGGAAAAGCTCTATAATATCAACAAAGACAAAACCTGGAGTTGACTGTGGTACAGATCACCAACTACTAGTATGCAAACTCAAGCTAAAGTTGATAAAGAGCAAGCCACTCATGAATGTAGCAAAATATGACCTTGAGAATATATCACCGGAATTTAAAGAATGCCTGCAAAATCAATTTGCTGATTTAGATACAAATGACAGAGCTCCAGAAGAGTTATGGGATGACATCAAGAAGACTGTGTTGCAAGAAAGTGAGCCGTCTCTACAAAAGGTGAAAAAGCAAAAAAAGGCCAAAATGGATCACCTAAGAAACTCTGAAAATTGCCCAGAAATGCAAAGAAGCTGAAGCCAGAGGAGAAAGAGAAGCAATCGAAGAACTCAACAGAGATTTCTAACGGGCAGCAAGACAAGACAAGGAGAAGTACTATAATGACGCATGCAAAGAAATAGAAGCAGAAACTATTAGAGGAAGAACAAGATCAGCTTTCCTAAAGCTACAAGAGTTAAAGAAAAAATTCCAGCCTCAAATTGGAATGCTACAAAATGCTCAAGGATCTATGTTGAATGATGCTGAGAAGATCAAGAAAATGTAGAAAGAATATACAGAGTTTTTATATGATAAAGCCCTTTCAACCTGTACCTTATGATCCGGAACCATTGGTGATGAAAGAAGTCAAAGCAGAATTGAAAGCCTTATCAAAGACCAAAGCACCAGGCATTGATGGCATTCCCATAGAGGTATTATAGCAATCTAATGCAGCTGTTACCATACTTACAAGATTCTGCCAGGAAATTGAAAGACAACATCATAGCCAACTGACTGGAAAAGATCTGTGTTTATTCCAATACTAAAGAAAGGTGATCTAACTTTGTGGAAATTATCACACAATCGCTCTGATCCCACATGCCAGCAAGATTCTAATGAAGATTATTCAACAGAGACTACAATCATACTTGGAACGAGAACTACCTGAAGTGCAAGCAAGGTTCAGGAAACGGCGAGGAATGACAGACATCATCACGGATGTGAGATCGATCCTTGAAAAGACTAAAGAACACAAAAAGGATATCTATTTGTGCTTTATTATCTACAACAATAATTTTGACTGTGTAAACTATGAGAAACTCTGGGCCAGATTAAGAAGCATGAGTATACCAGAACACCTGATCGTTCTCTTGCACAACCTTTACATTGATCAAGAAGCAACAGTTCGAATGGAACAAGGAGAAACAGAATCGTTTAAAATCAGCAAAGGTGTATGACAAGGCTGCATACTTTCACCCTACCTCTTTAATTAATATGCAGAACAAATCATCAGAGAAGCAGGATTGTATGAAGACAACAGAGGTGTTTAAAATTGGTGGAAGACTCATCAACAATGCTGATGATACCACATTATTGGCTGAAAGTGCAGACGATCTGAAACATTTGCTTCCCAAGATCAAGGAACACAGTCTTAAAATGGGCCTGCACCTTAATGTAAAGAAGACAAAGATCATGACAACTGGCAAAAATCAATAAGTTTATCGTTGATGGTGAAGAAATTAAAATAGTGGACAACTTTAATCTACTTGGATCAACTATCAATAAAGAAGCAACAAGCAGTCAAGAAATCTGATGATGCATTGCTCTTGGCAGAATGGCTATGAAGGACCTAGACAAGATTCTCAAGAGCAGAGATTTCTCTCTCCATACAAAGATTCAACTTGTTTAAGCCATGGCATTTTCAATAACATCATATGGTTGCAAAAGTTGGACAGTGAAAACGACAGGAAGAAAATTGATGCCTTTGAATTATGGTGTTTACTATGGACTGCCCGAAGAATAAACCAATCAGTACTAGAGGAGATCAAACCTAAGCTTTCTTTAGAAGCTTAGATGTCAAGATTTTAACTTTCATACTTTGGACATCATACGAAAAGAGAGATCATTAGAGAAAGATATCATGCTTGGCAAGGTAGAAGGCCAACGCAAAAAGAGGAAGGCCAGTAAAGCACAGTTACTTACCTGTAACAGGTGATCTCTGGGAACAGCAGGAATTAGTCCTCACATATGGGTAAGTCGGAACCGACGGAGCCCGCGCGGGAAAGCTCCCCAGCTTTTCAGATGAAAAGCTTTTGGGGCTTCCCACAGCACATGCGCGCTGCCTTCCCGCCTTCCTTACCAGTTCTCTTCAGTTCGAGTTTATAGCTGAGACAATAGAGAGAGGAAAGGAAGGTAGATAGATAGAAGATACAACTCCTAGGGGAGGTGGGTGGGTTGTGAGGACTAATTCCTGCTGTTCCCAGAGATCACCTGTTACAGGTAAGTAACTGTGCTATCTCCAGGAACAAGCAGGAATAAGTCCTCACATATGGGGACTCCCTAGCTAAGATGCCTGGGAGATCCCCCTCCAAGGGTAAACCATCTTCGTATGGATCTCAGGCATCCATTCAGGGAAGGTGGGCAGGAGTTGCTTAAGTATGGAACAGGTGTTTGAGGACAGCCTGACCAAACAAGGCATCCCAGCGGGAGTCCTTGTCCAAACAGTAATGGGCTGTGAAGGTATGAACCGAGGCCCAAGTGGCTGCTCGACAGATCTGATCTATGGATACAGAGTGAAGATGAGCCATAGAAGTAGCCATGGCTCTCACATTGTGAGCTGTGACATGGCCTTCCAGAGAAATGTTCTTACTCTGGTAAGCAAAAGAAATACACTGAGCAATCCAATTGGAAAGTGTACGTTTGGAGACTGGAAGTCCCAAATGAGAAGGATCAAAAGCCACAAAAAGTTGGGAAGACTTTCGATGTGGCTGAGTCCTGTTGAGGTAAAAGGCGAGAGCTCTTTTACAGTCAAGAGTATGAAGGTTCCTCTCTGCACTGGATGCATGAGGAGCCGGGAAAAAAACAGGTAGATATACCTCTTGATTAAGATGAAAAGGCGAGACCACTTTGGGCATAAAGTGGGGATTCGTCACAAGGACCAACTTATCATGATGAAATCTGGTATAAGGTGGATTAGCCACCAAAGCCTGCAGTTCACTGATGCGGCGAGCCGAAGTGACTGCAATAAGGAAAAGAACCTTCCAGGAAAGAAATTTCAAGGAGGTAGAGTCCAAAGGCTCAAAAGGTGGTTTCATAAGCTGACCTAGAACTAGGTTCAAATCCCATGCTACCGGCGGAGGTCGGATGGGAGGTTTAGTTAGGGTCAGGCCTCTCATGAACCTTGCAACGAGAGGATGAGAGGAGACAGGTTGTCCATTTATAGGTTTTAAGGATGCTGCAATAGCACTTAAATGGACTCGTACTGAATTCGTCTTGAGGCCTGCATTGGAAAGATGCAGGAGATAGTCTAGTAGAGAATTCAAAGGAAGTGCCAGAGGGTCAAGACCCTGTTGAGCACACCAAATGGAAAAACGTTTCCATTTGAAAGCATAGGAACGCCTGGTAGAGGGTTTCCTAGAGGCATGAAGGATATCTTTCACTGGCTGAGAAAGATTAAACTCATGAAGGCTTAAGCCTTCAGTAACCAAGCTCGGAGATGTAGGGACTTGGGGTTTGGGTGCCACAAAGTCCCTTTCTCCTGAGACAGAAGGTCTGGCGCAGCTCCCAGGTCCAGGGAGGAGCCCTGGGAGAGCTGTAGAAGTAGAGGGAACCACACTTGGCGTGGCCAGCGTGGAGCTATAAGGATCATCAACCCGTGATCCCTCTGAAGTTTGAACAGAGTCTTGGGAATCAAAGGAATGGGTGGAAAAGCATAGAGGAATTCCTGACCCCAATGCAGGAGAAAGGCGTCGTTGGCCTGAGCTCCCTGACACGGAGTCCTGGAACAGAACCAGGGAAGTTTGGCATTCCACGGACTTGCAAAGAGGTCTATGTCCGGGGTCCCCCATTCCTGGAAGATTCTGTGTATCTGGTCCATATGCAGGGACCACTCGTGTGGAAGCAGAACTCGACTGAGTCTGTCTGCCCGAGGGTTTTGAACTCCTGGAAGATACACTGCCAGAAGATGAATTTGATGCTCTCTGGCGAAAGCCCATAATCTGAGAGCTTCGTTGCAAAGCGACAGAGAGCCCGTCCCTCCTTGCTTGTTGACATAGAACATGGCCACCTGATTGTCTGTCTGAACTAGGACAGTCAGGTTGGCAAGGAGGGTATGGAAGACTGTGAGGGCAAGGAAGATTGCTCGCAGTTCCAGAAGGTTGATATGAAGGGTGGTCTCTTGGGGAGACCAGGTTCCCTGAGTGGAGAGATGTTGAAGATGAGCTCCCCACCCTGTTTGGGAGGCATCTGTTGTGAGGGTTGCTTGGGGCAACGAAGGTTGGAAGGGGGTCCCCAACAACAGATTTTTGGAGGATGTCCACCACTGGAGAGACCAAAACAGACGTTTTGAGGTGAGTACCTGGTCTGACAGCAGTCCCGATGCTTGAGACCACTGGGTGGTCAATGTCCATTGAGCTGCTCTCATATGGAGACGAGCATAGGGCACCACATGAACCGTGGAGGCCATGTGGCCCAGAAGTTGCAGCATTTCTCTGGCTGACAAGTGACTTCTGGACTGAGCCTGGGAGGCCAAGCTTATTAGCCGTTGGCCTCGGACCAGAGGAAGGTAGGCCCTTGCAGTGGTGGAATCCAGATAAGCCCCTATGAATTCCAGGGACTGAGTAGGGATGAGTTGGGACTTGGGAATGTTTACCACAAGTCCCAGATATTGAAGAATACGCCTTGTGCGGTCCAAGGAAATCTGGACTTCTGACTGAGATGGAGCTCGGATGAGCCAGTCGTCCAGATATGGGAACACGAAGATTCCCATGCCTCTTAGAAATGCGGCTAAGACTGCCATGCATTTTGTGAATACTCTTGGAGCAGAGGTGAGACCGAAGGGAAGTACTCTGTATTGGAAATGTTTTCCCTGGAACAGAAATCGAAGATATTTTCTGTGGGATGGATGGATGAGTATATGAGTGCACGCATCCTTGAGATCTAGAGAACAAAGCCAATCCTGACTCTGAAGGTATGGAAGGAGAATGCCCAGAGAGAGCATTTTGAATTTCTCCTTGAATAGAAACTTGTTCAATTCTCTCAGATCTAGGATAGGTCTGAAGCCCCCTGTCTTCTTTGTTATGAGAAAATAAGGGGAGTAGAACCCTAACCCCTGTTGAGGAAGAGGAACCTCCTCTATTGCCCCTTGGGCAAGGAGAGAGGAGACTTCCTGACCCAACAGGGTCAGAAGAGATGGGGGAGAACTGAATTGCCTCACCATGGTATGGGGAGGAAGGCTGGAGAAATGAAGTTTGTAGCCCTCTCTGATGATAGAGAGGGTCCATTGCTCTGATGTTATTTGCTCCCATCTGGGAGCAAAGTGAACTAACCTTCCAGGTATGGTGAGAGGCTCTGGTTGTTCCAGAGCCAGAAATGGTAAGTTCTCTAGGGGCAAGTCAAAACCCCTGAGGGGGTTGAGCCTGCTGGGGTGTAGCAGACACTGCAGACTTTGACTTTACTTGCTTAAATTGCTGACGTTTAGCAGCAAAGCGAGGCTGAGAAGATTGTTGGCCAGTATTTGTGGAAAATCTGGCCTTCTTATAGTAAGACCTTTTAAAAGACTTCTTTTTGGCAGGAGTAGAAGTAGACTTAGAAAGTCTATATCTAGAGTGGCATTTTCTGCATCCATTTGAGCAGCTTTAATTTGCCAGTCTTCACCAAATAAGTTCTCACCTGTACAGGGCAGATTCCTTAGGCCATCCACAACCCAGGGTTCTAGGTCATGGTGTCCAACCTACGAGAATGAGGAGACAGAGTTAGAGGAGTCTCCCACAAATCCATCAAGTGTTCTTAAAGGATTTCGTGGATAGGCAGAGTAACTGCCTCTTTAGGAGGTTTAGAGTATCCTAAAATATCCAATTTTTTTGATCTGGGTTCCTTTTCTGCAGATGTAGCAATAGAAAGTGCTTTAGCTACA
This sequence comes from Ichthyophis bannanicus, assembly GCA_033557465.1. Classification (NCBI taxonomy): domain Eukaryota; kingdom Metazoa; phylum Chordata; class Amphibia; order Gymnophiona; family Ichthyophiidae; genus Ichthyophis; species Ichthyophis bannanicus. The sequence continues at coordinate 453,165,441 of CM066031.1, forward strand.
TCAACAATGAAATCCTGAAAGGATAAATCCTCCGGAGGAGACATCCTCCTCTTTAGAGAAGAGGGCTCCTCAGGAAGATCAAACTCAGCAGAGTCATCAGAGGAACTGAACTCATCAGAAGAATCTGAGTATTCTCTCTGTGCTTGCAATGCACGATACGCGTACCGATCGATATCGACATCGGGCGTATTGGGCATGGGATTGGTATCGGGCAAAAGCCTGAATCCAGCAAGCGGAACCGATCGACGCTTGGAAGTCGATGGTCTCGGTTCCGGTGTGGATACCGGAACCGGGGTCGGTACCGATGGAATCGGTACCGAGGGCGTCGCAGCCTTAATGAAAGCCAAAACGGCCTGCTGCATGGTCTGGACAGTATTGCCCATGGACACCACTGCTGCCTGGATGTCGGTACCGGTATCGACCGGTACCCCAGAGCAGTCTAACAGGTGATCAGTCGAGGCCGTGCCATCGATGTCAACCTGTAACCCCATAGGTGATGCTTTGGAGGCCGGAGCCTCCCGCCGGGGTTTTTTGGTGTGGGCAGAATCCTCGAACTCAAGATTGAGAGCCTCTCGATCTTTTGAAAGAGATTTGCTTTTAGAGGATTTGCCCACAGAAAGTTTGGTTACCTGAGATCCATCCGGAGAGGAAGACCTGGATGACTGTGATGCTGGATTATCTGAAGCAAACAGCACATGGAACTTGTTGACCCGGTTCTGCATACCACGTTTAGACATCTGGGAGCAGAATGGGCAGTCCGGTATGGAGTGGTCAGGTCCTAAACATTTAAGACACCATTCATGGGTGTCTGTGAGAGAAATAACAGCATTGCACTTGGTACACTTTTTAAAACCAGGAGCTGGTTTCTCCATGAGGAGAATTTGTGTAGGCCTGAAGGCCTAACAAAAGTTACCAAGCTGTGCTGAGAAAATAAAAAAAGATTTTTTTTTTTTTTTTTAAAAGAAAGAAAGAGAGACCGGCAGTACCGGTTTTGGTATGGGGAAGGCAGGTACGCGGTCAAAAGAAACAAATTAAAATAACAATTTCTTCAGCGGTGACAGGAACACGACCTGCTGGCTCCGCGGAAAAAGAGAAACTGAAGAGAGCTGGTAAGGAAGGCGGGAAGGCAGCGTGCATGCGCTGTGGGAAGCCCCAAAAGCTTTTCATCTGAAAAGCTGGGGAGCTTTCCCGCGCGGGCTCCGTCGGTTCCGACTTACCCATATGTGAGGACTTATTCCTGCTTGTTCCTGGAGATTAAGATAGATCAATACAATAACAGCAGCTATGGATGCCAGTCTGTCAACAATAAGCCGCCTGACTGAAGACTGGACACAACTATCCAGAGGGTTGCCATGAGTAGACACAGACTCAACGGCACTTAACAACATGACAAACGATTCTAACAAAAAGGTTGGTTGCCCTTAAAATATCCCCTTTCAGTATTGCCCACTGTTTTTCTACATTCTCCAGCTGTTCCCATCCTGCTAATGACTCCTTGAGATATTGGCCCATCTTGGCAAAGTTAGTTTTCCTGAAGTCTAAGACCCTCGCTTTTGAGTGGATTTTATCAGCCCTAGTCCTAATACTGAACCACACCATCTGGTGATCACTGGATGTGAGATGATCTTCCACTGTAACATCAGAAACACTTCACCCATTGGTAAGCACCAAGTCCAGTATGGCCCCTTCACATGTGGGTTCTGTTACCAATTGTCTGAATACTTCTTCCTGTAAAGAATGCAGGTTCTCCTTGCTTCTAGATGATACCACAGCAGGGATGCGCCAATCAACATCCGGCATATTGAAATTCCCTATCAGTAGCACTTCCCCTTTCCTGGCAATGCTGCGTATGTCTTCTATTAAATCTCTGTCCACGTCTTTTCCCTATGATGGAGATCTGTATATCACACCAATGCAAATGGATTTCTCTTTCCCTCTTTCTAATTTAACCCACACTGTCTCCTCTCTCGTTTTTAAGCCCTGTATTTCCATAGCTTTAATATTAGTTTTTACAAATAGTGCCACGCCTCCTCTCCTTCTTCCTACCCTGTCTTTTCTGAATAATCTATAGCCTGGTAAAGTTATATCCCATTCATGGTTGTCCATTTACCATGTTTCTGTAACTGCCACTAAATCCAAGTCAGCCTCTCCCATTAGTCTCAATATCTGGGATCTTATTTCCCATGCTATTGGCATTTATAGACACTGCTTTCCAGATGTTACCCCTTTTATCTATTTCTTTAAAGGTATTTAATGTTTCACTTACCATGGGGGCTTTTACTTACCTGGGGGCTTTCTTTATCCATCCCTAATGAATCTAGTTTAAAGCCCTCTTCAATAGGTTAGCCAGTCTGCTACTGAAGACATGTCAACCTTTCTTGGACAGAAGGACACCATCTCTGCTCTGCAGCCCTTGGATCATCATCCCATGGTCCAGGAAACCAAAACGCTCTCAATGACATCATCCATGCAACCATGCAATTATCTCCAGGATGTAAGCTTCTCTGCCCTGGCCTTTACCCTTAACAGGGAGACCACCACCTGCATCCCTATCTGCTTCACCCTCTGTCCCAGAGCCATGAAGTCACTCTTGATGTGCTCAGAGGGAAACTTGGCAGTATCATTTCTACCCCATGAGTAACATCGGGTAATAGTCAGTAGGCCTGATGAGTCTCATCAAACTCTCCAAAACATCTAGGATTTTGGCACCTGGCAGACAGCATACTTCTCTGGACATCAAGTCTGGTCAGCAGATGGATGCCTCAGTATCTCTCAGAAGAGAGTCACTAACCACCACTACCCTTGGCTTCCTAGTGGTCACTGATTCAGCAACTTTGGGGTGCTCAAGCTCTGGTTCCTTCTTTTCTTGGAATGCCTCTACCTCCTCCACTTCCATGGCTGCATAATTGTTCTTCCATTTAAGGGTTGAGCAGTTGGATTGGTGATTCTGCAGGCCCTGGTGACTCATGTCCAACCTTGGTCCTTCTGTAGGCTCCCATCCTCACCTCTGCTGGAGAGTTTGGATGTTTCAAAAAACATCTCATCAATGAACCTCTCACTGTCTCGAATGCTCCTCAGCCTTGCCACCTCTTGCCTGAGCTCCTCCACCTATTTCCTGAGAGCTTCAGTATGTAGGCATCCTGTACATGAAACTGGTCCTTCAACTGGCATTGGGATCTCTGTCTGGACAGAGGTAGAAGCTGTAATGGGGACAACAGCTTTGTTCAGTTGGTAGAGCTTTGGTACCTGTTGAAGTAAAAGAGAGACCTACTAAAGTAGCAGCCTGTTTCTCAGCTGTCCTTTCAAACAAAAAGCAGTTAACCTATTTTAAGTGTGTTCTAAATGTGCTGTTATAAGTCCCCTGTGTGTAGCTAATTGGTGGGTGGCCCTATAAAGCAAGAATGCCTATATGGGGTGGGTGGGAGATGGGGGTAGGGGGAGAACTAACAGCTGATGAGGTGTGACTGACTCTCAAAGAGATAAGAGAAAGAGAAACCAACAGCAGAGTTTTAAACTTACACTACTAAAAAAAACCCAAGTATTTCCCCTTTGAAAATAAAGCAGCAAAAAGGTTAACTCTTTCTAAAAATGTAGACCAAAACCCTTTTAAGAGCTCTCAGGCAGAGGAGCTAGTAATTAAAAGCCACACACCTTGCTTTGAAATGGAGAGACCCTGTTAGGAATGCCTTTGAAGATTCTCAAGACTTGCTCATCACTTGACAGGGGTAATTTGGAATCTTTTAACCCTGTCTGCAGTTTACTTAAGGGCATGTGGACCACTTTTACATTTATTGCAACTTTTCTATTGAGATGTTTTGGTAGTACCCATTCAGAGATACATTATTCCAAACTATGAACTCCTGGATGAATTTCCCTCAATAACTAGTTTAAAAGATGCATCTGTTATACCTGAAGACTGGAAGATGGCCAATTTAACACCAATTTTTAAAAAGGGTTCCAGGCATGATCTGGGAAACTACAGACCAGTGAGCCCGATGTCAGTACCGGGAAAAATGGTAGAAACCATCATAAAGAACAAAATTATTGAACATGTAGATAGTATGGCTTAATGAGAGACAACCAACATGGCTTTAGCCAAGGAAGGTCTTGTCTTACTAATCTGTTATGTTTTTTTTAAGGTATGAATAAACAGGTAGACAAAGGTGAGTCGGTTGATATAGTGTATCTGGATTTTTAGAAAGCCTTTGACAAGGTCCCTCATGAGAGACTTTTGGCGAAATTAAAAAGTCATGGAATAGGAGGCAGTGTACTATTGTGGATCAGGAACTGGTTAAAAGATAGAAAGCAGGGGGTTGGGCTAAATGGCCAATTTTCCCAATGGAGAAAGGTGAATAGTGGAGTATCCCAGGGATCTGTGCTGGGTCAGCTGCTTTATAACATATTCATAAATGACCTGGAAATGGGAACAAGTGAGGTAATCAAATTTGCAGATGACACTAAATTATTCAAAGTTGTTAAAACCCATGAGGATTGTGAAAAATTGCAAGAAGACCTTGATAAATTAAGAACATAACAACATAAGAACATAAGATATGCCATACTGGGTCAGACAAAGGTCCATCAAGCCCAATATCCTGTTTCCAACAATGGCCAATCTAGGTCATACGTACCTAGCAGTTTCCCCAAAAGACACAGGTTCCACAATGCTTGTACTGGGTCAAGCATTGATATCCTGGGTCCCTTCTTAATAATGGTTTATGGACCTTTCCTCCAGGAACTTGTCCAAACTTTTTTTAAACCCAGCTACACTAACAGCCTTTACTACATCCTCCGGTAACAAATTCCAGAATTTGATTACACGTTGAGTGAAAAAATATTTTCTTTTATTAGTCTTAAATAGTTTACCTTGTAGCTTCATTGCATGTCCCCTAGTCTTTCTATTTTCTGATAATGTAAACAATCAATCTACATTTACCCGTTCCACTCCATTCATTAATTTATAGACTTCTATCATATCTCCCCTCGGCTGTCTCTTTTCCAGGTTAAAGAGCCCTAACCTTTTTAGCCTTTCTTCATAGGAGTATCCTTCCATCCCCTTTACCATTTTGGTGGCTCTTCTCTGAACCTTTTCTAATAACGCAATATCCTTTTTAAGATACAGCGACCAGAATTGCACACAATATTCAAGGTGCGGTCTCACCATGGAACGATATAGAGGCATTATAATATCTTTTGTTTTATTTTCCATTCCTTTCCTTATGATACCTAGCATTCTATTTCCTCTCTTGGCTGCCGCTGCACACTGGGCCGAGGGTTTTAACATGTTATCCACAATGACGCCTAAATTTTTTCCTGGGTGGTGGTTCCTAATGCGGAACATTGCATCGTGTAACCATAGTTTGGGTTGTTCTTCCCTAGGTGCATAACTTTGCACTTGTCCACATTAAATTTCATCTGCCATTTTGATGCCAAGTCTTCCAATTTATCAAGATCCTCTTGCAACTTTCCACAATCCTCTTGGGTTTTAACAACTTTAAATAGTTTTGTGTCATCTGCAAATTTAATAACCTCACTCGTTATTCCACTTTCCAGGTCATTTATGAATATGTCAAAAAGCAGCGGACCCAGCAGAGATCCCTGGGGTACACCACTATTCACCTTTCTCCATTGGGAAAATTGGCCATTTAGCCCTACCCTCTGCTTTCTATCTTTTAACCAGTTCCTGATCCACAATAGTACACTGCCTCCTATCCCATGACTCTTTAGTTTTACCAAAAGTCTCTGATGAGGGACCTTGTCAAAGGCTTTCTGAAAGTCCAGATACACTATATCAACTGACTCACCTTTGTCCACCTGTTTATTCACACCTTCAAAAAAACATAACTGATTAGTAAGACAAGATCTTCCCTGTCTAAAGCCATGTTGGCTGTCTCCCATTAGGCCATGACTATCTACATGCTGAGTAAGTTTATTCTTTATGATGGTTTCTACCATTTTTCCCGGTACTGACGTCAGACTCACCAGTCCTGTAGTTTCCCAGATCACCCCTGGAACCCTTTTTAAAAATTGGTGTTACATTGGCGATCCTCCAATCTTCAGGTATTAGAGATGATTTTAATGATAGTTCACAGATTACTAATAGCAGGTCTGCAATCTCATATTTCAGTTCTTTCAACACCCTTGGATGTATACCATCCGGCCCAGGTGATTTGCTACTCTTCAGTTTATCTAATAGTTGTAATACATTTTCCCGATGTATTGATATTACCTTCAATTCTTCCACACCTTTAAATACCACTTCAGTCATGGGTAACATCCCTACATCTTCCTCAGTAAAGACCGAAGCAAAGAATTCATTCAGTCTCTCCGCTATCGCCTTGTCGCCTCTTAGTGCCCCTTTAACCCCTCTATCATTTAATGGATTCAACTGACTCTCTCACAGGTTTTTTGCTACAAATGTACTTGAAAAAGTCTTTATTTCACGTTTTTGCTTCCGCAGCAAGCTTCTTCTCAAATTCTCCCTTTGCCTGCCTTATCAATGCCTTGCATTTGACTTGCCAGTGCTTGTGCTGTTTCCAGGTTTCGTCGTTTGGCTCTTTATTCCATTTCCTGAAAGATGCTTTTTTGGCAACAACAGCCTCTCTGACCTCACCTTTAAACCATGCTGGCAGCTTTTTGGACTCCCTTCCACTTTTCTTAAAGCGTGGACTACAGCTGTTCTGAGCTTCCAAGATAGTATTTTTCAACAACACCCAAGCGTGATGTAAGTCTTTAACCTTTGCAACTGCTCTTTTTAGTTTTTTCTTAACTATTTTCCTCATTTTATCATAGTCTCCCTTTCAAAAGTTAAAAGGTAGTACTGTGGATTTCCTTACTATCCCTCCTACACTAATTAAATCAAATGCAATCATGCTATGATCACTATTGCCAAGTGGCCCCAACACCCTTATCTCTTGCACTAGATCTGGTATTCCACTAAGGACTAGGTCTTATATGGCTTCCCCTCTGGTCAGTTCATGAACCAGCTGCTCCAAGAAGCAGTCATTTATTTCATCTAGGAACTTTATCTCCCTAGCATGTCCTGCCGTGACACTGACCCAGTCGATACCGGGGTAATTGAAATCACCCATTATTATTACTGCGCTGTAACTTTTGTTAGTTTCCTTGATTTCTTTGAGCATTTCATCATCCATTTGTTCACTCTGGCCAGGCGGTCCATAGTAAATTGGAAGACTGGGCATTCAAATGGCAGATGAAATTTAATGTGGGCAAGTACAAAGTTATGTACCTAGGAAAGAACAATCCAAACTATGGTTACACGATGCAAGGTTCCATATTAGGAACCACCACCCAGGAAAAATATTAGGCATCATCATGAATAATATGATGAAACCCTTCACCCAGAGTGCAGTGGTGGCCAAGAGAGCAAATTGAATGCTAGGTATCATAAGGAAAGGAGTGGAAAATAAAAAAAGAGTAGTTACTCACCTGTAATAGGTGTTCTCCAGGAGCAGCAGGAATCAGTCCTCACATATGGGTGTCATCGGCGCCGATTAAGCCCCAGCGGAGCATTTCCCCGGCTTTCTATGAAAGCCTTTGGGAATGCAGGCACGCATGCGCGGTTCCCTTCCTGCCTAAAGGTGCCATATTACCTCAGTCAAATGACATAGCTAAGAACAGCACACAAAAATGAAAAATAAACTATGTACAACTGCAACTCCAAGGGGAGGAGGGAGGGTTGTGAGGACTGATTCCTGCTGCTCCTGGAGAACACCTGTTACAGGTGAGTAACTACTCTTTCTCCAGGACCAAGCAGGAAGTCAGTCCTCACATATGGGTGACTTCCAAGCTCTGGGCTACCGAGGAACCCAGGCTGAACAAGAGAACTCCCTCTAGTCCCAGCAGCAAAGAAAAGGCTTTTCAAGGACATAACCTCCACCTGTAGCCCAACAGAGGGCAGGAGGGCAGGAGTTGCCTAAACCTCAAAGAGATTCCGGAGTACTGCTTGGCCAAAAGCACTGTCCCTACGGGACTCCCTCTCCAGGCAGTAATGGGCCGCAAAAGCCTGGCTTGAAGACCAAGTTGCAGCCCTGCAGATGTCTACCAAGGGCACAGAGCAGAGATGAGCCACTGAGGCAGCCATTGCCCGAACACAATGGGCCGTGACCCTACCCTGCAAAGGAAGGTCAGCCGCCTTATAAGCCCAGGTGATACAGTCAGTTACCCAGATGGACAAAGTACGCTTGGACACAGCTAACCCCAACTTATTGGGGTCAAAGGATACGAAAAGCTGAGAAGCCCTTCTATACCCCTGCGTACGGTCAAGGTAGAAGGATAAGGCCCTCCTACAGTCCAGGGTATGCAGGACTGCTTCAGCCTGGCTAGCATGAGGCCTAGGGAAGAATGTTGGAAGAACCACCTCCTGGTTGAGGTGGAAAGAGGAGACAACCTTAGGGAGGAACTTTGGATGAGTCCTAAGGACTACCCTGTTCCTGTAAATCCTGGTGTAAGGCCTATCACAGACCAGGGCCTGAAGCTCACTTACTCGCCTAGCCGAGGTAAGGGCTATCAGGAAGAGTGTCTTCCAGGAGAGGAAGCGTAGGGGACAAGTAGCCATCGGCTCAAAAGGTGGGCGAGTCAGTTGCTGCAAGACCACATTCAGCTCCCACTCAGGGGCAGGAAGACGGATTGGAGGCTTGAGCAAAAGCAAGCCCCTGAGAAAGCGGGACACCAAGGGGTGACCAACCAGAGAATGTCCTCCACCAGAGAGTGGTGAGCTGCTAGAGCTGAGAGGTGGACCAGAACAGAATTGGACTTAAGTCCCTGATTCGATAAGTGCAGTAAGTACTTAAGCACTACTGGCACAGTACAAGAGAAAGGGTCCTCTGTACGTAGCTGACACCACACAGAAAACCATTTCCATTTGAGAGCATAGGTTTTCCTAGTGGACTGTTTCCTAGAGGCTAGGACAATCTCCTCAACTTCCTGAGGTAGGCCCCAGGGAGCCAAAACTACCCTTGCAGCCTCCAGGCCATCAAATTGAGAGCTTTGAGATTGGGGTGCAGAAGGGAACCCCGCTCCTGTGAGAGAAGGTCGGGTTGCAACCCCAGAGGTAGTGGAGGATCCACCGCCAGTTGAAGCAGAAGAGGAAACCAAGGCTGTCTCGGCCACCTGGGAGCCACCAGCAGGACCGAGGCCTTGTCCTAAAGAATCTTGAAGAGAGTTCGGGCCACCAAGGGCGTGGGAGGAAACGCATACAGGAGGCCCTGAGACCAGGATATCAGAAAAGCATCCGCTGCTATCCGCAGAGGATGCGGTTGCCTGGAGCAGAACTTTGGCAGCTGCTTGTTCATTGGGCTGGCAAAGAGATCTATCAAAGGGAGACTCCATTTTAGAAAGATCCTCTGAACTACTGAAGGATGCAGCTGCCACTCGTGGGGCTGCAGTAGTCTGCTTAACCTGTCTGCCAGGTAGTTGTCCTGGCCGGGAAGGTACACAGCCTTGAGGAGCATGTTGTGCTTGAGGGCAAATGAACAAAGGTCCTGAGCCTCCCGACAAAGGATCCTGGACCCAGTCCCGCCCTGTTTGTTCACATAAAACATGGCTACCTGGTTGTCTGTCTGAATCAGGACAGATTGGTGAGCCAGGGTAGGAGAGAAAGCTTTGAGTGCCAATCGAATAGCTCTGAGTTTGAGGAGATTGATCTGCTGTGCAGCTTTCCAAGGAGACCACAGGCCCTGGGTGCACTTGCCCAGACAATGAGCTCCCCAGCCTCCGTGGTCAGCACTATGGTGTACCCTGGAACCTGAAAAGGCACCCACTTCAGTAGATTGGGAGGGTGCAGCCACCAGTTGAGGGAGTGCAGAAATGGTCTGGACACCCTTATTCTGTCTCTGAGGCTGCCTGTGGCCTGTGACCACTGAGTCCGAAGGGACCACTGTGCAGGCCTCATATGGAGCCTGGCATTGGGGGTCACATGTACTGTCGAAGCCATGTGGCCCAGAAGCCTCAGGCAGAGTCTGGCGGAGACCAGTGACCTGCTGAGAAACTGATTTGCCAAGGCCATCAACCTTTGGGCCCTGTCTGCTGGCAAGAAAGCCTTTGCCAGCAGAGAGTCCAGCCTTGCTCCTATGAACTCCAAGTTCTGGGAGGGGAGCAAAGTGGACTTTGCGTAGTTTATGACAAACCCCAGCCTTTGGAGAAGAGCAATAGTGCTGAGGGTGGCTTGTTTGGCCTCCTGACACGTCTGACCCCTGATGAGCCAGTCGTCCAGATAGGGGAAGACAAAGATGCCCTAGTTTCTCAGGTAGGCCGCCACCACTGCTAGGCACTTTGTGAAGACTCTGGGGGCGGAGGTGAGGCCGAAAGGCAGCACTCTGTATTGATAATGGTTTCCTCCCACAATGAACCTGAGGTACTTTCTGTGGTCTGGATGAATGAGGATGTGAGTGTATGCTTCCTTTAGATCTAAAGAGCATAGCCAATCTCCCTGCTGGAGGTAGGGCAGAAGTTTCCCAAGAGTAAGCATCTTGAACTTCTCCTTCACTAGGAACTTGTTGAGGTTCCTGAGGTCCAGAATGCATCAAAGGCCAACGGTTCTTTTGGGCACCAGGAAATACCTGGAGTAGAAACCGTGACCCTGTAAGTGGGGAGGCACAGGCTCCACCGCCCTGTCCACCAACAGACCTTGAAGCTCTTGCAGGAGAAGGTCTGTGTGCAGGGGAGGCCTTGGAGGCTCCCCTGGAAAATATGGTGGAGGCAGTTGGTGAAAATGCAGGGCATAACCCTTGTGGACTATGTCCAACACCCAACTGTCCCCGGTGATAAGGGGCCACTGGTGGGCAAAGAGGGCGAGGCGACCTCCTGTGCAGGGCTGGGAGAGCAGTGGAGGAGAGGCTACGCTCAAGGAGTCAAAAACCCCCACCCTGCTGAGTGGTAGCAGGGGCCCATGGCTTGGGGGTCCTCTGCCTACGGGGCCCAGTACCCTGCCCCTTGGCTTGCTGACCCTGGGGGGCAGCTTGGGCAGCCTGATATTGCGGGTACTGTTTGTAGGCAGTGCCCTTCCTCGAGTAAAAGGGCTTTTTACCCGAGCCCTTCTTTTTATGAGAAGGGGCAGAGGTCTTCCTAGACAGCCTTGTCCATGTGAGGTGCTCAGTTTCGAGCTGAGCGGCCTTCTCGGTCATGGGCTTGCCAAAAAGGTTTTCATCTCGGCAAGGGACATCGACCAACTTGTCCTGAACCCATGGCTCGAGGTTCGATGACTGCAGCCATGCCTGGCATTGAGCCGCAATGCCGGCTGCCGCAACTCGGGCCGAAGCCTCAAAGCCATCGTAGGCGGCGCGGGACAACTTCGAGCAGTCCCGAATCCCCGAGGACAAGGACTTAAATCTCTGCAAGGGTTCCCCGGAGAGACCAGCAGAGAACCCGGCCAACTCCTTGGCCAGGTCCCGCAAGTACATGCCCATGTACAGCTGGTAAGACTGGACACGGCAGGCAAGCATCGAGCCCTGGAAGCACTTTCTACCGACGCCATCGAGGTTCCGGGCCTCCCTGCCGGGGGGCACCGTGGAGTGCATCTTCTGACTCTTCAGACGATGCATGGCCGATTCCACAACCATGGAATGGTGTGGTAGCTGTGCCTTTTGAAAGCCAGGGCTCTTCCTGAGTCGATAGATCAAGTCGACTCGCTTGCTTAAAACTGGCGCTGAGGCCGGTGCCTCCCACATCCTGAAGAGGAGCCGTTCCAGCATCGGAGGAACCGGGACAGTAAAGGCCTCCTTTGGCGGAGAGTCATACTGTAGGGCCTCGAGCTCTTCAGCTCGAGGCTCCTCCTTGGGGTCCACCGGGATAGTCAAGGCAGCGGCCATATCCCGGACGAACTCCGAGAACTGAGTATCCTCCGGGGGGGACCTACTCCGGGGCTCAGACTGCGGTGAGTTCGACGGGATGCACCGAGTCTTGAAGGTGTCAGGAGACTCCTCGTCCTCCGTCTCCCAAGCTGACTCGTCCGAGGAAGAGTCAGGGTCCGACCCCGCGGGGCCCTGGAGCACCCGCCCCGATGCCGAAGGCACCGGCATCGACGCCCTCGGTCCCGAACGGGAGGTCAAGGGAGACCGCAACCGAGGTCAACTCCAAGCCACAATGGACTCGAGTATCGGCTCGGTCTCCGGGGTCAACTTCGAAGTTGATATCCCGGTGGTCGGGGCAGATGCAGCAGACAGGCTGGCCATCAGTGCCAGCTGCTGCTCCATGAAGGCAGACAATCTGCTCTCCAAGGCTGTCATACTGAGACTCAGCTCGGGAGACGCAGCAGCCACCGACTCGGGCCCCGGCGGCGCCGGGCCCGACGTCGGCTCCCTGGGAGGAGAGTCCTCGAGGACTACGGGGCTTACGTGTCCAGCAGACTCTGGCTCCATGCGAGGAACTTTAGCAGGCTTCTCGTGTTCCACGGGCCCGGGGCAACGGTCGGGGGTCTTAGACCTGGCCCTCGAGGAACCAGGGACCTCCTCCGACGACGCCCTTGCGAGCCGCTTCTTCCTCTTGCGTTCCCTGTCAGGGGACCCCCTGTCCGAGGAGCTTCGACGGCGCTCGGGATCGGAATCCCGAGATGTCGAGGCCTCAGACGAGGTCCGGGCCCGGCCGGAGGCTGAGTCCGAGAAAAGCCTTTCTTTTTGCTGCTGTCGACTTCGGAGTGCCTTGGAAGACATCTTTCCACATGGCCCGCACGACTTAGGGTCGTGATCGGGGCCGAGGCACCGAAGGCAGCAGTCGTGTGTGTCGGTGAGAGACATTAATTTCTTACACCGATCACACTTTTTAAAACCGCTGGAAGCCATCGGGGAAAAAAGAGTCCCCGCGAGGTCAAAGGACTGGCCTTCCAGGGAAAAATGGAAAAAAGGGCGCGACCGCCAACCATGAAGGGCAAAAAACGAAAAAGAAGAATCGGGCTTGATACCGGTGTACCGAACCCGGCAGGAGGGGAACCGGCGTCGAACCGGGAGAAAAAATAGCGAAAATCGCCGAAAAAATCTAATTTTAACCGGGAAAACAGGACACATGTCCGGTGGGCTTCACGGAAAAAAAGAGACTGAGGTAAGATGGCACCTTTAGGCGGGAAGGGAACCGCGCATGCGTGCCTGCATTCCCAAAGGCTTTCATAGAAAGCTGGGGAAATGCTCCGCTGGGGCTTCATCGGCGCCGATGACACCCATCTGTGAGGACTGACTTCCTGCTTGGTCCTGGAGAAGAAAGGATATTATTCTGGTCGCCGTATCTTAAAAAGTATATAGCGTTATTAGAAAAGGTACAGAGAAGAGCCACCAAAATGGTAAAGGGGATGGAAGGATACCCCTATGAAGAGAGGCTAAAAAGGTTAGGGCTCTTCAACCTGGAAAAGAGACGGCTGAGGATAGATATGATAGAGGTCTATAAATTAATGAATGGAGTGGAACAGGTAAATGTAGATCGATTGTTTACGCCATCAAAATATAGGCAGACTAGGGGACATGCAATGAAGCTACTAGGGGACATGCAATGAAGCTATTTAAGACTAATAAGAGAAAATATTTTTTCACTCAACATGTAATCAAACTCTGGAATTCGTTACCAGAGGATGTAGTAAAAGCTGTTAGTGTAGCAGGGTTTAAAAAATATTTGGACAAGTTCCTAGAGGAAAGGTCCATAAACCATTATTAAAAGGGACCTGGGATCTCCACTGCTTGCTCCAATACAAGCAAGCATTGTAGAACCTGTGTCTTTTAGAGAAACTGCTAGATACTTGTGACCTAGATTGGCCACTGTTAGAAAGAGGATACTGGGCTTGATGGACCTTGGTCTGACCCAGTATGGCATATCTTATGTTCTTGCTCTCCTTTTTAAAAGGTTAGTCCCAGCAAAGATGTGCAGCCACATGTCCTAACAATATATCATAGTTTGTACAATATATCATAGCTTATTGACCTGTTCAATACTAAGTTCAATGTATTAACCTCTCTGTTCCATGTATAACGTTGAGTTAATTGTAAACCTCTTTGATACCCTGAAAGGCAATATAAAAAAATATGATAAATAAAATAAATAAGTGCCATCCAGGTCATTCTCAAAAATGCCCCCATTTTGCTCCTGCATACATCTCATGGCCTTTCTAAAATCATGTTTTAGTTCAAATCATTTTTTATTCATTTTATACATATAAATCCGTACACTTCCATGGGTGACAACAACAAATCGCAATAATACTTCTCAAAAAAAAACAGTGCTTAACCTGCTTAACAAACTGTCAAGCCTAATGAAGCTAGAACTTCCCAACATTTGTAATAACACAGTTGCGCATAACTTTACTTAGATATCTATACACAAACAAATGAGCAAACTAACATTCAAATACTCACTCAACCTAACACACTAATCCTCTGTCCCCCCCCCCAGAAACCCCCCCCTGCCCCCAAAACCTCCCCCCCCCCACACACCTCCCCACACCCCTATTCCACACATATGGACATAGCATGCTACAATCCCTCAAACACCACTCCAGCATAAGCAGCTCCAGATCTCACTTTACTTTGACACTGCAGATTCCCACCATTCACCAACTCCCACCTCATACTCTCAGTAGCCTCTCTGAGTGCGCAGCACATTAAATATTCAATACCATACTATGCTCCCTAGTCAGCAGCGCGCCTATGAGTGGAGCCCAGAGATCTAGGAACATATCCCAACATTTGCCACCCCTCTGCTTCGCTGTCATTTTTTCCATATACATCAACTCTAGCATAGCTCTCTCCCAAATAGTTACCCCGGGAGGGGAAAGCTCAATCCAATTACTCAACAGCACCTTTTTGACTAACAAAAAGCAGGAGCGGCCCAAGGGGGGTGCGGGGCCATGTGCGGAGACTCGGTGCGGGGCCTCATTTGCATAAGTGGCCTTATTTGCATAAATATTTGCATAATGTTACCATACACTAACGTTTAGTAAACATGTCTCTTAATGAGTGTATGGATAAAGAAAGACTAAAAGATTTCTACATTACTATAATCCAGTGCCAACCGCCAGGCACATTAGGAACTACTACAAACGCTGCCCATTTAGAACCCATAGCAGACCCGCCGTATCCTGACAGCATTACCAGGACTCACAAAGCACCATACCCTAACTATCAAAAGGCAACACTGCAAATATTAAACCAATACATTTCAGAGAATACTGGGAAAAGAGAACAAGTGGCAATGTCAAATAGGAATTACATAAACAGAATACCTCAGCTCAGTTACACATGCAGAACATAGACCATCACCAAACAAGGAATCACAATTTAGAAACAGGAAGGCAATAATTAAACTGGGAACCCCAAAAGCCAAACTTGGAATGTACAACAACACTGTAGAAATAAAACTATAAATTAATTTCCTCTTGTACCAAACAAAGTGCAGACGTTAATGATGCACATTTCCCAGAGCTTTCATATTCCAGTTAATAAATTCAAAATAAAGAGATATCTTTCTACCTTTTGTGCATTTTTTTTCAGTTGCAATTGCTCCAGCCACTGTCTTCTGGTTTCTTCATGTTTTCTGCTAACTCTCCATAGTCTGCTGTTCATTTGTCCTTTCTTCTCTCTTCTAGTTTTTTTTTCCATTCTCTCTCTCTACATCTGCTTTAACATACTAATCTTTCTCCTTTTGCTCTTTCCTCATTTCTATTTCATCAACTCAAATTTTACCCCTCCATCCTCAATCCCCACTTACACTCCCAATACCCGGCCAATTGTAGATTTTTCATCTCTCCCACACAAAATATTTTTCCCCTCTCCATTTTACTCTCCCAGCCCCATCCCATGCTAATCCTCCCCCAACATCAGCTCTCTTCTAGTTCCAGCCTCACCCAGCATCCACTCCCTTCTAGTCCCTGCATCAGCCCATTTCCAGTTCTAGTCCCCCATCAGCCCATTTCCAGTCCTAGCTCCCCCATCCATTTCTAGTCCGAGTCCCTTCATCAGCTCATTTCCAATCCTAGCCCCCCATCAGCCCATTTCTAGTCATTTCCTAGCCCCACCATCAGCCCATGTCAAATCCTAGCTCCCCTCCACTCAGCCCAATTCCAGTCCAAGCCCCCCATGAGCCTACTTCCAGTTCTAGCCCCTCCATGAGTCCATTTCAATGCAAGCCCCCACCACAGCCCATTTCCAATCTTAGCTCCCCCCAACAGCCCATTTCCAGTCCTATCCTAGCTGCTCCATCAGCCCATTTCCAGTCCTAGCTCCCTTCCCTCACAGCCCATTTCCATTCCAAGCCCCCTCCCCATCAGCTATTTGCAGTTCAAGCCCCCCTTCCACTCAGCCCATTTCCATTCCAAGTCCCCGTCCCCATCAGCTATTTGCAGTTCAAGCCTCCCCTTCCACTCAGCCCATTTCCAGTCCTAGCAACCCCCCAACCCATTACCAGTCCTAGCCCCCATCAACCCACTTCCAGTCCTAACCCCCCATCACCCCATTTTCAGTTTTTAGCCCCCCCTATAACCCATTACCAGTCCTAACCCTTCATCAGCCCACTTCCAGTCCTAACCCCATCAGCCCATTTCCAGTCAGCCCCCCATAGCCCATTGCCAGTCCTAACCCCCCCCATCAGCCCACAGCCCATTACCAGTCCTAACCCCAACAGCCCACCTCAAGTCCTAACCCCTCCCCATCATCCCATTTACTGTCCTAGCCCTCCCGTAGCCCATTATCAGTCCTAACCTCCCCATAGCCCATTACCAGTCCTAACCCCCCATCACCCCATTTCCAGACAGCCCCCATCACTCCACAGCCCATTACCAGTCCTAACCCCCCCATAGCCCATTACCAGTCCTAACCCCCCCCAACAGCCCAGTGCCAATTACCAGTCCTAACCCCATCAGCCCACCTCAAGTCCTAACCCCTCCCCATCAACCCATTTCCTTTCCCAGCCCCCCCCATAGCCCATTATCAGTCCTAACCCCCATAGCCCATTACCAGTCCTAACCCTCCCATAGCCCATTACCAATCCTAACCCCCCATAGCCCATTACCAGTCCTAACCCCCCCATAGCCCATTACCAGTCCTAACCCCCATCAGCCCACAGCCCATTACCAGTCTTAACCCCCCCATAGCCCATTACCAGGCCTAACCCCCCCAACAGCCCACCTCAAGTCCTAACCCCTCCCCATCAGCCCATTTCCTGTCCTAGCACCCCCCATAGCCCATTACCAGTCCTAATCCCCCCATAGCCCATTACCAGGCCTAACCCCCCATCACCCGATGGCCAGACAGCCCCCATCAGCCCACAGCCCATTACCAGTCTTAACCCCCCATAGCCCATTACCAGTCCTAACCCCCCAACAGCCCACAGCCCAGTACCAGTCCTAACCCCATCAGCCCACCACAAGTCCTAACCCCACCCCATCAGCCCATTTCCTGTCCTAGCCCCCCCATAGCCCATTATCAGTCCTAACCCCCCATAGCACATTACCAGTCCTAACCCCCCATCAGCCCACAGCCCATTACCAGTCTTAACCCCCCATAGCCCATTACCAGTCCTTACCCCCCCAACAGCCCACCTCAAGTCCTAACCCCTCCCCATCAGCCCATTTCCTGTCCTAGCCCCCCCATAGCCCATTACCAGTCCTAAACCCCCCAACAGCCCACAGCCCATTACCAGTCCTAACCCCATCAGCCCACCTCCAGTCTTAACCCCCCCATCAGCCCATTTCCAGTCCTAGCCCCCCCCTAGCCCATTACCAGTCCTAACCCATCAACCCACAGCCCACCTCAAGTCAAGTCCTAACCCCCTCCATAGCCCATTACCAGTCCTAACCCCCCCACATCGACTCAGGGAAAATTTAAAAAAAAAAAAAGCTGGCTGCTGCTGCGGCGGCAGCAGCAGAATGGAGTGTCCCGCGGGGCCCCCTCTGCCCGGCTGAGCTCTCCCTGCCCGGCTGAGCCCCTCTGCGATGGCTTTCAAAAATTCAGATCCGCGAAGGAAGAGTGTCTCCCTCGTGTCTCTGTTAAGCCCGCAGGGGCTGATGGGAAACCCATCAGCCCCTGCAGGCTTAACAGAGACGCGAGGGAGACACTCTCCCTTCACGGATCTGAAAGCCGTCGCAGAGGGGCTCAGCTGGGCAGGGAGAGCACAGCCGGGCAGAGGGGGCCCCGCGGGACACTCCATTCTGCCGCTGCCGCCGTGGCAGCAGCAGTAGCCAGCTTTTTTTTTTTTAAATTTAATTTTTAAAAAAGCAGAATGTTCTTTGTGCGGGGCCCCCTGAAACGCAGGTCCCTGTGCAAAAAACATTCTTGCTCAATGGACTGGCCGGCCCTGACAAAAAGCCTCGCACTAAGAAGGGTCTATGCATGGGCGCAATCTCCAAACCGCTCACCTTCCAGCTATGGAGCAGACATACCTCTCGCTGCATGACATCATTAACCCCCAGCCATCCTGCCAACTTACCACAGGCTTGCACCCACAAACCCTATACCAAGGGGCAACCCCAGAACTTATGTAACAAAGTTCCTATTTCTAACTTACACCAAGCACAGGTGGATGAGGTTCTGATACCTAATCAAAACGCCCAGTCGTCTGTGGTGTACGCTCTCCAAAGAAACTTGTATTGTAGCTCTTGTAAGTAAACCCACAAGGTTCCCTTCGGTATTGCTTCAAAGGCCTCCTGCATACTCGTCACGGACACTCCCTCCAGCCCGTCTTTACCCCATCTCTCGCTTAGCTCAGAGAGGAATTCATTATCCACAGGGGGCAGGATCAGCATCCTATTCTCTCCCCCTCCCTTGTGCTTATCCACCAACTTCTCCAGCACTAATCTAGGGGATCCCCCCACCGCCCCATCTCCCCCCTACTCCACCCAGACTACCCACATAATGTCGGGCTTGCAAGTATCCATAGAAATCGCACTTAGGTAGCAGGTAGCGCTCTTGCAAACTCTGAAAACTATCCAGAACCATCCCATCCATCATATAAAGATCCCCAATGCAGACAATCCCCTTCTTGGCCCACCCATGAAATACAGTAAACGTTGAAAACCCCAGGCGAAAGTCCGGATTCCCCACCAGAGGAAGCAAGGCCGATTTCCTCCAGTCCCATCCATATCTAGCACACAATCCACGCCAAGCTGCCCGTATGGCCCCTATGTACCCATGACCCATCCCACTGCTGGCCGTACTATGTTTATTCATATGTAAAACATACAGACTATTGTGGTGAGGAGGAGGCAGCCCAGCATGAAAATAAAGGAGAAAGAAGAACTTTTTCTTCTGCTCGGGGGATGGGTTCACTAGAACACATACATCACAGCAGATTCCCTGAGAGAAACCAAGAGGGTAGTGCTAGGCTTAAGCCACTCCCAGACCTCATGACAACCTCAGGCAAGAGTAGGAGGTACAAGTGGGTGGAGTCAGGAAGGGAGTTGCCCTGCTCAGCGTTTAAGTTTGAGGGAACAAACAAAGTGAGCAGAAGGGCCTGGGAAGGCAAAAAGGCCAGGAACTCCAGAGAGCCAAGGAACTGCAAAGATGCAGGAGAGAGCAAACACAGCAGAACCAGCAACCATGAAAGAAACAGATACAAAGTGAGTAGCAGCAGAGACAAGAGCAGCCAGCACTGCAGCCCAGGAAGCTACAGGGAAGGTTCCAGGCAAAGGACCAAACAGACTGGCTACAGGGAGAAAGAGAAAAGGTTGGCTTTAAGGAAGCTAAGGCAAGAGTGCTTAGACTCACCGGAGGAAGGGTCTATCTGCAGGCAGCAGAAGCCCCAGGAAGGGAAGTGGAGAGCTTACTCTGAGTCACTGTCTAGCTCAGAGACAGAGGGAGTGCCAAGCCGTAGAAGCCTCAGCCAGGAAGGTGCTGCAACCAGACTCCAAGGTAGGAGAGATAAAGCCATAAAGCCTAAACCCTGTGTTACATGCTCTGACTCAGAAGAGAGGTTAAAGCCTAGGAAAACCCGGAATAGGAGTAAGGGTTTTGCCAGGGACACTGAACAGGAAGAGCCCAGTGAAATCCTACCAAAAGGTGAAAGGGTCATTCAGTGGCATAGGCTATTTAATCTGCTAAAGAATGTTAAGGATAAACTGCCAGAACGATTACAAGCATTGCCAAGTTACAGCTCAGTTGAAAGCATGGAAGTAGCAGGCCAAGAAAGTGACCTTACTTCAGTTTGTTCTGAGATGGACTGTAATGTGTGCATGAAGGCTGAGTAATGGAAGCCTGAGAAAGGAAAGAAATGAAGCTTGTGTAAATATCTTTATTGCAACACTGGTTACAAGTGTTACCTTAAGAGGAGAAGAATAATCCTGTATTTTGCTTTGACCTGAATGTGTACATTTGCTTTGAAGATTTTGTCAACCATTTTTGACACGGATGCTAATAAAATTCCTGTGTGCTTTAAAAAAACAACCACTCGGTTCATAATCTCCTTGGCACAACTACAATCCTTGGGAAAGAGGAATTGAGATGGCTTCCCGTCCCTACTAGGCAACCGCCTGGTAGGGGCGCGACCGCCACAGGTGGCGTAGTTTTTCGGATACAGCATTCCAGTGGTCAAGTGGTGCGTCTACAAGCTGGTACCTCAGGACGAGGAAGATCCAGGAAGGACGGAGTGACCGGACCGAGAGAAAACACGGAGGAGAAAATCCGGAGTGGAGTCGGATCCGGAGCGCTGTTTTCTGGTGGTAAAGCGAAGACCTGCATCAGAATCAGGTAACCCGTAGGCTAGAAGGGGGATAAGCCTAGGATTCTGATGTAAGGGGCCACCAGGTACTCACTAGGAGAGAGTGAGGGGGAAAAAAAAAAAGTGCTGCACTTTGTGTGGTTTCTCTGTGTTTGTATTCCAGAAACCGCAGTCCAGGATGGAGACAGCGGACATATTGGCCTGGGTGGCAGACCAGTTCGCCAAGCAGAGGGAGATGGCAGCAGTGAGCCAGGAGCAAGCGGCGTCCATGCTTCGCGCTCAACAGCAACCCCTACTGGCGATGATGGCGAAATGGATTCAGGCTCAGGAAGAAGCGACCAAGATGGCACAGTCTGTACAAAAGGCACAGGCCTTACCAGGTGCACAGGTTGTTTTTCCAGGAGGGGAAAGCCCTGGGACTGGAACTTTCTCATGTGGCTGCCTTTCTAAAGAGGACAATATTGATGTCTTTATTGAGTCCTTTGAAAGAATAGCTGTTTTAGCTCAATGGCCAAAGGAACAATGGGCCATGAGATTTGCTATTACCCTAAGTGGGGAGGCTTTAGCAGCCTACAGGGAAATGCCAGTTGCATTAGTAGCCAAGTATGAGCATGTAAAGAAAGCAGTAAGAGATCGGATGGGGTTAAGTCCCTCGGTCTATAGGAGACTTCTGAGAGCATGTGTACTGAAAGAAGGTGAAGCACCTCAAGCTTTATACTATAGAATTAAAAGCTTAGTGTATAAATGGCTTGTACCTGAGAATGGCAATATAGATTCTGTTATTGATACTGTGATATTGGAACAGTTTACAGAAGCTGTACCCAAAGAGTTACAGAGTTTTCTGGTAATGCAGAGCTGTAAAAACACCCAGGAAGCCATTGCGTTGGCTGAGTGCTTTCTAGAGGCCAAGAATTTAAGCCTCAAGAAAGAGGGCGTTTTTCAGAGGGCAGGTACAGAATTGCAGGAAAGGAAGGCAACCTTTACTAGCCATAAGATGGAAAGGAATAAATCCATAGAAGGCAGATATAACCTGCAGAGAAAATGTTTTTCCTGTGGTGAGCCAGGTCACCTTAAGAGAAACTGTCCAGTAAGGAAAGCTTATGTAATCACACGTCCCAAAGAGGTAGGTGAGGGATTTCTCTTATCTGTAGAAGTAGAAGGAATACCCATAGAAGCTCTACTAGATTCAGGGGCCAGACAGTCTATGATTTCCAGCAGGTTGTGGAAAAAGATAGAGGCCCAGAGACAGTGCTTACAAGAATCCTCAAGGGGGCAGGTTAAGATTAAATGTGTCCATGGAGCAGCTTCCACCTATCCTCTCCAGAGTGTTAGGATAAAGGGGTTAGGTAGTGGAAGGCAGGTGGCAGTGGCAGTGATACCTAGACTCCCACACGATATGATATTGGGCCGTGACTGGTCCCAGTTCAGGAAGGGGGTGGAGAAACAGTTGCAGGAAGAAACAGGTCTGGTAACTACACGCGCAGGCTCAAAACCTGCAGAGGAAGAGGTAGATTCCCAGGAGGAGCCGATACCAGGGACCTCCTTTCATGAGGACATAATAACCCCGGCCAAGGATGCTCCCAGGAAAGGAAACGCCGAAAAGCGGCGGGAGAGGGGTGTCAGGGCCAGGAATAGGGGTCAGTTAATGTCGGGTCAGGAGCTGCCCTGGGTTCCTGAAGAGTTAATAGCGAAGTTTCCCTAATTTCCTGATGAGCAAAAAGCAGATCCCGCTTTGGTGCGAGCATGTGAGTTCGCCCGGAAAGGATCGGAGGCTCTACCTAGATTTTTATGGGATAGTGACCTACTATATAGGGAGAATATAGACCCACGAACAGGGGATCTAAGAAGGCAATTGGTGATACCTTCTTCTTTTAAGAATATCATCTTAAGATTAGCCCATGATCACCCAGTAGGGGGACACAAGGGGGT
The DNA here is from genome assembly GCA_033557465.1 of Ichthyophis bannanicus. Taxonomy (NCBI): domain Eukaryota; kingdom Metazoa; phylum Chordata; class Amphibia; order Gymnophiona; family Ichthyophiidae; genus Ichthyophis; species Ichthyophis bannanicus. The sequence goes on from CM066031.1 coordinate 453,188,013, forward strand.
GCAGAGTACCCTGGATCAGGTCCTTGCCAGGTTTTATTGGCCAGGCGTATATACAGAGACAGCGAAGTTCTGTGCCTCGTGCCCGGCTTGCCAAAGGGTCTCAAGTGACCATCCACCGGAGGTACCCTTGATTCCTCTCCCTGTTATAAATAAACCGGTACATAGGTTGGGGGTGGATATAGTGGGGCCTTTGATAAAAACGCCCCGTGGTCATCAGTACATTTTGGTCATAATGGACCATGCCACGCGTTTTTTCGTGGGCTATCCCGTTGAGAAATACGTCTGCCCGTTTGACAGCCATGGAATTAATACGATTATTTTGTGAAATAGGGTTCCCTCGCGAGGTCTTAACAGACAGGGGAACAAATTTCATGTCCCGTAACCTAGCTCAGGTATGGGACGCATTTGGGATCAGGCATATCCGCACAGCAGCTCATCATCCCCAAACCAACGGCTTAGTAGAAAGGTTCAATCAAACCTTAAAGAACCTCTTAAAAAGGAGTTTGGAGGGAAGATTGACTGAGTGGGATACAATGTTGCCTTTCGTGCTTTATGCATGCAGAGAGGAGACAAACCTCTACAGGCACATCACCATACGAGCTTATGTATGGGAGATCTCCACGCGGAGTGCTGGATATACTAAGGGAACAATGGGTAGCACCGGTAGAGGATGTACAAGAAGTTCCCAGATTCCTAACAGACCTGAAGAATCGCTTACAGCGGATTGCCACTGTAGCAGAGGAAAATTTGAAAAGAAGTCAGAATAAACAGAAATCTTATCATGACCGGCGTGCAAGGCCACGTTTCTTAAAGGTCGGGGATAAGGTTATGGTAATGGTAGCTGTAGGAAACTCTAGGTTTGAGAATTCCTGGAAAGGCCCTTACAAAATAGCAAAACGGCTCGGACCAGTGTCTTATGCTGTGGATACTGGTTGGGGAAAGCAACAGGTATACCATGTTAATCTGTTGAGGCTATGGAAGGAGTGTATAGGGAATGCACAGCTAGCCTTAAGAGTTAGTGACACTTCGCAACCCACACCTTGTATTACGTGCTGTTCGCGGGTTATGGCGCCAGCCCGTAATAGTCTAAGGAGGGGGATATGTGGTGAGGAGGAGGCAGCCCAGCATGAAAATAAAGGAGAAAGAAGAACTTTTTCTTCTGCTCGGGGGATGGGTTCACTAGAACACATACATCACAGCAGATTCCCTGAGAGAAACCAAGAGGGTAGTGCTAGGCTTAAGCCACTCCCAGACCTCATGACAACCTCAGGCAAGAGTAGGAGGTACAAGTGGGTGGAGTCAGGAAGGGAGTTGCCCTGCTCAGCGTTTAAGTTTGAGGGAACAAACAAAGTGAACAGAAGGGCCTGGGAAGGCAAAAAGGCCAGGAACTCCAGAGAGCCAAGGAACTGCAAAGATGCAGGAGAGAGCAAACACAGCAGAACCAGCAACTATGAAAGAAACAGATACAAAGTGAGTAGCAGCAGAGACAAGAGCAGCCAGCACTGCAGCCCAGGAAGCTACAGGGAAGGTTCCAGGCAAAGGACCAAACAGACTGGCTACAGGGAGAAAGAGAAAAGGTTGGCTTTAAGGAAGCTAAGGCAAGAGTGCTTAGACTCACCGGAGGAAGGGTCTATCTGCAGGCAGCAGAAGCCCCAGGAAGGGAAGTGGAGAGCTTACCCTGAGTCACTGTCTAGCTCAGAGACAGAGGGAGTGCCAAGCCGTAGAAGCCTCAGCCAGGAAGGTGCTGCAACCAGACTCCAAGGTAGGAGAGATAAAGCCATAAAGCCTAAACCCTATGTTACATGCTCTGACTCAGAAGAGAGGTTAAAGCCTAGGAAAACCCGGAATAGGAGTAAGGGTTTTGCCAGGGACACTGAACAGGAAGAGCCCAGTGAAATCCTACCAAAAGGTGAAAGGGTCATTCAGTGGCATAGGCTATTTAATCTGCTAAAGAATGTTAAGGATAAACTGCCAGAACGATTACAAGCATTGCCAAGTTACAGCTCAGTTGAAAGCATGGAAGTAGCAGGCCAAGAAAGTGACCTTACTTCAGTTTGTTCTGAGATGGACTGTAATGTGTGCATGAAGGCTGAGTAATGGAAGCCTGAGAAAGGAAAGAAATGAAGCTTGTGTAAATATCTTTATTGCAACACTGGTTACAAGTGTTACCTTAAGAGGAGAAGAATAATCCTGTATTTTGCTTTGACCTGAATGTGTACATTTGCTTTGAAGATTTTTGTCAACCAATTTTGACACGGATGCTAATAAAATTCCTGTGTGCTTTAAAACAACCACTCGGTTCATAATCTCCTTGGCACAACTACAATCCTTGGGAAAGAGGAATTGAGATGGCTTCCCGTCCCTACTAGGCAACCGCCTGGTAGGGGCGCGACCGCCACACTATGTAACAGCGCACAAAGCTCATTCAATTGTCTCATCGGGGCACAACCATCCTCCCCCCGCACTAACGCTTCGACATGTCGCAGCAAATAGCGGAGATTATAATTCCTCAAGGAAGGCAGCTCCAACCCCCCCTCATCCTTCCTTCTCATCAGAGCTCGCAGAGGAATCCGCGCCCTCTTACCCCTCCACAGGAAACCTCGTAGAGATTTTTCCAAGCGCCGCAAATCCTTATGTAAAATCCAAAGAGGTAGCAAACGTAGAACATACAGCCATCGAGGCATCTCTACCATGGTAAACAACGCTATCCTCCCCTTCAACGACAAAGGAAGGCCCCTCCATCCAACAAGAGTCTGCGCAGTTTTATCCAACAGACCAGGGACATTTACCCGATATAGATCCTCCGGCCGATCGGGCAATTGAATCCCCAAATATTTGATCATCCCTACCGCCCACACAAGTGGAAAAGGACCTTGCCAACTCGGTCTAACTCTCCCCCCCACATCCAGTACCATCGACTTTGAAGCATTAATTTTTAAACCCAAGAAGCCACAAAACGCATGTATCAGTTGCAGCACGCGTTCTAAAGATGATTGCGGCCTCGTTATGCAAAGGAGCATATCATCCGCGAACGCCTAAGTTTCATCTCTTCACCCCCTAGAGATATTCCCTCAATCCTCGAGTCGCACTGAATAGCTCGGAACAGAGGTTCCAACGAGAGTACAAAGAGCAGAGGTGATAAGGGGCAGCCCTGCCGCATCCCCCTTTCTAATGTAAATGGATCAGAGAAGGCCCCACTTGCCCCCACCCGAGCCATTGGGCGTCTATACAAAGCCTGAATCCAATGCACAAATTCCCCCTTCAAGCCAAAACAAGCTAACACATCCCACAAATATTCCCAGGCCACTCTATCAAACGCCTTTTCAGCGTCTAAACTTACCAGGAGCAAATCCTCCTCCTTCCGCAAGCAGTATCCCATACCCAACAACAATCTAGCAATATTTTTGGTCGCCTCCCTGCCAATGTTCCCTCTAATTTTCTGTAGGCTGTGTGCGCATAAAATATCAGCTGTGTGCAGCTTTTGAAGGAAGGTTAAATTTTTGTGCGCCACATAACAACACTCGGAGTTATATACTTTAAAATTTGACTACACGTCAGAATACAGTATGTACACCACATTGATTTTAATCAAATTAAATGAAAATAGACGATTACTAAATGAAGCGGGGAATTTCTAGTAATTACAATCATAACTTTTAAAATTTTAAGATGTCTGTGTTGTTTTCTATCAGAATCAGAGCCGTAATTTTTGTGCGCTCTGTTGTAAAGTATGTGCGCTCGCTCGGCGAGGTGTGTGCGCGCGCACATGCGCACAGCTTAGAGGGAACAGTGCTCCCTGCCCTGCACAAAACCCACTTGCCTTTCATCTATAAGTGAGGGAAGGATTGGGTTAAGCCTCCCCGCCAACACTGACGCAAGAAGCTTCATGTCATAATTTATAAGAGAAATGGGTCTATATGAGGCCGGGTCCAGCATATCTTTCCCTGGCTTCGGAATCACTGAGATATCAGCGCAGCTCATATCTCTAGGAAACTCCCCAATTTGACGAACGAAATCAAACATCACCACCATAGTAGGAGCCACTTTAAGCGCCAGCATTTTGTAATATTCTATACCAAAGCCATCTGGCCCGGGAGGCTTATGTGATTTCCCTTTCTTGATTCCCTTAAGAAGCTCCTGTACTGTCAAAGGCTCATTTAACCTCCCCAAATCCTCCTCCGACACCTGCGGCAGGGAGAGCCCACGTAGGAATGCCCTACCCTTCTCATAATCTCTATCGTGCTCACTATATAGGCCAGCATAGAAAGTTCGAAAGATTTGCGTTATCTTCTGAGGCTGATGCTGCAGCCCCCCTCCGTCATCCCTGAGTACAGGTATGAAACGGACTCCACCAGGGTCCCAAACTAGCTTTGCCAGTAGGCGCCCCGTCCTATTGCCATACCTATGTAATTGATGTTTGTAGTATTGCATAGACAGAACAGCTCTTCTCTGAAGCAGCTCATTCAGAGCCATTTGCGCTCTGGTATACTCCTGCTGAAGGCTCCTATCTCCACCTCGACTAAGCTTCCTTTGTAAATCTTGAATACTCCACTCTAAAACAAGGATACTATGGTCTAAATGCCTACGGCGCTGATCTGTATACGATATAATAGCACCTCGCATCACTGCCTTACTAGCCTCCCAAAACAGCAGCGGGGAACACTGTGGTTGATCATTAAAGAGAGCGTATTCATCCCACTGCTTTTCCAGGTATAGTTGAAAGTCCCTATCTTCACTGAGATAAGCGGGAAACCACCATCTCCTCCGTTCCCTTCCCTGGCAGTCCCACAGCAGCCACACCATCCCATGATCAGTTACTACTATGGGGTCAATTTCCGCTTTAAGCACTCTCGATAGCCCCCCCCTCACTCACCAAAATATAGTCTATACGCGACCAGGTACAATGCGCTCTAGAATGATGAGTATACTCCCGCGCCCCAGGGTGGAGGACCCGCCATACATTCACCAACTCTCCCATTCGACAGAGATACCCCACCCCTTTGCGCGCCCCTGCGCCCCCACCACAACTCGGAGATTTATCTAAATAGGGATTATGCAGGCAATTAAAGTCGCCTGCCATAATCAACTTGTTACTGCCCGCTTTCTGTACAAACCCCAATAGCAGCTTAAAAAACTCATGATCGTATATATTTGGGGCATATATATTCGCTATCCAGATAGTTTCATTATATATTTTTGCAGCTAGCATAATATATCTCCCATTCGGATCTGCCTGCACATTACTCACTTCAAAGGGAAGGCCCCGTTTCACTAACACCACCACTCCTGCCCTTTTTGTGCCCGAGGATGCCCCATATGCCTTCACAACCCAATTCCTCACTAACTTCCGATGTTCCATAGCACTTAAATGCGTTTCTTGCAACAGCGCAATGTGCGCTCCCTTCCTTTTTAACATTTGCAAGATCTTGGTGCGTTTAACTGGAGAGCCAATGCCTCCTACAATCCACGAGATTAACTTTATATTTAAGCACAAGGCGATCACCCACATTATAAACATCTGCTCGCGCTCCAAGAGACGCCCAGCCTCGTCTCCAGAGCTTAACGCTGACCTACTCACTCTACTGCGAGACCTATACTGCTTATTCACTACTCTCCCCAAACAGGATCTTCCAGTTAATTCTGCTCCCCCCCTTTCTCTACCCTTCCCCCCCTCCTCCCCCTTCCAACTACCTCTTGTCCACCCCACCCCCTCCCTACTGTAATCCCCCCACTGAAACTGCAAGGACCATCTTCACCCCCCACCCTAGACCAATCCCCTACTATACCAGCTTCCATACACATATCCACATATCCACATCAACACATACATCTCTACTCACATCCCTATACAAACCCCCCCTCTCCACCCCCCCTTGAACCCCCCAGTTATACAACATTACTTAATCTTGCCGTAGCAAGACACCCCCTGCTGGGAGTACAATCACTGTCCATGCACCTCCGGGTCGCCCTCCATGAAACAATAAACGTAGAGCGACAGGTCAGTCCATCGGGGCCAACACTTTTTGATTTTTTCTTTTTCTTTTCCTTTCCTTTTTGAACGCCTCCTCCACCAGTCCCATAGGAGATCTCCATGAGGTGTCCTCCCTCTGCAAACAAAGAAGAAAATGTTCGCCCCTCACAAACACAGTCTCAGTCCAACTGCAAACTGCCTACGTTGCTCAGGCCATATCCGGGGATTTAACAGCCACAAGTGTAGCAGCGAACTTTCTTGCCGCATCCACCTGCTCAAAAGTATGCGTGGTACCTTTATGAAAGATTTTCAGGATTGCAGGGTAAAGCAGCGCAAATCTAATTCCACCCTTGACCAACTCACTACAGACAGGCGAGAAGTCTTTGCGCTTTGCAGCTAACAAAGCCGAGTAGTCTGGGAACAGCAAGACTGGCACATTATCTAGCTTCAGGTCTCGCCGTTTCCTGTAGGCCTGCAGTAGCAGTACTTTGTGCTGAAAATTTAGCAAGCACGCCAGCACCGGTCCCGGTCTACTCCTGCCGTCCACACGCTGACCAAGTCTGTGGGCCCTCTCTACTCGTATCTTTCCTTGCAAATCTGAAAGGCCCAACTCTTTGGGGAGCCACTCCTCAAAGAGGGTGAAAAGTTGGCTCCCATTCCACGACTCTGGCACACCAACCAGTCTGAGATTATTCCGGCGTGACCGGTTCTTTAGGCCATCCACTTTCTGCAATAAGTCCTCAATTTGTTTCTGTTGCTTGTGGCTGGCTCTCTCCAACGCTAGTTCACCCTCCTCCAGCACTGCCACTCGTTGTTCGGCTTCTTCCAACCTTCTTGTATGCTCACCAAAAGTCTCGCCCATCTCCTCCAATTTTTTCATGACTGTATCAAATTTTGGTTCAAGCAATTTCACAACTTCCTGAGCCACCTCGTCCGGGCTCGAATCAGTGCTGTCTTTCCCGGGAGAGTCTGGTATGGCCGACGCTCGTGCCAAAGGCGCCATCTTGTTCTCCCGCACACCAGCGGCCTTTTCCTTTTTTGCCGCCGCTTTCATCTCGTCTTCCTGAGACTCCTGCCCGTCAGGATATGCTGCAGCACTCGGGCTATCAGAATTGCCAACTCTCGCACCACTGTGTATCGCCATCGCCGAGTTATTAAAGGATTCCAAGAGCGGCCCAGGAGCGCGACGAGGAAAGCTCCTCACCCGCTCATGTGCACATGTGATCTTCCTAAAATCATGTTTTAAACATGAGCACAATTTCCACATTTTTCTGCCACCACATCCACGTTTAAAAGGCAAATAGGGCTTCTAAAATAGCCACCACAGTGTTTATATAACTTTAAGTGGATGAGCTGTGATACCTTATTGTCTTTCTGTATTCAGCTTGCTGACATCAGTACATCTTACCCAACCACAAGATGAGAAAACATTTATTGATATAAATTGGAGGAGGAGGGGATCTCAGTGTCATTTGATACTCCCATACACTGGTATGAAAATCCCTTAGGTCAATATTTTCCAGCAAGCTTCCCTTGGATGGTAATTCTTTTTAAAACAAATCTTAATTTCATAGATAAAAATATATGAAGCATCTCACAAAGAGAACTCCATTTACTGTAATATTAACCAATGATCTTCACTTAATGTATAAAAGATTCATAGGCTAGATGCTATCTAGCAGAATATTAGGATGCTATGCATACAACTTAGGTACAACAAAACACAAGAATTCTAGAATTTTTGTGACATAAGTGTATTCTTTGTATATAATTGGTCACAGTAAATTTATGTTCCTCTAGGTCACTTAATTATTGTACATTAGTTGAAACTTTACTTAAATTACTATTCCTGACATATTATACCTTCAAAATAAATTATTCATCTTGTTAAACTTTCTAAACCAACACAGGTCTTAGTTCTGGCTCCTCTTGTGAAAGAAGCAACTAACTTATCAAACCTGTGGTATTTTCCTTTGGAATTAACAAGCAAAAGAATCCAGCATGTCCACAAGAAGATACATGGAGTTTAAAATCTGTCAGACAATAAGATGTATTTCTCTGGGATCCAGAAAACAAAGGCATCTTTCTTCAGAAGGTATGTGTTACAGTACTATGATACTGAGCTTCAGGGCCATTTGTCTTTCTTATCCTCCTGATCTCCTTTCATCCAGAAATCAACATATAAGTTTCTTAGGAAACACAAAGCAGTATCTGTACAGATACCAGTGACAAGCTACTGTAGAAAAGATGAAATACAATGGCTTCAGAAAATACAGAAGAAATACTCTGCTGGCTCATCAAAAATCGGATTGGTTTAAAAGGAGCCAAAGTAGTTCAGTAGATGATTACCTTTATTAATGAATGTTATTCCCCCCCCCCCCATGTTATGTTCCCTTATGTGCGCTTCTCTTCTATAAAAGAAACCAGTTTTCTTTTGAGAACTGTATATTGCCTGGGAAAGTGATCTTGGTGAACCCAAAAATTTTCCGTTTAAATGTTTATTAGCTTAATAAAATCATCATATGATTTGGCTAGTTTTCTTAACTAATTTTATAAATTAGTTTCTGAAATGTTTTCACTCAAATGAGTCTTTCCAAACCAGGAGCACACAGTACACATTTGACATAATATAAATTCTTACCCAGTGTATTTATACTTAGAGGCGTTAGCTGTTAACACGGCAGATAACACTTGCCAAACATGACACATTAACAGCTAATATAGGGCAAATGCAGATAATGCAGCAATTTGGAGGCGGTAGCTGCATCCACGATGCTGCTGGGCTGCATTGTTTGCATTCATTCTCTGCTGGGGGAAATGCCCCTTAGTTTTTATCCACTTCCAAACACTAGGATTAGTTTTAAAAGACCTGCAAAAGAATTGAGTTGATATTCAGAGTGGCAGATATTTAAATTTTATCCGCAAAAGTCCCAGCTGAATATCGGCTAGCCATATAAGTAACATAGTAACATAGTAAATGATGGCAGATAAAGACCAGTATGGTCCATCTAGTCTGCCCAGTAAGATGGCAAGAGTAGGTGCACCTGCTGCTCTGTGTAGGCCACCCCTCCCCATGTCTTTGTTTTAGGGGTGAACCCACCGCTCCGTGTAGGACACCCCTGTATGTTGAGAAATTAGTTACGTTTATTTTGATTTTATCCTGTTGCTGTAAAGGGATCCACTGTGTCTGTCCCATGCCATTTTGAATTCTGTGCCGATACATATCCAGTTAGTGCCAACAAGCTTTCTCTGTGCTCATGGACCACCCCACAGCACTAATCAAATAGTGCGAGGGTGGTCTGTGGAGATATTCAGCAGCACTATCCGGATAGTGCCCATGAAAGAGTAGTTACTCACCTGTAACAAGTGTTCTCCAGGAGCAGCAGGAATCAGTCCTCACATATGGGTGACGTCGGCGCCAACGGAGCCCCCGTGCGGAGCATTTCCCCAGCTTTCATAGAAAGCCTTTGGGAATGCAGCGCGCATGCTCGGTCCCCTTCCCGCCCAAGGGTGCCATCTTGCTCAGTCTGATGACATAGCTAAATGACAGCAAAAATAACAAAAAATAAAGCATATGACTGCAACTCCAAGGGGAGGAGGGAGGGTTGTGAGGACTGATTCCTGCTGCTCCTGGAGAACACCTGTTACAGGTGAGTAACTACTCTTTCTCTAGGACCAAGCAAGAAGTCAGTCCTCACATATGGGACTCCCTAGCTCAGGGCTACCAGAGGCCCCAAACTGAAACAATGAGCTCCCTCTAGAGCCTCAGCATGCAAGAACGGAATCTTCTCTGATAACGCCCCAGAAAGGTAGCCCAACACCAGGGCCGGAGGGTAGGAGTTGCCTAGACCCCAAAGAGATTATGGAGTACCACTTGCCCGAAAGCACTGTCCCTGCGGGACTCCCTCTCAAGGCAGTAATGGGCCGCAAAAGTCTGGCTTGAAGACGAAGTAGCGGCCCGGCAGATGTCTGCCAACGGAACAGAGCGGAGATGAGCCACTGACGCAGCCTTCGCCCTGACACGGTGAGCCGTAACTCGACCCTGCAATGAGAGGCCGGCTGCCCTGTAAGCCCAGGCGATGCAGTCAGCTACCCATATGGACAAAGTACGCTTGGAGACAGCCAACCCCAACTTATTGGGGTCACAAGAGACGAAGAGCTGAACCGCCCTCCGGTGCTCCCGTGTACGGTCAAGGTAGAAGGACAATGCTCTCCTACAGTCCAGGGTATGCAAGACCATCTCAGCCCGGCTAGCATGAGGCCTGGGAAAGAATGTCGGAAGAACCACCTCCTGATTGAGGTGGAAGGAGGAGACAACCTTTGGAAGGAACTTAGGGTAAGTCCGTAAGACTACCCTTTTCCTATAGAACCTAGTATCTGGTGCTTCTGATACTAGGGCCTGAAGCTCACTCACTCGCCTTGCTAAGGTAAGGGCTACCAGAAATAGCGCTTTCCAGGATAGAAAACGCAGAGGGCAAGTAGCCATAGGTTCAAATGGTGGGCAAGTAAGCCATTGCAAGACCACACTTAAATCCCATTCAGGGGCAGGTGGATGCACTGGAGGCTTAAGCAAAAGCAGGCCTCTGAGGAAGCGAGCCACCAAAGGATGGTCGGATAGAGAGTGGCCCTCCACCTGTGAGTGGTGTGCTGAAAGAGCACTAAGATGAACTCTAACAGAGTTGGACTTAAGACCTAGGTTGGAGAGGTGAAGCAAATACTGCAGCACCACTGGTACCAGGCATGAGAAGGGATTCTCGTTATGTTGAGTACACCAGGTAGAGAATCTATGCCACTTAAGGGTGTAAGACTTTCTGGTGGACTGCCTCCTAGAGGCCAAGACTATGTCCTCCACTTCCCTAGGCAGTAGTAAAGGCGCTAGTACTACCCTTTCAGCAGCCAGGCCATCAAGTTGAGGGACTGGAGATTGGGGTGCAAGAGAAACCCCTGCTCCTGAGAGAGGAGATCGGGCTGCATCCCCAGAGGAAGAGGAGGTTCCACCGCTAGTTGCAACAGTAGTGGGAACCAGGGTTGCCTTGGCCACCTGGGGGCCACCAGGATAACTGAGGCCTTGTCCCGGATCACCTTGAATAGTGTCTTGGACACCAGAGGCGTGGGAGGAAACGCATACAAGAGGTCGGTAGACCATGGAATGAGAAACACATCCGCTGCTACTCTGAGAGGATGTGGTTGTCTGGAACAGAGCCTGGGAAGTTGACGGTTCAGAGGACTGGCAAAGAGATCCATGGTTGGAAGACCCCATCTCAGGAAGATCTGTTGAACCACAAGAGGATTCAACTGCCATTCGTGGGGCTGCAAGATCCTGCTCAATCTGTCTGCCAGGCGATTCTCCTGACCGGGGAGATAAACCGCTTTGAGAAGAATGCCGTGATTGACTGCCCAGGAGCACAGTTTCTGCACTTTCTGACATAGAAGGCGGGACCCTGTGCCCCCTTGTTTGTTCACAGAGAACATAGCAACCTGATTGTCTGTCTGAACTAAGACGGACTGGTGAGAGATGAGATGGGAGAAAGTTCTCAGGGCTAAGCGGATAGCTCTCAGTTCTAAGAGATTGATCTGCTGTGCGGCCTTCCAAGGAGACCACAGGCCTTGAGTACATGCCCCTTGGCAATGTGCACCCCAACCTTGAAGAAAAGCATCAGTTGTCAGCACCTGAGAGTATGGAGGTGTTTGAAAAGGCACCCCTTGCACCAGATTCGGAAGATGAAGCCACCACTGCAGAGAAGACTGTAGTAGGCTAGACACGCTCACTTTGTCCGTGAGGTTTCCTGTGGCTTGATGCCACTGAGTCCTGAGTCCCCATTGAGCTGGCCGCATGTGTAGATGGGCATTTGGAGTTACATGGACCGTGGATGCCATGTGGCCTAAGCCTCAGGAATTGTCTGGCAGAGACCAGAGAATTGCTGCGGAACAGCCTGGCTAGATCCATCAATCTGTGGGCCCTGTCCACTGGCAGAAAGGCCTTTGCCTGAAAAGTGTCTATTCGAGCTCCTATGAACTCCATGTTCTGGGAGGGGTGCAAACTGGACTTTGCAAAGTTTATAACAAACCCCAGGTGCTGAAGCAGAGCGACAGTGCGAAGGGTGGCTTGATTGGCCTCTTGCGGGGATTGACCCCTGATGAGCCAATCGTCCAGGTATGGAAAGACAAAGAGGCCTTGAACCCTGAGGTAGGCCGCTACTACTGCCAGGCACTTGGTGAATACCCTGGGGGCAGATGCAAGGCCAAAAGGCAGTACTCTGTACTGATAGTGGTTTCCTCCCACTACAAATCTGGGATATTGTCTGTGGTCTGGATGAATAAGGATGTGAGTATAAGCATCCTTTAGGTCTAAGGAGCATAGCCAATCTCCCTGCTGGAGGTAGGGCAGCAGGATTCCAAGGGTAAGCATCTTGAACTTTTCCCTCTCCAGGAACTTGTTCAGATTTCGCAAGTCTAGGATGGGTCTGAGGCCTCCTGTTCTTTTTGGTACCAGGAAGTACCTGGAATAGAAGCCTTGACCTCTCAGGTGGTGGGGCACCAGTTCCACTGCTGTTCCTTCAGAAGACCTGCCAACTCCTGCAGGAGTAAGTCCCTGTGCAGAGGAGGTCTGGGAGGCTCCCCTGGGAAATAGGAGGGGGGTACCTGGTGGAAGTGGAGGAGATATCCCTTCTGGACTATACTTAGAACCCAGGTATCCCTTGTGACGGCTGACCACCTGTGGGCGTACAGGACCAGTCAGCCTCCAGGGCTGATTGGGCCCAGCTGAGGAGGAGAGGCTATGCCTTTGGAGTCAAAATCCCCCTCCCTGCGGAGCAGGAGCCGGAGTAGGAGGCTTGGGGGCCTTCTGCCTACGGGGCCCATGTCCCTGCCCCTTGGCCTGCTGACCCTGCTGGGGCGCTACAGAGGCCTGATAATGAGGGTACTGTTTATAGGCAGATGACTTCCTCGGGTAAAAGGTCTTTTTCCCCGAGCCCTTCTTCTTCTGAGAAGGGGCAGAGGTTTTTCTGGACAGCCTTGTCTGGGTAAGAGTCTCGGTCTCGAGTTCTGCAGCCTTGTCAGCCATGGGCTTGCCAAAGAGGTTTTCACCTCGGCAGGGGACATCGACCAACTTGTCCTGCACCCATGGTTCGAGGTCCAATGACTGTAGCCAGGCCTGACGGCGTGCACCGATGCCGGCCACGGCTACTCGGGCCGAAGCCTTGAAGCCATCATAGGCTGCTCGAGAGATAAACTTCGAGCACTCACGAATACCCGAGGACAAAGCATTGAACCTCTGCAAAGGTTCCTCGGAGAGACCAGCAGAGAACCCGGCAATCTCCTTTGCCAGGTCTCAAAGGTACATGCCCATGTACAGCTGGTAGGTCTGGACACGGCAAGCAAGCATAGAGCCCTGGAAGCACTTCTTACCAAGGGCATCCAGGTTCCGGGCCTCCCGGCCGGGAGGCACTGAGGAGTGCATCTTCTGACTCTTCAGACGATGCATGGCCGATTCCACAACCATGGAGTGGTGCGGTAATTGTGCCTTTTGGAACCCGGGGCTCTTGCGGACTCGATAGATGGAATCGACCTGCTTGCTTAAAACCGGCGTCGACGCCGGCGCCTCCCACATGCGGAAGAGCAACCGTTCCAGCATCAGAGGAATCGGAGTAAAAGTAAAGGCCTCCTTCAGAGGAGAGTCATACTGTAGGGCCTCGAGCTCTTCGGCTCGAGGCTCCTCCTCAGGATCCGCAGGGAATGCCAAAGCCTTGGCCATATCCCGCACGAAGTCCGAGAACCGGATATCCTCCTGGGGGGACCTTCTCCGAGGCTCGGACTCGGGCGAGTCCGAAGGAACGCACCGAGTCCGAAAGGTGTCGGGCGACTCCTCATCCTCCGTCTCCCAGCCGGACTCCTCGGAGGAGGAATCGAGCGGCTCCGGTCGGGCAGGCATCGATGTCATCTGCCCCGACGCCGAGGGTACCGGCGTCGATGACCTCGGTCCCGAACGGGAGGCCGAGGGGGACCTTGGCTGAGGATCGACTCGAGCTCGCATCAACTCGAGGATCGGCTCGGCCTCCGGGGTCGACTTGGACATCGATGTCCCGGTGGTCGGGGCAGATGCACCGGTGAGACCGGCGATCGGTGCCCGCTGCTGTTCCATGAAGGCAGCCAAGCTGTTCTCCAAGGCCGTCAACCTCAGTCCAAGCTCAGGAGACTCAGCAGCCCCCGACACGGGCCCCGGCGGCGCCGGGCCCGACGTCGGCTCCCCTGGAGGTGAGTCCACGAGGACTACAGTACTCACGTGACCCGGGGACTCCATCTCCACACAAGGTTGTTTTGCAGGCCTCTCCGACTCCGAAGACCCGGGACGGCGCCCTCGCGGGTTTTTTCTTCTTATGATGCTCCCGCGAGGGAGACCCCCTTTCAGAGGAACCTCGACGCTGCTCGGGGCCGGAGTCCCAAGATGTCGAGGCCTCTGACGAGGTCCGGGCCCTACCGGACGCGGAGTCAGAGAAGATTCTTTCCTTTTGGTGCTGCCGACTCCTTAACGCCTTAGAGGACATCTTCCCACATGGACCACAGGTCATCGGGTCATGATTGGGTCTGAGGCACCAGAGGCAGCAGTCATGTGTGTCGGTGAGAGACATAAGTTTCTTACACCGATCACACTTTTTAAACCCGCTGGCAGCCATCGGGGAAAAAAGGGCCCCTGCAAGGTCAAAAGACAGGGCTGCCAGTGAAAAAAGAAAAAATGGCGCAAACGCTAGTCACTAAGGACAAAAACCGAAAAAGAGATCCGGGCTCGATACCGGTGTATCGGGCCCAGGCGGGTAAGGGAAACCGGCGTCGAACCGAAGAAAAACAGGTCAACGCAGAGAAAATCAACTTTTTCCTCAGGTGAAACAAACATACATCCGTCGGGCTCCACAGAAAAAAGAAGACTGAGCAAGATGGCACCCTTGGGCGGGAAGGGGACCGCGCATGCGTGCTGCATTCCCAAAGGCTTTCTATGAAAGCTGGGGAAATGCTCCACACAGGGGCTCCGTCGGCGCCTACGTCACCCATATGTGAGGACTGACTTCCTGCTTGGTCCTGGAGAATATCCCCTTTCAGCCCTCTTAGCTAGCCAGCCTCCCATTGGTCAGCTGGCTTACCAAGGGCTTTAAATAATTGGGCCCTGAGCAATTAGAAAGTAAAACCATAAAGGCTAATGTTTGTATTACTGGACTGATATTCTTTCAGTGATTTTTTTTCTTCATTTCTCATCCCCCTCCTGCTATTCAGGAGACACAGGTGGAGGAGTGGAGGAGTAGCCTAATAGAGCACTGGTTTAGAAACCAAGAAACCAGGACACGATTCCCACTAGCACTCTTTGAGGCCTTGGGCAAGTCAGTTAACTCTCTATTGCCTAAGAAAAATCCAAGTTATCAATGTCTCTGTTTAATGTACATTATCAATTTTAAGTTATCATGTAAACTGCTTTGACTGAAATGATGATAAAGAGGTATAAAAAAAACTTTAAAAAAATCAAGGAAAGGTCTCAGAGACTGAAACCCTGAGTGTTATTCTTTCAACAGCAGGAATATTTTCTGCATAATCAATCTATTTTTCCTTTTCCTCAGGGCTAGAGCAACATCATCTGTACAATGAGATGAGCTTTACCAGCCAAGAGACTCATGACACAGATCTCCCATACTACAGTGTTGGCATAGTGCCAGCCCAGAAACGCTTTCATTTTTCTGTAGAGACTTCCAATTCCCCCCCCCCCCCCCTTGCAAACCATTGTGTTTCTTTGAGAATCAATAAGAATGTTGTGTCAAGTTCTGGTCTAAGTTTTAACCTTATGATCATTTTATGTAAAAGTCATTTTACATTATGAGATTCCCTGTTTCAGTTAAATAATTGTGTTTACTAAGGAGTGATATTAATCGATTTTCATACTAAAAGGATGAGTTGATAAAAATGGTAGCCAGCACAATCTAACACAGAGACTGATCAACCCATGGAATTTCCCACAGGTTAATGACCCATTTCTGTAAAAGTTTGATACAGATGAAAATAAGTTCTGTAGCAAACTTTCAAGAGAAATTTATCTATAAAGTGTGGATGAAAAAGAGCATTACTGATTATCTTTTGCAAAAACTGACCTGTGAATACATCATGGTATACCGCTTTTAGTGGATTCTAAATTAATGAGCTGCTATGCATGATAAAGGGTAGTTACTCACCTGTAACAGGTGATCTTCGGGAACAGCAGGAATTTAGTCCTCACATATGGGTATCGTCGGTACTGACGGAGCCTGCGCGGGAATGCTCCCCAGCGTCCAATAGGAACACTTTTGGGAGCATCCCTCAGCACATTTATTTTATTTATTTTTATTTAACAATCTCTTATATACCGCAGCTTCCTAAGATCAGCTGCGGTTCACAAATAACAACAGGCAACAAATCATGGATTTGTTTTACATATAACGTCATATAACTATAACCAATGTACAGTAAACAGAAATGTTGAACAGATAGCACTGAACAGTGCAACACTATATACATTATGTACATTAACATTATATTATTAAATACATATACAAGTTATGTGGGATATAATCATTATGAGTAGTACAGATGCAGATAGGGCAGGTTTTCTTCACATGTGCGCTGCCTTCCCACCTTTCCAACTGTCCCTCTTCAGTTAAGTTTGTAGCTGAGTGAAAGGATAGAGGGAGAGAGGAAAGAGACACAACTCCTAGGGGAGGTGGGTGGGTTGTGAGGACTAAATTCCTGCTGTTCCCGGAGATCACCTGTTACAGGTGAGTAAGAGTAGTTACTCACCTGTAACAGGTGTTCTCCAGGAGCAGCAGGAATCAGTCCTCACTTATGGGTGACATCGGCGCCGATGGAGCCCCCGTGCGGAGCATTTCCCCAGCTTTCTATGAAAGCCTTTGGGAATACTGCACGCATGCACGGTCCCCTTCCCGCCTAAAGGTGCCATCTTACTCAGTTAAATGACATAGCTAACAAACAGCACACAAAAATGCAAAAAGAAACTATGTACAACTGCAACTCTCAGGGGAGGAGGGAGGGTTGTGAGGACTGACTTCCTGCTTGGTCCTGGAGAAAGAGTAGTTACTCACCTGTAACAGGTGTTCTCCAGGAACAGCAGGAATCAGTCCTCACAACCCTCCCTCCTCCCCTGAGAGTTGCAGTTGTACATAGTTTCTTTTTGCATTTTTGTGTGCTGTTTGTTAGCTATGTCATTTGACTGAGCAAGATGGACAAGTGCAGCAGGTACTGAAGCACCAGTGGCACAGTGCAGGCAAAAGGGTCTTCCTTGCGCTGCTGACACCATAAGGAGAACCTTCTCCACTTTAGAGCATAGGTTTTCCTGGTGGATTGCTTTCTAGAGGCCAAGACCACTTCCTCCACTTCCTGAGGCAGGCCCCAGAGAGCCAACATTACCCTTACAGCCTCCAGGCCATCAAATTGAGAGATTTGAGATTGGGGTGCAGAAGGGAACCCTGATCCTGAAAGAGAAGATCGGGTTGGAACCACAGAGGCAGAGGTGTCTCCACGGCCAGTTGAAGCAGCAGTGGGAACCAGGGCTGCCTCGGCCACCTGGGAGCAACCAGAAGGACTGAGGCCTTGTCCCTGAGAATCTTGAACAAGGTTCGAGCCACCAGAGGCGTGGGAAGAAACACATACAGCAAGCCCTAGGACCAAGAAATCAGGAAGGCATCCGCCGCCACCCTTAGGGGATGCGGTTGCCTGGAACAAAACCTGGGCAGTTGGTGATTCAGGGGACTGGCAAAGAGATCCATGGATAGAAGTCCCCATTTCAGGAAAATCTATTGAACCACCAAAGGGTGCAGCTGCCATTCGTGGGGCTGCAGAATTCTGCTTAATCGGTCTGCCAGAAAGTTCTCCTGGCCAGGAAGATAAACAGCCCTCAGCAACATCTGGTGCCTGAGGGCAAAAGAGCAAAGGGCCTGTGCCTCCAGACATAGAGGCCTGGATCCAGTGCCGCCCTGCTTGTTCACATAGAACATGGCTACTTGGTTGTCCGTCTGAACTAGAACAGACTGGTGAGCCAAAGTGTGAGAAAAAGCCTTGAGGGCTAGGCGAATAGCCCGCAGTTCCAGTAGGTTGATCTGTTGCGTGGCTTCCCATGGGGACCAGAGGCCCTGAGTGCAGCTCTCTTGGCAGTGGGCACCCCAGCCCTGTAAGGAGGCATCGGTTGTCAACACCACTGTGGGGACAGGGGCTTGAAATGGCACCCCCTGAAGCAAGTTGTGGGGGGGGGGGGTGTAACCACCACTGAAGAGAACTGAGGAAGGGTTTGGACACCCTGACTTTGTCTGCTAGGCTCCCTGTGGCTTGCTTCCACGGAGTCCTGAGGCACCACTGTGCAGGCCTCATGTGGAGCCGGGCATTGGGGGTCACATGTACAGTCGAGGCCATGTGTCCTAGAAGCTGCAGACAGAGCCTGGCAGGAACCCTTGGCAGGCTGAGAAACCGGGATGCCAACTCCATGAGCCTTTGAGCTCTGTCCTCTGGCAAGTAAGCCCTTGCTTGCAGAGAATCCAACTTTGCTCCTATGAACTCTAGATTTTGGGAGGGGAGCAAAGTGGACTTTGCGAAGTTTATGACAAAGCCTAGGTCTTGAAGGAGTGTGACAGTCCTGAAGGTGGCCTGCCTGGCCTCCTGGTAGGTCTGACCTCAGATGAGCCAGTCGTCCAGATAGGGGAAGACAAAAACCCCTTGAGTCCTCAAGTAGGCCGCCACCACAGCTAGGCACTTTGTAAAGACCCGTGGGGTGGAAGTTAGGCCAAAAGGCAGCACTCTGTACTGGTAATGGTTTCCTCCCACCATGAACCTGAGGTACTTTCTGTGGTCTGGATGAATGAGGATGTGAGTGTACGCATCCTTTAGATCTAAGGAGCATAGCCAATCTCCCTGCTGGAGGTAGGGCAGAAGTGTTCCAAGAGTAAGCATCTTGAACTTCTCTTTCTCCAAGAACTTGTTGAGGGTCCTGAGGTCTAGGATAGGCCTTAGGCCTCCGGTTTTCTTTAGCACCAGAAAATACCTGGAGTAGAAACCGTGCCCTTGCAGGCGAGGAGGCACAGGCTCCACCGCCTTGTCCAGAAGCAGACCCTGGAGTTCCTGGAGGAGGAGGTTGGGGTGCAAGAGAGGCCTCAGAGGCTCTCCTGGAAAATAGGCAGGAGGTAACTGTTGGAAATGAAGCATATAGCCCTGGTGGATGATGCTTAATACCCAAGCATCCCCTGTAATGGGTGGCCACCTGTGGGCAAACAGGGCTAAGCGACCTCCTGTGCAGGAATGGAGCAGCAGAGGTGGAGAGGCTATGCTGTGGGAGTCAAAAAACCCCTCCCTGCTGGGTAGGAGCAGGAGCTGGAGGCTTGGGGGTCTTCTGCCTACGGGGCCCATGTCCCTGCCCCTTAGCCTGCTGCCCCTGTTGGGGAGCTGGGGAGGCCTGGTACTAAGGGAAAGGTTGGTAGGCAGCCACCTTTCTCGGGTAATAGGGCTTCTTACCCGAGCCCTTCTTTTTGTGAGAAGGGGCAGAAGTCTTTCTGGACAGCCTTGTCCTGGTCAGGTGCTCGGTCTCGAGCTCAGCCGCCTTCTCAGCCATAGGCTTGCCAAAAAGGTTTTCACCTCGGCAAGGGACATCGAACAACTTGTCCTGCACCCAGGGCTCGAGGTCCAATGACTGCAGCCACGCCTGGCGTCGGGCTCCAATGCTGGCTGCCGCTACACGAGCCGAAGCCTCGAAGCCATCGTAGACCGCTCGGGACATGAACTTGGAACAGCCCAGGATTCCTGAAGACAAAGACTGGAACCTCTGCAAAGGTTCCCCGGAGAGGCCAGCAGAGAACCCGGCAAGCTCTTTTGCTAGGTCCCGGAGGTACATGCCCATGTACAGCTGGTATGACTGGACACGGCAAGCAAGCATCGAGCCCTGGAAGCACTTTCTGCTGAAAGCATCCAGGTTCCGGGCCTCCCTGCTGGGGGGCACCGCGGAGTGCATCTTCTGGCTCTTCAGACGATGCATGGCCGATTCCACCACCATGGAATGGTGCAGCAGCTGCACCTTTTGGAAGCCAGGGCTCTTACGGAGTCGATAAATGGAATCGACCCACTTGCTCAAGACCGGCGCCGAGGCCGGTGCCTCCCACATCCGGAAGAGGAGCCGTTCCAGCATCGGAGGAACCGGAACAGTAAAGGCCTCCTTCGGAGGAGAGTCATACTGGAGGGCCTCGAGCTCTTCGGCTCGAGGCTCCTCCTCAGGGTCCACGGGAATCACCAACGCCTTGGCCATGTCCCGCACAAACTCAGAGAACCGGGTATCCTCCGGAGGGGACCTACTCCGGGGCTCGGACTGCGATGAGTCTGAAGGGACGCACCGAGTCCAGAAGGTGTCAGGGGACTCCTCGTCCTCCATCTCCCACGCTGACTCATCCAAAGAGGAGTCGAGGGGCTCCGACCGTGCGGGTCGAGGTGGCACCCGCCCCGACGCCGAAGGCACCAGCGTCGACGCCCTCGGTTCCGAGCGGGAGGTCGAGGGTGACCGTGACCAAGGACGACTTTGAGCCTTCATGGTCTCGAGTATCGGCTCGGTCTCCGGGGTCGACTTCGACGTTGATGTCCAGGTAGTCGGGGCAGATGCACCAGCGAGGCTGGCCATCAGTACCCGCTGCTGATCCATGAAGGCAGACAATCTGCACTCCAAGGCTGTCAACCTGAGTCCAAGCTCAGGAGACTCAACAGCCACCGACTCGGGCCCCGGCAGTGCCGGGCCCGACATCGGCTCCCTCGGAGGCGCGTCCACGAGGACTACAGGACTTACGTGTCCGACGGTCTCCGGCTCTACACGAGGTACTTTGGATGGCTTCTCCTGCTCCGAAGGCCCAGGACTGCAATCAGGGGTCTTAGACCTGGCCTCGAGGAACCAGGGACCTCTTCTGACGCCGCCCTCATGAGCTGCTTCTTCCTCTTGCGTTCCCGGTCGGGGGACCCCCCTGTCCGAGGAACCCGTGCGATGCTCGGGATCAGACTCCCGAGACGTCGAGGCCTCAGATGAGGTCCGGGCCCGGCCGGAGGCAGAATCTGAAAAAATCCTTTCCTTCTGGTGCTGACGGCTTCGAAGTGCCTTGGTGGACATTTTGCCACACGGGCCACAGATCATGGGGTCATGATCCGGACCGAGGCACCGAAGGCAGCAGTCATGTGTGTCAGTGAGAGACATTTAGTTTCTTGCACCGATCACACTTCTTGGGTAGGAGTTGGTTTAGGTTTGAAAGAGATTTTGAAGAACAGCTTGGCCAAAGAAGGCATCCAGACGGGAGGCTTTATCTAGGCAGTAGTGGGCTGTGAAGGTGTGTACCGAAGCCCAGGTGGCTGCTCGACAAATGTCATCGATAGACACAGAGTGGAGATTAGCCATAGAAGCTGCCATGGCTCTCATATTGTGAGCTGTGACATGGTCCTGAAGAGGAAGACCCTTACTCTCATAAGTAAAGGATATGCATTGGGCAATCCATTTAGATAAAGTTCTTTTGGAGACTGGAAGTCCCAAATGACTAGGGTCAAAAGCTACAAAAAGTTGCGAGGACTTTCTATGTTGCTATGTTCTTTGAATGTAAAAGGCTAAGGCCCTTTTACAATCCAAAGTATGAAGGTTTCTTTCTGCATTAGAGGAGTGAGGCCTCGGAAAAAATACAGGAAGATAAATTGATTGGTTTAAATGAAAAGGCGAAACCACCTTTGGCATAAAGTGTGGGTGAGTTCGAAGAACAACCTTATCATGATGAAATCTAATATAAGGAGGATCAGCCACTAAAGCTTGCAATTCACTAATGCGACGGGCAGAGGTGATTGCAATCAGGAAGATGACCTTCCAAGTCAAAAACCTAAGGGCTGTAGTGGCTAAAGGTTCAAAAGGCGGCTTCATGAGCTGCCCCAGAACTAGATTTAGATCCCATGCTACCGGTGGTGGCTTGATGGGAGGTTTAGTTAATAAAAGGCCTCTCATAAATCTTGATAGGAGTGGATGAGAGGAAATTGGTTGTCCATTTAGAGGCTTATAAGAAGCTGCAATTGCACTAAGATGGACTCTTACCGAATTGGTCTTTAACCCAGAATTCGATAAGTGAAGGAGATACTCTAGTATCGATTCTAAGGGTATGGCCAGGGGGTTTAATCCCTTCTTGGAGCACCATATAGTAAAACGTTTCCACTTGAAGACATAAGATCTTCTTGTGGAAAGTTTCCTAGAAGCCTGAAGGATATCTTTTACCTGCTGGGACAGGATGAAATCTTGGAGGTCTAAGCCTTCAACAACCAGGCCGTGAGGTGCAGGGACTGGGGATTCGGGTGCCATAGCATCCCGTTCTCCTGGGAAAGGAGATCTGGAGCATGCCCTAACTCCAGAGGTGCCGTTTGAGAGAGATGCAGAAGCAAGGAATACCACGTTTGGCATGGCCATCGTGGTGCTATGAGAATCATGCGACCCCTGTCTCTCTGAAGCTTGAAGAGTGTCTTGGGGATGACGGGAATGGGTGGGAAGGCATAAAGGAAATCCTGACCCCAGTGAAGGAGGAAGGCATCCCTTGCCTGACAGTTGTGCGCCGGAATCCTGGAACAGAACCGGGGAAGTTTGGCATTCAGTGGACTTGCAAAGAGGTCTATGTCTGGAGCGCCCCAGAGATGAAATATCTTTGCCACCTGGTCTAGGTGGAGTGACCACTCGTGAGGTAGCAGGACTCGACTGAGTTTGTCTGCCCAAAGGTTTTGAATGCCTGGAAGATACACCACTAGAAGGTGAATTTGATGCTCTCTGGTAAGGGCCCATAGTTGTAAAGCTTCGTTGCATAACGACAGAGAGCCTGTCTCGCCCTGCTTTTTCACATAGAACATGGCTACCTGATTGTCCGTCTGGACTAGGACTGTCTTGTAGCTGAGCTGGGCGTGGAACACTTGAAGAGCTAAATAAATTGCTCTTAACTCCAGGAGGTTTATGTGTAAACCAACCTCCTGTGGAGTCCAGGTGCCCTGGGTAGAGAGATGATTCAGGTGTGCTCCCCAACCCAGCTGTGATGCATCTGTTGTTAGGGTGGCCTGAAAGAGGGGTTGATGGAAAGGAGACCCTACTGTCAGATTTTCTAATGATTGCCACCATTGGAGGGACAAAATTAGTCATTGAGAGATTGTTATTTTGTCCGACAAATGACCCGTGGCCTGTGTCCACTGTGTGGAGAGGGTCCACTGAGCTGCTCACATGTGGAGGCGAGCATATGGGACTAAATGAACTGTGGATGCCTGGTGTCCCAGTAACTGCAGTAGCTCCAGAGCAGTGAGGGAGGATTTGCCTGCTGCTTGGGAAGCTAACTACATTATACAAAGACACCGGGCTTGTGGAAGGAAAGCCCTTGTCTGTCTGGTGTCCAGACAGGCTCCTATGAATTCTAGGCATTGGGAAGGAACTAGTTGAGATTTTGAGAAGTTTATTACCAATCCCAAGTATCGGAGGATTCGCATTGTACGAGACAGTGCAGTGCTAGCCTCTGTCACTGTGGAGGCTTGGATGAGCCAGTCGTCTAAGTAAGAGAAGACAAAAATCCCCAGGGTTCGTAGAAATGCAGCTACTACTGCCATGCATTTCGTGAATACCCTTGGTGCTGAAGCCAGACCAAAAGGAAGAACCCTGTACTGGAAATGTCTTCCCCTGAAAAGGAAACGTAAAACTTTCCTGTGATCTGGATGGATAAGAATGTGAGTGTATGCATCCTTAAAGTCTTGAGAGCAAAGGCAGTCCTGGCTTTGAAAGTATGGCAGAAGAGTTCCCAGAGAAATCATTTTGAATTTCTCTCGAAACAGATATTTGTTCAATTCTCTGAGGTCTAGAATGGGTCTGTGTCCTCCTATTTTCTTTGGAATAAGAAAATAGGGGGAGTAGAACCCTGCACCCTGTTGAAGAATGGGTACTTCCTCTATTGCCCCTTGGGCAAGAAGTGTGGAGACCTCATGATCTAGCAGATTGTCTGCAGAGGTTTGTGAATTGAACTGCTTTAGAATTGTAGGAGGGGGTTAGCTGTGAAAATGAAGTATGTACCACTCCCCTACAATGGACAAAGTCCAATCTTCTGCTGTAATCTGATGCCATCTGTTGACAAAGTGGCATAACCTGCCGGGAATATTGGGGGGTTGAGGACCCCTCAGAGGCAGGAAGGCAAAGCTCTCTAGGAAGGAGTCAAAGCCCTTGAGGGGGCTGAACCTGGAGAGCTGGTTGGGCTCTCGGGCCTTTTGGTTTCTTTTGTTGTCTAGATTGTCCCTTTTGGGCAACCTGACCTGGAGTCTGACTCTGCTGGGTATAGGAAGGATAAAACTTCCTCTTTTTGCTAAAAGAGGGTTTTTTGTAAGGCTTCCTTTTGGCTGAAATGGCTGTAGACTTTGACAGTCTATCTAAGGTAGAAATGTCAGCATCTAACTTGTTAGCCTTCTCCTGCCAGTTCTTGCCGAAGAGATTCTCTCCCGTGCAAGGAATGTTGTCTAACTTGTCCTGTACCCAAGTCTCCAAGTCTGATGCGCGTAGCCAGGCAATCCGTCGTGCGCCAATGGCAATAGCAGAAGTTCTGCTGATGCATTCAAAGCAGTCAAAGGCTGCACGATTGACAAACTTGGAGACATCCTGAGCATGCTTAACCAGAGTAAGAAAGTCTTGTCTCTTATCATCTGGGAGAAATGGGCTCATAAGTTCCAAGTCTCCTGTGATTTCTTTTTTTTTATTTTTTTTTATTTTATATTTATAAATTTTACATAATCAATCCAGACAATGAACATTCTGAATCTGAATCAGAAAAAACAATAAGGAGAAATCAATTTAGAAAAACCAAAGGTCTTCTACAAACAACAACATCCCTGGAATAGACCACAATGGATAAACCCCACAATAAGATCCAAGAATAAGAAATAAAATACAACACAAACGTGTTATCGAACCAAAAAAGATATCATAGGAGCATAGATTATATTATATGGCAGCCGAAGAGGGAGTATCCCCACCAACCCCCTTCTCCCTGGAATCAAGGAATTGCAACAGTTGTCTGGGCTCAAAAAACAAATACTGATTAGAACTTAAATTCACCATACATTTTCAAGGATATCTCAACTTAAACACAGCACCCAAGCGACGGTTCTCTGGCGTAAAGCAAGGAACCCCTTCCACCTCTTCTGCGTGTCCCTATCCAAATCAGGAAAAATTAGAATTTTTGAGCCCATAAACTGAGTGACAGATAATTTGCGGAAATATAATCTTAGTACAGTGTTTCTATCAGACTCAAAAGCAAACTGAACCAATAATGTAACCCTGCTAGTCACCACCTCTAAAGAAGACTCCAGAAAAGTTGATAAATCAAGTTGAGACGACTCATCTCCCACATCAGGAACCTGCTGTAACCCAGGGCCCAGGGAAGATACTGATACATACTGGGTTCTCACAAGAGGAGGCAGCGACTCTGCCGGCATCTGAAAAACCTCAATAAAAAACTTACGGACCAGGTCCATTGAGGCAATCAAAGGCGACCGGGGAAAGTTCAGAAACCTCAAATTGTTCTTCCGAAGAGAGTTATCCAAGAACTCAATACTTCTTAACTGAACCAACTTGTCTTTCTCATTGACAGCCTTTAGGGACTCCAGATCCTCCACTTTAGCTTCAAGGGTGGCAACCCTAGTAGACTGAGCAACCAAAGCAGAGTCCAACGAAGAGCACTGGACTTTAACAGCTTCCATCTGATGGGGAAAGGAAGTAACAAAGGGAAGGAGAGTTTGTTGTAAGGCGGAGATAGCTTCCCACAAGCTCTCTAAAGTAACCCGTGCCGGTTTCTCCACACACCCAGGCAGACTGAATTCCACAGGACCATGCAGCCCAGGTGAGAGCTGTTTCACTTCCGCACTCACAAGGGGGGAGAAAATTCTCACTCGACCCCCTTCGGCGAACTCACCAACGACTGCCGTCCCCTCATTCTTCACGGAGGAAGCCCCCACGGCCGCGGGCAACTCCAACAACAGGGAGACACCTCCAGGCTGCTCCCCCGTGGGACCGGAACCAGGCTGAACTGGCGGTGCTTGCAGGGGACTCAAAAGCACCCCTTCAGAGCTCAGATCGGAAGAGCACTCCCCAGGATCCGCCGAAGCCATAGGCGTCGATGGAACGCAAAAGGCCGCAATCGAGGACTGCCCCAAACCTCCAGTCGGGGTCGAAACCTCCGGGGGCTGCTGAGTACGTTGCTTCCATTTCCTCCCCATCTAGGAACGATGCACGACTGATGCGGAACGCTCCACCTCAGCGTCCTACTCCTCCGCCATCTTGGATCTAACTCCTCCTGTGATTTCTTTGAGGAACATTCCCATATATAGGATATATGAGCTGATCCTAGCTGAAAGCATGGAAGCTTGAAAAGTTCTGCGTCCAAAAACATCCAGAGTCCTGCATTCATGACCTAGAGGATTGAATGCATGTCTTTTTGCACTTTTCATCCTATGCATGGCTGACTCCACTACCATTGAATGGTGTGGCTGCTGAGTTTTCTGAAATCCAGGACATGGTGGGACTTGATACATAGTATCAAGTCTCCTAGAGTGAGGAGAAGTAGTCAGAGGTGTCTCTCACATTCTGAGCATCAAGCTATGCAGAATTTCATGGATAGGCAGAGTAGCTGACTCCTTAGGAGCTTTAGGATATTGGAGGATTTCCAATTCCTTTGCTCTGGGTTCCTCTTCAGAAGCTACTGTGATTGAAAGACCTTTAGCCATATCAAGGATGAAATCCTGAAATGACATGTCCTCTGGAGGTGACATTCTGCACTGGGGAGAAGAGGGATCTTCTAGGAGAAACTCTCTAGTGCTAGCAGAATTGTCAGAGTCTTCGGAATCGGAGGAATCAAAGTATACCTGACCCCGATGCTCCTGCAAAGCACGAGCCTGGTACCGATCGAAGTCGGTACCGAGGTGACCCGGTACCACTTTATCCACTCCAGCCAGAGGTAGAATGGGAAGAATTACCATTGGGGCTGGTACCATCGGTACTGGCATCGTCGGTGTCGGTACCAGTGTCTGTACCGGTGTCGGTACAGGCATCGGTGTCAATGTCGGCACCGGTGCCCTTGGGACCACCAGTACCGCAGCTGAGAGAAGAGCTGTGATACTGCGTTCGATAGCAAGAAATCTCTGGTCTATCGACGCTGCCGATGCCTGGGTGTCGGTACCGGTAAGAACGGCCGGAACCCCTGAGCATGGCACAGGTAGTTCTTGCGAGGTTGAGGCCTCGAGAACATCCTGAAGCCCCATCGATGCTTTGGAAGCCGAAGCCTCCCGCCGGGGCTGTTTTGCCAGTGTGGTTCCCTCAAGGGCAATGCAAATGGTCTCTCGATGCTTAGCAGGAGAGCTACCCTTTGAGGACCGGCTTTTGTGTTTAGTTACCTGAGATCCATGGGAGGAAGAAGAGGCCCTTGACGATGTCGATGCAATGGATCTGGTATCTGAAGAAAAGAGGGTACCGAGCTTTGTGGCCCGGTTCTGTCTTCCTCTTTTGGTCATCCCCATGCAGGAGAGACATTCAGTTGGAGAATGATCAGGTCCTAAACATTTTAGACACCAATCATGGGTGTCAGTGACGGAAATGGTACCACCACACCTAGTGCATTTTTTAAAACCACTAGTTGGCTTTTCCATGATTTTGGAAAAATGGGACCTAATGCCCAAAATGGCGCCTAGCACCAAAACAGGAAAGTTTCTGAAAGAAAGCAGTCTAAGTCTAGGGTTGTTTTTTTTTTTTTAGGAAAATTAAAGAACCGGCGGTACCGGTAGGCGTCGTGCGGTAGGCAAACGCGACCACAAGAAAGAATTTTAAAGACGGAATTTTCTGCGGTGACAGGGAATAGGTCCTGTTGGCTCCGCGGAAAACGAAGAACTGAAGAGGGACAGTTGGAAAGGTGGGAAGGCAGCGCGCATGTGCTGAGGGATGCTCCCAAAAGTGTTCCTATTGGACGCTGGGGAGAGTTCCCGCGCAGGCTCCATCGGTACCGACGATACCCATATGTGAGGACTACATTCCTGCTTGTTCCTGGAGATTGCATCATAGCATCTCATTAATTTAGATTTTTTTTTCATTTGTTTATGATTTAATGTAATTTAATGTAATAAAAGCATTTATAGCCCTCCTATAAAGTTTTACTTCTAAGTGGATAGCAGTAAAATCACATTACAGCATTGTGCCAATAAAATCATTACTTTCAATTTCTATCTAACAAATTTCTTAATAAAATTGTTGTAAGAGACTGCCGACATGCCATATAACTAGATGAACATTTAACATCATAAGGCAATCTACTCCATTCAATGGCTGCCACAATTGTAAACCACTTATTTCGTTTCTTCAACGGACTTGCTAAAAATGTATTGTTTACTGATTGAGAGACCTTTAAAAGAACAATAAAAGGAACTGCATTTACCATATAAACTGGAATATCTCCATTTAAAATCTTAAAAACAAAACGATGATTTAAAAAGAATTCTAGCTATGTCTGGCTCTATCCTTTTAGCTTAGAAAGTGTAGTTACTCACCTGTAACAGGTGTTCTCCAGGAGCAGCAGGAATCAGTCCTCACATATGGGTGTCATGGGCGCCGATGAAGCCCCAGCGGAGCATTTCCCCAGCTTTCCATAAAAGCCTTTGGGAATGCTGGCACGCATGCGCGGTTCCCTTCCCGCCTAAAGGTGCCATCTTACCTCAGTCAAATGACATAGCTAAGAACAGCACACAAAAATGAAAAAACTATGTACAACTGCAACTCCCAGGGGAGGAGGGAGGGTTGTGAGGACTGATTCCTGCTGCTCCTGGAGAACACCTGTTACAGGTGAGTGACTAATCTTTCTCCAGGACTAAGCAGGAAGTCAGTCCTCACATATGGGTGACTCCCTAGCTCTGGGCTACCAGGAACCCAGGCTGAACAAGAGAACTCCCTCTAGTCACAGCAACAAAGAAAGGCTTTCCAAGGACACAACCTCCACCGGTAGCCCAACAGAGGGCAGGAGTTGCCTACACCTCAAAGAGATTCTGGAGTACTGCTTGGCCAAAAGCACTGTCCCTACGGGACTCCCTCTCCAGACAGTAATGGGCCGCAAACGTCTGGCTTGAAGACCAAGTTGCAGCCCTGCAGATGTCTACCAAGGGCACAGAGCAGAGATGAGCCACTGAGGCAGCCATTGCCCTGACACGATGGGCCGTGACCCTACCTTGCAAAGGAAGGTCAGCCGCCTTGTAAGCCCAGGTGATACAGTCAGCTACCCAGATGGACAAGGTACGCTTGGACACAGCCAATCTCAACTTATTGGGGTCAAAGGAGACTAAGAGCTGAGTAGCCCTCCTATGCCCCTGCGTACGGTCAAGGTAGAAGGATAAGGCCCTCAAACAGTCCAGGGTATGCAGGACTGCTTCAGCATGGCTAGCATGAGGCCTAGGGAAGAATGTTGGAAGAACCACCTCCTGATTGAGGTGGAAAGAGGAGACAACCTTAGGGAGGAACTTGGGATGAGTCCTGAGGACTACCCTGTTCCTATAAATCCTGGTGTAAGGTCTATCACAGACCAGGGCCTGCAGCTCACTCACTCGCCTAGCCGAGGTGAGGGCTATCAGGAAGAGAGTCTTCCAGGAAAGGAAGCGTAGAGGGCAAGTAGCCATCGGCTCAAAGGGTGGGCTAGTCAGTTGCTGCAAGACCACATTCAGCTCCCACTCAGGAGCAGGAGGACGGATGGGAGGCTTGAGCAAAAGCAAGCCCCTGAGAAAGCGGGACACCAAGGGGTGACCTGACAGAGAATGTCCCTCCACCAGTGAGTGGTGAGCTGCTAGAGCTGAGAGGTGGACCCGAACAGAATTGGACTTAAGTCCCTGATTGGATAAGTGCAGTAAGTACTGAAGCACTACTGGCACAGTACAGGAGAAAGGATCCTCTGTACGTAGCTGACACCACACAGAAAACCTCTTACATTTGAGGGCATAGGTTTTCCTAGTGGACTGTTTCCTAGAGGCTAGGACAACCTCCTCAACTTCCTGAGGTAGGCCCCAGGGAGCCAAAACTAACCTTGCAGCCTCCAGGCCATCAAATTGAGAGCTTTGAGATTGGGGTGCAGAAGGGAACCCTGCTCCTGTGAGAGAAGGTCGGGTTGCAACCCCAAAGGTAGTGGGGAATCCACTGCCAACTGAAGCAGAAGTGGAAACCAAGGCTGCCTCAGCCATCTGGGAGCTACCAGCAGGACCGAGGCCTTGTCCTGAAGAGTCTTGAAAAGAGTTTGGGCCACCAAGGGCGTGGGAGGAAACGCATACAGGAGGCCCTGAGACCAGGACATCAGAAAAGCATCTGGTGCTATCCTCAAAGGATGCGGTTGCCTGGAGCAGAACTTGGGCAGTTTCTTGTTCAGTGGACTGGCAAAAAGATCTATCCAAGGGAGACCCCACTTCAGGAAGATCTTCTGAACCACGAAGGGATGCAGCTGCCACTCGTGGGGCTGCAGAATTCTGCTCAACCGGTCGGCCAGGCAGTTCTCCTGGCCTGGAAGGTACACTGCCTTGAGAAGCATGTTGTGCTTTAGGGCAAAGGAACAAAGGTTTTGAGTCTCCCGACAAAGGAGTTTTGACCCAGTCCCGCCCTGTTTGTTCACATAAAACATGGCTACCTGGTTGTCTGTTTGAATCAAGACTGAGCGGTGAGCCAGGGCCGGAGAAAAAGCCTTGAGAGCTAAGCGGATAGCTCGAAGTTCCAGGAGACTGATCTGTTGTGCTGCCTCCCAGAGGACCACGGAGTATTCTGGCATTTGGAAGGGCATCCTCTTCAGCAGATTGGGTGGATGCAGCCACCAGCTGAGGGAGGCCAAAAGGGGTCTGGACACCCTTATCCTGTCTCTTAGGCGGCCTGTGGCCTGAGACCACTGAGTCCGAAGGCACCACTGTGCAGGCCTCATATGGAGCCTGGCATTGGGAGTCACATGCACTGTCGAAGCCATGTGGCCCAGAAGTCTGAGGCAGAGTCTGGCGGAGACCAGGGGCTTGTTTAGGAACTGTTTGGCCACGTCCATCAGTCTTTGGGCCCTGTCTTCTGGCAAGAATGCCTTTGCCAGTTGAGAATCTAACCTTGCCCCTATGAACTCCAAGTTCTGAGAGGGGAGCAAAGTGGACTTTGCGAAGTTTATGACAAAGCCCAATGTTTTGAAGCAGAGCAATGGTTCTGAGGGTGGCTTGTCTGGCCTCCAGGCACGTCTGACCCCTGATGAGCCAGTTGTCCAGATAGGGAAAGACAAAGATGCCTTGATTTCTCAGATAGGCCGCAACCACTGCCAGGCACTTGGTAAAGACCCTGGGAGCGGAGGTCAGGCCAAAAGGTAGTACTCTGTACTGATAATGGTTTCCTCCCACAATGAACCTGAGGTACTTTCTGTGGTCTGGATGAATGAGGATGTGAGTGTACGCATCCTTTAGATCTAGGGTTGCCAACTGGCCGGTTTTTCCATGGCCAGGCCGGCTGCCAGCGCAGATGTAAAACCGGCCCTTGAAAAGCCGTTTTTTTGCTCTGTCCGCAAGATCGGGAGCGGCCAGAGCAAAAAGCCGGCTTTTCTTCCCACCCGAAGTCCAAAAAAATACTACCCAGGGCTGGCCCACACACCGGAGGGCTTCAGAGGGAGCCGGGTAAGCTCGTGCGAGGCCCCGGCTCCCTCTGTACAACCGCCAGCGTGAAGATCCTTTTCCTTCACACTGGCGGCTGTTTCTGTAAAGCCGCGATTTCTGGGAAAGGTTAAAGGCAATACCCTTTAACCTTTCCCAGCATTCGCGGCTTCACAGAAACAACCGCCAGCGTGAAGGAAAAGGCTCTTCACGCTGGCGATTGTACAGAGGGAGCCGGGGCCTTGCACGGGCTTCCCCGGCTCCCTCTAAAGCCCCTCAGACAGCCGCGGTGCTGGTCGGGGGGGGGGGACAAGGACTGCATGGGCTGTGATGGGGGGGGCAAGGACTACAAATGGGCTGTGATGGGGGGGGACCTGGACTGGAAAAGGGCTATGGGGGGGACCAGGACCGGAAAAGGGCAAAGGGGGGGGACCTGGACCGGAAAAGGGCTATGGGGGGGGACCTGGAACGGAAAAGGGCTAGGGGGGGACCTGGACCGGAAAAGGGCTATGAGGGGGGGACTTGGACTGGAAAGAAATGGGCTGTGACGGGGGGGGGACCTGGACTGTAAAAGGGCTATGGCGGGGGGAACATGGTTTGGAAATGGGTTGTGATGGGGAGGGGGACCTGGACTGGAAAAGGGCTAGGGAGGGGGGGGACTTGGACTGGAAATGGGTTGTGATGGGGAGGGGGACCTGGACCGGAAAAGGGCTATGGGGGGGGGGGACTTGGACTGGAAAGAAATGGGCTGTGATGGGGGGGGGGACCAGAACTGAAAAAGGGCTATGGGGGGGGACATGGACAGGAAATGGCATGTGATGGGGAGGGGGACCTGGACTGGAAAAGGGCTATGGGTGGGGGGGGGACTTGGACTGGAAATGGGTTGTGATGGGGAGGGGGACCTGGACTGGAAAAGGGCTATGGGGGGGAGGGAACTTGGACTGGAAATGGGCTATGGTGGAGGGAGGGGGAACTTGGACTGGAAATAGGCTGTGATTAGGGGGGCTAGGACTGCAAATGGGCTGTGATGGTGGGGGGGGACTCGGACTGCAAATGGGCTGTGATGGTGGGGGGGGGGACTCGGACTGCAAATGGGATGTGATGGTGGGGGGGCCTAGGACTGGAAATAGGCTGTGATGGGGGACTTGGACTGGAAATGGGCTGTGATTGGGGGGGGCTAGGACTGGAAATGGCCTGTGATGTGAGGACTAGCACTGGAAATGGGCTGATGAAGAGCTGGAATAGGACTGGAATTGGGCTGATGTGGAGCATGGGAGAATGGGACTAGAAGGGAGTGGATGCTGGGTGGGTCTAGAACTATAAGGGAACTGATTTTGGGGGAAGACTATGATGGATGGGGAATGAGAATGGAGAGGGGAAAAAATATTTTGTGTGGAAGAAAAGTCTATGATGGGCTGGGTATTGGGAGAGTAAGAGGGGCTTGAGAATGGAAGGGTGAAATTTAAATGGATGATAATGGAATAAGGAAAGAATTGGGGGAAAGAGCAAAAGGGAAACAATCAGTATGTTAAAGCAGAAATAGAGAGAGAATGGAAAACATCTAAAAGAGAAGAAAGGACAAATGGATAGCTCGCAGAAGACATGAAGAAACCAGAAGTAAGTGACTGGAGCAATTGCAACTGAAAAATAAAATGCCCAAACAGAAGGTAGAAAAATACTTTTTATTTTGAATTTATTAACTGGAATATGTCTGGTCTGGGAAGTGTGTATTGCTAACATCTTTGCGTTTTTGTTTAGTGCAAGAGGAAATTACTTTATAGTTTTATTTCTCCAGTGTTGTACATTTCATGTTTGGATTTTGGGGTTCCCAGTTTAATTATTATCTGACCAAGGAAGTTAGCCTACACGTATCCTCGGTAATTTTTGTGGGTGGGGCTGGGGGCGGGGCAGGGGTGGGACTAGGGGCAGAGAATGGGTGGAGCATGGCGAGCCACAGGTGTCGGGTTTTTCTCGGTGAAAAAGTTGGCAACCCTATTTAGATCTAAGGAGCATAGCCAATCTCCCTGCTGGAGGTAGGGCAGAAGTGTTCCAAGAGTAAGCATCTTGAACTTCTCTTTCTCTAGGAACTTGTTGAGGTTCCTGAGGTCCAGAATGGGTCGAAGGCCACCGGTCCTTTTGGGTACCTGGAAATACCTGGAGTAGAATCCGTGACCTTGCAAGTGGGGAGGCACAGGCTCCACCGCCCTGTCCACCAACAGACCTTGGAGCTCTTGAAGGAGAAGGTCTGTGTGCAGGGGAGGCCTCAAGGGCTCCCCTGGGAAGTAAGGAGGAGGCAGTTGATGAAAATGCAGGGCATAGCCCTTTTGGACTATGTCCAGCACCCAACTGTCGGTGGTAATGAGAGGCCACTGGTGGGCAAAGAGTACAAGGCGACCGCCTGTGCAGGGCTGGGAAAACAGGGATGGAGTGGCTATGCTCAAGGAGTCAAAAACCCCCACCCTGCAGGGGCAGAAGGCTTGGGGGTCCTCTGCTTATGGGGCCCATTACCCTGGCCCTTGGCTTGCTGACCCTGGGGGGGCAACATGGGCAGCCTGATACTGAGGGTACTGTTTGTAGGCAGTGCCCTTCCTCGGGTAAAAGGACCTTTTACCCGAGCCCTTCTTTTTATGTGAAGGGGCAGAGGTCTTCCTCGACAGCCTTGTCTGGGTAAGGTGCTCGGTCTCGAGCTGAGCGGCCTTCTCGGTCACGGGTTTGCCAAAAAGGTTCTCACCTCGGCAGGGGACATCGACCAACTTGTCCTGAACCCATGGCTCGAGGTCCGATGACTGCAGCCACGCCTGGCGTCGAGCCGCGATGCCGGCAGCCGCAACTCTGGCCGAAGCCTCGAAGCCATCGTAGGCGGCACGGGAAATGAACTTTGAGCATTCCCGAATCCCCGAGGACAAGGTCTTAAATCTCTGCAAGGGTTACCCGGAGAGACCAGCAGAGAATCTGGCCAATTCCTTGGCCAGGTCTCACAAGTACATGCCCATGTACAGCTGGTAAGACTGGACACGGCAAGCAAGGATAGACCCCTGGAAGCACTTCCTACCGATGCCATCGAGGTTGCGGGCCTCCCTGCTGGGGGGCACCGCAGAGTGCATCTTCTGGCTCTTCAGACGATGCATGGCCGATTCCACGTAGCTGTGCTTTCTGGAAACCAGGGCTTTTGTGGAGTCAATAGATGGAATCGACTCGCTTGCTCAGAACCGGCGCCGAGGCTGGTGCCTCCCACATCCGGAAGAGGAGCCGTTCCAGCATCGGAGGAACCGGGACAGTAAAGGCCTCCTTCGGAGGAGAGTCGTACTGCAGAGCTTCGAGCTCCTCGGCTCGAGGCTCTTCCTCGGGATCGGCAGGGATAGCCAAGGCAGCGGTCATATCCCGGACGAACTCCGAGAACCTAGTGTCTTCCGGAGGGGATCTACTCTGGGGCTCAGACTGCGGTGAGTCCGACGGGACGCACCGAGTCTTAAAAGTATCGGGAGACTCCTCGTCCTCAGTCTCCCAGGCGGACTCATCCGAGGAGGAGTCAGGGTCCGACCCCGCGGGGCTCCGAGGCACCCACCCCGACGCTGGGGGCACCGGCGTCGACACCCTCAGTCCCGAACGGGAGGTCGAGAGAGACCTCGACCAAGGATGACTTCGAGCCACGAGGGTCTCGCGTATCGGCTCAGTCTCCGGGGTTGACTTCGAAGTCGACGTCCCGGTGGTCGGGGCAGATGCACCAGACAGGCTGGCCATCAGTGCCTGCTGCTGCTCCATGAAGGCCGACAATCTGCTCTCCAAGGCTGTCATCCTGAGACTCACCTCGGGAGACGCAGCAGCCACTGACTCGGGCCCCGGCACCCCGGGCCAAACGTCGGCTCTCTGGGAGGAGAGTCTACGAGGACTACGGGGCTTACGTGTCCAGCAGACTCCGGCTCCACACAAGGAACTTTGGCAGGCTTCTCTTGGTCCACGGGCCTGGGACGGCGGTCGGGGGTCTTAGACCTGGCCCTCGAGGGACCAGGGACCTCCTCTGACGCCGCCCTCACGAGCCGTTTCTTCCTCCTGCGTTCCCGGTCGGGGGACCCCCTGTCCGAGGAGCTTCGACAGCGCTTGGGATCGGAATCCCGAGATGTCGAGGCCTCAGACGAGGTCCGGGCCCGGCCGGAGGCTGAGTCCGAGAAAAACCTCTCTTTTTGATGCTGTCGACTTCTGAGTGCCTTGGAAGACATCTTCCCACATGGCACACACGACTTGGGGTCATGGTCAGGTCCGAGGCACCGAAGGCAGCAGTCGTATGTGTCGGTGAGAGACATAGGTTTCTTACACCGATCACACTTTTTGAAACCACTGGAAGCCATCGGGGAAAAAAGAGCCCCTGCGAGGTCAAAAGACCGGCCTTCCAGGGAAAAACGAAAAAAGGGGCGCGAACGCCAGCCACGAAGGGCAAAAGCCGAAAAAGAAAATAAACGGGCTCGATACCGGTGTACCGAACACGGCGGGAGGGGAACCGGCGTCGAACCGGAGAAAAATAGCGAAAAATCTCCGAAGAAAAAATCACTTTTATCCGGGAGAACAGGACACACGTCCGGTGGGCTTCTCGGAAAAAAAGAGACTGAGGTAAGATGGCACCTTTAGGCGGGAAGGGAACCACGCATGCGTGCCAGCATTCCCAAAGGCTTTCATGGAAAGCTGGGGAAATGCTCCGCTGGGGCTTCATCGGCGCCGATGACACCCATATGTGAGGACTGACTTCCTGCTTGGTCCTGGAGAAACATAGAAACATAGAAAAATGACAACAGAAAATGACCACATGGCCTATCTAGTCTGTCCTTCCATATCAATAACTACAACAGTCCCCTTTTTTCCTTTAGAGATCCTCTGTGTTTGTCCCCTGCTTTTTTGAATTCAGATACTGTCCTCATCTCTACCACCTCCACTGGGAGACTATTCCACGGATCCACCACTCTTTCCGTAAAGAAATATTTCCGCATATCACTCCTGAATCTATCCCCCTTCACCCTCATCCCATGTCCCCTCGTAGCAGAACTTGCTTTCAATCGAAAGAGGCTCTCCCCCTCTGCATTTATGCCAAGGAGGTATTTAAACATCTCAATCATATCACCTCTATCCTGCCTTTCCTCTAAGGTGTACATATTAAGATCCTTAAGTCTGTCCTCATATGCTTTATAATGAAGACCACTAACCATTTTAGTAGCCACCCTCTGTACTGACTCCATCCTGTTTATATCCTTTTGAAGGTGCGGTCTCCAAAATTGCACACTATACTCTAAATGAGGTTGCACCAAAGACTTATACAGAGGCACTATCACCTCCTTTTTTCTGCTAGTCATTCCTCTCCTTATGCACCCAAGCATCCTTCTAGCTTTTGCCTTCGCCTTTTCTACCTGTTTAGCTACTTTAAGATCATCAGACACAACCACATCTAGGTCCTGCTCTTCTTTAGTGGACAAAAGTACTTCACCCCCTATACTATATTGCTCCCTTGGATTGCTGCAGCCCAAATGCATCATCTTGCATTTTTTAACATTAAATCCAAGCTGCCAAATTCTAGACCATTCTTCAAGCTTAGCTAGATCCTTCCTCATGTTATCTACACCTTCCTGGGTGTCTGCTCTATTGCAGATTTTGGTATCATCCGCAAAGAGGCAAACCTTATCCAACAGCCCTTCTGCTATATCACTAACAAAGATGTTAAAAAGAATCGGACCAAGGACAGATCCCTGGGGCATAGCGCTGGTAAATTCCTTCTCCTCTGAGTGAGCTCCATTTACCTGTACTCTTTGTCGCCTTCCACACAATCAATTTCTAACCCAAGCAGCAACTTTAGGGTCCATCCCTAGGATGCTCAGTTTGTTTATAAGTCACCTGTGAGGAACGGTGTCAAAGGCTTTACTGAAATCTAAATACACCACATCTAGGGTTCTCCCTCGGTCCAACTCCCTGGTCACCCAGTCAAAGAAATTAATCAGATTTGTCTGACAACACCTGCCTCTGGTGAATCCATGCTGCCTTGGATTCTGTAATCCGCTGGACTCTAGAAACCTCACTATTTTCTCTTTCAGCAGCGTTTCCAATAATTTACTCACCACTGAAGCTAAACTAACCGGCCTGTAGTTTTCAACCACATCCTTACTTCCGCTATTGTGTAAAGGCACCACATGAGCCTCTCTCCAGTCCTTTGGCACCACGTCCGACTCCAACGAGGCATTGAAAAGGTCAGTCAGTGGAGCTGCTAGAACGTACCCAAGTTCCCTCAGTATTCTAGGGTGTATCCCATCCGGTCCCATTGCTTTGTCTACTTTAAGTTGAGCTAGTTTCTCACGAACACAGTCTTCTGAAAATTGTTCAAGATGCCCCTCGCTTCCGTTCCTGTTTGTGGGTGTTTTCTGAGGTCCTGTTCCTGGTTCTTCATCTGTGAACACAGAACAGAAATATTTGTTAAGCAATTCCGCTTTATTCTCATCAGCTTCTACATATTTCTCCCCTTCATTCTTGAGTCTGACAATACCACTTTTGCCCTTCCTCTTCTCACTAACATATCTTAAAAATATCTTATCCCCCCATTTTATTGCATTGGCTATTTTCTCCTCTTTTTTAATCTTTGCTTTGTTGACTACTTTGCTAGCTTCTCTAAGTTTTTCCAAATATAGGTGCCTGTCTTCCTCTCTCTGTAATCTCTTGTATTTCATGAAGGCCTCCCTCTTTTTCTTCACCTTTTCATCTACTTCTTTCAAAAGCCATAGAAGTCTCTTTTCTTTTACCTTTATTTACCATTTTAACAAAAAGTTTGGTTGCCCTTAAAATATCCCCTTTCTGTTTTTCCCACTGTTTTTCTACATCCCCCAGCTGTTCCCATCCCGCTAACGACTCCCTGAGGTATTGGCCCATCTTAGCAAAATTAGTTTTCCTAAAGTCTAAGACCCTCACTTTTGAATGGATTCTAACAGCCCTAGTCCTAATACTGAACCACACCATCCGGTGATCACTGGTAATTTTCTAAAAAGAATTCTTTGCATTAAAGCTACTTAATCTGTGAACCTACTGTTTGTTGGATCAGTTAGGGCCTAGTAGCAGCAATTAAAGTTTGAATTTAAAACACAGAGGAGAACTTTCTGGTTACATTTCATACCCAGCAGAGAGCTTGTAGTTTAAATTTAATAGTCACTCAGGGCCAAGTAACAGCAAAGTACTTTTAGTTTAAATTTAACACACAGAAGAGAGCTTTCTGGTTACATTTGGAACCCAGCAGAGAGCTTGTAGTGTACATTTAATAGTCACTCAGGGCCTAGCATCAGAAAAGTACTTTTAGTTTTAAAACACAGAAGAGAGTTTTCTGGTTAAATTTAGAACCCAGCAGAGAGCTTGTAGTTTATATTTCATAAGAAGTTAGAGCCTAGCAGCAGCTAAGAGCTATAATTTAAATCAAATCAGAATTTAGCTTACCTCAGCAGCACAAGACAGGGTACTGTGTAGCAGCCCTCTTTTAATAAGTGTTATTTCCCTCCCTCCCTGGGATAATCATAGCTTTATAGGTACTTACACATCTTAAAAGACAGGAGGTGCTTTCAGGTGAAGCTCATTACCCAAATCAGTCATACACTAAGGACCTGAGATTAATTAAGCTTCAGGTAAACAAGGTATATTAAACGTATTAGGTACAGTCTTATTGGTATAGATACCCATAGCAACCCCAAGTAAGTAAGAACTTAGAGATCTAGACACAAACTTAAAACTAAGATGCAGACAGCAGTCCAGCAGCGGGATGGGGGCTTTCCAGTCTTTTGCATTGAGTGTCATATGTATGATTTTCTCCCAGTTGGTGAGAGGTCTTACGTGTGCACTAGGTGCAAGGAGCTCTTTGCTCTCAGGAAACAAGTCCGTTCTCTAGAGGCTAAAGTAGCAGACTTGGAAAACATAAGACAGACAGAGCAGTACATAGATGAGACCTACAGGGATATAGTCCTGAAGTCCCACTTCCAGTCTGGCAGCACCCCTGTTGCCATGGAGGAGAGAGGTCACGTGACAGGAGAGCATCACCCTGGTGTGGCAGGAAGTGATCCTGTAACTAGGACCTGTCCTCCAGGTGATGTAAAACCCTCTCGCACTGAGGAAGTTTCTCCAGGGCCATGTGCCCATGAGGGTAGGGTTAGGACTGCCGTTATAGTTGGTGATTCGATCATTAGGCATGTAGATAGCTGGGTGGCTGGTGGACGTGAGGATTGCCTGGTAACATGCCTGCCTGGTGCGAAGGTAGCGGACCTCACGCGCCACCTAGGTAAGGTCCTAGATAGTGCTGGGGAGGAGTCTGCTGTCTTGGTACATGTCGGTACCAATGACATAGGAAAATGTGGTAGGGAGGTTCTGGAGGCAAAATTTAGGCTTTTAGGTAGGAAGTTGAAATCCAGAACTTCCATGGTAGCATTCTCCGAAATGCTTCCTGTTCCACGCGCAGGACCCAAAAGGCAGGCAGAGCTCCGGAGTCTCAATGCGTGGATGAGACAATGGTGCAGAGATGAGGGTTTTGGATTTGTTAGGAACTGGGGAACATTCTGGGGAAAGGAGGGGCTCTTCCGAAGGGATGGGCTTCACCTTAACCGGGATGGAACCAGGCTGCTGGCATTAACCTTTAAAAAGGAGATAGAGCAGCTTTTAAACTAGATATTAGGGGAAAGCCGACAGTCGCCCAAGAGCGGATGGTTCAGAAGAACATATCCTTGAAGGATACTACCAAAAGCAGAGAGGTTCCACAAAAGAGTAAAGTAGCCCAAATGCCCTCAAGTATGGAGCAGACAGAGCTTAAAGATCCCAATTTACCCATGTCTAACAATAGCCAAATTAACATGAATAAAATACATTCTCTAAAATGCTTGTATGCAAATGCTAGAAGTCTAAAGAATAAGATAGGCGAGTTTGAATATATAGCACTAAATGAAAGGTTAGATATGATTGGAATATCAGAGACATGGTGGAAGGAGGACAACCAGTGGGACACTGTGATACCTGGGTACAAACTATATCGTAATGATAGAGCTGATCAAATTGGTGGAGGGGTTGCGCTCTATGTTAGAGAGGGCATTGACTCAGAAAGGATTAAAGTTTTGCAGGAAACAAAATCTGCTGTAGAATCTATATGGATTGAAATTCCATATAAAAGGGGGAAGGCAATGGCAGTGGGGGTGTACTATCGAGCACCTGGCCAGAATGACCAAATGGATGATGAAATGCTCAAAGAAATCAAGGAAGCTAACAAAAGTTACAGCGCAGTAATAATAATGGGTGATTTCAATTACCCCGGTATCGACTGGGTCAGTGTCACGTCAGGACATGCTAGGGAGATAAAGTTCCTAGATGAAATAAATGACTGCTTCTTGGAGCAGCTGGTTCATGAACCGACCAGAGGGGAAGCCATATTAGACCTAGTCCTTAGTGGAACACCAGATCTAGTGCAAGAGATAAGGGTGTTGGGGCCACTTGGCAATAGTGATCATAGCATGATCGCCTTTAATTTAATTAGTGGAGGAGGGATAGTAAGGAAATCCACAGTACTACCTTTTAACTTTCGAAAGGGAGACTATGATAAAATGAGGAAAACAGTTAAGAAAAAACTAAAAGGAGCAGTTGCAAAGGTTAAAGACGTACATCAAGCTTGGGTGTTGTTGAAAAATACTATCTTGGAAGCCCAGACCAGCTGTATTCCACGCTTTAAGAAAAGTGGAAGGAAGTCCAAAAAACTGCCAGCATGGTTTAAAGGTGAGGTCAGAGAGGCTGTTGTTGCCAAAAAAGCATCTTTCAGGAAATGGAAAAAAGAGCCAAACAACGAAACCTGGAAACAGCACAAGCACTGGCAAGTCAAATGCAAGGCATTGATAAGGCAGGCAAAGAGAGAATTTGAGAAGAAGCTTTCTGCGGAAGCAAAAATGCGAAATAAAGACCTTTTCAAGTACATTCGTAACAAAAAACCTGTGAGAGAGTCAGTTGGTCCATTAGATGATAAAGGGGTTAAAGGAGCACTAAGAGGCGACAAGGCGATAGCGGAGAGACTGAATGAATTCTTTGCTTCGGTCTTTACTGAGGAAGATGTAGGGATGTTACCCATGACTGAAGTGGAATTTAAAGGTGCGGAAGAATTGAAGGAAATATCAATACATCGGGAAGATGTCTTACAACTATTAGATAAACTGAAGAGTAGCAAATCACCTGGGCCGGATGGTATACATCCAAGGGTGTTGAAAGAACTGAGATATGAGATTGCAGACCTGCTATCAGTAATCTGTGAACTATCATTAAAATCATCTCTAGTACCTGAAGATTGGAGGATCGCCAATGTAACACCAATTTTTAAAAAGGGTTACAGGGGTGATCCGGGAAACTACAGACCGGTGAGCCTGACGTCAGTACCAGGAAAAATGGTAGAAACCATTATAAAGAATATAATTACTCAGCATGTAGATAGTCACAACCTAATGGGAGACAGCCAACATGGCTTTAGACAAGGAAGATCTTGTCTTACTAATCTGTTATGTTTTTTTGAAGAAGTGAATAAACAGGTGGACAAAGGTGAGTCGGTTGATATTGTGTATCTGGACTTTCAGAAAGCCTTTGACAAGGTCCCTCATCAGAGACTTTTGGCAAAACTAA
Organism: Ichthyophis bannanicus; assembly: GCA_033557465.1. Classification (NCBI taxonomy): domain Eukaryota; kingdom Metazoa; phylum Chordata; class Amphibia; order Gymnophiona; family Ichthyophiidae; genus Ichthyophis; species Ichthyophis bannanicus. The sequence continues at coordinate 453,230,332 of CM066031.1, forward strand.
AGAGTCATGGGATAGGAGGCAGTGTACTATTGTGGATCGGGAACTGGTTAAAAGATAGAAAGCAGAGGGTAGGGCTAAATGGCCAATTTTCCCAATGGAGAAAGGTGAATAGTGGTGTACCCCAGGGATCTGTGCTGGGTCCGCTGCTTTTTGACATATTCATAAATGACCTGGAAAGTGGAATAACGAGTGAGGTTATCAAATTTGCAGATGACACAAAACTATTTAAAGTTGTTAAAACCCAAGAGGATTGTGAAAAATTGCAAGAGGATCTTGATAAATTGGAAGACTGGGCATCAAAATGGCAGATGAAATTTAATGTGGACAAGTGCAAGGTTATGCACCTAGGGAAGAACAACCCAATCTATGGTTACACGATGCAAGGTTCCACATTAGGAACCACCACCCAGGAAAAAGATTTAGGCGTCATTGTGGATACCATGTTAAAACCCTCGGCCCAGTGTGCAGCGGCGGCCAAGAGAGCAAATAGAATGCTAGGTATGATAAGGAAAGGAATGGAAAATAAAACAAAAGATATTATAATGCCTCTATATCGTTCCATGGTGAGACCGCACCTTGAATATTGTGTGCAATTCTGGTCGCCGTATCTTAAAAAGGATATAGCGATTTTAGAAAAGGTTTAGAGAAGAGCCACCAAAATGGTAAAGGGGATGGAAGGATATTCCTATGAAGAAAGGCTAAAAAGGTTAGGGCTCTTTAACCTGGAAAAGAGATGGCTGAGGGGAGATATGATAGAAGTCTATAAATTAATGAACGGAGTGGAATGGGTAAACGTAGATCGATTGTTTACGTTATCAGAATATGGAAAGACTAGGGGACATGCAATGAAGCTACAGGGTAAATTATTTAAGACTAATAAAAGAAAATATTTTTTCACTCAACGTGTAATCAAACTCTGGAATTTGTTACCGGAGGATGTAGTAAAGGCTGTTAGTGTAGCTGGGTTTAAATAAGGTTTGGACAAGTTCCTGGAGGAAAGGTCCATAAACCATTATTAAGTAGTAAGATATCAATGCTTGACCCAGTACAAGCATTGTGGAACTTGTGTCTCTTGGGGAAACTGCTAGGTACATATGACCTAGATTGGCCACTGTCGGAAACAGAATACTGGGCTTGATGGACCTTGGTCTGACCCAGTATGGCATATCTTATGTTCTTATGTTCTTATGATGCAAAATGATCTCCCACTATAACATCAGAAACACTTTCACCATTGGTAAGCACCAGGGCCGGTTCGTCCATTGAGCAAGAATGTTTTTTGCACAGGGCCCCGCGTTTCAGGGGGCCCTGCGCAAAGGACATTCTGCTTTTTTAAAAATTAAATTTAAAAAAAAAAAAAAGCTGGCTGCTGCCGCTGCTGCCACAGCAGCAGCAGAATGGAGTGTCCCGCGGGGCCCCCCTCTGCCCGGCTGAGCTCTCCCTACCCGGCTGAGCCCCTCTGCGCCAGCTTTCAGATACACGAAGGGAGAGTGTCTCCCTTGCGTCTCTGTTAAGCCCGCAGGGGCTGATGGGAAATTTCCCATCTGCCCCTGCCGGCTTAACAGAGACGCGAGGGAGACACTCTCCCTTCGCGTATCTGAAAGCTGGCGCAGAGGGGCTCAGCCGGGCCAGGAGAGCTCAGCCCAGCAGAGGGGGCCCTGCGGGACACTCCATTCTGCCGCTGCCGCGGCAGCAGCAGCAGCAGCAGCCAGCTTTTTCTTTTTTTTTTTTAAATTTTCCATGAGCCAATGGGGAGGGCTTGGGACTGGTAATGGGCTATGGAGGGGGTTAGGACTTGACTTGAGGTGGGCTGTGGGCTGTTGGGGGGGTTAGGACTGGTAATGGCCTATGGGGGGGTTAAGACTGGTAATGGGCTGTGGGCTGATGGGGGCTGTCTGGAAATGGGGTGATAGGGGGTTAGGACTGGTAATGGGCTATGGGGGGGCTAGGACAGGAAATGGGCTGATGGGGAGGGGTTAAGACTTGAGGTGGGCTGATGGGGTTAGGACTGGTAATGGGCTGTGGGCTGTTGGGGGGGTTAGGACTGGTAATGGGCTATGGGGGGTTCAGACTGGTATTGGGCTGTGGGCTGATGGGGGCTGTCTGGAAATGGGGTGATAGGGGGTTAGGACTGGTAATGGGCTATGGGGGGGTAGGACTGATAATGGGTTATGGGGGGCTAGGACAGGAAATGGGCTGATGGGGAGGGGTTAGGACTTGAGGTGGGCTGATGTGGTTAGGACTGGTAATGGGCTGTGGGCTGATGGGGGGGGTAGGACTGGCAATGGGCTATGGGGGGCTGACTGGAAATGGGCTGATGGGGTTAGGACTGGAAGTGAGCTGATGGGGGGTTAGGACTGGTAATGGGTTATAGGGGGGGCTTAAACTGAAAATGGGGTGATGGGGGTTAGGACTGAAAGTGGGTTGAGGGGGGCTAGGACTGGTAATGGGTTGGGGGGTTGCTAGGACTGGAAATGGGCTGAGTGGAAGGTGAGGCTTGAACTGCAAATAGCTGATGGGGAGGGGGCTTGGAATGGAAATGGGCTGTGAGGGAAGGGAGCTAGGACTGGAAATGGGCTGATGGAGCAGCTAGGATAGGACTGGAAATGGGCTGTTGTGGGGAGCTAAGATTGGAAATGGGCTGTGGTGGGGGCTTGAATTGAAATGGACTCATGGAGGGGCTAGAACTGGAAGTAGGCTCATGGGGGGGCTTGGACTGGAATTGGGCTGAGTGGAAGGGAGCTAGGATTTAACATGGGCTGATGGTGGGGCTAGGAAATGACTAGAAATGGGCTGATGGGGGGCTAGGATTGGAAATGAGCTGATGAAGGGACTCGGACTGGAAATGGATGGGGGAGCTAGGACTGGAAATGGGCTGATAGGGGGCTAGGACTGGAAATGGGCTGATGCAGGGACTAGAAGGGAATGGATGCTGGGTGAGACTGGAACTAGAAGGGAGCTGATGTTGGGGGAGGATTAGAATGGGATGGGGCTGGGAGAGTAAAATGGAGAGGGGAAAAATATTTTGTGTGGGAGGGATGAAAAATCTACAATTGGCCGGGTATTGGGAGAGTAAGTGGGGATTGAGGGTGGAGGGGTAAAATTTGTGTGGATGAAATAGGAATGAGGAAAGAGCAAAAGGAGAAAGATTAGTATGTTAAAGCAGATGTAGAGAGAGAGAATGGAAAAAAAACTAGAAGAGAGAAGAAAGGACAAATGGACAGCAGACGATGGAGAGTTAGCAGAAAACATGAAGAAACCAGAAGACAGTGGCTGGAGCAATTGCAACTGAAAAAAAATGCACAAAAGGTAGAAAGATATCTCTTTATTTTGAATTTATTAACTGGAATATGAAAGCTCTGGGAAATGTGCATCATTAACATCTGCACTTTGTTTGGTACAAGAGGAAATTAATTAATAGTTTTATTTCTACAGTGTTGTTGTACATTCCAAGTTTGGCTTTTGGGGTTCCCAGTTTAATTATTGCCTTCCTGTTTCTAAATTGTGATTCCTTGTTTGGTGATGGTCTATGTTCTGCATGTGTAACTGAGCTGAGTTATTCTGTTTATGTAATTCCTATTTGACATTGCCACTTGTTCTCTTTCCCCAGTATTCTCTGAAATGTATTGGTTTAATATTTGCAGTGTTGCCTTTTGATAGTTAGGGTATGGTGCTTTGTGAGTCCTGGTAATGCTGTCAGGATACGGCGGTTTTGCTGTGGGTTCTAAATGGGCAGCGTTTGTAGTAGTTCCTAATGTGCCTGGCGGTTGGCACTGGATTATAGTAATGTAGAAATCTTTTAGTCTTTCTTTATCCATACACTCATTAAGAGACATGTTTACTAAAAGTTAGTGTATGGTAACATTATGCAAATAAGGCCACTTATGCAAATGAGGCCCCACACCGAGTCTCCGCACATGGCCCCTCACCCCCCTTGGGCCGCTCCTGGTAAGCACCAAGTCCAGTATGGCCCCTTCACATGTGGGGTCTGTTACCAATTGCCTGATTAGTTCTCCCTGTAAAGAATCCAGGACCTCTTTACTTCTAGATGATATTGCAGCAGGAATGTGCCTATAAACATCTAGCATATTGAAATCCCCTATCAGTAACACCACCCCTTTCCTAGCAATGCTTTGTATGTCTTCAATTAACTCTCTGTCCATCTCTTCCTCTTGTGAGGGAGGTCTGTATATCACGCCAATGTAAATAGATTTCTCTTTCCCTCTTTCTAGTTTAACCCACAATGCCTCCTCTCTCCCTTTTAAGCTCTGTAATTCCAAAGCTTTAATAGTATTTTTTACACATAGTGCCACTCCTCCTCCCCTTCTTCCCACCCTGTCCTTTCTGAATAAAGTATAGCCAGGTATAGTTACATCCCAGTCATGGTTTTGTGTGAACCATGTTTCTGTAACTGCCACTAAATCCAAGTCGGCCACTCCCACCAAAGCTTCAATATCAGGGATCTTATTTCCCCATGCTACGGGCATTTATACACACTGCTTTCCATATGTTACCCCTTTTACTCATTTCCATAAAGGGAATATTCCATAAAACCTGTAAATGATTTACACATTTCATCATAATATTCAAGTAAATAATATTACAATAATCTAATTGTGTTTGAACAAACACATGTACCAGAAATTTCAGCTGGTCATTTTCAATTTTTGCTCTAATTTGTCACAGTTGGTGCTATTTAAAATGTTCCTTCATCACAGCCTTTACTTGCTCTTCCATGGATAATGTGGAATTTAGCAAAATTCCCAAAAGTTTTAGAATATTCAACAATGGAATCACTTTTCCCAAAATAGTCGGTAAGGTAATTGGGGAAAAAAGTTAAACTAGGACCTACCCATAATAATTAAATGCCTACTCATCCATGAATCTAGAATGTCAAAACATTCTGTCAACTTCCCATAACTATTAGCCAAATCAATTTGGACTGAAATCATAACTATGATCTCATTTACATACATAAATATAGACAAGCCTAATTTCTGTAACTCAATTCCCAAGGTGCTCATGAACACATTAAATAGTATGGGCGACAAAGGTGAGCTCTGTGGCACCCTGCAGCTTATTTTCCAAGATGAAGATAGATCACTTCCTGATAAACCTTTACAGCCCTATTCTCCAAGAGCCCCTCATCCAATTCCAAACATTTCCTGATAAACCTCTCTCATTCAAGCGCATCAGTAAAGATCATGGTCCACTAAATCAAAAACTGATGATAAATCAAGTTGCATCAAAATGGCCCCATTGCCCTTTCCCAATATCTGATGTAATTCCAACATAATCATCAACAAAACAGTTTCCGTGCTGTGCTGACTTCGAAATGCAGATTGTAAACTGTGAAGAATATTATAATTTTCCAGATAGCTTTTTAATTGTAATGATACTATTCCTTCACACAGTTTTGCATGAATAGGCAGACTAGCAATTGGTCTGTAATTTTCAGAGTTATCTAAATTACTAGTTGTTACTTTTGGAATCAGTGTGAATATGATAGTACCCAGAAAAGTAGAAATAAGACCATTCTTTAAGAATTTAACGATCACTAAGGTCAAGATGTTTAAAACTTTTTGTGGAAGATCTTTTAACACCCAATTATGGCAAGGGTTTGCAGCTTGTCATGCTGTGAAGGCTTGTGTGCATCAGTGATGATGAGAGCTAAGCCATCAGTAGTTTAGCTACTGGCAGGGTCGCCCAAGATAGACAGATCTCAGCTGAGGTGCCAGACTAAAACAAAAAAACTATCTGGGCAGCAGCAGAATGGGATGATGTTGTAAGCAGAGGATAATATTTCTGTGACAAATGCACTGGAATTAACTGCGTGGAAGAAAGGCTTGGCAAATCTACTTCTGTATTTTGCCATGAAAACCCAATGGATAGTCACAAAACAAATTGCAGTATAGTGCTGGAAGATGAGACCCACAGACTGGAAGGCACTCAAATGGCTACTGGGGATGAGCTGAAGACTTCTTAGAGTAAAGCCAGCATTTATGATATGGTTGGATCTGCTGATGTAGCTGTACGTGAAAAGAAAGTCAGAAGTTGCAAAGATGTCTTACATATTGGGACATAAAATGAACGAAGCATGAACCAAGAGAAGTTGGAGGTAGTCAAGAATGAAATGGAGCATGTACAACTTGATCTGTTGGGTGCCAGTGAACTGAAATGGACTGGCTTTGGACACTTTGCATTTAATGATCATATGGTCTACTATGCTGGAAATGAAAGACAAAGAAGAAATGGTGTTGAATTTATAATTAAGAAACTTGCAAGAACTGTAATGAAATACAATGCAGTCAGTGAACGCTTACTTTCTATTCGCCTATGAGGAAAACCCATCAATGCAACTATAATTCAGGAATATGCCCCAACAACAGCTGCAGAAGAGGAAGATGTTGATGAGTACTAATAAAAAATTGAAGCTGAAATTGACAGAACATGCAAACAGGATATCTGATAGTCATGGATGACTGGAACGCAAAAGTTGGCAACAAAGAAGAAGGCAAAGTGGTTGGAAAACATGAACTTGGCAACAGAAACAAAGCTGGAGAAAGACTGATAGAATTCTGCAAGACCAACGATCTATTCATCTCAAACACCTTCTTCCAGCAACACAAGCGCCAACTGTACATATGGACTTCACCCAATGGATTGTACAAAAATCAAATTGGCTACATTTGTGGAAGACAAAGATGAAAAAGCTTGTTAACATCAACATAGACAAAACCTGGAGCTGACTGTGGCACAGATCACCAACTACTAGTATGCAAACTCAAGCTAAAGTTGAAAAAGAGAAAGCCATTCATAAATGTACCAAAATATGACCTTGAGAATATACCACTGGAATTTAAAGACTTCCTGAAAAATTGATTTGCTGCTTTAGATACAAATGACAGAGTTCCAGAAGAGTTATGGGATGACATAAAGAAGGTTCTGTTGGAAGAAAGCAAGACGTTTCTACATAAGGTGAAAAAGCAAAAACAGCCAAAATGGATAACTGAAGAAACTCTAAAAATTGTCCATAAACACAGAGAAGCTAAAGCCAGAGGAGAAATAGAGGCAATCGCAGAACTCAACAGAGATGTCCAACGTGCAGCAAGAAAAGACAAGGAGAAGTACTACAATAACACATGCAAAGAAATAGAATCAGAAGCTATTAGAGGAAGAAGAAGTTAAGCTTTTCTAAAGCTATGAGAGTTAAAGAAAAAATTCCAGCCTCAAATTGGAATTGTACAAGATGCTCAAGGATCCATGTTGAATGATGCTGAGAAGATAAAAAAAAGATGGAAAGAATATACAGAGTCATTATACCATAAAGATCAAGTGGACCAACAGCCGTTTCAACCTCTACCTTATGATCAGGAACCATTGGTGATGAAAGAAGAAGTCGAAGCAGCATTGAAAGCCTTATCAAAGAACAAAGCATTCCCATTGAAGTATAACAGCAATCGGATGAAAGTGTTACCATACTTACAAGGCTCTGCCAGGAAATTTGGAAGACAAAGTCATGGCCAACTGACTGAAAAAGATCTGTGTTTATACTGAAGAAAGGTGACCGAATTATCGCTCAATCACTCTGATGCCATATGCCAGCAAGATTCTACTCAAGATCATTCAGCAGAGACTATATTCATACATAGAATGAGAGCTGCCTGAAGTGCAAGCAGGGTTCAGGAAAGGATGAGGAATGAGGGATATTATCGTGGATGTGAGATGGAATCTTGAAAAGACCTAAAGGATATCCATATGTGTTTTATTGACTACAGCAAGGCTTTTAAGACTGTGTAAACCATGAGAAACTCTGGGCCAGATTAAGAAGCATGGGTATACCAGAACACCTGATCGTTCTCTTGCACAACCTTTACATTGATCAAGATGCAACAGTTCGAATAGAACTAGGAGAAATTGAATGGTTTAAAATCAGCAAAGGTGTACAACAAGGCTGCATATTTTCCCCCTACCTGTTTAATTTATATGCAGAACAAATCATCAGAGAAGCAGGACTGTATGAAGACAACCGAGGTGTGAAGATTGGTGGAAGAGTCATCAACAACCTTCACTATGCTGATGATACCACATTACTGGCTGAAAGTTGAAGACGATCTGAAACATTTGCTTCTCAAGATCAAGGAATATAGTCTTAAAATGGACTGCTCCTTAACGTTAAGAAGACAAAGATCCTGACAACAGGCAAAATCCATAAGTTCATCATTGATGGAGAAGAAATTGAAATTGTTGATCCAAGTAAGTTAAAGCTGTCAACTATCAATAAAGGACTAGCAGTCAAGAAATCCGACGACGTATTGCTCTTGGTAGAATGGCTATGAAGGACCTAGACAAGATCCTCAAGAGCAGAGATGTCTCTCTCCATACAAAGATTCGACTTGTCAAAGCCATGGTATTTTCAATAATGTCATATGGATGCGAAAGTTGGACAGTGAAAAAGATAGACAGGAAGAAAATTGATGCCTTTGAATTATGGTGCTGCCGACAAATACTGTGTATACCATGGACTGCCCAAAAAAAAAAACAGCCACTACTAGAGGAGATCAAACCCAAGCTTTCCTTCAAAACTCAGATGATAAGACTTTGACTTTCATACTTTGGACATATCATGTGAAGAGAGAGATCATTGGAGAAAGCCATAATACTTGGCAAGGTAGAAGGTCACCGTAAAAGAGGACGGGCGGCAATGAGATGGATCAATACAACAGCAGCAGCTATGGACACCACTCTATCAACAATGAGCGGCTTAACTGAAGACCAAACAAAGTTTAGGTCAATTATCCAGAGGGTTGCCAGGAGTTGACACTGACTTGACGGCACTTAACAACAACAGGGAAAGGGTCCAGTATACTCAAACTAGATGCAAATGTTTTCACTAATTTGATTATATCTTTTGGCCCAACCAGATAAAATGAATAACTCCTTCATCTTCTACCTCTGTATTTAATATATTAGATTTTGCCATCAATTTTTGTCTTAAAATGATATGCTAAGATGACAGCATTTAGTTGTCCCTTTCCAGTATTCATCTCACCCTTCGCCCTCACCATCAGGGGAAATTGCAATTTTAAATAAATCTCTAACATTATTTTGACTTTCTTCCATAAAAGATGATAGATAACTTTAGAGTATTTTATTGGTCAAACTTACATAGCTCAAGATATTTATGTTTTAGGATATGCAAAAAGAGCAGTTATGGAGCAGCAACTATTCAGAATTCCTTAGTTAATCATGATCATGTGCCTTTTCTTTGGGATTTTTAAAAGAAACCTGTTTCATTCCATTGTGACACTAGCAGTTTTTTTGTGGTTGTCAATTATACTATTAATAGTCATAATGTTTCCTAGTACATCTGCTGATTTTTTTTTTTTAATAAGTTTATTTATAACCACCAATACAAACAGCAAAAAAGGTAACAGTTAGTATATGCCCCCTGGGGTGGACTCTGATCCCCAGGAGACCCAGCGATGGTAATACATTTTTCATATTACCCCATCCCCCCACACCCACCCCCAGCCCCCCCCCCCTTCCACCCTCCCTCCCCCCCCTATCACACCCAGACGCACAAGAGGGCCAGTCTCTCCGGAAGACAACAGATACCCGCCTCTAGGACTGCTCAGGTAGAGGACCACAATTTAACTGCCCGATTCAAGGACGGCGTTGCGGCACCGGGATCCCAACTGATGGAGATACGGTTCCCAGAGTAAGAGAAAAACAGACCAGCGCTTGGCGTTCCCTCTGGCGCCTCGACACTCCAAAAGCATCAATTGATGGAAGGAGTTCCTCCACTCCCAGACAGAAGGGGGGGAGCTTTCTCGCCAGCGGCGCAGGATGGGTCCCTTACCCACCAGACATGCCTTTCGCACGAGGCCTCGACCCCATTTCCCCTTCGGGGAGGTACCGCGCAAGACATCTAACGTGACCAGGGCGGCATCCCACACCACCTGTTGTCGCAAAAGGGTCATCATCAAGGCACATATGCGCCTCCAATAGGGGCGGATCAACCGACAGCCCCACCACATGTGCAGGAGGGTGGCCTGAGGCTCCCCACAGCATGGGCAACGCCCATCCGTAGGCAGGTGGCTTCGAAGAGCCCGTCGGGGGGAGAAGTGAACTCTCGTCAAACACTTAACGTGTACCTCTCGCCAACGGACACCAGCCGCCAGGGTCCCAGTTCGGCGAAGGTACATCTGCTGATTTATCAGCAATAGCTATTTTATTTACAGAGTCTCTGTAATAATAATGACTCCCTTTCTACAGAAATTAGTAGATTTCCTTGACCAAGTAACCAGATAAATAGATCTGTACAGAGTATTAAAATGGTCTATTGAAAGTGAAGAAAGCCACAGAGATAGATGGGGTATAGCCCGGTATACAAAAGGCAAATGCAGTTACTCTCCTGTAGCAGGTGTCTCCATGGACAGCAGGAAAAGTCCTCATGTATCAGTGATGTCATCCGACAGAGCTCTGTGCAAGAGTATTCCCATCTCCTTCTAGAAGCTCTACTGTGCATGTGTGCATCTTCCTACCCATCACAGTGGTGCCATCTTGAACTCAGCCCAATATACCAGATACTACTAATGAGGAGAATACAACTCCTAGGGGAGGTGGGTGGGTTTTGAGAACTTTTCCTGCTCTCTACAGAGAACACCTGCAACAGGTGAATAACTACATTTTTCGTGGACAATCAGGAAATAAAAGTCCTAATATTTGGGACTCCCTAGCTACAGGCTACCTTGAACAAAAAATGGGGGATAAACAAAGCCTAACAGGACAACAAGCAAACTATTTTTGTTGGCAGCAGGTCTTTTAAAGTATTTTTTTTTTTTTTTTAAGGTAGCCTGAACCAAAATAAATGTGCCTAGGGGGAATGGAGTTGGATTCTACTCCTTAAACAGATTCCTGGCCGAAAATACTGCCATATTGGGAATCCCCTTCCAGACAGTAGTGAGATGAATTTGTGGACAGAGGTCCACATTGCAGCTGTACAAATCTCTTCCATGGAGACCAAGTACAAGTGGACCACCAAAGCAACCATGGCTCTGACATGACTCTCAAGAATGAGGCCTGCCAGGACAAAAGTGAAAGAGATGCAGTCTGCAAGCCAAATTGACAAGATACATTTGGAATCAGCAACTCCCAGCTTGTTGGGGACAAAAGAAACAAACAGCTAGATGGACTTTCCATGGACTTTTGTCCACTCCAAGTAGGAAGCTAAAGCTTGCTTGTAGTCCAACATGACTAGTGCAGCTTCCCCTCTGTGAGAATGAGGTTTTATATCCCTCCCTCCCTCCCACCCCTTGGCATTCAGTCTCTTATAGTCATCTTCTGCTCATTACCACTATTATTCACAGGTGCACCTAGTCCCCTGTGATCTCTCTCCCATCTATCCTTATTTCTTCTGACCTCTATTTTCCTTTCCATCTCTCATCTATGGCTCCTCATCATTTTATCTTCCTATTTCTCATACTCCCTAATTGTATCCCCTCCTACCAACACCTTCAACCCCCCCCCCCCTTATTTTCCCTTTACCATCCTCACTTCCCTCACCATCTTGTCCTCTACCCTGTCATCAGCTCTTGAGCTTCACCACTTTCTCCCTCTCATTCAGCCATCTTCTCTCTCTCTAAAACAACCTCACCCTCGTTACCACCGTGCTGTCTCCTCTCTGCCCTGCACTCTTCTATTCCTTCTCCTCTCATCCAGAGATATCAACCCCAGCCCTCACACTCTTAGATTTTTGTCACACTCACAGAACAGATCTTCACGCAACACCTCAAATCTTATTCATATCCCTCTCCTTTCCCCTTCCTCTCTCCCTTTCTCATGTGTCTTGTGGAACACACATTCCATCTCAAAAAAACTTGCCTGTACTCGTGATTTTTTTTTCTAATGCTCTCCATCTTCTTGCTCTAACTGAGACCTGGCTCATCCCAGAAGTCTCAGCATCAGTCACTGCTCTCTGTCATGGCGGCTATCAGTTCTCCCACATGCCTCATCCCACTGGCTGAGGTGGTGGTGTAAGGCTTTTACTCTCTCCTTCCTGCCAATTTCAATCAGTCCTGCTGCCTCAGTTTTACTTCTACTCCTTTCCCTCCTTTGAAGTCCACTCCATCCGCCTTTTTACTCCACTACCTCTCAAGTTAGCTGTTATTTATTGACCTCCTGACAAATTCACCTCTACCTTTCTCACTGACTTTGACTCGTGGCTTTCCTTCTTTCTGGATTCCTCTTCCTCCTCCTTTATTTTTTGGGATTTTAACATCCATGTTGATAATCCCTCTGACCCTTATGCTTTAAAGATCCTTCCCCTTACCTCCTCATTCAACCTCCAGCTTTGTTCTACTGTCCCCACTCACCAGCACGGCCACTTCCTCGACCTTGTATTCTTCTCTAATTGCTTATCCACAAATTTCTGTACCACAATTCTTCCCTTATTGGACCATCATCTGCTAAGCTTCACTCTTCATCACCTGCTGCCTCAACCTTGCTCTGTCTCCTCCATCCTCTGTAGAAATCTTCATGCTATTGACCCTTTGGCTCTCTCCTCCTCTATCTGATCACCTCTTTCCTCCACTATGTCATCTGAGTCTGTTGATGAGGCAGTAACTTCCTATAACACTGCACTCTACTCTGTTCTGGATGCTCTTGCTCCATCCATGCCACATCTTGTGAGGCGTACTATACCACTACCTGCTATCATTGTTCCTGTGCCTGTTCAGCTGAGCACGCTTGGCTCAAATATGGCACCCATGCGGACTTTCTATACTTCAAATTCATGCCTATTTCTTTACAGTCAGCCAAAGCACTCGCCACCAAGACTATTATGTCCATCTGACTAACTCTCTTCCCTCTGACCCTCGCCATCTATTTACAACTCTCATCTCTCTCCTCAAAGTGCCTCTGCCTCCAACCCCTCCTTCCCTTTCTGCCAAAACCCTAGCTGACTATTGCCATGGCAAAATCCAGAAGATCACACTCCAATTCCCCATGAGGACAGCTACTTCCCTTCCTCCCCCATCTTAACTCCCAACTCTCCCCCCCCCCCACACCTCTGCTACCCTTTCTTCCTTTTCTATGATCTCTGAGGAGGAAACGACACACCTTCTTTCCTCCTTTACATTCACTACCTGCTCCTCTGATCCTATTCCCACCCATCTCCTAAGCCCCATCTCCTCTACTGTTGTCCCTTCCATCTCTCATATTCTCAACCTATTGCTCTCCACTGCAACTATCCCTGCAGCCCTCAAGCATGCTGTGGTTACACCTCTCCTCAAGAAACCCTCACCAGAACAGCGGGTTCTAACTATCGACCCATCTCCCTCCTCGTCTTTCTCGCTTCTCAAACCCTCCTGGATCCTTTACCATCTTGCTTTCATCCTTTACATTCTATTGAAATGGCTCTTGCCAAAGTCTCCAGTGACTTGTTCCTGGCAAAATCCAAAGACCTTTACTCAATCCTCATCCTTCTTGACCTTTCTTTTGCTTTTGACACTGTTGACCATAACCTTCTCCTCAATACCTTGTCCTCGCTTTGTTTTAAGGACTCTGTGCTATCCAGGTTCTCTTCTTATCTCTCCCATCGCTCCTTTAGAGTTTGTTCTGGTGGATCCTCCTCTACTGCTATCCCACTCTCAGTTGGTGTATCCCAAGGATCTGTCCTGGGTCCACTCCTTTTCTTTCTATATACCCAGTCCCTCAGTGCAATCATCTCTTCCCATGGCGTTCAGTACCATCATTACACTGATGATCCCAGATCTACCTTTCTACACCTGAAATCTCCCTGGCAATCCAGGCCAAGATCTTTGCCGCCTTACTGACATTGCTGCTTGGATGTCTCACCACCGCTTGAAATTGAACATGGCCAAAACGGAGCTTCTTATTTTTCCTCCTAAATCCTCTTCTCCCTTATAAATGCAGTTCAACCTTTTCCTGCTGACCTATAAATGCATTCACTCTGCAATTCCTCACTACCTTTTCTCTCTTATCTTTCCCTACACCCCTCCTCAGGAACTCCGCTCCTCTGGCAAATCACTTCTATCTGTGCCCTTCTCTTCTACTGCTAAATTCATACTTCGCTCCTTTCACCTTGCTGCTCCTTATGCCTGGAACAAACTACCCGAGTCTGTATGTCAGGCGCCTTCCCTGGCCCTTGTCAAATCCAAGTTAAAAACTCACCTTTTCGCTGCCGCTTTCAGATCTTGACTCACCTGGTCTTCTTTGTATTTCTTTACCATTCCCCCCAGATGTATCCTATGTCTACAACTACTGTGTTGTCTGACTTGACTAGATTGTAAGCTGTGATGAGCAAGGACTGTCTTTTACATGTGTCTGTGCAGCGTTGCGTACGACTTGTAGTGCTATACAAATGCTCAGTAGTAGTACTAGTTGTTTTGGGGGAAAATGTTGGATGGATGATTGATTGTTTAAGATGAAATTCTGTAAACACTTTCAGAAGAAATTTGGGATGAGTACAAAGGACCACTCTGTTGTGATGAAATTTTATATAGAGTGGAGGAAGTTCCTGCCTCACATGTTGCCATCATTCACAGAACTGATCATGCTGCAAGAAGTGCTGCTGACCTTACCCCTTAGCAAATGCCCCTAAAAATCAGCATGGAGCTTTGGAGCTCATGCACGCGTTGCACATCAGATATGCAGTGCACTCATGGGCTAAAAGTGGCAAAGCCCTGTGCTGATGTTTACCGCCCACCGCCAGACCTGGCTAACTGCTTTTTGCCACTCGCCATTCTGGAGAGTTTGCTGCAGCACAAGGTAAATATGAAAGAGAAACAGATTGGAGGGGGGGGGGGTGTCCAAGATAGAGAAAACCAGATGGAGAGGAGTCCGAGAGAGAGAGAAAGACTGTGGGAAAACTGGAAGGACATCATAAGAGAGAGAGAGAGAGAAGCCTTAGGAGTGGGGGTTATAAAGAGAGACATTGGGTAAAGCCTGATGGGGCCTTAAGAGAGAGAGACAGGATTGGGGGGGCTTATGAGAGAAAGGGAGAGAGGAACAGACAGAAGGTAGCGGGATCATGAAAGACTGGAGGAAGTCTGGGGGGGGCTGGTTATGAGAGAGACAGACAGACTGGAGGGAGACTTGGGAGGGGGTCATATGAGAGAGGGAGATGGACAGGCGGATGATATTATCCTCCTTCACCATACTAAGTCCTCTGCTCCTGATCTTAACCTGTTGGATTCCTGTCTGGCCCTAATTCATACCTGGATGTCCTCTAATTACCTCCATCTGAACCCTTCCAAATTAACTGTTACCTGGACCATCTTCGCGGCCCCCCCCCCTCCCCCCCGGCCCCTGTTCTCTCTTCTACTCCTATTTCCATTGGTGACTTCCTTCAGATATCTCGGGGTCATCCTGGACTTCTCCCTTTCCTTTACTGAACAAATCTCATTCATTACCCGTCGCTCATTCTGCCATCTTTGTCAGATCCGGGCAGTTCACCCATTCTTTACCCACACCTCCCCTTCTACTCTCCTCCTTTCTGTTATTGTCTCCAGAATAGATTACTGTAATGTTGTTCTAGTCGGCCTTCCGCAACATCAGCTTCACAGACTCCATTTGCTCCAGAATACAGCTGCCTGCATTCTCACTCATTCCTCTCGCTTCAATCACATCTCCCCACTCCTTGCCCATCTTCATTGATTACCCGTCTGCTTCTGAATTCAGTACAAAATACTCATATTTGTTCACAGGATCATTCACACTTCCACCCCTCAATACCTGGCTGATCTCCTTCACTTTCATAATCCACACCAGCTACTCTGTTCAGTTCACACACACAGTTTGGCCCTTCCTTCTGTTTCCCGAGCTCAACTCGATCACACACAAGGTGTTGGTTTCTTCCTTCTGGGCCCCACTCTTTGGGACTCCCTTCCTCACACTCTCCACTCAGAGCTTTCCTTCCTCCAGTTTAAGGCTGCTTTAAAAACCCACCTCTTCCAATTAGCCTTTGACATGCCCATCCCCACACCTTAAAGAGCATACTATGTCAGTTTATCCATCCATTGCCTTTCATTCCTTATTATCCTGTCCTCTTTCACTCTCTACCCCCTCTTTTTTTCTCCTTTCTATTGTCCGGTCAGATTATTGCAATTCCTTTCCATTTCCTTCTCCTTTCAGTCTTTTGTATTGTAAACTGCTTTTCTGCTTTGGCCTACGCAGTCTATTCAGAAACTGAATAAAAATAACGAATGGAGGAAACCTTAGGGGGAGAGTCATATGAGAGAGAGAAAAAGAGAGAGAGAGACTGACTGGAGAAAACCTGGAGGGGTCATGAAAGAAAGAAAGACGGGCTGGAGGAAGCCTCTGAAGGAGGGTCATAAGAGATAGAAACAGACTGGAGGAATTCTTGGAAGGGGCTCATATGAGAGAGAGACAGACTGGAGGATGCCTGGAGGGGGGGTCATGATAGCGAGAGAGACAGGAAGAAACCTTGGTGATGCCATGAGAGACAGACAGACTGTAGGAAGCCTTTGGGGGAGGGTCATGAGAAAGAGACTGGAGGAAACTTGGAGGTGGGTCATATGAGAGAGACAGAGACAGAGGATGCAGGAAACATGGAGTGGGAGGTCATGAGAGAGATAGACAGACAGAAAGACTGGAGGAAGCCTAAGGGGGAAGGTCATGAGAGAAAGCCTGGGGGATTCATGAAATAAAGAGAGAGACACACACAAACTGTAGGAAGCTTGAGGGGAGTCATGAGAGAGAGACACAAACTGGAGGAAGACTGTGCGGCAGTCCATGAGGGAGGCAGACAGACTGGAGGAAGCCTTGGGAGAAGTCATGAGAGCAAGAGAGACAGACAGTGGAGGAAGTCTTCAGAAAAGGGTAATGAAAAGGAGAGAGAGACTAAAGGAGGCCTGGTGGGAGGAGGGGCATGAAAGGAGGAGGGAGAGAGAGGCAGAGACTGGAGGAAGCCTTAGGGAGGGAGAGAGAGAGACTACAGGAAGCCCCGGGGGGGATCCTGAGAAAGACTGGAGGAAGTCTTGGGGAGAGTCATATATAGAGAGAGAGACTGCAGGAAGCCCCTGGAGGAGGGAAGGGGATTCATGAGAGAGAGAGAGAGAGAGAGAGAGACAGATAGGAGGAAGCCTTGGGAAGGTCTTAAAAGAGATAGACTGGAGAGTCATGAAAGAAGGAAAGAGACAGACTTGAGGAAGCTTAGGAGGGTCATGAGAGAGAAAGACAGAATGGAGGAAGCCAGGGGGAGTCAAGAGAGCAAGAGAGACAGAGAGAATTGTTGGGGGGGGGGGGTCATAAGAGAGAGAGACTTCAGTAAGCCTGGGGGGTCATGAGAGGCAGAGAGAGAGAGACAGACCGGAGGAAGCCTGGAAGTGCTCATGAGAGTGAGAGAGACAGACTAGAGGAAGCCTGGAAGTGCTCATGAGAGTGAGAGAGAGAGACAGACTAGAGGAAGCCTTGGGGAGTTCATATAAGAGAGCGAGAGAGAGAGATACAGACAGACAGAGACTGGGGTGGGGGGCCATGACAAAGACAGACTGGAGGAAGCCTGGGGAAGTCATGAGAGCAAGAGAGACAGACTAGAATAATTCTTGGGGGGCTCATGAGAGAGAAAGAGAGAGAGACTTGAGGAAGCCCTGGGGGGGGGGGGGGATGAGGGAGATAGAGAGAAAGATTGGAGGAAGCTGGGGGATGTCATGAGAGAGAGACACACACAGACTGGTGGAAATCTGGGTGTGGGGGTCATGAGAAAAAGAGACAGACAGACTGGAGAAAGCCTTGGAGGGAGGATCATCAGAGAGAGAGAGACAGACAGACAGTGTGGAGGAAGCCTGTGGGGTTATGAAAGAAGGTTAGAGACAGACAGATGGACTTGAGGAAGCTTTGGGGAGGTCATGAGAGAGAGAGAGAAACAGACGGCAGGAAGCCTGAGATTGGGGATCATGAGAGAGACAGACAGACAGGAGGAAGCCTGGGAAAATCATGAGAGTGAGAGAGGCCGATTGGAAGTCTTCTTGAGGGAGCCATATGAGAGAAAGAGAGCCTTCAGGATGCCAGGGGGGGGGGGTCTGGAGGAAACCTTAGGGGGTTCATGAGAGAGAAAGAGAGAGATAGACTGGAGGAAGCCTGAGCAGGGGGTCATAAGAGAGAGAGAGAGAGAGCATACAGGAAGCCTGGGGGGGTATCATGAGAGAGACAGACAGATAGGAGGAAGCCTGGAGGAGCCATGAGAGTGAGAGAGACAGATTGAAAGTCTTCTTGAGGGGGTCATATGAGAGAAAGAGAGCCTTCAAGAAGCCAGGGGGGGTCATATGAGAGAGACAGACTGGAGGAAGCCTGGGGCAGGGGTCATAAGAGAGAGAGATACTGGAGGAAGTCCGGGGCAAGGGGTCATGAGAGAAAGAGAATACAGGAGGACTGGGGGGTATCATGAGCGAGAGAGAGACAGACAGACAGACTGAAGGAAACCTGGGATTGGGGAGAGGGGTCTTGAGAGACAGACAGACTGGAGGAAGCCTGGAAGAGGTTATGAGAATTTTGGGGGGTCTTATTAAAAAGAAAGAGACTTGAGGACGCCGTGGGGAGGGGTCATTTTGAGTTCTGTGATTGTCTTTCTTTCTCCACTGAAATTAGCTTCTCTGCGTTTCTGTGAAATTTTAAGAGTTTCTTCTGTCATCCATTTTGGCCGTTTTTGCTTTTTCACCTTTTGTACAGACTTCTCACTTTCTTCCAACACAACCTTCTTGATGTCATTCCATAATTCTTCTGGAGCTATGTCATTTGTATGTAAAGCAGCAAATCGATTTTTGCAGACAGTCTTTAAATTCCAATGGTATATTCTCAAGGTCATATTTTGCTGCATTCATGAGTGGTTTGCTCTTTTTCAACTTTAGCTTGAGTTTGCATACTAGTAGTTGATGATCTGAACCACAGTCAGCTCCAGGTTTTGTCTTTGTTGATGTTATAGAGCTTTTCCATTGTTGACTTCCACTGATGTAGTCAATTTGATTTTTGTACAATCCATTGGGTGAAGTCCATGTGTACAGTTACCGCTTGTGTTGCTGGAAGAAGGTATTTGAGATTAATAGATCGTTGGCCTTGCAGAATTCTATCAGTCTTTCTCCAGCATCATTTCTGTTGCCAAGTCCATATTTTCCAACTACTTTGCCTTTTTGTTTGTTGACAACTTTTGCGTTCCAGTCACCCATGGCTATCAGGATATCCTGTTTGCATGTTCTGTCAATTTCAGCTTGAACTTGTTCATAGAACTCTTCAATTTCATCCTCTTCTGCAGCTGTTGTTGGGGCATATACTTGAATTATAGTTGTGTTGATAGGCATTCCTCTTAGATGAATAGAGATTAAGCGTTCACTGACTGTATTGTATTTCATTACAGTTCTTGCAAGTTCCTTCTTTATTATAAATGTAACACCATTTCTTCTTTGTCTTTCATTTCCAGCATAGTAGACCATGTGATCATCTGATGCAAAGTGCCCGATGCCAGTTTATTTCAGTTCGCTGATACCCAACAGATCAAGCTGTACACTTTCCATTTCCTTCTTGACCATCTCCAACTTCTCTTGGTTCATGCTTCGTACGTTCCATGTTCCAATATGTAAGACATCTTTACAGCTTCTGACTCTCATTTCATGTGCAGCTACATCAGCAGTCAGACATCCCGAGGGCTTTGATCCAACCACATCATAAATGCTGGCTTTACTCTGAAAAGTCTTCAGCTCTTCCCCAGTAGCTAGTTGAGTGCCTTCCGACCTGGGGGGTCTCATCTTCCAGCACTATGGTGCAATTTGTTTTGTTGTGACTATCCATTGGGTTTTCATGACAAGATGCAGAAGTAGATTGCCGGTGTCGGCATATATCAGCATGACACAGGTGTCATGGCTTTTTCCTCAGACCTTGGATTTCATGCAGCTTTGTTACTCTGGTGATATCAGTCTCCAAAGTTAATGAGGGTAGTTCACAAGATGAGATTAACTCTGACTCCCTGGTGATGTCAGTCTCCAGGCCCCATGAGATTGGTCTGCAGCCCCTCCTTGCTAAATCAAGAATAGCAGACCTCAAAGGGAGGTGACTGGAAACAATAGCAGACCTCAAAGGGAGGTGCTAGAGAAAATTCACTATAAAGGACAGAAACACTTCCTCTTTCTCTCTCTCTTCCTATTTTCATCGGACATACCTTGCCATGAGGCTCTGACAGCCATACTTCTCTCCCCTCCCCCACTTCTTTCTCTCCCTATTCTTCTTACTATGAGGCTCTGACCCACATGTTCTTGCCTCTCTCTCTCTCTCACTCACACACACACACACACACACACACACACACACACACACACACACACACAGATTCATTGAAGTAAACTGAAGCAGCTTTCTAACAACCTTATAACCCTGTTCTATACCTATGTAATAAGCCTATTTCCACATAAAGACCTGTTTCCAAGCCACACCTGTTTGGTTGTCTTATTTGTGCTGCTTACCCTACTGTCTCTGTGAAATGAACCCAGGACCAAACGGAGAATAGACCAGAAGATTACAAGTCAGAAGATTACATATTCAGAAGATTACAGCCGGGTCTTTCCTCCGCGCAGTTTAGAGTAGTTACTCACCTGTAACAGGTGTTCTCCAGGAGCAGCAGGAATCAGTCCTCACATATGGGTGACATCGATGTCGATGGAGCCCCCTGCGGAGCATTCCCCAGCTTTCTATGAAAGCCTTTGGGAATACTGCACGCATGCGCGGTCCCCTTCCCGCCTAAAGGTGCTATCTTGCTCAGTCAAATGACATAGCTAAAAAACAGCACACAAAAATATAAAATAAACTATGTACAACTGCAACTCCCAGGGGAGGAGGGAGGGTTGTGAGGACTGATTCCTGCTGCTCCTGGGAGAACACCTGTTACAGGTGAGTAACTACTCTTTCTCCAGGACCAAGCAGGAAGTTAGTCCTCACATATGGGTGACTCCGTAGCTCTGGGCTACCAGGAACCCAGGCTGAACAAGAGAACTCCCTCTAGTCCCAGCATCAAAGAAAGGCTTTTCACTGAAAGAACCTCCACCGGTAGCCCAACGGAGGTCTGGAGGGCAGGAGTTGCCTAAACCTCAAAGAGATTCCGGAGTACTGCCTGGCCAAAAGCACTGTCCCTACGGGACTCCCTCTCCAGGCAGTAATGGGCCGCAAAAGTCTGGCTTGAAGACCGCCAATGGTACAGAGCGGAGATGAGCTACTGAGGCAGCCATTGCCCTGACACGGTGGGCCGTGACCTGACCCTGCAAAGGAAGGTCAGCTGCCCTGTAAGCCCAGGTGATACAGTCAGCCACCCAGATGGACAAGGTACACTTGGACACAGCCAACCCCAAATTATTAGGGTCAAAAGATATGAAGAACTGAGTAGCTCTTCTATGCCCCTGTGTACGGTCAAGGTAGAAGGATAAGGCCCTCCTACAGTCCAGGGTATGCAGAACTGCTTCAGCCTGGCTTGCATGAGGCCTAGGGAAGAATGTCGGAAGAACCACCTCCTGGTTGAGGTGGAAAGAGGAGACAACCTTTGGGAGGAACTTTGGATGAGTCCTAAGGACTACCCTGTTCCTATAGAAGCGAGTATAAAGCCTGTCACAGACCAGGGCCTGAAGCTCACTCACTCGCCTGGCCGAGGTTAGGGCTACCAGGAAGAGTGTCTTCCAGGACAGGAAGCGGAGAGGACAAGTAGCCATCGGCTCAAAAGGTGGGCGAGTCAGTTGCTGCAAGACCACATTCAACTCCCACTCAGGGGCTGGTGGACGGAGAGAAGGCTTTAGCAAGAGCAAGCCTCTGAGAAACCTGGACACCAAGGGGTGACCCGACAGAGAGTGTCCTTCCACCAGTGAGTGGTGAGCTGCTAGAGCTGAGAGGTGGACCTGAACAGAATTGGACCTAAGACCCTGATTAGATAAGTGCAGCAGTTACTGAAGCACTACTGGTACAGCACAGGAGAAAGGATCTTCAGTACGTAGCTGACACCACACCGAAAACCTTTTCCATTTCAGGGCATAGGTTTTCCTAGTGGACTGCTTCCTAGAGGCTAGGACAACCTCCTCAACTTCCTGAGGTAGGCCCCAGGGAGCCAAAACTACCCTTGCAGCCTCCATGCCATCAAATTGAGAGATCTGAGATTTGGGGGAAGGGGAAACGGCGTCGAACCGGAGAAAAAAACGCGAAAGTAACGCAGAAAAAGACAAGAAAAAATCTAACTATTTTCCGGGTGAACTAGGACAGGCGTCCGACGGGCTCCACGGAAAAAGAGAGACTGAGCAAGATGGCACCTTTAGGCGGGAAGGGGACCGCGCATGCGTGCAGTATTCCCAAAAGCTTTCATAGAAAGTTGGAGAATGCTCCGCAGGTGGCTCCATCAACGTCGATGTCACCCATATGTGAGGACTGACTTCCTGCTTGGTCCTGGAGAAAAGTTTAGTGTTGTTGCTGTTGTCACAGAAATGTGATCCTCCGCCATCAACACTGTCCCATTCTGCTGCTGCCCAGATGGGTGGTTTGTCTTGGTCTGGCACCTCAGCTGAGACCTGTCCATCTTGGGAGACCCTGCCAGTAGTTAAACTACCGATAGCTTAGCCCTCAGCATCACTGATGCACACAAGCCTTCACAGCACGACAAGCTGCAAACCAGGTAAGGGAAACATAACATACAATCATAAAATCATCCCCCGCTCCCAACATGCTCCTCCTACGCCAAATAATACAGAAATCTCTTTCCTACTCCTGCAGAAAAGCTTGCCTAAATAGCCATGTCTTCAACTTATGATGGAATTCCTCAGGTGATTTATACCACTTACAAGGTGCAGCCACAGAAAATGCCTGCTGACTAGTTACCTCCAGGTGGACTATTCGGACCCCTGCTACCACCAACAATATGTGATTTTGGGCCCTTGTAGGGACATATTCACACAGCCTCTCTTGCAAATATATTTGACTCAATTCTCTCAGTGCCTTAAACATAAACATCAACATCAACAGTTTAAACCTTACTCCGAACACAATCATCACCCAATGTAGTTAAAAAGAAGAAGAGGGGGTAATATGTCTTCACAATACCTTCTTCAAGATTAATTTTACTGCAAACGTCTGGGATAACTCCAACCAATGTGAACAAAGCCAGGTATAGGGAGGTTGCAGTCGTCCAGACACAAGATCACTAAAGCTTGTGTCACTGTCTTTGGGTCTTCTGTGGATAAATATGACCACAACTGCCGAATCCACATCAGTTTCCCAAATGAAATCTTAGTTAAAATGCTGATCTGATCATCTATAGAGAAAGAAGCATCAGTCATCACACCCAAATCCCTTACCTGAACTGATCAATGGATGGATTGTCCATTCAATTTCAACTGAAAAGAAGGATCCCCTCCTGCCAAGAAATCAACACAGTTTCAGACTTCATAACATTAAGTTGCAGTTCATTACACTGGTCAACATTGAAATCATTACTGACTTAAAAAGGCCCTAATCTGTAGTATCTTGGTGAGCTGAACACGAATATAACATAAAAAAATGTATTGGCTCTCGTTTTGAAGATATTGCATGTAGTTCATTTTTGACGTTTCATCATGTAAATTTATCCAGTAGGACATCAACAACATCCTGTGATGGTGCAGAGGGGTTAAGCACTAGAAACAGGAGGTTGAAACAGTTTCTTTCCCCTGAAGCAGACAGCAGTACAGGCAAGGAAAGGGTTAAACCTCCAACTCAGAGAAACTCTATGCCTAGAAAGATAGAGAGAGAGCCACACCTCAGCTCCATGACAACCAAGGGAGCTGACATGAGAGGCAAGGAGGCGGAGTCAAAGCACATAGGACAGCCCCAAACACTTAAGCAGGAAGTAACAGTTCCAAGGGAGGAGGTGCTGGGGAACAGCAGAGAGACAGAGAGAGTCCGAGAACAGGAACAGGAAGGAAAAGTTCCAGGAGAGGTGCTTTGAGAAACCTCTGGGAAAGCATCTTGAGAGAGAGAGGAATTATCACTGGACAAGCAGCAGAGAGAAGGAGGAGAGAAGAACCTTTAAACCTCAAAGGGAAAGGTTGGAAACCTTATCTAGGAGAGAGAGAAGTTCTTCTGAGGACTCTTCCGTTGAAGCTGTGCACACAGGTGGGAGCTTAGGCAGAAAAAGAGTTCCGTTTAAAAAGCTGTCCAAACATTCCCAAGGCAGGCAATGTATCTGTAGCTCAAGTTCTGAAAGGAGCACAGGTGCTTTGAAGCAGCCAGCTGATTGTGTGCTGCAGAGACAGGAGTTGGAACAAACCCTGCTGAGCAGTTTGCCACGAGGGAATCCGTGAAGCAGTCTGGGGACAAATGTTTGCCTTATGCCCAGCCAGTGAAAGCTAGAAGTACCAGGAAAAAGGTGAGCCCTTTAGATTCCCTTAAAGCTGTGTTAAAGGAGTCTGGTATTTTAAATTCCTCCACCCTACATCCAAGTAAGAAGAACTTTAGCTGGAAACAGCTTAGCACTTTATTAGAGCAATGGAAGCCTATTGATCTGGAAGCCCCTGTAAATAAGCAGAATATATCAGAGTCAGACGAGGAACCTATGCAAACTGAGGAAGCTTTGATAGGATCTGAATACTCTGACATGGAAACAGATTGCGCTTATTGCCATAAAGAGTGAGAGCTGTGTAATGTTGTGCTGTTGAGAAGTACTGAACAAAGCCCGACTAATTGCAAGGGAGCTTTTACACTGAGAAAGGCTGAGAGCTGCCAAAGTGTAAAACTCAGTCTATTAAGCAGCTGTGAAAGAGGAGTACACTACGGTTGTGTTATCTGTTATATGAGGCTGTTTATGAAGACACTGTTGATAACAGGGAAAGCATTTAATGTTTGAAGCTGGAAGAAGTTTGGTTATTCTGTTGGAACAGACTCACCTGAGAGTTATCAGGAGGACTGTGTTATACCACGTAACTTCATGTTGGTTTGGAGAAGCATCCATTTATTTCTGTTTAAAGGGGTAGTAGATATCAATTCCTGTGCAACAATAAACTTGTTACCCCAAATACCTTGGCTGTATTCGTCTTGGCTCACAACTACAAAGAACATAGACAACAGCACACACAAGGGATATAAATTTGTGGTCACGTCCACTTCTACCAGGCGACCGCCTACTTATACAAGAAGAGGGCATGACAGCTGGCGTAGTTTTACGGATTAAGCTGCTACCTCACTGAGATAAAAAGGCCGATCCTGAGACACCATAGAAGCTTTTGGCGAAAGGAAACCAACACTCATACAGATACCTCTGAAGAGCTTACCCAGTTCTACAAAGGAAAACTCAGAGTGGAGTATCGGCGGAGGCGGACCGGACCGGGTGTTCCTGTGGTACCGCAGTGCTGATAAGTGAGATTCACCACTTGTAGCAGGTAACCCGTAGATGAGAGGGGGTTAACTCGGATACTGCTACAAGGGGGTGGGGGTGTTGCAGAACCGGATTGGAGGCAGAGAGAGGGAGTGATTGGGTGTGAGCCACACTTGGTTTTGCTTTCTGTTTTCTTACAGCTAAACAGCGATGGAACTAGCACAGCTGTTGAGCTGGATGGCAGAGAGATTCCAGCAACAGCAGGAGATGTCAGCCCAAGCCCAAGAGAGAACGGCTAAGATGCTGAGGGTCCAACAAAAACCACTGATGGATCTGCTGGGCACGTGGATTGGCGAGCAGAAGCAGACGGCAGAGGCATTGAGGACTGTGTCAGGTTCTCTAGGAACCATATCGGGACTGGGAGCCTTAGGCAAAGGTGTATTATCTTTGGGGCAATTGTCGAAAGATGATGATGTGGATGACTATCTGGAGGTATTTGAACGCATCGCTCTCATAAGTGGTTGGCCAAAAGACCAATGGGTCATAAGGCTAGCAACATCCCTCACGGGAGAGGCTCTCGCAGCCTACCGAGCTATGCCCAATGATCTGGCCACCAATTATGAAGAAGTGAAAAAAGCCATTAGAGAATGGATGGGCTTAACTCCAGTGGTTTATCGCCGTC
Source organism: Ichthyophis bannanicus (assembly GCA_033557465.1). Taxonomy (NCBI): domain Eukaryota; kingdom Metazoa; phylum Chordata; class Amphibia; order Gymnophiona; family Ichthyophiidae; genus Ichthyophis; species Ichthyophis bannanicus. The sequence goes on from CM066031.1 coordinate 453,256,362, forward strand.
TTTTGCATAGGTGTAAATTAAGCCCGGCTAAACACCACAGGCCTTATGCCACCGAATTAAAGCACTAGTGTATAAGTGGCTAACTCCAGAGGGGAAAAGTATTGATACAATTTTGGATGATATTGTTTTGGAACAATTTCTAGATGCTGTACCAGGAGCATTACAGTCTTTCCAGATTCTGCAAGACTGCAGAAACACAAGAGATGCCATCTCCCTAGCTGAACGCTTCATAGAGGCTGAGGCCATCAGCCAGAGGAAGGTGGGTGTTTCGGGTCCAGCAGTTTTGGGAATCCCAGGAAAGAAAGAGAAGGTAATGTTAGGGGAATTTGTACAAAAAATACCCTTACAGAGAACTGGTTGGGAACAGCGAAAGTGTTTTTCATGTGGAAAGAAAGGTCACATAAAGAGGGATTGTAGAGCCAAAGTAGTGCTAGTGACCACCCAATCCCAGGAGGTTGGGGAGGGATTTTTACTAGCCGTGACAGTTAACAATATCCCGGTTGAAGCGCTCCTAGATTCCGGCGCTGACCAATCAATGGTTTCTGAAAGATTGTAGAGGGAGATTGAAACTCAGAGGGAGGATTCCTTGAACCATCCTGAGAGAAAGATAAGAATAAGATGTGTACACGGAGCTGCTTCAGCGTATCCACTACACACAGTTACCGTGGAAGGTTTAGGCTTAAGGAAAAAAATCCCAGTGGCAGTAGTACCTAGGCTACCACATTCATTGGTTTTAGGTAGGGACTGGCCTCAGTTCAGGAAGGGCCTAGTTAAAGGACTAGCAGCCATAACTGAAGCAGAAACCCAAAATCCAGCAAAGATAGGGAAGGGACCCGTAGGAGGTGAAATAAAGGGAAAACAGGGGACACCTTTCCATAAGGAGGGATCTAGGTTAGGCCTGGTGTCCACGCGGGCTCAAAGTAAGGCCAGTCAGGAGGGACAGGACCTCTTTAATGATCCGATGTCAGGGTTGCCCTCGCACAGCGGGTTAGTGACTCATCCCAGGGACCGTGCAAAACCTAAAAAGGGGGAAAAGCGTCACGAGAGGCACAGCAGGGCTCGAAATCGAGCAGAATTATCCGCAGGACAAGAACTACCATGGGCCTCGGCCGAGTTAGTGGAGAAGTTCCCCTCATTTCCCGAGGAACAGAGGCAAGATCCGGCGTTGACTCGTGCCTTTGACTACGCCAACAAGGGAACCGGATCGTTGCCCCATTTCTACTTAGAGGGAAATGTATTATATCGAGAGAGCTTGGATCCTTATTCCAGTAATGTCAGGAAACAGTTAGTGGTGCCTAATACTTTCAAAAATTTGGTCTTAAGATTGGCCCATGACCATCCTCTAGGGGGACCACAAAGGGGTCCAGGGCACGTTGGATCAGATTTTAAACCGTTTTTATTGGCCGGGGGTTTTCAGGGAGACAGCAAAATTTTGTGAAGCATGTCCCTCTTGTCAGAAGGTCACCCCCTTTCCGCCCGGGAAAGTACCTTTGATGCCCATACCCCTTATATCACGGCCGATAGAACGAATAGCAATGGATATGGTAGGACCATTAATCCGAACTCCCAGGGGGTTTCAGTACATTTTAGTTATTGTGGATCAAGCCACACGATTTCCCTGGGCAATTCCCCTAAGGAATACGTCGGCACGCACTATTGCTGGCGAATTATTGAAACTTTTTTGCGAGGTGGGATTTCCTCGAGAAATCCTAACAGACAGGGGCACTAATTTTTTATCTCGCTATCTCACTCAGGTCTGGGATGCCCTTGGCATTCGACATATTAGAACGGCTGCATACCATCCTCAGTCTAACGGTCTGGTGGAACGGCAAAATCAGACCATCAAGAGGATGTTAAGGAAAAGTCTAGAGGGGGAGATGACCGAGTGGAACATGATGCTCCCCTTTATATTATATGCCTGCAGGGAAAGGAAGCAGGCTTCCCTAGGCGTCTCACCATACGAGCTCCTGTATGGGCGAGCACCTAGAGGAGTATTAGACATCTTGCGGGATCAATGGGTGGAACCCACTATGGAGGAGGTGGAGGTACCCAAGTTTTCGAAGGATTTAAGAGGACGTTTGCAGCGTACGTCCCAGGTAGTAGAGGAAAATATGACAGCCAGTCAAGCACGTCAAAAAAAATATTATGACCGTCACACCCGGCCCCGTCACTTAGAGGTAGGGGAAAAAGTTATTATAATGCTGCCGGGTCGAAACCCAAAGTTTGAGAGTACCTGGAAAGGACCATGCCGGGTTTTCAAACAAGTAGGACCCGCCACGTATGCTGTAGAAACTAGGAAGGGAAAACAGCAAATTTTCCATATAAATGTCTTACGGCCGTGGCATGAACGAGTAGCCCTAGCTCGTTTGGCTATAAAAAGTGATACCTCTGTTAGATACCATGCCCTTTCTAGAATTCCGTGCTGTTCTGGAAATGGCCAGCCAGCCCGGAATATCTTAAGTGGGGGGTTATGTGATGGTGCAGAGGGGTTAAGCACTAGAAACAGGAGGTTGAAACAGTTTCTTTCCCCTGAAGCAGACAGCAGTACAGGCAAGGAAAGGGTTAAACCTCCAACTCAGAGAAACTCTATGCCTAGAAAGATAGAGAGAGAGCCACACCTCAGCTCCATGACAACCAAGGGAGCTGACGTGAGAGGCAAGGGGGCGGAGTCAAAGCACATAAGACAGCTCCAAACACTTAAGCAGGAAGTAACAGTTCCAAGGGAGGAGGTGCTGGGGAACAGCAGAGAGACTGAGAGAGAGTCAGAGAACAGGAACAGGAAGGAGAAGTTCCAGGAGAGGTGCTTGGAGAAACCTCTGGGAAAGCATCTTGAGAGAGAGAGAGGAATTATCACTGGACAAGCAGCAGAGAGAAGGAGGAGAAGGAGGAGAGAAGAACCTTTAAACCTCAAAGGGAAAGGTTGGAAACCTTATCTAGGAGAGAGAGAAGTTCTTCTGAGGACTCTTCCGTTGAAGCTGTGCACACAGGTGGGAGCTTAGGCAGAAACAGAGTTCCATTTAAAAAGCTGTCCAAACATTCCCAAGGCAGGCAATGTATCTGTAGCTCAAGTTCTGAAAGGAGCACAGGTGATTTGAAGCAGTCAGCTGATTGTGTGCTGCAGAGACAGGAGTTGGAAACAAACCCTGCTGAGCAGTTTGCCACGAGGGAATCCGTGAAGCAGTCTGGGGACAAATGTTTGCCTTATGCCCAGCCAGTGAAAGCTAGAAGTACCAGGAAAAAGGTGAGCCCTTTAGATTCCCTTAAAGCTGTGTTAAAGGAGTCTGGTATTTTAAATTCCTCCACCCTACATCCAAGTAAGAAGAACTTTTGCTGGAAACAGCTTAGCACTTTATTAGAGCAATGGAAGCCTGTTGATCTGGAAGCCCCTGTAAATAAGCAGGATATATCAGAGTCAGACGAGGAACCTATGCAAACTGAGGAAGCTTTGATAGGATCTGAATACTCTGACATGGAAACAGATTGCGCTTATTGTCATAAAGAGTGAGAGCTGTGTAATGTTGTGCTGTTGAGAAGTACTGAACAAAGCCCGACTAATTGCAAGGGAGCTTTTACACTGAGAGAGGCAGAGAGCTGCCAAAGTGTAAAACTCAGTCTATTAAGCAGCTGTGAAAGAGGAGTACACTACGGTTGTGTTATCTGTTATATGAGGCTGTTTATGAAGACACTGTTGATAATAGGGAAAGCATTTAATGTTTGAAGCTGGAAGAAGTTTGGTTATTCTGTTGGAACGGACTCGCCTGAGAGTTATCAGGAGGACTGTGTTATACCACGTAACTTCATGTTGGTTTGGAGAAGCATCCTTTTATTTCTGTTTAAAGGGGTAGTAGATATCAATTCCTGTGCAACAATAAACTTATTGTTACCCCAAAAACCTTGGCTGTATTCGTCTTGGCTCACAACTACAAGGAACATAGACAACAGCACACACAAGGGATATAAATTTGTGGTCACGTCCACTTCTAGCAGGCGACCGCCTACATATACAAGAAGAGGGCGTGACACATCCCAAATAAGCCTTGAATGATGTAATATTGCATCACATTGCATAATACCAGCATGCACACATCATCCAGAGTTGATTGCATCATTTTCTGATGCAATGCAATACTACTGCCAGACAGCTGCTGAAGCCATCTGACGTCAGCAGTGTACTATACACAGTCGGAAAGGAAAGTAATCTGGTATTCTGTTCCGATATTGAAAGCCTCATGAATGCCTTAAAAATCACTCATGACCCACAAGACTGGAGACTATTTATAGACTCTTCAAAACTGAGTCTGAAGGCTGTGCTTTTGAACAATGGAAACCATCTTCCATCTATTCCAGTAGCGCATGCCGTCCACATGAAAGAGACATACGATAACTTAAAGCATCTACTGACTTCCATTAATTATAACAAGTATAGCTGGCACCTCTGTGGTGACTTGAAGGTAGTTGCCCTTTTAATGGGACTGCAGCAGGGATAGCGTAGTTACTCACCTGTAACAGGTGATCTCCGAGAACAGCAGGAATTTAGTCCTCACATATGGGTATCGTCGGTACCGACGGAACCTGCGCAGGAACGCTCCCCAGCGTCCAATAGGAACGCTTTTGGGAGCATCCCTCAGCACATGCGCGCTGCCTTCCCACCTTCCCACCTTTCCAACTATCCCTCTTCAGTTAAGTTTGTAGCTGAGTGAAAGGATAGAGGGAGAGAGGAAAGAGACAAAGTGAGAGAGAGAGAGACAACTCCTAGGGGAGGTAGGAGGGTTGTAAGGACTAAATTCCTGCTGTTCCCGGAGATCACCTGTTACAGGTGAGTAACTATGCTATCTCCAGGAACAAGCAGGAATGTAGTCCTCATATATGGGGACTCCCTAGCTGCTTCCTGGGGAGATAGCCCCAGGAAGGTGCCACCGTCGAAGGTGAGAATCCTTCCTCCCATGGATCTCTGGCATCCCACCAGGGTCGGTGGGTAGGAGTTGATTTAGGTTTGAAAGAGAATTTGAAGAACAGCTTGGCCAAAGAAGGCATCCCGATTGGAGGCTTTGTCTAGGGAGTATTGGGCTGTGAAGGTGTGTACCGAAGCCCAGGTGGCTGCTTGACAAATGTCATCGATAGACACAGAGTGGAGATTAGCCATAGAAGCTTCCATGGCTCTCACATTATGAGCTGTGACATGGTCCTGAAGAGGAAGATCCTTACTCTCATAAGCAAAGGATATGCATTAGGCAATCCATTTAGATAAAGTTCTTTTGGAGACTGGAAGTCCCAAATGGCTAGGGTCAAAAGCTATAAAATTTGTGAAGACCTTCTATGTTGCTGTGTTCTTTGTATGTAAAAGGCCAAGGCCCTTTTACAATCCAGAGTATGAAGGTTTATTTCTGCATTAGAGGCGTGATGCCTCGGAAAAAATATAGGAAGGTAAATTGATTGATTTAAATGAAAAGGCGAAACCACCTTTGGTATAAAATGTGGGTGAGTTTGAAGAACAACCTTATCATGATGAAACATAGTATAAGGAGGATCGGCCACTAAAGCTTGCAATTCACTAATGCGACGGGAAGAGGTGATTGCAATAAGGAAGATGACCTTCCAGGTCAAAAACGTAAGGGCTGCAGTGGCTAAAGGTTCAAAAGGCGGCTTCATGAGCTGCCCAAGAACTAGATTTAGATCCCATGCCACCGGTGGTGGCTTGATGGGAGGTTTAGTTAATAAAAGGCCTCTCATAAATCTTGATAGGAGTGGATGAGAGGAAATTGGTTGTCCATTTAGAGGCTTATAAGAAGCTGCAAGTGCAATAAGATGGACTCTTACCGAATTGGTCTTTAACCCAGAATTCGATAAGTGAAGGAGATACTCTAATATCGATTCTTAGGGTATGACCAGAGGGTTTAATCCCCTTTTGGAGCACCATATAGTAAAACGTTTCCACTTGAAGGCATAAGATCTTCTTGTGGACAGTTTTCTAGAAGCCTGAAGGATATCTTTTACCTGCTGGGACAGGTTGAAATCCTGGAGGTCTAAGCCCTCAGCAACCAGGCCGTGAGGTGCAGGGACTGGGGATTTGGGTGCCATAGCATCCTGTTCTCATGGGAAAGGAGATCTGGAGCATGCCCTAACTCCAGAGGTGCCACTTGAGAGAGATGCAGAAGCAGGGAATACCACGTTTTGAGTGGCTATTGTGGCGCTGAGGATCATGCGACCTCTGTCTCTCTGAAGCTTGAAAAGTGTTTTGGGGATGAGGGGAATGGATGGGAAGGCATAAAGGAAGTCCTGACCCCAGTGAAGGAGAAAGGCATCCCTTGTCTGACAGTTGTGCGCCGGAATCCTGGAACAGAACCGGGGAAGTTTGGCATTCAGTGGACTTGCAAAAAGGTCTATGTCTGGAGTGCCCCAGAGATGAAATATCTTTGCCACCTGGTCTAGGTGGAGTGACCACTCGTGAGTTAGCAGTACTCGACTGAGTTTGTCTGCCCAAAGGTTTTGAATGCCTGGAAGATATACCACTAGAAGGTGAATTTGATGCTCTCTGGCGAGGGCCCATAGTCGTAAAGCTTCGTTGCATAACGAAAGAGAGCCTGTTCCGCCCTGCTTGTTCACATAGAACATAGCTACCTGGACTACGACTGTCTTCTAGCTGAGCTGGGCGTGGAACACTCGAAGAGCTATATAAATTGCTCTTAATTCCAGAAGGCTTATGTGTAAACCAAACTCCTCTGGAGTCCAGGTGCCCTGGGTAGAGAGATGATTCAGGTGTGCTCCCCAACAAACCTGTGATGCATTTGTTGTTAGGGTGGCCTGAAAGAGGGGTTGATGGAAAGGAGACCCCACTGTCAGATTTTCTAGTGATTGCCACCATTGGAGGGACAAAATTAGTCGTTGAGAGATTGTTATTTTGTCCGACAAATGACCCGTGGCCTATGTCCACTGTGTGGAGAGGGTCCACTGAGCTGCTCACATGTGAAGGAGAGCATATGGGACTACATGAACTGTGGATGCCATGTGTCCCAGTAACTGCAGTAGCTCCTGAGCAGTGAGGGAGGATTTGCCTGCTGCTTGGGAAGCTAGCTGCATTATACGAAGACACCGGGCTTGTGGAAGGAAAACCCTTGCCTGTCTGGTATCCAGACAGGCTCCTATGAATTCTAGGCATTGGGAAGGAACTAGTTGAGATTTTGGGAAGTTTATTACCAATCCCAAGTATTGGAGGATTCGCATTGTACAGCACAGTGCAGTGCTGGCCTCTGCAACTGTGGAGGCTCGAATGAGCCAGTCGTCTAAGTAAGGGAAGACAAAACTCCCCAGGGTTCATAGAAATGCAGCTACTACTGCCATGCATTTCGTGAACACCCTAGGTGCTGAAGCCAGACCAAAAGGAAGAACCCTGTACTGGAAATGTCGTCCCCTGAAAAGGAAACGTAAAAATTTCCTGTGATCTGGATAGATGAGAATGTGAGTGTATGCATCCTTTAAGTCTAGAGAGCAAAGCCAGTCCTGGCTTTGAAGGTATGGCAGAAGAGTTCCTAGAGAAATTATTTTGAATTTCTCTCAAAACAGATATTTGTTCAATTCTCTGAGGTCTAGAATGGGTCTGTGTCCCCCTGTTTTCTTTGGAATAAGAAAATAGGGGGAGTAGAACCCTGTCCCCTGTTGAAAAAGCGTAGTTACTCACCTGTAACAGGTGTTCTCCAGGAGCAGCAGGAATCAGTCCTCACTTATGGGTGACGTCGGCGCCGACGGAGCCCTCGCGGAGCAATTTTCCCCAGCTTTCAAAGAAAGCCTTTGGGAATTGCAGCGCGCATGCGCGGTCGTCTTCCCGCCCGAGGGTGCCATCTTAGCCAGTCAGATGACATAGCTAAAAAAGACAGCATAAAAATATTTGCAAAACATAAGCAGACGATTGCAACTCCAAGGGGAGGAGGGAGGGTAGTGAGGACTGATTCCTGCTGCTCCTGGAGAACACCTGTTACAGGTGAGTAACTACGCTTTCTCCAGGACCAAGCAGGAAGTCAGTCCTCACTTATGGGACTCCCAAGCTCAAGGCTACCGGAGACCCTAAGCACAAAAATGAGCTCCCTCTAGCTCAGCAGCACAGAAGGATAGAATCTTCGCTGAATTATCACCCACCGGTAGCCCACATCCGGGATGGAGGGTAGGAGTTGCTCAGACCTCAAAGAGATTACGGAGGACTGCCTGTCCGAAAGCACTGTCCCTACGGGACTCCCTCTCGAGACAGTAATGGACCGCAAAAGTCTGGCTCGAAGACCAAGTAGCGGCCCGGCAGATGTCTGCCAGCGGAACAGAGCGGAGGTAAGCCACTGACGTGGCGTTTGCCCGAACGCAATGAGCCGTGACTCTACTTTCTAAGGAGAGTCCGGCCGCCCCATAAGCCCAAGAGATACAGTCCGCAACCCAGATGGACAGAGTACGCTTGGAGACCGGGAGCCCCAATCTATTGGGGTCAAAAGACACAAAAAGCTGAGCAGCTTTACGGTGCTCCCGCGTACGGTCAAGGTAGAAGTTCAATGCCCTTCTACAGTCCAGGGTATGGAGGACCGTCTCAGCTCGGCTGGAGTGTGGTCTGGGAAAGAAGGTTGGAAGTACCACCTCCTGATTGATGTGAAAAGGGGAGACCACTTTAGGCAGAAATTTTTGGGTGAGTCCGTAGGACTACCCTATTCTTGTAGAACCGAGTGTAAGGGGGATCAGACACGAGGGCCTGCAATTCACTTACGCGTCTAGCGGAAGTGAGGGCTATCAAGAACAGTGTTTTCCAAGACAGAAAACGGAGAGAACAGGTAGCCATAGGTTCAAAAGGCGGACAGGTGATCCGCTGCAAAACCACATTCAGGTCCCAGTCAGGCGCTGGCGGGCGCAGAGGTGGTTTAAGTAGAAGGAGACCTCGGAGAAACCTCGCTACGAGAGGGTCATTGGAGAGAGGTCTGCCGTCCACCGGCACATGATGTGCTGAAAGAGCACTGAGGTGAACTTTGACGGAGTTGGACTTAAGTCCCAGATTAGAGAGGTGGAGCAAGTACTGCAAGATCACCGACACCGGGCAGGAGAAGGGATCCTGAGACTGTTGGGTACACCAGACTGCAAAGCGACGCCATTTAAGGGCGTAGCATTTGCGGGTAGAAGGCCGTCGCGAAGCCAAGACGACCTCCTCCACCTCCGCCGGCAGGAGAAGGGGAGCAAGGACTACCCTCTCAGCAGCCAGGCCATGAGGTTGAGAGACCTGAGGTTGGGGTGCAGGAGGGACCCCTGATCCTGAGTGAGGAGATCCGGTTGCACCCCCAGAGGGATTGGATCCTCCACCGCCAGTTGCAGCAGGAGCGGAAACCACGGCTGCCTGGGCCAGCGAGGGGCCACCAGGATCATGAAGGCTTTGTCTCGGAGAACCTTGAAAAGAGTCCGAGAGACCAGCGGGATGGGAGGGAAAGCGTACAGAAGGCTCCCCGACCACGAGATCAGAAAGGCGTCCGCCGCCACCCGAAGGGGGTGTGGCCGACGAGAGCAGAAGCGAGGAAGCTGCCGGTTGTGAGGACTGGCAAAGAGATCCACCGTGGGGAGACCCCACTTGAGGAAGAGCTTCTGAACCACCAAGGGATCCAGACGCCACTCGTGCGGCTGGAGGACCCTGCTGAGTTTGTCTGCAAGGCAATTTTCTTGGCCCGGGAGATAAACTGCCTTGAGGAGAATGCCGTGACTGACGGCCCAAGAGCAGAGCCTCTGTGCCTCCCGGCAGAGGAGGAAGGAGCCCGTGCCCCCCTGCTTGTTCACGTAGAACATGGCAACTTGATTGTCCGTCTGGACAAGGACGGACTGTTGGGAAGTCAGGTGGGAGAAGGCCTTGAGAGCCAGGCGGATCGCCCTGAGCTCCAGGAAGTTGATCTGCTGAGCAGACTCCCACGTGGACCAGAGGCCCTGAGTACGTGCCTCTTGGCAATGTGCTCCCCAGCCCAGGAGGGATGCATCGGTGGTCAGCACCCGGGTCGGCTGAGGTGACTGGAAAGGCATTCCGAATATCAGGTTCGGCTGCCGGAGCCACCACCGGAGAGACGAGACCAGCGGCTCGGAAAATCGCGCACTAGGTCTGCTAGGCCGCCCGTGGCTTGTCGCCACTGCTGGCGGAGACACCATTGAGCAGATCGCATATTCAGGCGGGCATTGGGGGTCACATGGACGGTGGAAGCCATATGGCCGAGCAGTCTCAGGAAGCGCCTGGCGGAGACCAGGGGCTGGCTGCGAAAGCGGTCGGCTAGGTCCATGAGCCGCTGAGCCCTGTCGAGCGGTAGGAATGCTCGCGCCTGAGGAGTGTGCAGCCTTGCGCCGATGAACTCGAGATCCTGTGAGGGGAGCAAAGTGGACTTTGCGAAGTTTATGACAAAGCCCAAGTGCTGCAGCAGAGTCACCGTGCGGCACGTGGCGTTGGTGACCTCCTGAGCGGACGCTGCTCTGATGAGCCAGTCGTCGAGGTACGGAAAGACATAGAGGCCGTGAAGCCGGAGATGGGACGCCACGACCGCGAGACATTTTGTGAAGACTCGCGGTGCGGAGGACAGGCCAAAGGGCAGTACTCGGTACTGGTAATGATTTCCTGCCACCACAAACCTTAGGTATTGGCGGTGGCTTGGGTGGATGAGGATGTGCGTGTAGGCATCCTTTAGATCCAAGGAGCATAGCCAATCTCCCTGCTGGAGGTAGGGCAGAAGGATTCCAAGGGTAAGCATTTTGAACTTCTCCCGCACAAGGAACTTGTTGAGGTTGCGCAAGTCCAGGATGGGTCTGAGGCCCCCTGTTCTCTTTGGTATCAGAAAATACCTTGAAATAAAAGCCTTGACCTCTCAGGTGGTGTGGCACCGGTTCCACCGCCTGTTCCTGCAGAAGACCTGCTAACTCCTGAAGGAGCAACTCCCTGTGCAGAGGGGGGCGCGGAGGTTCTCCCGGAAAATAGGAGGGAGGGACCTGTTGGAAGTGGAGAAGGTAGCCTTCCCGCACGACCTGAAGCACCCAGGCATCTGCGGTGATGCTGGACCACCTGTGGGCGAAGTGAACCAGCCGGCCTCCGGTGCTGGGAGGAACCAGCGGGGGGGGAGAGGCTATGCTGAGCGAGTCAAAAGCCCCCACCCTGCTGAGCAGGGGCTGGTGGTGCAGGCTTGGGGGCTTGCTGCCTACGGGACCCGTTACCCCGTCCCTTGGCCTGCTGGCCCTGTTGGGGAGCTGCAGGGGCCTGATAATGGGGGTATTGTTTGTAGGCAGCCGCCTTCCTCGGGTAAAAGGACTTTGTCCCCGAGCCTTTCTTTTTCTGGGAAGGGGCGGAGGTCTTCCTAGAAAGCCTGGTCCTGGTGAGAGTCTCAGTCTCAATTTGTGCAGCCTTTTCCGCCATGGGCTTGCCAAAGAGGTTTTCGCCTCGGCAGGGGACATCGACCAACTTGTCCTGCACCCAGGGCTCAAGGTCTGACGACGGAAGCCAAGCCTGTCGGCGGGCACCGATGCCGGCTGCGGCCACTCGAGCCGAGGCTTCAAAGCCATCATAGGCTGCTCGGGACATGAACTTTGAGCATTCCCGAATGCCAGTGGACAAGGCTAGGAACCTCCGCAAGGGCTCCTCGGAGAGACCATCGGAGAATCCGGCTAGCTCTTTAGCCAGATCCCGGAGATACATGCCCATGTATAGCTGGTAAGTCTGGACACGACATGCGAGCATAGAGCCCTGGAAGCACTTCCTGCCAAGGCCATCCAGGTTACGGGCCTCCCTGCCAGGAGGCACCGAGGAGTGCATCTTCTGGCTCTTAAGACGATGCATGGCCGATTCCACTACCATGGAATGGTGTGGCAGCTGTGCCTTTTGAAAGCCAGGGCTCTTGCGGACTCGATAGATAGAATCGACCCGCTTGCTCAGGACCGGCGAGGAGGCCGGACTCTCCCACATGCGGAAGAGTAGTCGTTCCAGCAGAGGAGGAACCGGCACAGTAAAGTGTTCCCTCGCTGGAGAGTCATTCTGGAGGGCGTCGAGCTCTTCGGCTCGAGGCTCCTCCTCGGGATCAGCAGGGAAGGCGAAAGCCTTGGCCTTATCCCTAACGTAGTCCGAGAACCGGGCATCCTCCGGGGGGGGACTGCTTCCGAGGCTCGGACTCCGGCGAGTCCGATGGGACACACCGAGTGCGGAAAGAATCAGGTGACTCTTCCTCCTCAGACTCCCAGACCGACTCCGACGAGGACTCGGTGGGGTCG